>CM028130.1:1444500000-1445100000 GCA_016271365.2 Neoceratodus forsteri | reverse complement strand
GGCCGCCCATGCATCCGTGGTGGCCAGGGCACTGTGTCGCGTGACTGACGTGTCTCCCAGCGTGGCTACTATCTGGTGCTGCCCTGTATGCACTGTGTCTTTCAGTGGGCAGTGCACGGGTGGGTACCCGGCCCTGCACGTGGACACACAGTCCACCTGCACACCCTCCTGGCTGCTGTCCGCAGTTGTGTGTGCATGATGATGCCTGCATTGTGCTGTAAACCAATGTGCAATGGTGCTCAGCATCTGACACACGCACATGGACAGGCAGTGGGCGTGGTGGCCTGTGGACGTGTGTGTGGCTAGGGTTGGCATTCTGGGTCGGTGTGCCTCCTGCCCTCTGTGCATGTTTGGTGCATTGTGTGTGTGTGCATGTGTGTGTGTCCATCCGTGTGGCATGTTAGTCCTCACCCATCCCTGGTTGTGTGTGTGCTTCTGTGCTCTGCCACTTCCCTTGATGGCATGCACCCCTGGTGTGTGTCCATGCGTGTTTGTGGGTTGTGCCTTAGCCACTGTTGGCTGCACATAGCCCCATGACTTACCTGGGTTGGCTGAAGTGCTCCTCCATGATGGTGTCCCGGTGCAGCTGTGCCAGCCGGATCAGTCGGGGGTCCCGTCACCCAAGGGGGGGCTGTCCATCACCATCATCACCAGCATCCTCATCGTCCTCATTGCTGTCCCCCTCTTTGACCTGTATGGCTATCCCACATTCATTGGCCATGTTGTGCAGGATGCAACAGGCCAGGAATAGCCTGCAGGCCTTTGAGGGGCTGTACTGTGGGCACCGCCGGAGGTGTCCAGGCAACGGAAACATGCCTTCAGCATCCCGAACACCTACTCAATGACATTACATGTGGTGGCGTGTGCCTCACTGTAGCATTGCTGCAATGGGGTCGTGGGCCGCCGGTAGGGTGTGAGCAGCCAGGGACGGAGTGGGTATCCACTGTCACCTGTGTGTAGAGGGTGGAGGTTAGTTTGGTAATCAGCATTGCCCTGCCCCAGACCATGTAGGCCACTACCCATGTCACCTCTGGCCATGCCCCCCCAGGCCCTATGATTGTCCATGTGGTTTGCATACTCACCCACTAGGTGGCCAGTGGGGATGTCCCCACTCTCGAATCTGTGGCATAGTGCTGACTGGTGCCAGATGAAGGCATCATGTGCTCCCCCAGGGTGTGTGGCACAGACATTGATTATATGCCCCCTGGCATTGCACACCACCTGGCAGTTGATGCTGGCATAGCCCTTGCGATTGATGTATGTGGCCCCCTCGGGGCCAGGTGGTGTGTGTATGGCCACATGGGTGCAGTCTATTGCCCCTAGCACACCAGGCATATGTGCTACCCTGTGGAACTCCTGTATGTTTGCTGTGTGCTCCGCCGGTGTGCTGGGGAAATGGATGTACTCCGCAGCATGTGGCAGCAGTGTGCTGAGGAATTGGGTGAGGTGGCGTGATGTGGCCGACTGGGTTTTGCCTGTGGTGTCCCCAGTTGGTCTCTAGAAGGTACCCGTGGTGAGCAAGCACATGTAGGCTATTACTTTAGTCTCCACTGATAGGGCATGGCTCCATCGTGTGGGTGCCTGCATCATATCACTGCACAACTCACAGAGCCACCTCAGAATTGCCCTATTCAGGTGGTACTGGCCCCACAATCTCAGTATAACTGTACAGCTCGAAGCTGGTGTGGGCTCGGTACTGCCTGTTGGGGGCATACCACTGACGGGCCCTTCCTCGGCCACGCCCCCCTGCCGCCCGCCTTTTTAGCCCCCTCATATTGGCCTCCATCTGGAAGGTGGCACTGGCCATGTCCCTGGCTTGAGTTCACCCCCCTTGGCAGCTGTTACTGTATTCCCCCCACTGTCCTCCCTGCTACTTCCCCTCTACCGGGAACACCTGCCTGTGGTGGCCTCTGTGCTGTGTGGCACTTCCCCCTTCTGCACTGCATTTTTTTTTATTTTTATTTTTTTTATTTTTATTTAAACAGCAGTTTGGAAAACCTTTGAGCCATAGGCTCATTTACAAAGGGTACCTTGTCACAGTAAGACAAACCAAAATACACAGTATAGCAGTACAACACATAGGTATAACAGTAAATTAAGACATAGATACAAACAAGCTGGTACAGGTAGGATGGATGCAAACAATACCAAAGTTATGTTGTCCTTAGCAGCTTAGTAATAAGCTTTGTCATAAGTATTGAGTACGGCTTTGACTAGCGGCAGTTACAGCATCAGGTGTTAATAAGGTGGTTACGTAGGGAAGTTTTGAAGCACGATATAGTTGGAGCTTGGAGATGGAGGGGCAGTGTGTTGAACCAGGAGGGGGCCCTAAAGCTGAAGGCTCTTTGGCCGTGAGAGGTCCTAGCTCTAGGGATAACAAGAGGTTTTCCCAGAGGTCCGGTATGAACTAGTGGGACAGGCGGCGTATGGTGGTGGTCAATCCTGGTGGGAAAGCCCAAGGAGGGTCTTTTTGTAAGGGTACAGGTAAGATATTTGGGCGCTCATCAAGATCAAGTACCAGCGCTTTAGCATACAGTAGACAGGTGTGTGTCATCCCAGGTGCTCCAGTAATTAACCTGCAGGCCTTATTCAAGTAGTGCGAATTTTATGGAGTGCGGTCTGATCAGCAGCACCATACACCGGCAGTCCATAGTCCACTAGGGACAGGATAGAGGAGGTGACTGCGAGTCGAAGAGCCTCAAGGGGGAGGCAGTGTTTATACCGATGTTGCTCACTTGCTCCCCTATTGCGCATGGCGCAAGTTGTTGAATATCGCACTGCGTCATTTATGCATGGTTCCTCCCCCTTCAGTTGCGCATGTCTTCATTATCATTTGCTCAGCATGATTTCAGGGGCACAACTGCCTCCTGCTGAATATCGCAGAATGGCACAATTTCGGACTTGCGCAGGCGCAACCCTATTGCGCATGGCTCAACTCTTTTGAATATCTGGGCCATACAGTATAACACCAGACACAGAGCATATGAAAACAAGGAAAAAAATGTGAGAGTGCCAATTCTCTTAATATTAAAGAGCAGCTGACATTGTCAGGACAGTAACAAACCATAATATTTAGTCACAGTTCCGCTAGTATTTCAAGTTAGTTCTGTATTCCTCCTCCCCATTATTTATTACTGAGGTCATTTGCATTACAACAAAATCTTTGTTCCTGAAGAGTTCATCTATCCCTGTTGCTTTCTCCCTACCTAAGGTCATAATTCGCTGCTTGTGACATCACAGTTACTCTCACAGCAACACATTGTGATGTCACAACAGAGGATTATGACTTGAAGTAGGGAGTGAGCTACAGAGGCAGATGGACACTAAGGGAACTCCAAGGGATAAAGATCATGTAGTCATGCAAATTTACTGAGTAATAAATAATGGGCAAGAGAAATATATATAATATATATGGAATGCAAGCTGAATTGTACCTAATTATTATGTTTTTCAAAGTTTTCTTTGAGGCGTCAGTAGCTCTTTAACAATAATATGACATCATCTGTCGTAAAGATACAACATGGGAGGGGTAATTGGAAAAAAATAATGTTCATTATTCTTAAGAAAAGGAATAGTCCACTGTGAGTAGGAGCCCAAGAGCTGCATGGCTATATTCGAATAATGAAATCAAGAAAGTCCATTTTTAGTCTATGTCCTCCAATTCACAGAGGGAAAGAGGTGCCATGCTTAAACAAAGTTGCACACTATATGTGTGCTATCTGCAGTGACTAAGGTCTACATAACAGAATATACCCCAAGGAAAAATAAGAGTGTTAAGGTGCTAACTAGATAAATAAATTAAAATAACTTGTTACAACAATCAGAATAACAAATATTAGGATCAAAACTGATCAGCAAAATTCAAACACCCCCCTCCCCACAATAGATACTGGAGAAAAAGGAAGTACAGGTGGCATGCCTCAAACTGCTAGTTTTGGAACCCACTCATGAGGGAGCAATCTTAGACCTCATACTCACAAATGGGGACTGTGAGAGGATCTCAGATCTAGAAGTGGGTAGCCATCTGGGAACAAGTGACCACCAAACAGTGTGGTTCATGATAAACTCAGCTACAGAGTCAAGCCATACAAAAGTGAGGGTACTCGACTTCAGGAGGGGCTGACTTTGGCAAGATGGGAGAGTGCCTTAGAAAAGCATTAGCAAACAGGCTAGAAGGAGGGGTGGAGCAACAATGGGGAAACATCAAAACTGCCATCACAGAGGCAACAAGCCTTTGTGTGAAGCAAATAAGCAAATCAAAATGAAAGAAAAAGCCACTATGGTTCTCAAAAGAGGTGGCGGGGAAGGTCAGGGAGAAAAAGATAGCATTCAGAAAGCATAAGGAAACACAGAAGGAGCAGAACAGAGAGCTGTACCAGTTAAGGCAGAAGGAAGCAGGGAGGGTAGTCAGAATAGCAAAGGCACAAACTGAGGAAAAGATAGCCAACTCGGTTAAGAAGGGGATAAAATCTTTAATAGGTACATCAGGGAGCGTAGAAAGACAAAGGGAGAGATCATGAGGCTGAATAGAATGGAAGGTGGGTGGGCAGAGAGGGACAGTGAAAAAGCAGGCATACTGAATGAATATTTCGCTCAGTATTCACAAAAGAGGAGGAGAGGGAGGTGCCTAATCCAATTAACAGAAGCACTCTGGATAGGGGGTCGATCCCAGTCCTTTCACAGAAGAAAGGGTTCTGAAAGAACTCCTAAAACTTAAGGTGGACAGTGCAATGGGGCCTGACAGAATTCACCCCAGAATTCTAAAATAATTAAGGGGAGAACTAGTGAAACCATTGACTACCCTTTTTAACAACTCATGGGAGGATGCTGTGGTACCTGAAGACTGGAGGAAGGCGGATGTGATTCTCCTTCACAAAAGTGGGACCTAGACAGAGGCAGGAAACTACAGACCTGTCAGTTTGACCTATGTGGTAGGAAAAGTGATGGAATCACTTCTGATGGAAAGAATTGTTGAGTACCTAGAGGCCAGTGGGGCACAGGACCCAAGGCAGCATGGGTTCACAGCAGGAAGGTCATGTCAGACAAATCTAATTGATTTCTTTGACTGGGTGACCAAAGTAGTAGACCAGGGAGGGGCTGTGGACATGGCCTACCTAGACTTTAGTAAGGCATTTGACAGTCCCACACAAAAGATTAATAGTCAGATTAACCAGCCTGGGAGTGGGTCCCAGGGTGGTAGCCTGGGTAAAACATTGGCTGGACAACAGGACACAGAAGGTAATTGTAAATGAAGTCCACTCTGAAGAAAGAGGGGTTACTAGTGGGGTACAGCAGGGTTCAGTACTGGGTCCAGTACTTTTTAATGTCTTTATAAGTGAAATTGCAGAGGGACTGGAAGGAAAATCATGCCTCTTTGCAGATGACACAAAGATCTGCAACAGGGTTGATATGCAAGGAGGTGTGGAAAGGATGAGAAAGGACTTGGCAAGGTTGGAGGAATGGTCAGAAGTACGGGAGCTTGGATTCAATGCAAAGAAGTGCAAAATAATGCACCAGGGAAACAAAAACCCAGGGGAAGAGTACACAATGAGGAGGGGAGGTAGTAACAACAACAAAAATGGAAAGGGACCTGGAGGTAATCATATCAGATGACCTTAAGGTTAGCAAGCAATGTGAGAAGGCAGTATGGAGAGATTGGGGGAATACTGGGATGTATAGGAAGAGGCATCACCAGCAGAAAACAGGAAGTTGTTATCGCTCTGTACAGACAGTTGGTGACACCCCACCTGGAGTACTGCATCCAGTTCTGGAGACCCCATCTCCACAAGGACATATACAGGATAGAGGCAGTCCAGAGGAGGGTGACTAAAATGGTGCAGGGTCTGCAAGAGAAGCCATATGAGGAGAGACTAAAGGAGCTTAATATGTATACCCTTGAGGAAAGGAGGGAGAGGAGGTCATGATAAAAATGTTCAAGTACCTCAGTGGAATCAACAAAGTCCAAGAGGGTAGCATCTTTCAGAAAAAGAGATGTACAAGAACAAGGGGACACAATTTGAAGATGGGGGGGCAGTTCAGAGGCAATGTGAAAAGTATTTTTCACAGAGAGGGTGTGGGCGCATGGAACAGCCTTCCTGAGGAGGTTGTGGTGTCTAAAACTGTGGGAGAATTCAAGAATGCATGGGACAGACATAAGGCAATTTTTGTAGGGGGTAGGAAGAAATAGGCTGTTGGTTAACTAGGATCTGCAGCTTATCCTGTAGGTAGGGAAATGGGCAGACTAGGTGGGCCAAGCAGTCCTTATCTGCCGTCAAAGTCTATGTTGTCTATGTTTTCTCTGTAAGCATAACTGCAATGTTAAAAAGCCTGAAAAGTCACTACAGGCCTACCAGTTCTCCTGGTAAGTAAAATCGAAATTTAAATACCTGTAAATTTTCTTTCTCCGACAGCTGGTCTCCGGGCTTCCTTATACCTGGGCTGTACCTCCTGATGCTGTTGGTAGGCAGGACTAAAGCTCTGCAGTGGGGGATAGGAAGCCCTCCACATCCTGTTGTCTCCAGTCATTCCTAATGCAGTCCCCCTGAGGCAATACTACAAGAACTTGGAAACAAAAAACACAACAAAGTTACGCCATAATGGGCCCTTAGGCCAGCCAACTATATACATTCTGGGAGGGAATCCAACCAGCCATCGGAGAAAGAAAATTTACAGGTATTTAAATTTCAATTTCTCTCTCCTAAGCTGGTCTCTGGGCTTCCTTATGCCTGGGATATCCAAGAGCAGTGCATCCCCAAATGTCCTGGGTGGGAAGAATGTCGAGTGACCATAAGTGTCCACCATTGTCTGAAGCACAAGGATGCCTCCACCAAGGCCATCACGTCCAGCTTATAAAATGTTGTAATCATTGGAATGAATGAACAGTCTGCTGCTCTATATAAGTCTGCTGGAGATGCTTATGTGAAGTACCCCCATGGAGGGGCCATAGCTCAGATGGAATGGGCTATCACTGTGCCAACAAGGTTATTCTGGTCTGATCATAAGCCTTGGGAGGTGACTGATAGAATCCGTCTGGCTATAGAGCCTTTGAAACCATGTTACTCTTAATTTTGGCCAGTAGTTGAAATGGACAACTTGAAGTTTTCCGAGAGCCTCCTTGCTCTTAATATACTTTTTCAACACTCGTCTCGGGTCTAGAGAATGAAAATTCATTTTTCGTACAGTTTCTTGGAAGTGGGCAGAAAGAAGAACAAATGAACCTTGAATTATAATGGAAGGTAGACCTAACCTGTGGCAAAAAAAAAGAAAATATCTGGATCTGTTCTGAGTATAACAAAGCATGATAAAAGGCAGTGTAAGGCCCTTGGGTGAACAATGCTCCTAGGTCGTTGAATCTCCTGGCTGAAGTAACCTCTATCAGAAAAAACAAAAGCGACCTTCCTGTAAAGGAGCTTGGCCCCCACCTTGGGAACTAGACTAAGACTCTGAGTTGGTAGTATTGGTTGACTGGAGGGTGCTTTAATATTGCTTCCTGTGGTTGACTGGAGAGTGTTTTAATGTTGTTTCCTCTAGAAACCTCCAGACATGGAGATGTAAGCCGAGTGGTTTTCCTGAAACCAACCACAAGAGTGCCCATCGCACATAAAACTGAACTGTTAAGGTGGCTGGCTGTAGTCCTTTTTCCCACTGATCTTAAAGGATCTGCAGGAGTACAGGTGATTATACTGGATGGTTCTGTATGCGAATGGAATGAGGCCAGAACCAGAATTTTCTCCAGATTCCACCATACTGCTTAGATGAAGAAAGGCTACCAGAGTTCCCCATCTTTCCATAACAAGAGATGTGTAGCCTAGTTAGCAGGGGTTTTCCAGCTTCGTCCCCAGGCTAGAGCGACAGGTTGTCCAAATTAGGATGCCGAACCAGACCTTGATGGCTAAGGTCCATGCTGAACTTGAAGATTAAGAGGTGGTCACCTTGACATATGAATGATAAGCGGGGACCCTGTGTAGAAAAACCATAAGGGACAGACTACCATCATGTCTGCCTGTTCAGCGCCGCTTTGTGGAAGGCTCTTGATAGAAGCGGCATTGGAGATAAGGCATACAGGAGACTGAACTGACGCCTATCTCGGGGAAGAGGTGTCATGAGCCACCGCCGGTTCGTTCTTGGCCAGGGAGCAGAATTGCTGTACCCTGTAGGTCCGCCATCCAGTGAAAAGATCTAACTGAGGATTGCCCCACTGCTCTATTGGGATGTGGCAGGCACTGTTCTTCAACTCCCAATTCCCTGGTAGAACACCCTTGTGCCTGAGCCAGTCTGATGTTGCGTAGTGCTCAGTCCACTTAAAGAGAAGGAGGTAGTCCGTTAGCCTCTATGCTCCTCTTGTACCCCCTGATGGGTGACATATGCCAGCCTTGTTCTATTGTCCATTGAAATCAGTCTATTCTGATTTAAGAATTGCTGTTCAGAGTGCCTTGGGGCAAGGCATACTGCACTCACCATGAGAATGTCTATGCTGTACCTTGTATGTAACAGCAACCATCTGCCCTGTGCTGACAGCTGATGCAGGCGAGTTCCCCAGCTCCTGAGGTTTGCATCGGGGGTGATTCAGGTTTAGTGAGGATGGCCCAACTTGCGACCCATCATAACCCCTGTCCTCCAAGATGGTCACTGGAGGGAGGGTTTAATCTGACCCAGTTAGCTACCTGAAAACATAAGCAGGCAGCTGAGGGGCTGTGTGAAAGTGCTTGATGGGCTTTAGTTGATCCTTTCACTAAGCTTCCAGGGGGAAAAAAACCTTTTGGTGACCTGATGTCTGCCCCCAGGAGGATTTTTGGTCTGGTGTGGGGTTAGGGGACTCTTTCTCCACTTAAGGAAAAATCCTGGAGGATTTAGGTCTGGTATGGAGTTGGAAAACCTCTTTCTCCAATAAATAAGAAATCCATGTGCCAACGGGACCACTACCACATCTGCCCCTACATGTACTGTTTGGTTGAGTTGTGGGGCCTTTTGTGGACTATGTCTGCTACTGGCATCTTTAATAAAGTCAGCGGGTCTGAGGGATCCTCAAATGGCCAAGTTTTGAATTGAACTGCTCTCCAGCTTGAATTTGAGCTTGTGCATGTGTAGTTCCTGAATGAGAATCTGCCAATGGGCATCTTGCAATTCGATAGATTCCTTAAAGAGACCCTTTTTTGCAGTTCCCCAGTGTTTGATGGCCAGATATCTGCCTTGAGGGGTCTGTGGAGTAGGAAAATTGTTCAGGACTTTGAGATGTAGGAGGGGCCTGATACCCCCCTGTGCGTTTCTGCACCATGAAGAATAGGGAGTAACCCCCTAGTTGATCTTTGTGGGGGACCCTTGCTCAATATCCCCTGCCTGTAGAAGGTTGTGTCTTTTGAAGAAGGTTTGTGTCTTTTGGATGGGTTACCAGAGATGGGGGGGGGGCACGACACGAGGTAGTGGGGGCTTGCTGGAGATGTGCAGGCCCCATCTGACCGACTTAGTTTGGACCCATTCCTCAAGAAATATGAAGGTCTGTCCCCTATTCAAGGATGGGCCCAGATAGCTTGTGACTGCTTGTTGTTTGTCCCTGTGTCTGTGGTATCACTCTCTCCACTGGATTTGCCCCTATGTGTATAAATATAAATATATATATATATATATTTTTTCTCCAAGAAATTAAGAGTTTGATCCTAGTTATTAGCTTGGTCATGAAACTTGCATCTGGGGTCTCAGTACCATGGATTGCCCCCTTCCCTTGACTGTGGCATGCATTACCAAACCTCTCTTCGAAGAGGTCCCTGCCTGCTAGGGCCAAGGCCAGAGGTTGCGGTGAGCCGAGGTTTGAGCATCACCCCAGACAGCCTTCTCGGACAGGTTTGCTGTGCAAGCAAGGCATCCACATTCCTGTCCAATGTCATCTGTTTGGTTTGGCTTGAAATCAGAGGGTAGCTTCTGCAGCAGTTTTAGCCACGTTTCCAGTTGCTTCTTGCCAAGCCTGAAAAGCTTAAGAACTGCTGGTGCGCTGGATAGGGGAAAAGCTTAGAGATCTGCCGCTCCTCCTTCAGCCATTTCCCTTATGGTAGGAGGAATAGAAAGGCTGTTGCCAGTTTGGAAGTACATGTCAGGTGAAAAACCTGTTCCTGTTGGATGGGAGCCACCAGGTGAGATCCAAGGGAAGTCTCAACTGTGACCCCTTTTTGGTCAATTTTTCGCCCACTAGCTCCCCCTCCAGAAGAAGATAAACTGGAGTCTTAGGAGCCTAAGAAACGCACCCTTCAATGTTTTAGATTTCCTTCTGCATCTTGTCTTTCTCCTGTGAGGTGAGGAATGTTGATCCTCCTAGAACAACTGCCTCTTGGGAGTGAGAATATGGATGGTCCTGTTTCTTGTACCTTCTAGTGAGGTCTCATATCTGGTCATCCCAGGTTGTCCGTCGAAGCATACTGGATCCAGAGCGAGGCCCTATTTAACTTTTATTTTGTCTGGTGTCAGAGTGGGTGGCAGACTGTGACTGACGCTTATTCTGACCTGTGGGCTATCAGACTTAGCCGAGGAGGGTCTGCCTACACAACGTCTTCCTCATTCGCAGAAGTTGCCCTTCAGACATTTTAGGTGAAGCAACCCAGCCAAGTTGAATTAGCAGTGGGGGACTAGCAGTACTGGTCTTTTTTGCCCTTGGAAGGCTTGTGAGAGGCCATAACACCCAAAAAGGCCCTTCCCTTCAATTCAGCATACTCCCCGTAGCTTCCTGATGTCATGCTGCTGAAGCAGAGATCAAATGTGCTGGCCCTTTAAGAATTGTGCTGGTCCTGTAAGGGCCAAATACTGAGCTGTCCTTGTATAATTCATACTGCTTTTTTTACTCCTAGACTATGCAGGGATCCAGCCTCTGGGGAGCCTGTGTGGATAACCTTCTGGGCATCACTTCTTGATGGTTTTGGGGGGGGTGCAGAACGCTGAGCAAAGGCTCCAGAATAGCCCTCCTCCTACACTGTAGTGCTCACTATTGGTGAGATGCTAAAGCCGTGCTGCAGGTGCACCGTCAATGAGTACTGAGGTAATCGCATTGCCGGCTGTCAACGGGTTACCTCTAATTTCAAATGTTTATGCCCTTTAACTCTCATTGGCAAAGAGTTCCCTTGCTGTGCTCTTTGAGGAGTTCTCTGGCTCCAAATTAGTAATGTTTATGCCCCTTAACTCACGTAACTGACCCCCATCTTGTTGCCTTGCTGTGCTCGTTGAGGAGTTCTATTGCTCCAATTAGGGCTCCTCATACCCTGTAACATTCATCGATGAAAGCTCCCTGTCGACGAGCTGCCCCTGTGATGTTGCTGGCCCCCCATCGATGAGCAGCTGATACAAGAAGACGCCGGTCGCCGATGGAAAAATATGGATCTGCCAACTGCTGGGTAATATTTTCTCCCTAAGCCCTCCAGTGTCATTTTATACCATTACCCAGACTTTTACTTCACAGAGGGGATAGAACCTTCGTAATTTTTTGTACACCCAGCTCTCTGGTGCTGTTTTAACTCCCCTAGCCCAGACCTTCACTGCAGTGAAAATGATGGCTGCCACCTATTCTGACCTTAACCTTGCAGAATTGATGCAGAAAGCATGGGAGAAAAAGCACCATGATAAAATGGGGCCAGTCGTCCTTGGAGCACTCCAGTACAGTTTTGATTCCCCGAAACAGACTTTGCAGAAGAAAGAACAACACGATGAAAAGGGGGTCAGTCAGCCTTTCTGATCACTTCAGTGCCCATTTGATTCCCCCAAAACACACTTTCACTGCACTGAAGGAGCATTCCAGGCCGAGTGCAGAAAGTGTGGAGAAGAAGCAATGCAGTGAAATGGGGCCAGTCTGTGCAGCTTGCAAGGCTGAGACTGGCATCCAAACTGGAGTGTTTGAATACAGCTGATTTCTAATATCTCTATTAAACCCAAAATTGTATGACTTACAGTCTTCTGTCTTCAGCTCTGCCACATGGCAGAGCTCTGCTTGCAGAGAACCTGACAGACTGAATGCAGGAAGTAAACTGCAGACAATAGGATGTGGAGGGCTTCCTATTCCCTGCTGCAGAGCTTTAATCCTGCCTGCCAGCAGCATCAGGAGGTACAACCTAGGCATAAGGAAGCCCGGAGTCCAGCTTAGGAGAGAGAAATGAGGAATCCTGTGGCAGTCAAAACCAAAGTCAAAAGAAAGTGGAATTAGGGCAAAAGAGCTCCAGGACCTGGGCTATCCAGCTGAGTGGATAAAGATAAAACTTGACCAAGACACCACTCGGCAGCCCATCCGATTCACATAGTCTTCTCTGACTGAGAGTCCCCTAATTCCTCATGGGCAGGTCGATGAGGGACATATTTATGAGCTACTTTTAATGGCATCTGCCAGGTCAGTAAATAAGAAAATCTTCCCCTGGTGTACTATATGCAGTCTGGCAGGGAACACAATGCTATGAGGAATAGTTGTTTCTCATAAAATGGCACTGACCCCATCAAATTGTTTCTGTTTCTGCCTAGTGGCAAAACTAAGGTCTGGGAAGAGTTGAACTAGTTACCCATCTTGCACAAGAGTTTGTTTGGGTCAGTCAGGCACCAAACGGCAGTCTCTAGTCCCAACTCCATCCATAACAGTCACAATAGAGTGAGGTGCATCCTGATTATCTGGCTGACCTCTAGGAGTTATTCTATATGCCTTCTGAATCAATCTTGACTTATTTTGGACCTTTTCCCCAAATTGTTGGGCAATTCATTCTTGTAAAAACAGGACCAAGTGATCTCCCCCAAACCTTCCAGCATGCCAATAATTTGAATATTAACCGATGTGGCTTGATTCTTGAAGGTTTCTAGTCTGGAACAAAGATGGTGGCTTTCTTTTATGACGTTCGTCACAGGTCCCATGGCGGCATCTGAATGCTTCATGTCTTCTTGGATTTCTGTTTTAGGGACGTCCATTGAAGTTTCCAGCACCTTTACTCTATTGGTGATGGTATCAAACTTGTCCACTAGCCACAACATGGTAGAGATCAATCTATTAATTTTAATGGCTGAAGCCTGTAGGGTTTCTTTCTCGAGTTCTTCTACCACAGCTGCTGGTTTACTTGTGGCTGACCTCGTGGCCGGGGCTGTGAGAGCAGATTTACTGCTAGCTCCTTCATTTTGATATTTCTCCCACTAAGATTTCACCATTTTATATCAGAGACCTTCAGACACCCTGAGTATTAAGTTGTTGCTGTAAGTTTAATCAAAAAGGTGATTGTAAATTGCCACTTAAATAGTAAATCTGCAGAGCCTTAATCCAATGTGGCCATATTGCTCGGGCACCACAGTGCCCCATGCCTCTTATACTTCTGTAGTCTCTCGGTGGCTTCTGGACCTTCTCTATCAAGGATCCCACTGCCTGTTGTAGTGACTTAGCTGATGTCACCACTTTTCCACCAGGTGCCAAAGGTGTGGGCAATTCCTGTACTGAGGCCCTTGCTGATGAGCAAACTCTTCAATGTTTTTTTTTTCCATTAAAAGTTTATTGAAAATGTATTATTACAATAAGAGAAAACATAATAAACAGTTATATAGGAAGACTAAAATGTCTATAATTAATATAGATAAGAATAAACATATACGTATATAAACTTGTCTTAAATCGGTAGTTCTACAATGTCATTTAAGAACTTATGAAATCAAAAAAAGGTTTCCAAATTTCATTAAATTTCTCTAACTTATTCAATAGTAAATGACTAATACGCTCATTATCTGCAATAGATCCGATTGATTCCAGGAGTTCTCTCAAACTAGGAATTCTGTCAGTTTTCTAGTTTTGAAGCAGCAATCTTTTGTATGCTAATGCAAAGTTAAAAATCCAGAGTTGAGTGGTTTTGGGTAGAAAGGATACTTGAGAACTATCTCCTAAAATATAAATAAGTGGGGAAGATGGGAGACTGTTTTTTAAAATCTTCTGACATAACAAATGAATTTCCCTCCATTTTTGAAATACTATAGGGCAAAACCAGAACAAATGTCCTAAGGAAGCTAAGGAGCTTCCACACTTCCAGCAAGCTATAGGATTAGATTTAAACATTTTATTTAATCTCTGAGGAGAATAGTGATATCTATGCAGGATCTTAAATTGTGTTAGCCTTCTATTAACCTCTCTACTACATTGATACGCATTATCTCACATTCTCTCCCAAGACTGATCAGAGATGTTCACATTGAGGTTATGTTCCCAGGCTATTTTAGCCGCCTGACTAAGATTACTATCCCCTTCTGATAATAACTTATACAGTATACTAGACACTCTTCTCATAACTGCCAGTTTAAAAATTTGCTGCCATTTAGAATCCTCAAAAAAAAAATTAGTTTTTGAGGCCTTCTTAATTATTTTGTCTCTCAGTTGTAGATATAACCAAAAATGGAGTTTAGAGATATGGGCCCGGATATTCAAACTGCGCCATTCTGAGGTGCAAGCCCTTGCGCTGCTCAAAATAGTTGCACAGGGGTGTGGCCGGGGCGATATTCAAAGGAGTTGGGCTATTGAGCAACTCCTTTGAATATCACCCCCCAGCCACAGCCACTGTGCGTAGCGCCGTCAGGAACTTGCGCCACCGCAGAAGTTGTCAGAGTGGAACATTCAACGCGATTAGGCGCCAAGTACCATTGCGCCATCTTGAAATTTCCGATATTCAAAAGGTGACATGCAAATGGGGCCATAATTCATGCAAGGCGCAGGGGGGCCATTTGCATCAGATTATGGCCCCATTTGCATGCCATTAGCATGTAGGTGCGCCGATCCCCGAGGACTTGCACCTGGCCGCCCTGCCAGGCAGCAGCCGTCGGGGACCGATGCACCCTGCAGCCCGATCGCAGGCAGAACGTGAAAACAACCCCCCCAAACATCTCCCAATGCCCGATTGCGGGCAGAACGTATAATGACAACCCCTCCAAACATCTCCAATGCCCGATCGAGGGCAGGCGATATAATGACAACCCCCACCCAAACATCTCCCAATGCCCGATCGGGGCAGAACGATAATGACAACCCGCCAAACATCTCCCAATTTCCCGATCGCGGGCAGAATGTATAATGACAACCCCCGACCAAACATCTCCCAGTGCCCGATCGTGGGCAGAACATAAAACAACCCCAGTGCCCGATCGCGGGCAGAATGTAAAAGACCCCCAACCGAATATCTCCCTGGTGGTCCAGTGGACGTAATGCTCGATCGCGGGCAGATAATATAATAACAACCCCCAAACATCTCCCAATGCCCGATCGCGGGCAGAGCGTATAATAACAACCCCCAAACATCTCCCAATGCCCGATCGCGGGAAGACGTGAAAACAACCTCCCCAAACATCTCCCAATGCCCGATCGTGGGCAGAGCGATATAACGACAACCCCCGTAAACATCTCCCAATGCCCGATCCGAGGGCAGAGCGATATAATGACAACCCCAGCCCAAACATCTCCCAATGCCCGATCATGGGGCAGAGCGATATAATGACAACCCCCAAACATCTCCCAATTCCCGATCGCGGGCAGAATGCATAATGACAATCCCCACCAAACATCTCCCAGTGCCCGATCGTGGGCAGAACATAAAAACAACCCCCAGTGCCCAATCGCGGGCAGAATGTAAAGACCCCCCAACCGAATATCTCCTGGTGGTCCAGTGGACCGTAATGCCCGATCGCGGGCAGAATGTATAATAACAACCCCCAAACATTTTCCTGGTGTCTAGTGTCCCCCACCAACCCACTGAAGCCCCACCACCCGCTCCCCGGCAGCCGGGCGGGCGGCAGCATCCACCGCCTGCGCCCGCCGCCCCGCCGGCTGACTGTCAGTAGGGCTGCGCCCATTGGTGCACAGCTAGAGCCAATGGGCATGCAGCCCATACCGTACATGACAGTCCAGATTTGTGAATGATGTCAGTCAGTCGGCGGGCGCGAGGCGGCAGGCGGGTGGGATGCTACCGCCCGCCCGGCTGCGGTGGCGCGGAGTGGTGAGCACCAGAGTGAGTGAAATGACCTGCCTGAAGGAAGCTGAAGTTATCGTATACATTCTGCCCTTGACGAGCTGACAGAAGAATGTTTGGGTCAGGACGGTATCGATATCGTTCTGCCAGCGTAAAACGCTACTGAGAGGAATATCGTATACGATTATACACGCGATGGGGCATTGGGAGATGTTTAAGCGAGGGGTTGTCGTTACATGTTCTGCCTGCGATCATCTGAGGGTTGTCAGTATACATTCTGCCAGCGATGCGGGCATTCAGATGTTTAAGAGAAGGGTTGTCATTATAGGTTCTGCCCGTGATTGGGCATTAGGGAAATGTTTGAGGCAGGAAGGTTCTTTTCATGTTCTGCCGCGGAATCGAGCTGGTGGGGGCACAGGATCTGAGTTGGGGGCCAGCCACGGTGGCAGCTGTTGTGTTAGCCCTGCAATACAGCAGCTCACCTGTGAGTGGCCCTCAACTGATCCTTTTTTGGCTCAAAGTTGTGCAGGCGCAGGTTGGGGTTGCGCCTGCAAACTCTGCACAACCCGACTGAATATCGGGCTGTGCAGTTTATGCATGGTTCCTCCCCTCCTGTTGAGCATGCATTCATTTGCATTGCACTGTTGCTCAACCTGTTTTCAGTGGCGCAACTGCCTCCTGCTGGTCTCCATAGAATGGGCGCAATGTAGGACTTGAGCATGCATGGCCCTGTTGTGCATGGCGCAACCCTTTTGAATATCTGGGCCATGGAATTTATCTTGAAGTTCTTTAAAGGAGAGAAATCTTATATTTTCTAGATTCATTAAATCCCCTATCTAATAAATACCTGCCTTCCCCTACTCTGAGTTATTAAGTTGTGCCCCATTACAGGAGAATTCTGGATTATTCCAAATGGGAGTGAATTCTATAGGAAGATTACCTAGTTTAAGGTTTAGCTCTAGAGATTTAAAGAATACCTTAGTCGCTTCCAGAGTGGGATGGGATCTAAGATCCATTGGGAAAGAAAACTCTTCAATGTTGATATCCAGTCCTCCTTCTGGGGTTGACTGAGGGCACAGTCCATAGTCCTTCACCAGCTAACTGATTTCCACTTTCCTTCCATGCCATTTGGAGTCAGGGTACTTGGCAGAATGTTGGAGTCTGTATCTTGGGCACTTTCCACAACAATGCTAAGGATTGAGGTGACCATTTCACTATAAGCTGTAAGCCTTCAAAGGCCAGCAAGGTGTTTGTGCAATAACCCATATATTGTACTTGTTCAACACCTAAATCACTTTCTCGGAGTCCTACCCCTCCACCTTGTATCACTGTTCCACCTCCACGATAACCATTTTGTTTGCAGCCATTTTTAAACTTTTGAAATTTTCAGGGATGAAACGCTGAACTGAAGTCCCTTTTGCCCATCTCTGGTGCTGTCCTGGTTGGTGTCCAGGTGGAAGTGCAAGAACTCAAGGCACTTTTTGCAAGAGAAGTAGAATTTCCCTGGTGTCCTGGCTAACATTCCCCCTTCCATAAAACTGGTTCATGCAACTGTCCAAGGTTGTGTGTGGGTGTTAATATATGAAATGGCTGCCACTACACATTTAAAGTCACTTCACTACTAGTCTTTCATTGCTTTTAAAGCATTTGGGGATACAATATGCATGAACATACTATATAAATGCTAATTCTGCTTCGTCTTCTTCTGCTGCTGTCCACAGTTGCACCACACAGGGTGTGTGTGTAACTGAGACTCCTTATCCCTAGGTATATAGTAAATTGCACTTCCCCATATTAACCCTAAGCCCCAGTTTCTCAGCACACATCTCTAATGTGTGCAGGTCCCCCTGTAGTCCCCCAGCCTCCACTGTGTCCATTCTTCTGGCCAGTTTAGTTTTGTTAGCAAACTTTATCAACCTGCTGCCTATCTCCTTCTGTAGGCCATTAGTGCTAATTATAAAAAGGGACTTAGAAACACTACATTCTGATTGGCTGTTAGCATTCCAAAAGTCTTATATTAATCTCCATTACACTGTCATGTACAGCCTGATTACCATAGTGCATGAATTATTTCTGTCAGCATTCCTTTCTCTAGCATTGCTGAATGACTGGAATGATGCATTCTGTTTCTGAACCAGCTGAAACAATTTGAGGATGAATTGTTTTTATTAAAAAGGGAGGGAGGTTCAGAGGGAATATGAGGAAGAATTTCTTAATGGAGAGGGTGGTGGACAAATGGAACGCCCTGCTGGGGGAGGTGGTGGGGCTGAAACGATTACAGGATTTAAAAATGCATGGGATAGGCATCAGGGGATCCTAGTAGTTGGGGGAAGGGGACAACCTAGTTCTAGAGAAGCTTGAAGAAGCAAAGTATGTGTGCACATGGGCAGACTAGGTGGGCCATAGGCCCCTATCTGCTGTCAACATCTATGTATCTATGTATCTCCCCCTCAATGAGGAAAATATTTAAAAGATACACTTTTAACACTTTTGTGGAATTACAGATATATATATATATATATATATATATATATATATATATATATATTCAGATTGGGATTAATACTGTTGTGTCAAGGACTCATTTTCAAAGGTTCCAAGTCAGTAGAAACAAAACATGACACTCAATACATAAGCAGACAGATAGTGACTCAAGATTCCTTACACAGGCATACATTAAGTTGAGGTTACATACAAATTATAAGCAGTAATAAAAATGGTTTCAATTAGGTAACGAGAGGAGTGCATAGGGAATACAAATGTGTAAAACAGCAGTCTCAACAAGGGCTTATCAATACAGCAAAATAAGCAGAAGTATGAGCAAGTGGCACATACCATAAGAGTACTAGGATCAGCAAGGGTCCACCCAGCAGGACCCGATAAACAGTCTAAATCACAGTGGTGGGATTCGCTTGAGTTGGGCATACAAAAAAAAGATGGAGAAGGGGGTGTCAGCTAGTTGTGAGCATCGTCAGGGGGAGGGGGCAGGGATGACGGAGAATGAGAGAGGATGGGTGAGTGTGGAGTAGGAGGGGAGAGGAGAGGAGAGGAAGGAGGCAGGAGACAGGGCTTAGTAGTGAGTGGGAAGGGTTGGGGGAGAGTAGGTGGGTGAGGGTGATTTCAGAGGTTGGGAAGTAAGTGCTTAGAACAGGCAGGTACAGGTCTTAGTAGTCTCAAAATAGGATCTGAGCCATGTTTTGAATGCACTAATCTTGGCATTATCAGTGAGGGCAGCCGGAGCTCATTGTACCATTTTTTGGCCCTGTTAAAAAATGGATTTCTGCACAAGTTTTGTGCGTTTAAAGGGGATCTGCAGCCTATCTGTAGCTGCACTTCTGGTTAATTTTGTAGGCACTGCTGACTTGAAAACGTTACCCAGGGATGGAGGCGTTAGCCCTAGCAGTGCTTTTTTATAAGCAAACAGGCCTGGTAACGTGCTCTAAGATGGAGTGGGAGCCATCCAGTGTCAGTGTAGAGCATACAGGTGTGGGTGGAGAGGTCAACCCCCAGTGATAGGTGGCAGGCTATGTTTAAGAGTGTGTTAATCCGGCTAAGGGCAGTTTTAGTTTCAGCCCCATCAATTGGCAGACTATAGTAAATGAAAGACAGTACTGGTTATATATATATATATATATATATATATATATATTTATACAATGGGGTGAGACATATAACGTGAAATAAACCATGTTATTTTCACTGCAGTGAAATAAATCCTGATGATATCAACAGAGTTAAAATAAATACTGTTTATTACACCCCCAAAACCCACACTAAATCTGTGCAAAGCCGCGCAAAGCCGTGCTAATCCACATCAAATTGTACATTTTGCAACAGTGCTCCATTGTATAAATAGGACACATGATGTGCACATTGTTGAATATGGAAAATATTTTCACTCCTGCCCCATGAGCACTGTATATTCCACTTGTGCCTTCGGCACTCATGAAATATCCAGGCTCACTCTACAGGAGTGAAAATATTTTCCATATTCCACTCGTGCCCATCATGTATCCCCTATATATATGTGTATGTGTATATATATATATAAAACCAAGTAGGCACTCCTAGCAATTAGATCATCAGTCAATCACCTCTTAGGTGCAATATGGCACTTGGCTGTGGCTTGTACCACATTACACCCCAGAGGTTGCACCTGTCTATAATTTGAGATGCAACACTCTGTGCCCTGACAATGCCCACTGGGCTGCATCCTTACCGCACCTCTTAAATCCTAACCCTTTTCTCTTTGTACCATCATTATTCCTGTTGCTTGCCCTTTCTCTGTGCAAGTATGTACCACTTCTGATTAAACTGCTACTACTATGTTACTGCTCATACTGGTGTACTAATGTGCGCCACTGTAACCAAACTGGTTTTCCTGTATAATTGTCGTCATCCCATGTGCTTGCTATCTATGCAACCCATATCCTGGAACCTATAATGCTTGTACATGTATTTGTCATGTGCTTTATCACATGTACCTGCAAACTATGTAACCAATATCCTGGAACCGAGAATGCTTGTATTGTATTTGTCCTCTATGTGATGAGGTACCTTTGGAAATGAGCCTCTGGCTCAAAGGTTGTAAACTGATGTGAAAATAAATAAATAAATTAACAGACTGTTAGTCTAACCTCTGGTCATGCCTTATTCCCTAAAGAGCAACAGAACCTGCACTGACCCTGGGGTAGTCCACTCAGGACATCCCTCCATTCTGAATGGTAATCACCCATCACCACTTTCTGCTTCCTACCTGTGACGCAATTTGATATCCACCTTCTAGTTTACCTTCCTGGTTAACCAAGTAAATAATAAACATAATAAAAAAAATCAAATGAAAAGCATTTTGAAATAGGTGAGTCTTAAGTCAACTTTTTTAAGAGTCAAAGTCAGCAGACTTCACTGAAAGAGGGACTGCATCCACCCAGAGATGACTGGGGCTTTACAGTGGAATGATCTTGCAAAACTATCTTCAGGTAAAAAGAAGAAACTTTCAGGAAACCACTCCTTTAAGAATATCTATGAGACATGATCATTACGGATGTGATGACTGAAGGATTCTGTAATATCACTGATTACCACATGCACAAACATGAGCACTAGGTGGCGCACTACACAAAGCCACTTACATGTAAACATGGTTCTTAGCCAGTATAGCCAGTAGCAAAAATGATTGGATTATAGATGACCTTGTTCAAAGCATATGAAACTGATCTAAATATTAGTTTCAACTAAGCCCATCAGGTCAATGTTTTTATAGTGATCTGAGTGAGGCTGATTTCATTCTGTATGTTTCTGGCTGCTGCATGTTGCCTGCAATAGGACTGTACAGGCTAATGTTTTTTTGAGAAGTTGTTTATGCAGGATAGCCCAACTCAGGTGAAACATTCCACTTATAAAAAGGTACTGTATCCAGGGTTTCAGATAATTTTTTTTGGTGTAAGTCAAATACTTCCATGGGTTGAAATTTTGAAGTCATTCCAGTTTTATTGGAGTCAAAATACTTCCAGCTGCTAATTTTTGGAAGTCCAAATAACTCCAGTCCACAAATTTTGGAAGTCGAAATACTCCAAGTCCTATAGTTTTGAAGTCATAGGAAGGTTACTTTGCCACTAGGGATGATAGGGGTAGGGTGGAAATAATAGCCCCAATTGTGCTGAAGTGCAGATATTGTACAGGATGTACAAAGAAGCAGACACACACAGTCAGTCTGAAAGAGACTGAGAGACAGACTGGTGTGTTGTGATTGATGACAGACACAGACACATCAGCCAAGAGGAGAGAACAGTGGGTCACCTGGGGTAAGCTGTCCACCTGGTCTGCACATCGGGGCAAGCTGGGCAAGGGCAACAAATCTACAAGTCCAGCATCAGGGTGGCGGCCTGGGAGCATAAGGCTTAATTGCTCTCAGTCGAGGAACGGCACTCTGTCTTACTCATACCATTCCAATCAGAATTTACCAGAAGGAAAAAGTGCTGAATGACCATGTTCACATTGTAAGCTAAGCCTGAGACTTTGAAACATAAAAACAATGAAATGGGCTATGGAAACACTACAGAAAAAGCAATCACACACATTATTTCATCACAGGGGCTGAGTATTTGGCTCCAGTGGGATTTGAACCTGTGAACCCCAGATTCCCAAGCCGTGCATTAACCATTAGACTACAATGTATTTGTACTGGCCAGGCTACACAAAACTGGGGACTAATCACACTAGTCCAAGGCAATATATTTTTATTAAAGTTATTTACTGTATGTATGCATGGCCATGGGATTATGTTACAATAATGGGATTGTTTTATTCACTATAACAGCCTTGTTGCTGTGTCTGTGGAGAGGCATCAGACAGCCCACCTAATCTAGCTACACAACTATACATTTTCTTTGCACCATAAAATAATCCAATGTATGTAAACTGGCATTTTAGGAGTTGAAGAAATGGGTGAAGTACTCGCTTCAAACCTAGGATAAACCAAAGAGGAGTGCATCCTGTGTGTGTGATGTCCAAATTCAAGTTCAATGTGTGGCAAATAGCTTAGTGCTTGTGTACACTTATGAGCTGACAGGAATATGCTTGGTGTTTATAACATGAGCTTTGGCGCTTCTCAGCATCTCACCTTGAGCAGGACAGTGGGTAGGTATAGATTTAAGGCCCAGCGGAAAGGGTGAGACCGGAGTGCCAGAGGAAGCAGGGGAGGATGGAGGGCGGCCGCTGAAATGCTTGAAGCAAAGCGGGAGGCAGCCTAGTGCTTAAGTAAGGAGCGGGGGAGGGGCTATTCCCCTCCCCATTGAACAACAGGCTAACGCCTTTCCATTCAATGTGTGGCAAATAGCTTAGTGCGTGTGTATACTTATGAGCTGACAGGAATATGATTGGTGTTTATAACATGAGCTTTGGCACTTTTCTGCATCCCACCCTGAGAAGGATAGTGGATAAGTATAGACTTAAGGCCCAAAAAGAAGTAGCAAGTGACTACCTCCTCCAGCTCCAGAGAGTGTGATCAGTAGCACGCAGGAGAGGAAAACCCCCCTTAGGGGGGAAACCTCCAAGGACCCATGACTACTGACCTGCCCATCCTCTGGGCATACTAAGAGGAGAATAATCCAAAATGACTCTTAGGTTTAGGTATGGTTATGTCCAGGAGTTCTGTCCAATGATGCAGGTCGAAAAGTCCTGTTCCAGAAACATGATCAGAAGTCGACGTTGCAGATGAAAGTAAGAGCAGATGGGATATCCAACTGGAATGATGACCAGATACTGTGACAAGGGTTAATTCGAGTTTGAGATAGATGATTGCTATAGATCCATAGCATGGCCTTTGGATACTAGATGGAGCCACATAGTGGGACTGGTTGTAGAGATGGCTGTAACCTGAAGCAGTTTCACTTTTGTTGTATTATGAGATTAATCAGAGATAGGAAGGCGATAGTCTTTGTTGGAATGGCAGGAGTCCACGGGGTCTGCCATGTAGCCACCCAGAATAATGCAAGATATGAAGGATGAGAGGTGATGTGGCAGATTGACATGAGATGCAAGAACCAATAAGGCCTGTCATGGGGCATACAGAAATGGGATGGGGGACCATGCATGGTCCACTATCACCACGGAAATGATAGGCGTTGGACTGTGATGATGATGGTCTCAGTGGTCAAAACTAAGAAAGCAGACCATGTGGGTCTGCCATGATGCAAGACAAAGTCCATTATAGTAGAGGATTAATATCTTAAAGAGGAGAAATATGAAGTGGTGGGATGGATAGACTCCACGGGATTCATGATCGCCATGGGACAGTGCTTTTGTAGAGGTGGCGAAGACTCACAGACACTGGCAAAATGACAGATGCAGATTGAGGAAGGAGAGTCCAACGAAGTCTCATTGAGCATATAGCGGAAGATATCTGCATGACTGAAACACTGAATAACATGCTCCTATAGGTCCATCATCATTGTCCTATTGCTTAGTTGAGGGTAAAATGAGGGCCACAATAGTTGGATGGAGATTAGGAATAAGAGGAGGGCTGTCAAAGGGCATGTAGAAAAGGGATGGTGGGACCCCATGTGGTCAACCATTGCCGTATGCTTGAGAGGGGATGCTTGGGATGGCGAGACCCCACATGGTACACCATCACCATGTAATGGAGTAGAGTATGTGCAGGATGGCGGGACCTCACATGGTCTGCCATCACCATAGAATAGGCTGGATAAGGTACGGATGTAGGACTGCCACAGTCTGTTGTCGTGGTAATAGTATGGTTCCAAGTTAGGAGGACAAGAGCTGAAGGAAGCCATTAAGCTGTAAGGAGAACTGAATGGAACATGAGTTGAATCCATCAACCAGACGTTGAGTGGATGGCAGAACTCCCAGAGTCCATCAAGGTATAGCACCTATGCCAGGTAAGTGATAGTGCATGATAGGGATGGCGGGACCCCACGTGGTCCGCCATCGCCGTATCCGAGTAATTTGATTCCTTCCATCAAGTAGTGTGAGATAGAGATGGCGGGACCCCACATGGTCTGCCATCGCCATATCACAGGACAGTATGAGATTGGGAAAGCGAGACCCCATGTGGTTCGCCTTCGCCATGGAAGTGGTGCCAAATTTGAAGAGTTCACCTGCAGCTAAATTGTGATTGTGCCTTAGTAAATGCCTTCTTCATTGCCAATGATGGATGGTCTGAGAGTAGAAACAGTTGTGATATGTGAGGGGCCCCTTGGGGGGCATGGCAGTATGGCATGGAAACACACTAGGCAGGCATAGCCGAAGAGATCCGTGTCTGTTGAACTGCTGCAGTGAGAAATTGAATACATAGTGGAAGTCTGGTCAACTGATCCTGGACAAGAAGGAAATGCTAGAGCTGCTAACAGGGTAAGCGTATTCCTGGATGACAACGCAGACTCAGTAGTGGTTTGACTGCTAAGAGGTGGTGAAAGAATATTGACAACGACAGCCACTGCGGTCCGGTAGTGGGGTAATGAAATAACCCATGTAGGGGGACTTGTTCCAGAACATACTAGGGAAGGGACACGATGAATGGAAAAAATGGAGAGGGGCATGAGGGGAGTCCATGATTTTGGACCAAAGGCGTTGCAGGGCAGAAAATGAGGAGACATGGCAGAGGTATCCCAGATAGAAGCACTGTGTACCTTAATGTCCTCTTGATGAAGAGACTAATGAGTAAGCAAAACTGAACATCTGTACTTAGGAAACCAATAGCTTCAGCTTGATAGCCTCTATTAATTCTGGTTCTAAAATACGTAAACTGGAGACAGAGGTGCATTATGGTGCAAGAGCCTCAGCACACATAAAACAAAAGGCAGCTGAAAAGTTACCTCTGAAATAGTTGTGCATCCATTCGTCAGACCAAGGTTGCTTAATGTCATAGCTAGAATAATTTAAAAAGCCAATGAATATAACTTCAACTGAGTGAGGCTGCAGGAGTATATAGTATGCAGTGCCTAACCTGTAGTTGTTCTTTCGAATGTGGTTGACGCTGCAAAGTCAGTTTTGTTGGACTCCCAGAAATTCCATACTGTAGCCTGTTGTTGAGGAAGGTAATTGTAGCATTGCCCCAAAACTTGAGCAAGTAACCCAAAATGTGAATGCAATAAAGTTTAAACAGTCACGGTATAGAGTACCTAAAGAGTGGTCATCCACTGCAATGTGTCAAAAATGGTGGAGAGAACAGTAGAGCAGGAGAGAATTCCCCCCCAGCACAAGGGCAGTAAAACAGAGCAAACAATGCCTCAGAAAGATTTGCAGGAGGCTAATCGGACGCTGATGGTGCAGGTGACCCCCCCCCGTGAGGTTAGCGAGCCAGGAGGAAGCAACAGCCATAGGTCGAAAGCAGGTAGCCTGAGGGAGTCTGTAAATGGCTGGTGGAGACAATGAAGTACTAGGGAAGCAGAACCTGAAGCGAGGAATGCGAGCCCAAGCGCGGAAGCAGTGAGAGAACTGTAGCGCAGCAGCCGACTGGGAAGAAAGGGCACAAAAAGGAAAACAGAAAGGTATGGGAAGCAGGCAGGGGAGAGGAACTGAGAAATGCACAACGAGGGACAGGCACGGGGGGGGTGGCAGGAAAAACAGAAACGGGCAAGCAAGACAGGCGGGAGGGAAAGAGACGCAGCCAAACAGAAAGGATGAGGGGAAAGACAGCAAACAAGAAGTAGGGAGGAAGCCCACAGCTGGCCAGCCATGCAGCTGGGCCACCAAAACGCTCGAAGCAGAGCAGGAGGCAGCCTAGTCATACCTCTCAACCTTTTGTTCCTCAAATGTGGAACATTACCTGTCAAAATGCAGAACAAATGGACAAAATGTGGAACACTTAATCAAATCTTTACCTAAGAAGCTCAAAACATTGTTAAAATGTTGCATTTATGTTCAGAAGTCTGTTATTAATTGAATAATATATTTTTGCATAATTTACTATGGCTTTTTGCTTTAAAATGTTGACTTTGAATGTGGAACAAGTCCTCACAATGTGGAACAGGGAGCTTTTGTGAAGTAAAATGAGGAACGTTCCTCGTAATGTGGTACAGTTGAGAGGTATGAGCCTAGTGCTTAAGTAAAGAATGGGGGAGGAGCTATTTCCCCCATTGAACTAAAGCCTTTCCAATATGTTCTGTTTGTATGTATCACAGCTGAGGCATTTAAAAAGTGTTTTAAAACCAACACATTTTTTGTTTTATTGATTTAATTCTTTGGTAACTGGGTAAGTCCCACTAGGCACAGATGCTTCTTTTCAGGGATGACCTGGAAGCACTGGGAAAGTTAAGTGATTTGCTCAGAGTCACAAAGTATGCAAGTGGAGGTTGTAGGAATCAAACCCAGGTATGTTTGCTGAATGTACTAAACTCATTCACAGCTTGTCACTCTAACCTCTAGGCTATACTGCTGGGACTAATAGTAATATTAGTAGCACAGCATCAAAAAAATGGTAGTCCTTAACAACATGAAAGTAAAGAAATCAGTGTCTGAATAGTGGCCTTCTCTTAAAGACATAGTACACCTAACTAGCCGAAACCCACTTGAGCGTCTTGTACACCATACCAACTGCATTACAAACATTATCTGCCCTACGCCCTGACTTGGCTCTGTAAACTGAGCCCATAGAACCCTTAACATCCCCTTACATACCCTGTATTTTCCTGCTTCTTCTAGCTGGGGACATTGAATCAAACCCCAGGCCTACAACTCCCTCCTCCAGCCCCACACCAAACAGTGGACTTGGCTTCTATCACATAAATGCCAGAAACCTTCTGCCCAAACTAGATCATATAAAGGCATGGATATTGCTAAAATCCCCCGATATCCTATGCATATCAGAGACCTGGCTCTCTACCAGGATTCACAACTCCCTATTACAGATCCCGGAATACTTGCACATTCTTCAGAAAGGGGTAAACGTAGTGGTGGTGTTGCCATTTACATATGAGAATCCTTCCCTTACACAGTCATCCTCCAGGAGACCTCCCTGACTTCCCATGAATTGATACTCATCAAACTGACCCTGCCATCAACAGCACCCATCTTTATCGGGGTCTGTTATTTTTCCCCCAAAGTCAAACCCCCTCCATAATTACCAGTCTTGCTACCCTTACCTTTACCGCCCAATCTAGTGAGCTTCTCCTCTTAGGTGACTTTAACATAAATTGGCTTGCCCCCAATCTAGAGCTATTACCCAGGAGATAGAAGCCCTCAATCTAAGCCAGCTCATTACTGAGCCAACCAGGCAAACCCCCACTCTAACAATCACTCGCTCATAGACTGGATCTTAACGACCCTCCCTCTCAAATATCCCTCTGCAGGAATCCTCTCTGATGTGATTAGTGACCACTGCATCACCTATTGCTGCAGACAGAAATTCCGGCCCCTCATGCTCCCCCCAAGTGTATGCTCTTCCACCCCCCAAGGCCCCTTGATACCCAGGCACTTCTGTCAGACCTATTCCTAGCAGATTGGTCTGGAGTTTTCACTGCACCCAGTGTCAACTCTGCCCTAGCAGCCTTCATCAGTATCTTCCTAAACACTTGGGACACTCATGCCCACCCCCAAAGCTTATGACTTTGTTGTAAGCACCTCCCCTGGGTTACCCCCAACTTGATCAACCTCTTTAAAGCTGAAAATCATGTTTGGGCCATTTATAAATATTCCTCCAATGCAGCTGACCTAGAAAGGTACAGAGCCCTGAGGAATGCATGCACCAAGGCAGTGTACACGGCCAAAGCCAATTTTTCCAGAAACCACATTGATGAAAGTCACTCTTGCTGAGTTCTGGAAGACACTACACTCCCTGCTAGGCTCTTCCCCCCATCCTGCCCCTTCCCCCACCATAGTCTCAGCTTCAAATGACCCTGACCCTAGCTCAGCAGCCTCTTCCATAAACTTCTTTTTCACCACATGTGCCCTCCCAGCTGGACCCCAACCCCCCATCCCCCACCCATAGCCTTCACACCTCTCCCACCTCCTCAGTCAGGTATTCCTTTCCCCCTATCACTAATATAGAGGTTCTTCATGCTCTAAAATCCTTGAACCAGTCCAAGCAAAGTCCCGACAGGCTCAATCCCAACCTACTCAAAATCTCTGCTCCGGCTATTGCACCATCACTTACACACATTTTCAACCAATCTCTCTCCCAAGGCTCAATTCCCAAGGTATGGAAGTTAGCCAAGGTCATCCCGCTTCATAAAGGTGGTGACCCCTCTCAACCAGGTGACTACAGGCCCATCTCACTACTCCCCTCTCTTGCTAAAATACAAGACACCCTCATTTCCAGTAGGCTAAACTACTTCCTGGAAACCAGTGCCATCCTTAGCCCTTGTCAGTCTGTCTTTCAGTGTCATCACTCTACCTCATCCTCTCTACTTTGCCTCACAAATTACATTCACTCTGCCATGGACAATGGGCAACTGACACTGGCCATCTTCATGGACCTAGCCAAAGCATTTGATTTGGTCTCCCATTGGCTTCTTCTGGACAACCTTGTCTCCATTGGCCTGTCTTCTTCATCCACAGAATGGTTCAGAGCTTACCTACCTGACAGATTCCAATATGTGCAGCTGGGTGGCATCATATCTCCCCCATCCAAGCTGGTGTCCCCGAGGGATCAATCCTTGGACCAATTTTATTCTCCATTTTCATAAATGAACTCTCCTCTTCCTGCTCCACCTCACACATACACATGTACGTCGACTACATGGTTATCTATGTATCTGGCTCCTCCCTCTGTCACGTGTCCAGGTCTCTCTCCAGGCTGACTTTGAGAATGTTCTAAAATGGTTCAAAGCAAACTCTCTGAAATGCAACATAAAGAAGAAAAAAAGTCTTACCATAGTAATCTTTTTCTTCCAAGGTATTCTCCAATATTCATAACTCTTGCAGTCAGCTTTTAAGATAGAACTAGCCCAGAGATAGAATGTATGCTAATGACAAAATCATCATTGGCTCATGCCACTTTTCAAATGCTGCCCTTATCAACTGCCAAAGTTCTAAAGCTTCAGATTTCATAGAGAGCCTGCAAGGACGGGACCCACCAAGAGCTATAGCTATACAATAATGATAATAATCATAAAAATAACATTAAAACAACCTAACAAACCCCCAGCTGGAGGAAGACAACACCCCCTTTTATGTCAGCATCACCTGAAGAAGGGGAAACCTATGCCCAACAGTGCTAAAAACAGATATGCCAGTGTGTGATACCCTCACACGTAGTTACTCAGTTTGGAGTGCAGAGGCCACTGGTTCTTGAAGGCTAAGCAGGGTGAGTGAGCTATGAATATTGAAGAATACCTTGGAAAAAACAAGATTACTATGGTAAGTAATTGTTTCTTCTCACTCCTGGAATTCTCCAATATTCCTAACTCTTGTAGACTACAAAGCAATACCTTTGGAGGTGGGCACAGAACCTACTTTGGAAACAGACTCTGCAGGACTGCTGTGCCAAACCTGTTGTCACTTCTGGACTGTGTGTGTCCAGGCTGTAATGCTTTGTAAAGGCATGTATTGTTCTCCAGGTAGTTGCTTTACAGATCTCCAATAATGGAGCATCCCTGGCAGCCACTATAGTAGCAGCTGTGCCCCTTGTGGAATGAGCCCTCAGCCCTACTGGGGGCTCTTTTCCAGCTCTGCAGTAGCAAAACAGAATGCACTGAACTAGCCAGTGAAAAATGGACATTTTAGATGCTGGATTTCCTTTTCCTACATCCCCATAACTCAGGAACAGCTGTTTTCTGTCCTGTCTATGGTCCTTAGTAGCTGTCATGTAGTAACTAAGGGCTTGTTTGACATCCAGACTGTGAAGTCTGCGCTCACCTCAATTAGAATGTTCAGTGAAAAAGACTGGTAGAGTAATGGACTGGTTTAAATGGAAATCAGAAATCACCTTAGGAAGAAATGTCCTGTTTGTTCATAGGACTACCTTGTCTCTATGAAATTAAATGTAGTCCTGATCAATGCACAAAGCCTGAAGTTCACTGATCCTTCTGGCAGAGGTTATTGCCACTAGGAAAACTGTTTTCCATGTGACATATTTCAAATGAGCTGAGGCCATAGGCTCAAATGGGGTGGGGGCATGAGCGTGGCTATTCTGATATTCAAGTCCCAAGCTGGAACTGGCTCCCTAAGAGGGGGGTGCAGATGGACCAGACCTTTGAAGAATCTCTTGAAGATAGGATTGGATGCCAGGGAGGCACTTTCCCAGCTGAAATGTAGGCAGACACTGAACCTAGGTGGACCTTCAAAGTTGTGGACTGCAAGCCCAAGGAATGTAAATGGACAAGATAGTCCAGCAAAGCTGGAATCCCTGCCTTTACTGGTACCACATCATTGGTGGAACATCAAATAGAAAATCTTTTCCATTTTGAAGCATAGGGTGTCTAAGTAGATGGCTTTCTGTAACCCCTTAAAACATTCGGAACACTCTCTGAGAGATGCAAGCCTGCATACTCTAAGTCCTCAAGAGCCATGCCTTGAGTCTGAGGGATCTGAGGTTTGGGTACAGAATTCTCCCTTGATTGGAGGTTAAGAGGTTGTGCCACTGAGGAAGGTATATCGGTTTGGCTACAGACATGGAGAGCAGCAGAGAGTGCTATGGCTGCCTGGGCCAATCTAGTGCTATCAAGATCATTGATGCTGATTGCAAACTGAGTTTGATCAAAATCCTGAACACCAAATCAATATCAATCAATCAATATCTTTATTTATCCAGGCGGACACCATTGAGCAAGCTCATTTACAAGGTGGACCTGCAACGCAGGTTTCCTCCAAGAAAACAGAGGGAAGGCATACAGGTGCATGCCTGACCAATCCAAGGTCAGAGCACCCAGGGGGATTGTCCCCTGGGCTGTTGGCCTGCAACAGTACTTTGGCAGGTGGTAGTTCTCATGGGATGCAAACAGCTCTATCTCTGGAGTACCCCACCTTCTGAAAACTTCTTCCAACACCTGTCTGTTGAGAGTCCATTTGTGATGGGCCTGGTTGATTCGACTGAGGGCATCTGCCAGAGTGTTGTCCTTCCCTGGCAGATGGATGGCCTGAAGGGAAACTCCCAAGGAGTAGGCCAAGCTCCATATTTTCATGGCCTCTGTGCACAGAGGGCTTGACCTTGTTCCTCACTGCTTGCTTATGTAGTACGTTGTGGTGGTATTGTCTGTTCTGATTTGTACCACTCTTCCCCGCACTAGTGGGGTGAAGTCCTGCAGGGCCAGCAACACTAACCTGAGTTCCAGTAGATTGATATGCTGGAGTGACTCTGCACTTGACCACGTACCATGGGTGGTGTGATCCCCCAGGTGGACACACCACACTAGTTGTGATGCATCTGTTGTGAGAACCACTGATGGGAACTCTTGTTGAAAATGAACCCCTTCCTTTAGGTTGGCTTCCTCTCTCCACCACTGGAGGGCCTGCAGTAACGTTTCTGTTACTGAAATAAGCATTGAGAGGGGTTCCCTTCTTTGGCACCAATGTGCCCTGAGATGGAACTGTACATCCCTCATCTGGAACCTAGACCCCAAGACTGTGCCCGTGGCTGCAGACATATGGCTCAGTAACTGAAGAAACTGCTTTGCAATTTTTGGTTTGTTCAAGCTGAAAGAACCCACAAACTGAACAGTGTTTCTTACCCTGTCTAGAGGCAGGAAAGCCCTGCCCTCCAGGGTATTCAACTCTGCCCTTATGAACTGCAATACTTCTGCAAGTAGAAGAACAGACATTTTGAGTTTTATCAGAAACCCTAAGGATTCTAAGAGACCCTGAGTGAGCTGAAAATGTTCCCTTACCTGTTGTAGTGAGTTTGCTACCACCAAGCAATCATATAGATATGGGAATACTGTGACAACCAACCTTTGCAGGTGTGCCACCACTACTGCCAAGCACTTTGTGAACACTCGTAGGTCTGAAGTGAGGCTGAATGGCAGTGTTGAGAACTGGTAGTGACCTGAAGGGAGTTTGAACCTGAAATATTTTCTGTGAGACTCCTTTATGTGGATGTGGAAATAGGCATCTTTTAGGTCCAGGGATGCCAACCAAGCTCCTTTCTGGAGTGTTGGCAGAATCACTGCCAAGGTTACCATTTCGAACTTTGGCTTTGTCAAATGCTTGTTTAAAAGTCTGAGGTCTAGAATAGGCCGCCACTCCCCATTTTTCTTTGTTGCGAGGAAGCACCTTGAAGAAAAACCCTTTCCCTTTTGCTGTGGAGGAACAGGTTCCACTGCTTTTGACAACAGCAGGTTTTGAACCTCCTTTTCTAGTAGCTTCCTTTCTGTTATGGAAGCTGGCTTGAATACCCTGGATCTTAGGTTTGGGAAGGATTTGAAGTTTAGGGACAAACCCAGACTTACTACTTCCAGAACCCACTTGTCTGTGGTAATGCTCTTCCCAAGCCTAAAAGTAATGAACCAGTCTGCCCCCTACTGGTAGTTGGGAGGCAGCCTTGACAATGGAGTCAGGGAGTCTGTTTTGCCTGGGGCTGAGCCTGGCCAGCCTAGGAACCTCACATAGATCCCCTTCTGCCCCTGCCCCTGAAGTACCCTGTTTATTGAGGGTACTGCTGGTATTGTGGAACAGCCTGGGCCTGGTAAAAGGGCCTGCTGTAGTGAGATCTACCCCTGCCTCCCCTTCTATGAGGCCTGGTGGAAGGAGATGGCTTTTCTTTAGCCGAGTTGCTCTTATAGGTGGCTTTGTGTTCATCCGCCTTTTTCATATATCCCTCTGTATTGTCCCCAAAGGGAGAATTATGTTCTATGGGGAAATCCATAGCTTTAGCTTGGATGACCTGAGTGAGGTTTGTGGCCCTGAGCCATGCAAACCTCCTCAAACATACTGAATTTACTATCCATCTGGAAGCAGTGTTGTTTGAATCTGCTGCCATTAGGAACTGGTACTTAGTAGCCTCCAACCCACACCTGGCAGTCTCAGTCAAATCCTCTGAGAGGCAGGCTGAGCTTTCTTGGACATATCCAGAACAGACTGCCACAGTGTCTTCTGATATTGTGCAGCATGTGCCTGCTAGCTGACCTGTCTGATAGCCAAGGAGGCAGACAGATATCCTTTCCTGGCCAGCTATCCATCTTTCTGGAGTCCTTTTCAGGAGGATGGGAGGCTAAAGGCACTTTTGCCCTGTCACAGGCTGCAGTTTGTACCACTCCCTGATGGTCAGGATGGGTGAATAAAAATTCAGCACCCTCCCTGTCCAGCTGGTACTTCTTCTCCAACCTTTTGTCCATAGGGAAGATAGAATTAGGAGTTTGCAAGATTTTAAAAACATCTTTTTTGAAGAATTTGTATATAGGGAGCAGCAGCTTTTTGGTAGGCTTGAGTCCCATCATTTCCAGGTACTCCGCCTCCTCTTCATCTTCCACAGCCTCACTGATAGTAATATCCAGTGCTTCCACAATCTTTCTGATGAAAGAAAAATGAGATGAGAAATCTTCTGTTGTTCTAGGAGGGGAACCAAACTCCTGCTCAGGGGAGACTTCTGGTTCAATACCTTCCTCCTCCTCCTCATAGTCCTCAACATCTAAATGTTCATAGGTTGAGGACTGTGTAGAAGGGGTAGCTTGCCTGGTAAGGGTTTGTCCTGGAATAGGAGGGACAGGGACTGGTGTCAACCCCTGCAAAGCTTGTATGACCTTAAAAGCCTGAGCAATCTCTTCAAGTGAAGGCATTATTGCAAACACAGTAGAAGTCCCCTTGGGCCAACTGGCAAGGGGTTCAGTGTGTTTAGTTTTTTTAGATTTCTTTAACGGAACCGGGGAGTTAGTCAGTTCTGCGGGTCTTTTGCCCTGGGCACCCTTATCAGGGGTGGTTTGAACAAGTTCTGCAGTTTCACCCGCTTGTTTAGAGGGTGTTGGCTGGTCAGAGCCCGAGGAACCCTTTTGTAATTTTTTCTGCAACCTTTCCAGACATTTTTCCACCATCTTAGTAATGAAGGCTTTACAGACGTCACAATCAGCAGCAAAATGGTCCTAGCCAAAGCAGACAACACATAAAAAATGTTTGTCTGCCTTGGCAAAGACTTCCCCACACTGGGTACAATTTTTGAAACCAGGTTCACTGGTTTTCTTCTTCGGTTTGTCTGACATAATGAAAACCATTAGAAAAATAGAAACCGCAAAAAGATTGTGTTTTTAGTGGTTTGTAGTTGGTTCAGGAACCGACAAAAGCTCCGATAGGAACCGGGAACTTGGGAAGTGAGGTTATCGGTTACCTTCACAAATTTAGTGGTTAATTCTAGAATGAAATAACTAAAACTAAATAAAAAACTAACCTTCAAAAAACTCCAGAACTGAAATAAAAGCTCGGTTTCTCCCCAGTTATCCCGAACCAGGAGAAACCAAGAAAATAACACAAAAAAAACTAAACTACCTAGCAGTTTACAATGAAACTGAAGATAAAGGCAGCAGATGAAAACAATTAACAAAAATATGTTTTTTGAAATCAGCATGACAGGAACAGCTGGTGAGGAAAGGACTCCGAGGCATCTGCACTTCTCAGGCAGAGAATGAAATCTGAAGCGTTAGAACACAGGCAGTTGATAAGGGCAGCATTTGAAAAGTGGTATGAGCCAATGATGATTCCATCATTAGCATACATTCTACCTCTGGGCAGTTCTATCTTAAAGGCTGACTGCAAGAGTTAGGAATATTAGAGAATTCCTGGGGTGAGAAACCTGTTGCAATGGTCTTTGGCACTGCACAAAAACTTGTTAAGCTCCCCATCCCCCCCTTTCATTCCTCAGATGGTTCAAAACTAGAAACCGTGGAATCCTTTAAATACCTAGGTATCTGGCTTGATCCAGAGCTGGACTTCTTCCGCCATTTTGATTCTATCCATGCTAAGCTCCTGCCCAAACTTGGTGCCTCATACAGATACAAGGACTGTCTCTCGCTCCCGACCTGGAAAGAGCTTGTTACCAAACTAATTCTGCCCTCCATAGATTACGCTGATGTTGTGTACAGCACAGTGCCCCAGTCATCTCTCTCCAAACTAGACCCATTTTACAAGGCTTTCTGTTGCTTCACAACAAACCTCCCTTACAAACACACCACTGTACCCTGTACTCAGCTCTCTCCCTCACCTCACTAACTGGTCATCACCATGCCCACTGTGCCATTTTCATCGCAACGTTTTGGTTTGGGGCACTCCCCTCCTACCTCACCAATCTCCTGTCTCCCTCCTCTGACTGGGGTTACTCTCTTCGTTCCCGAGAATCTTGCTCCTTCACCCTCTCCTTATCACATTCACAATCAGGCATATAACTGTAATGCCCCAAAGTATGAGGGCACTACAGAAATGGGGGGTTTAATTAATTGTATAGTGTTCCCTGGTTCCCCATTGTGTTATGGGGTAGGTACTGGGGCCCCTTCAGAGTGTTTCCCCTCCCTCAGAATAGCCAAGCTGGGCATGAAAAAATTAAAAAAATGTTTTTTTCTCTCTGCTGCCTGCTCTGCTCCATTCCAGCCCCCCCCCCCCCGAGCAGGCAGCATGAGAGTGGGCACCCACGTGCTTGGATCACTGTTCCTGGCCAGCGCCTGGTGCCTGTTTTGAAATCCTGGCCATTGGTTTGGACATGAGCTTGGGGTTCTAGAACCAGAACCCCCGAGCACCTTTTTGAAAGACAGAGCCTATTTTCTGGGTTTTCGTGCTAAGCTATGGAGGTGAGAGGACCTAGAGAGTGCAACGGGGACCCTGGGCTTACCTTAGGTGTTGAAGCTGGTCCCGTAGACTCTGTGGTGGTGCCTCTCCTCCAGCCAGTGAAGACTCTTGCTTCTGCTGTGTGCCCTGATCCTTCTGCGGTCGAGTCCGGTGGTCTGGTCGAGGAATCCTGTCCCTGACGCTCTGGTGTGGGCCTCTGTACAGACCCATTTTTTGGTTTTTTGGTGCCCTGAGTGTTCCGGTCCCTCATTGGTGGCACAGAAAAGCCGCTTCTGAACGGAAAAACTGTTGGCCCTCCAGAGGCTCCCTGCCATCCGCTGCACTGCCTGCTTCTCCTGCTACAGTTCCCTCCCTCTGCCAGCAAGACCTCCTGCCTCCCTCTAGCAGCTCCTTCACCCCGGGCCCGGGGCGGTGAGTCGTCAGGAGCATAAAGAAGAGTGCTGACCACCAGAGTTAATTAAAAATAAATTGTTGCTGGGCGCCCGGACCTCCATCGGAGGACCGGAGAAGGAGGGACAGCTATTTAATTAATTATTCAGAGTGCGGTGACACCCATCGGGTGGGGCCTGCCTTAATGCCCATAGGGGAACTTTATTTAATATTCATGAGGGGGCAGAATAGAGGCAGGGGCAAGACTCAGGTGACTGGCAGCTAGGCCTTGAATAGGCCTACAGCATTAAAGGGACACCAACCAGCGCAAGAGATTTAAGGGGGTTAAGAGCAAGCCCCAGAGAAGATTAGAGGGGCCCAGCAAGACAGGCCCACTAAAGATTTAAAGGGGCAGCGACCGACCCAACAGGTTAGAGGAGCAAAGGCGAGCCGTAGGACTAGAAAAGTCCAGCAGAGTGGGCTCATTACTCAGTGGGGTGTAACCAAACCGGTCCACCAGTTAGAAGGCCCAGCAAGTAGGCCCACCACAGCAGCTAAAGGGGGCCAAGTCGAAAGTAGGCCCATAGGTAAAAGGGGCCCAGAGATTTAAAAAGGCAAGGAAGGTCAGGATAAAGGACGGCATCGTACTCAGGGTGTTCAGGGGTAGCCAGGTCCTGGTATCAGAAGGGACCACAAGTGCAGTACTTTGTTAAGAGTCAGTGAAGGAAGGGTGCCATCTAGTGACTGTCATCTGATGAAAATGTGTATTGACTAGTATCGGAACTGTTGTGTTGATTGCAAGGTACCAAGACTGTATTGTTACTGGGATTCTGGTTATTTGCCCCTGTAACTAACAATTGCTCTGGAAATCTGGTAATTTGCCCCTGTTCCTGGCAAATTGCCTCTGCAACGAACAATTGCCCTGGATTCTAGCAATTAACCCCGTTCCTGTCAAATTGCCCCTCCAACGAACAACTGCCTCAGAAATCTGGTAATTTGCCCCTTCCTGGCAAATTGCCCCTCAGTGAACAATTGCCCCTGATTCTAGCAATTTGATCCTGTTCTTGGCAAATTGCCCCTGCAATGAACAATTACCCCAGAAATCTGGTAATTTGCCCCATTCCTGGCAAATTGTCCCTGCAATGAACAATTGCCCCGGATTCTTGCAATTTGCCCCTGTTCCTGGCAAATTTCCCCTGCAATGAACAATTGTCCAGACTTTGGTGATTTGCCCCTATTCTTGGCAAATTGCCCCTGCAACGAACAATTGCCCCGGAAATCCAGTGCTGTGCCCCTGTTCCTGGCAAATTACCTCTGCAATGAACAATTACCCAGGAAATCTGGTAATTTGCCCCTGTTCCTGGCAAATTGCCCCTGCAATGAACAATTGCCCTGGATTCTACCAGTTTGCCCTGGTTCCTGGCAAATTGCCCCTGCAATGAACAATTGCCCCAGAAATCTGATAATTTGCCCCTGTTCCTGGCAAATTGCCCCAGCAACAAATGAATACCTTGGTGCAGTGAAAAGTGTATTTTCCAGCTTTAGCATTGCCAGCTGATGTGTACGGATTCAATCTTCTGTCACAGTACCCCTGGTGGGGTTGTTCACAGCTAATTCTTCACCGAAGCAGTCTCCAACCAGTGAAGAACTTCACAGTAACACTCCTCCCTGTCGTTTGCCGCTGGTCGAAACCGACGGAACCTTGTGTGACTCGCGACCGCCAGCTCCTGGTCTTCTTGTGGTTTGGTCAGCCTGGAAGTGGGACGTCCTGGAAGAAGCCTTGTCTGTCACTCCCAGTTGTTCACCGATAGTCGAGTCTGACATGGCTAGTGTGTATCTGCATCTGCCAGTTTGTTGTTTTCTGGTTCTGGACATTACAGGATTCTGATCTTCGTACTGTGTTCCTTTTACCCCCTTGCTTTCTTCATTCATTAGCTGTGCGCACGAAGATGTCAGGAAAAAGTTGGACTTCCTTTAGCACCATTGGACGTCTAGAAGTGGTTACTCCACCTGGCCCCTTGGGGTCTGCAACTGGTTTCCATTGTTTACTGCAGCAATTGTGTTCTATTATTATAGCAGAATAGCTGTTCTGAAATTGTTTACCAAACTGTTTAGTGTACGCGTAGTCTAGAGCTTGTCAGATAGTGGCCTTAGGCCGAGGTGCACCTCTTAGGGACATTCTAGAATATTTTTATACTGTTTAGGTTTGGTTTTGGTTCCTGTCTTCCCTTGTGACTGTCTACCTTTCCCTGTGGTATGAATAAAGCCCATCGGGCATCAAACTTATAGATTTCCTCCTGCCTCTCCTTACCCGGGGGCCTCCATCCACCCACCCCATTCGAACCACAGCATTGTCTCGCCATCCCACCTGCTTGAGGCAACACTGGTGGTGCAGCTGAGATTAGGCGATCTTCGTGGTCAGCACTCAGTTAGTTCACCACATAATCCTTCACCTTTAGGCTCCCTGCCCTCTGAAACAGTCTCCCCTTACTCAATCTACCTCTTGCGCACTGCTGCATCCCTCAAAAAACAACCAAATCCCCTCCCCTCCCCCTGCACTTGTTTCCCTCCTCATCCTCCTTGAACCCCCTTCCCCTGTTCTTGTTTCTCTCCTCATCCTCCTTGAACTCTCCTCACCTCCCCTCTGTCCTCCCTGACTTTCCACCACTCCCCCCTATCTTCTCACCTTTCCTATGTAACTACCTGCACTACACTCCTTATACTTTTGCCTGAGCGTAAAACTTTGTACATTCATTTGCAATTATTGTATATATGGTATACATTTGTGTTATTGTTGTACTTTATTGTATACAGATTGTAAATCATTATATATTTTATTGTTCCTAGTGCTTGACAATCATATATGTTCATCCTTGCTTATACTTTTTGCATATACATTATACACCTGCACTATTCTTGTACTTTATTGTATATAGTATGTAAAAAAATTGTGTATTTTACTGTATCTTGCTAAACAATCACCAGTGTTTTCTTGCTGTATTTTTTCCACCTCCTCACCCCCTACCTCCCTGGGTCGCACCTAGAAATGAGTTGTGGCTCAGTGTGCCTTTCCTGGTTACCAAAATTTTAAATAAATAAATAAAATAAATAGTATCCATTCTGCAGCAAGAACACAAAACAGTCATGCCATATCATAAGCAGCAATAGATGAACTGGCAATGGTGTTGGGGGGAGGGGCAAACAGTGAGTGTTACCCTGCATGCAGGCAGTGCCACACTGAAGACTGGATATACCCATCTCCCTGCAGCCAGACTTATAAAGTATACATTCATTGGTTCCATGTCGCCACAGCGACAGGAAATTTGCCAAACGTCAATACAGCGATGGCACAATACCAACAACTGGCACTGTGCAGTCACTGTATAAAAGTTTTCCAACTCCGAGTTGGAGTTGGTTCGGGGAGGGGGTGAATTTCCCAGAGACAGCAGCATCAAGAAACCTGCGGACCATCACAGCAAACAGCTGATTCTGTCACTGTGATGGTCTTCGCTGTTTTCCCATCACCGTGTCGATGGTATACGACATTCATTAACTCAAATTATTACATGTTGCTAGAGGCAACTCTGGATCTAAATGTTCATGCCAACACTGTTGATTACATGAGCAGATTGCTCACAAGCACTAGACAAACTAACCCCCTTTAACAGAATTCATCGAACTACAGAGAGCTAGAGATAGAACACAACCTAGGTTAGAATCCCACTCCCCCAAAAATAATAATATCATAAAATACAGGAAAGACTCATTTGGCTATAAGGGGAATATTTATAGGAGCCTACAAGAATCATTGACATTTTGAGCAGACATGAACCAAAAGGGCAGACAAATGGACTCACACCTCTCAGAAGTAGAGGGCCGCCTTGCCACACGGGAGGAGAATGTAATCTACCTAGAGACCACAGGCGCAGATCATGGAGCAACAAGAAGATGCCAAGAATAGAGCCCATAGAAAAAGTATTAGGATTTATGGGCTCCCGGGAGTTGGGAGGCAGAGGTAAGACAGAGTTCCATCGGTACACTGCGAGTATGCTCGGAGGTTAGGCAGCCATCATGCTGTTGTCACTCTCCCCCAATCATCTCCGAGAGCCCTGAATTCTGCCAATGAATTCTGTTCTGCTTTTTTATTTGGGACAGCTCAGCACAAACCATAATACACAAGGGCAAGAGCATGTGCTATAAAAGCAAAAGCATCTGTTCTCTCTCTGCCCATTTGAAACTGCACTGATTTCTCAATATTGTGACTATGTAAAAAGACACGTCTTTCTTGAGAGAAAGCTACAAACTTCATTATTGCTATTGTATGTGAGCAGCATAATACTTGGCAGTTTCAATTAAGCATGAATTCAGGCAACAGAAAGCTAAACCTTCCTATTTATGCCCTTTTGCATTTAAATCAGTGAATCATGCAAAAACCTACAGATGGGGAAAGGTAAACATGTAACATTTTAACGTTACTTTTAGAAATACATACATACTTTTCTGAAGGCGCTTTTTCCTTTGTGTTATTGTTTTTAACAAAGCATATGTGAGGAGACAATAAAATGTTAATTTCTCTGATTACTAGGGTTCAGCTCCGTTGCTTCAACATTTCTGCTGCCTTACTTCTGTTAAAGATGCAACAACCACTTTTACAAACATGTCAGTTTGATGTATAGAATGACAGCTGGAAATGGATTTGATAAAGAAAATGACAAAGACTTATACAATCCCACTATGGCCCCCATCCCTCAGGTGTGACAGCAGCAGCACTACAGCCCCCATCTCTCAGGTGTGACGGGAGCAGCAGCAGCACTACAGCCCCCATCCCTCAGGTGTGACGGCGGCAGCACTACAACCCCTATCCTGCAGGTGTGATGGCAGCAGCAACAGCACTACAGCCCCATCCCACTGCAGGTGTGATGGCAGCAGCATTCACAACAAAACGTAGTATTGTATAAGCTGGAATTTGATATTGTACATTATGTTGTGCAATATGAATGCAGCTGTTAAGGGAAGTTATGTATTTTTATAACTGTACTATGCACTCTAATATGTCTTTTGTAGTACATTGGGTTTTGTATTCTGTTGTGAGTCTGTGGATGTAATATGTGAAAGTCATGTTTCTATATTATAATTATGCACCTTAATGTTTGTTTGTTTTTTTAAAATTGTACTTTATACTACTCCCACCCTGCTCAGTCAGGAGTCGCACTTGCATCAGCTCCGCTTCACTGCACTCACCTGAATCCCCAGGGGACTCCCATGGAGCCGTGGCTATATCCCCCAGGTGGGCACGAAGTGGGGCCCAAACACCCCAAGCATTCTGGATTTCATTGGCTCCACCAGTGGTCAGGTAGGCAGGAGCCATTAGGGTCTGTGCTGTGGTGCTCCGTCCCCTTGGCACTCTGGCGTTATTTTTTCCCCATGTTCTAGAGGAGTGGTATACATCCTGACATCAAGGTGACTGCTGACATCTACCACTCCTAGCCTTCCTCTTCTTGCTCAGCACTTGTTGTACCCCCAGCTTCCACCAGAGGCCATACAAGTGGCGAGTCTGTACCCCCTCCTTGGAGAAGAGAGCTGTCCTTTGGAAGCTCGATCTTCTCCCTCCCCTGCCGACCCCCGGTGGCCCGGGCTCATTCCCGAACACAGGTCACCAGTGTGGCGCAAGGTGTGGCGTTCAGTGCCTCAACCCTCAGCTCCACCGGGCTGGCTTGCACCTTAATGTTTTATTGTAATGTATGTTTCTTTGTGGTTGAAACTACATACTTACAGGACCATCTTGTAAATAGGACTTTGTCCTAATGATGTTTTATATCATCTATTTTCCTGTCCAGAAATAAAGTTTTTTTTACTTTAGTAGCAGCAGCAGCAGCACTATGGACCCCATCTTTCAGGTGTAATGGCAACAGCAGCACTACAGCCCCCATCCTGCAGGTGTGATGGTGGCAGCAGCAGCATTATGGCCCCCATCCCTCAGGGGTGATGGCAGCAGCATTACTACGGCCCTCATCCCTCAGGGTGATCCCAGCAGTGTTTGCCATCCATCAGCTGGGACTGCATCACTTTAGTCCCCATCCCCTTAGCACCAATTGCTCACATTCATTTGTCAGAGCTCAGTCATGAATTAAGCAGAATCACCAGATGCCAAGGAGGATTCCCTTGGTGCAGTGCTATCTAACATTTGACTGCATGACTTAACTTCTTTGAAAAAAAAAAAGTGAATTCCCCTACAAATCCATTAATAAATAGTGGGAAGCCTGCTACTGGAGAGCCACACATCACATAGAGTAAGCTGAAACCCACTGTCACTCACAAAGTTCTGATTAGAGATGTGCAAAGTGGCCGAAATTCACTCTGAACAAACAAATTGGCAAATTTCTGAACCAATAACCAGTCAGCTCTACCACCCAATAAACACAGTCTGCTCCCTCATTCCTCATAGCCAACTCACATTTTTTTTTTTTTTTTGTTAACTTTCTTTTACTCCGGTCACCGGACTTCAGGGCCCCTTCAAGCAAGTCCCATGCGGCCAGCGCTAATGCCCTGCCTGAATCCCACCCAGCAAGGAATCAGGGACAGAGTCCTCCCCACTGGCCCTGAGAGAGGGGAGGACCTGAGAGAGTCTCAACCGGGTAGGGCCTGGCGGTGGACATGTTTGCCATCTTCTGGGGACCACCATCTACCTCCTGGAGTCCAGGGTTTTTCCACCATGGTTTTCCCCAAGGCAGCGGATGTGCAGTAATGTTGGTGCATAGAAGGAATGTGCACGCCCCCTTCTGCAGATGTCTGCCTCCCCTTATCCTGTCCCCACCCAGGTGTAGTGCCCCCAGTCTCTACCGGGAGCCACTATGTGGTGGGGAAACCCCAAGATCCCACACCAGGAGAGGAGAGGAGAGCAGTCCTCCAGACGTTCGATCCTCTCCTTCCCCTGCTGACCCCCAATGACCCGAGTTTGGTCCTGAACCAGGCTCGCCAGCATGGCGTGACATGTGGGTCCAACACCTCAATCCTCAGCACCACCAGGCCGGTCCAGCCAACTCACCTTAACAGTGAGGTTCTGTGTAGCATACACCTAAACAGTCAGGTCCTGTGCACCACACAAGCACACACACACACACACACACACAATACAGATATGTATGTGTGTGTGTGTGTGCATATATATATATATATACACACATATATATAAAAACATACTTCCAAAAGTGCAGGTCCACGTGTCTGGCACCCTCACCCCAAAATGCCATGGCCAGCTCCTGTGACATGACTGTCCCCACCAACGTGGTCCGCTCCCCACACATATGCACCCGGTCCCTTCCACTGCCAAAATGGCCAGTTCTACACCAATACACCTGGCTTCTCTTACAGTAGCCACCGTCCCCCACCAAGACACATACAGCCTGCTCACCAAACCCACACACAGTCCACTCTACCCTCATTCCTCATAGCCAACTCACCTGAACAGTCAAGTCCTGAGCACTATACATACACACATCCCCCCATACCCTGTGCGATACAGCACAGTATGTGGAGCCACATAACAGCACAAGGGCCCCCTGGACACACCAGCCATCTTGTAGCCTTTCAATTCGTTGCACAAACACACACTATATATATATATGTGTGTATATATATATATATATATATATATATATATTATATGGTAGCACGGTAGTGCTACCATAGTTAGGGTTGAGTAGCACTTTTAAGGTTAAAGGGTCAGATTTTGCACCTTAATAACTTTGCCACTGTTCAACAGATTTGCCTGACATTTGGTATGCACAATTGGGCAGGGTAGATCTTAGGATCTGCCAAGTTTCATACCGGTCAGATATATAGCTGCGGAGTTATTAAGCGACAACCAATTGCGCAATTATGCTTTCTTGCAATTTCTTTGCTCTCGCCTACAGGTCGCATGGTTTGTGCGACTGGTCCAAAAACTTCAGGGAATGTGCGGCCGGGGTCCCTGATGTGACTTTTGAAGATTTCATGAAAAAATATTGAACGGTTCAAAAGTTATTCAAAAAACAAGTTCCTATTATAAGTCAATAGGAAAAGTTAACAAAAAGTTCAAAAGTGTCACAAATGCAGTTTTTATTTTCGCAAATGACCCTTTTACTTTTTCAAATCCACCATTTTGTTTTCAGTTGGTGATCAGAAATATGCTTGCCATTTAAATTTGGGACCCTCTAACAACCTAATTCTTTTTGTATTCTTGGGGTAAAACACCCCAGAAATATGTTTTTCAAATTTCTAGAAAAAGTACTTTCTCAAAGTACTTTCGAACCTGCGACACTTTCAAATGAATTTGCGAAAGCTTTCGTAAAGTTCGACAGTACTTTTCCAGACTATGACCAAAATGACAGGAGTTCTTTCTCACCCGCCTGCTGCAAAAGACCCATTTGGTCTTTTGGGCTGAAATTTGAAGGGAAGATAGCCAACATCTCACAGATGTGCCTTTCACTGGTTTGGTGAACAAATATTGCATGGCTGCAAAGTTACGGTACTACGAAGTTGGCGTTTTTTCCCATAGACTAACATGCTGGCGTATGCTGCATCTTTCGGGGCTCATATCTCGAAAACGGTGCGAGATACAGATTTTTCTGTTATGAACAGCATAGCCCTATGGGCTATGTAATGTAAAACGGTAGCCAGGAAAATAATGATTTCTGTGAAATTAAAATGTTTTTTTCTACGTCGTACGGTTGCTGAGATATTACCAATTAAGTACTTTGAATGCACGTTTTACGCTCCGATCCCCATTACAATGCATACATTCTTTGTACACACTGGGCCGGATATTCAAAAGGGTTGCGCCATGCGCAATAGGGTTGCGCCTGCGCAAGTCCGAACTTGCTCCATTCTGCCATATTCAGCAGGAGGCAGTTGCGCCACAGAAAACATGCTGAGCAACAGCGCAATGCAAATGAATGCAAGCTGAACTGGAGGGGGAGGAACCATGCATAAACTGCACAGCCCGATATTCAGCAGGGCTGTGCAGAGTTGTGCAGGCGCAACCCCCAACCTGCGCCTGCACAACTTTGAGCCAAAAAAGGCTTAAGTTGAGGGCCACCCACAGGTGAGCTGCTGCATTGCAGGGCGCAACACAGCAGCTGCCACCTGTGGCTGGCCCGCAACCAGTTCCACCAGCTGCCCCCCTGCAGCCCGATCGTGGGCGGCCGACTGTAAATCCCGCATGCACCCCACTGGCCCGATCGCGGGCAGGTTTAATCCCCACCAGCCCGGTCGCGGGCAGCAATGTAACTCCCAAAGCGTATTCCTGGTGGTCCAGTGGACGAAAAGCGGATCGCGGGCAGTAGTTGTAAACCCTCCCCTCCAGAAATCATCCCTGGTGGTCCAGTGGACCGAAAAGCCGATCGCGAGCAGTAGTGAATCCACCCCCTCCGGAATTCAGCCCTGGTGGTCTGGTAAGGCACATCCGATCGCGGGATGTAAATGTTACACAAATCCCCCAACATTGCTCTGGTGGCTGGTGTCCCCCCCCCCCACCCACGAAGCCCCCCACCTGCGCATTGTCATTCGGGTCTGAGTCTTCCGTCTCCACACCATATTCTCCTGGATGGGCCTCAATGTCGGAAAAGGAGGGATTATCTGGTGGCGACCTAGGCAGGTCTCGTGGGTCCTGTGATGGGAGACTGCACGGAGAAGGAGACCTGGAGGTATCTAAGTAGCCGGCCTTGAGTCGTCCCCCGGTGTGGAGTGTCTACCTCTGAGGGAGACCTGGGGGGCCCTTCTCTCTTGACCCGCCTCTAGGTGGGGTAGGTGGTGCTTTGTCGTCATGGTTTGGAGAAGGTTGTGGAGGCTTGGTAGGCACCACATCCTTCTCGATGGTGTCCCAAAAATTAGAGGTCTTTCACTTCTTGCAAGCCGAGACCTGAAGACTGACCTGGCATCGGTGTCTGTCGACTGGGTCCAGCAGCGGGCGTCTGGTCTAGAGGTAGGCAGACATCCTCAGTGTCGCCCATCTGTCGCCAGGCATATGGGAAGTCTCTTCAGAGGACACCTGGCAACCGGTGTCAGCAGTCGTAAGCGGCGCCGGTTATCTGGGTCGCTTTGCGGGCATAGGTGTTGGTTCTCTGGGTCGCTTTGTGGGCATCTGATCGGACATCCATTTGGATTCAGAGGTCCGCTTGAGTGACATCAGCTCCGTCATCTTCCTTAGAGGGGTGACCGGTCCTCTAGGAGGTTGGGAAACTGAACGGTGGTAGGAGTCCCTGCGTCTGTCAGACACCTCTGCACCATGCTTTTGGGCAGATTTGGATTTCTGCCAGTCTGAAGCCTTGGGTCCGGCTGACCAGCCAGACATCTGGCTCTTTTTCCTGGGCTTTATAGGCTGAAGGGAGACTGAAGAGCCTCCCGCGGAATGTACATTCACCGGAGGAGGCAGAGGGAGAGCCCGGGAGGGGGATCTGTCTGACCTTTTAGAGCTGGAACTGGTTCTGGATTCTGAGGCCAGACTCTGGGATCTAGTCCTGTTCTTGTCCCAGTGCTTGTGCTTCCCAGATTCGTGGGAAGATTCCCCCCTGGAGGAAGGGTCTTTCTCCATAGCCTTAATTTTCTCTTCCAAAAGAAACCCTCAAGAGCTTTTAGTCGGATCCTGTTCCTGCTGTTGAACTGTTGACAAATGGAACAGGCCTTGGTATCGTGCTCAGGGCCTGGGCACTGCACACAACTGTATGTCTGTCGTTAAATGGGATCCGTTTGCCGCAAGCACACCTGGAGGGTTTCCTTGAGAGAAGGAGTCGAAGAAGACAACATGTGGGTTTTATTTTTCTTAAAATTAGTGATTTAGAGCATTGTTCATCTGCTAGAGGCATCTGTGAGGCCGATGCTGGAGAAGTGGCAGGAAAAGAACTGGGATATGCTGGGGGCGGACCCTTTATATGATGCCGGATGTTGGGGTGGGGTCAATGTCAGAGGCGGTCCCCGCTGGATCGTGTTAGCTAGAATTTTTCCAGTGAGGTCCTGGCGCCGCCAGACTCGTCCTAATGGTGGAACCTGCTGCAAGAGCGGTTTCTCAAAGTAAGATCATATTTATTAGTGTGGTTTTGTGATAGTCATCTAACTGAAGATAGATGAGATGTACGTAGACGATGGCTGCTATCAATGCCATTGAATCTTTACTGTTCCTTTTGGTGGTTTATAAAGTAACATTTCTCCAACCACTCAATCTTGGTCAAGTTTGAAGTACAGAGTAAACACCACCAGTGCACTACATCAAAGCTATATTATTTTCCCCATTTGAGATAAACCCCCACCCACCACCAAAATACCCTTTTACCGACTCAATTATACTTACATCCCAAAACTCAAACATATTATTAGTGTCAATTCCAAACTCTTTCACTTTAGGCTGGAAGAGAAAAAGAAATGAATTAAATAAAAACAAATATTTCACATCACAAAGGCTGTCTTAATGCTGCACCATGTTTCACCCAACAAATGCTCTCTATAACTTCAGGGATTGGGTAGCTACTGTGCACACCCCTCCTCCCCACAGTCCCAAACTTAAAATGTTCAATTCTGGCAATTCATCGAACTGCTTTGGGGACTTTGGTGTGTTGCACTAAGGGGCTATAGTGCTGGGTAGAAGCCTTTGCATCCTGAAGTAGTCATTCTTGCCATCTCCGATTTCCTGGAGGGAAGTTTCCAAGTAAAAAGGCAGCACCACACCCAGCTTGGTGGCACCGACTAACTCACCACAGCACTGCAGAACTCCTAAGATCCAATTCAATCCCAACTCGCATGCTTCAGCTGGTAAATGTTGAGCACACCTGCAGAGGCATGGGGGAATGCTGGTGCCCATTCCATGTGTGCCTCCTCATGGGAAGCTTGATATCTAGGTGATCATGGGATGTCTGACCTCCCTCGGTTGGCACAGATGCAGCATCTGCATATGTCACAGGGTGAGGCGTGTAACTATATTTATTTAAAAGTTTTACCGGAAGGCATACTGAGCAGTGTACCACTCGGTTCCAGATGCACCCTGGGGAATAAGGGATAGGCAGGATACAGTAATAGAAGTTACACATGTACATGTTCAATACAATCATGTAGTAATCAAAATCCTTATATACAAATAGCAAATATGCAGACAGGGTGGTATAGGTAAGGTAGCAACACGCACAGAATTACGTATTTACCCAGCAACCAACATCACACAATAAGCAGGGTTGTCAACAATAGGGAAAAATAGCGGAGTCAAATAAACAACTGACAACAAGGCTGCAAGGATTTCAGCGGGGCAGAATGCAAGAGCAAGTAGTAGAGAATTGAGTCTTAAGTAGAGCATTACAGTGTGGAGTCTAATATCGGCCGACAAGGAGTTCCAAAATTTGGACATCCTGAAGCTGAAAGCAGCCTGTCCGGACCTGGTGGACCTGTGAGGGATGTGAAGTAGCCGAGAATCAATGTTCCTGAGCTAGTAGGCTGAAGGGGGAAGAACATTCAGGGTGGTCACCAGGTAGGAGGGGAGGGACTGCGACCAGAATTTTACAGTGGTTCTAGCACAGTGTGGCAATCTCCCATTGTGGAGAGAAGGGAGATCAAGGACTAGTAGGTCAGTGATGTGTACCGGAGGGCAGTCCAGGAAGAACCAGCAGAAGGAGATGGAGAGGGTCTAGTCTGGGCAGGGAGGATTGAGGGGCTGCACAGTAGACAACATCCCCATAGTCCATTATTGGAGGATCATCTTTTGAACGATAGCCAGCCAGTTGCGTTGGTAGGGGGATGCAACTTTTATTACGGTATAACGCACCTAACATGGGGTGTAGCTTCTAATGTATAGCATCAATATGCGCAGTGAAGTCAAGATGCTGGTCTAACCAAACCCTGAGGTATCTGTAGGAAGTGCAAACCTGCAGGGGGAAGCCTTCTAATATGTGGAAAGTTTGGGAGGCTGGAAGACTGGACAGTTTGGACAGAGTGCCAAAAGTTAGGGAGACAGTTTTTGGGGGTTTAGAAATAGCCAATTTGAATGGAACCAGCATTGGGCCAGAGTCAAAATCCTCCGGCAGGCAGTGGCCACGGCAGTGGGGATGAACCAGAGGCAAACAGCACCACTCATCTGCATACATGTGGATAGATGCATGAGGGCAGGAGTGCAGGCAGATCATTGAGGAAAAGGAAAACAAAGGGCCTAGACAGATCCTTGGGGACCCCACTGGTAACAGGAAGTGAGGTGGAAATAGTTGAGCCAATAGGACAACTGGGACCCGCCTACAAGTATGACTGGAATCAATTGGTGGCAGGCTCAGTCAGTCCAGCTTGGGCGAGGTTGGACAGTAACAGGGCATGAGAGACCGTGTCGAAAGCCTTAGCCAGGTCGATGAAGATAGGCGAGTCATCTCCCTTTTATCCATACCCGTGAGGATGGTATCGGTGAGATGGAGGAGAGGAGTAGTGGTGGAGTGATTTTTCCTAAACCCAGCCTGGTAAGGGTGAAGAAGGAAATGGAGTCAAGGAAGTTTAGATTGATAAATAAGCTAGGTAGGCTCGGGTGGGTCAGAAGTTGGTCAACTGGGTGGCAAACTGGTTGACTGGCAGAAAACAGAGAGTGGTGGTAAATGGTATACAGTCAGAAGAGATGCAAGTCACAAGTGGGTACCCTCAGGGATCAGTCCTGGGGCCAGTCCTATTCAACATCTTCATTAGTGACCTAGCAGATGGACTAGAGGGTAAGGCTTGTCTGTTTGCAGATGACAACCAAGATCTGCAACAGAGTAGATGATCCAGATGGGGTGGGCAGAATGAGAAGAGATCTGGATAAACTAGCAGAATGGTCAGAAGAGTGGCAACTGGGATTTAATGCAAAGAAGTGCAAAATCATGCACATAGGGAAGAGAAACCCTGAAGCCACTTATAGGCTGGGAGGGGAGTTGCTAGCAGTCACAAAGGAAGAAAGAGACTTGGGCATCATCATCACTGATGACCTGAAATCATCCAAGCAGACCTCTAAAGCAGTAGGTAAGGCTAGGGGGGTGTTAGGGTGTATTAGTAGGGGTATCACAAGTCGTAAGAGGAAGTGTACAATCCTCTGTACAAGACATTGGTTAGCCCCATCTGGAGTACTCGTTGCAGTATTGGAGGCCACACCTTCACAAGGACATTAACCAAATTGAGGCAGTCCAGAGAAGGGCAACCAAAATGGTGCAGGGACTGCATCAGAAGACATATGAGGACAGATTAACGGGCTCAATATGTATACCTTGAGCAAAGGAGGGAGAGAGGTGATATGATCAGAACATTTAAACACCTTAAGGGCATAAACAAGGTGAAAGAGTCTTACATGTTTAAATATAAGAAAATAGCAGGACAAGAGGACACAGCATGAGATTAGAGGAGGCCGATTAAGGGGAATGTGAGGAAATTCTTTTCACAGAAAGGTGGTAGATGCATGGAATGGCTTACCACAAGAAGTAGTGGCTATGAATACAGTGCAGGGCTTCAAACAGGCATGGGATAGGCATAAGGAGCAATACAAATGACTATGAATAGATAGGTCACTGACATAGCAAAGGTCGATGGCACATTTATAAGGTAGAAAGAAATGGGCAGACTGGATGGGCCTTGGTCCTTATCTGCATCAACTTCTATGTTTCTATGTTTCTATGTTTCTATGTTTCTAAGTGGGAGGCTGGGCTAGTACAAGGCGCTCCTGGATTTTGAGCTAGGATGGGGAGCAGCGATACAGGTCAGTACTTGCACGGGGAGGAAGGAAGGGTCGCCTCCTTAGGTGAGGGGTAGGACTGCGGCTTGTTTCCATATTGTAGGGACAGAACCAAGTCTGAATGACAGATTATAGAGAGCAGCTAGATGGTTGTCTATGGCTGGGGCAGAAAGATGGAGCATTTTGGAGTCAAGGCCAGAGGGGCATTTTTGTTTGGCTGGATTTAGTGACCGAAGTATTTTTAGTACCTCAGTGGGTGTAACCGGGCGAAGCGAAAAATAAGCAGGTGAGTAGACAACTGGGGGAACAGGGGGAGGGAGTGAGGGGTGAGAGGAGAGTAGAGGACATACTGTTGGTGAAATAGGAGTTAAACTCTGTGGCTACAGTGCATGGAGCAGTGATGATACTTCCTGCTATATTGAGGGTAGGAGTAGGGGGTTGGGCCAGTGGGGTAAGGAGGGATTTAACTGACTTCCGGAATTGTGCTGGATGACAAAAGTTATTGTGCAAAGCGGACTTGAAATAATTAGATTTGGCCTGTTGGATGAGTCTTGTGCAGGCATTCCTTTGCAAGCGGTAGTATTGCAGAGCTGTTCGAGTACCTGTTGCCTTGTAGGTTTTCCAGGCTCAGTCCCCGACTTGTTGTTGTTCCAAGAGGTTTGCGGTTACCCAAGGTAGATGGGATCCTCTTACTCTGAATCTTCTGAGAGGCGCGTGGGAGTCCCAGATAACCAGGAATTTGGTCGTGAAGAATTAGAGGGCCTCATCCATGGAGGGAGCCCTAGGATGTAGGACCAATCGATGCTGGTGAGGTCATTAGGAGCCAGTCAGGTCTAGGGATTTGTAAACTCTATTGTACAATGTGCGGGGGGCCTGTCAATATTTTCCACGCCCAAATAAATCGTGGTGATCACTGAGGGAATCCAGTAGGCCAGCGTTAATTATACGATGGGGTGGTGGTAAAGGCCCAATCCAGTAGAGTATGCTTCTTGGATTTGTGGTTTAGGTGAGTGGGTTCAGTTATTTGTTGGGACAGGTTTAGCCCATTTACTTGACAACGTGCTTTGGAGGTCTGTTCTAGCCAGTTCTGGTTGAAATCCCCAAGGATATGAAGTTCGCCTCCAGCTGCGAGGGACCTCAGGGTGCCTAGGTGGTCTAGGATGATAGGCAGCGGTGTGTCCGGAGGGCAGTAAGACCCAGCAACGTATATAGGGATAGAGTGCGGTAGACAGATTTTGATTAGCAGGGAATCTATTGACAGCGTGGGTGAGGTAGGTCGGATTGTGGAGAACTGGAGTTTGGAGGAGATGTACATGGCAGTGCCAGCACCCTTCTTTTTGCCACAATGGTCCTGCCGAATAAGGAAGTAGCCAGGTATTGAGAATTCAGCATCAAGGTTGTGGGGCTTCAGCCAGGATTCTGTAATGATTAAGATAACAGGGCATAGAGATAAGACACTTGTTTGTAAGGCCATTACTTTGTTCAGAATGCTGCATATATTTAAATGTACTATTTTGAACCCTCTTGGAAGGGAATTTGCCGGGCCGGAGAGGCGTCCGTTTATTGAGGAGGAAGGACCAGGGTTTCGTTCTACATCACCAGCTATAAGGAGCAGGAGTGACAGGAGTTGTTTTAATAGGGCGATGTCTTTTTGTGACTTACAAGGATAGGGAAGTGGTGCAGTGTGTGTTAGGTAGAGTCAGAGGGGTCGAAAGAGTAGGAGACATTTAAAGCAGACAACCCAGCATGAAAGGAGGGAGGGAGGATGGAGGCTCCCAGTACCCAGTTTTGCCAGCAGTGCAGAGGGTGGTGCACTCGGGTAGAGGAAGAGTGGGGAGGCTGCTTTACAGTCTCAGAGATGAGGGCACGGAGATATTTGTTGATTAGGGTAGGAAGAGGGTGGAAGGGACTGATATGGTTATGAGCAGAACCACCATTGAGAGAAGAGAAACATTTTAATGAGTTAGGAACACTGCTCAGGGGCTGCCACTAGTGTTAGAAAAGTATAAAGAGCTAATGGAAAAGAGGGCAGATCGGTTCCGACAGTCAGCAGGTTCCGCCTATAAAAGTAGACTCACAAGGGTGGTGGTAGGAAGCGTAGCACAGTGCTGGCGGGGATCCCTCTCACGTAGTCAGCTGAAGCTCTGTCTTAGGCATGGGATCTCTACCTTCAGTATTTTCGGATGGCGATCCGCAGGGCTCGGGGATCCCTCCCAACCGCTCTTGATGGCTGGCGCATGCACCACACCACTGTCCAGTCTCCTTCCATATCACTGTAGGTGCATTTCCTCCTGAACTGCCATCCTTTCTAGTCAAAAGCCCCAGAGGTGGCAAGATCCAAGGCCTTTGTGTTGGAGGTAGGCCATGGAAGAAAGGTGACTGACAGGATAAGCAGTGGCAGGAGTGGCACAATAAAACCAGCAGGCTGGCCAGTCAACAGGGGGTGTTGTGGAAGCCAGCAGCACAGCTCAGTCTCCAAACAACTAGGCACCATTGGGAAGTTTGAAGAGATTATGGGTAGTGGTGAAATTCCAGGTTGGGGGTTTGCTTGACAGAGCCAAGCCCCATAGCTCTGAAGTGAGTTTAAAGAACAAGTTCCTAGTCGCCCCGCCCCCATGTAGCAAATTTTATCTGGCCCCAAGTGGACTCCAGCTTTAAATTTACTACTGCCTGGACTCAGCAATCTAAAATAGATCAGTTTATCCTGTGCAGCCAAACCGGGAAAATACTCGCACTTCCTACTGCGAGACCCTTCCATGCTGCTTACATTTCATGACGTCAGTAATGAAGGTGCAGGGGCAGCTCCATAGTTCAATAGGAATTTTTTTTTTTTTTTTTTAATTATACATAATACTTCAGATCAATTATGACACATCAAGGCCACTGTTCAACTAAAAGTTGAAGCGGTGGTCTTCCATTTGTTATAACTGCAACTCTAAAAAAATAAAAAGGCAGTTAAAATGTCCCTATTGTACTCTTTGGAGTGCAACCCTGCCCTCTCCATTTACCGACCTCATGAAACATTAGCATGGGGAGGTGTCAATAGGGAAGTGCAAGCATTTTCCCCGTTTGGCTGCACAGATAAAAGTTCATCTATTATACTGCTCAATCCAGGCAGTAATAAATTAGTTGCATGGGGCTCCCACTTGGGACCAGGTGAAGTCCGCTAATAGTATGCCCCTCAAAAAAAAAAAAAGATTTAAGTACCTGCTCTTTAAATGTAAAAGATGCACAGGCGCAGTGTAGCCAGATTTCCCAAATCCCCGTCTGGCCACTGGTTCACTGCATGCCCCTGAAAATAGTACACTGTCTACTGTACTCAGTCCTCCCAGATGTAAGCAGGACTGTACTAACTGCAGACAAATGCAAACCACCACTCTAAGAAAATTTTAAAGGAAGGAAAAAGAAATCTTAAAGGGACACTGTCAAACCATTTTTTGCATCATTATTTCTAGAAGAAAACCCACATTTTATGATTACTCATCTAAAATTCATTGATGTTGCTGGTTGTTTTACCTACTTTCTCCAAGTAGAACTGAAATACATCCCAATGGTGTAATTATACCTAAACGTGTTTTGTCTCAAATCTTTTTCTACTCTTGCACACTTCCAGAAAGTTATCCCAAACAGTGCGGCAACTTATCATGCAATAGTCTCCTCTCCTCCTACTACTGCACTATAAGTGGCTGGACTCTGTTGGTGTTCCTAAGCCAGGAAATATAAAGTGGGTTTTGATAAACAATTTACATGTTTGTGTGATGGCGGGCAATCTAACTTTTTAAGACATAAGGAATCAGAATCGCACTACTAGCTACTTCAGCAATCTCTACAGAATGTGAGCATTCACTACATTTTTTTTTTTATTTTAGGCTAAAGCGGGTTGACAGTGTCCCTTTAAGTAATGTCATGTCCAAGACTCACCATCTTTGCTATAAAATTTCTTTCACGAGATGCCAATCCAATCCTAAAAGCACGCAATGGTAATGTTTCCCTCATCCTGCCCCCCAACCTCCACTTAAATGTCTTCACTGCACACACCACCTCAAGCATTTGTACATATTCCACCCTGCTCATCACCATTAGTTAGTTATCAGGAACACAATGATCAGGTCCCCTTAGCCTTCTTTCCACTATGCCAAATCAGTTGACAAGTACAGCTACTACTTGTATGGATTCCATACTTACAGCGTTGGTTGACAGAACAGCGAAATGCTAGCCACAGCAGAAGGCTGAAACGAAAAAAATCTCAAATTAAATATCATTGCTTTAAAATAAAAAAAAATTTAAACATGAGAACACTAAAATGTAGGACATTGAACACAAAAACCCCACAACCACACACCTGTTCTTTACAGAGCATGCAACCACAGCAGAGACCACAACACAGAATCAAAAGTACTATATCAACCTCACTCCTAGGGATGAAGAAGGTCATGTGCTTATGCAGTTCAGTGTTCTCTCAACTGCAAAAGGGTCAGTGCTGCTGAAGTCCAGACAAACTGTGGAGCAGCATAAAAATAAAGTGCACACAAGAAGGGAGTTTAACCACCAGCTCTACAGTATCTGCTTTAGGCCCTGTCCACACTAGGGGTTTTGTAACGTTACAGTTGGTCTGTAACTGTACAAAACGGTTTCCAAAAGCGCTGTAGTGTGGACAGGGCCTTAGACACCTGAAAACTTGTAACCCTAGTTCTACTACCAGTATTCAGCAGACACCAAGGCAATCTTCCCCAGGGCATGCTCAGTCACTGGAACAGTCTTCGAACTCTCCTCCCATCACCAAACCATGTGGTCCTCCATATCTGTCCCCTTTGCACTTAAACCTGTGTGCCAGAACAGGAATCTAAAGCAAGCCTTGCCAGCGGAGGTCAGTTGGGTTGTGCAACTGAACTGTATACAAGGCAGTTACTTACATTAACAGTAACTCTTAGAGAATCTCCTCCATGGAGCTACACCATTTGAACTGTAATCAGTCAGGATCACCCAGAAACCTTTGCCAGCTGGGGGTGCCAGTGTCAAACACTGACTATACAACACTGGCAGACCCATGTTACTTCATTATCCTGCTGGACACAAGCTTAGAGGATCAGCAAGCCAGCAGGGACCAGGAAAAACCAGAATCAAAACCAGACATGGCAGAGGGCATGGAACTGGATAAAACACACCAACAGGCCAGAAGAAGAGTACAGGGCATGTGAGAGCAGACATGACATCCAGTAAATACTCAAGAAAAGGCAGGAGAGTCAGCTGTTGCTCAATGGAGATTTGTCTCAAAGATCTACTGTTACAGTAAGTAACCATTTTCTTTGAGGACATCTCCCTCGACTGAAGCACACCAAGCAGTACCAAAAGCACTGTGGGAGGGAGGAAGACTCAATAGGAGCAGAATGGTGTGGCTCAATGGACAGAAATGACCTCAAAAACTGAAAGTACTTGAATTTTAGTTTTCTACCAGAGCTCACCCTACCCACCACTCCCTTCCTAGGTGTTTTTTTCTGGAAATAATGCCTGCTCTTGCATGCTACAATCTAGTTCCACCCCTCTCCCGTGTGCCTAGTTTTGGCTTTCCCAGTCCCTGCTTGTATAGTAATCCTTTGAGCTAGTCTCTGGTGAGGAATGGAGGAATTATGGGGCTGCCTTCATTACAGGCAGGGCCAACATGCATAGATAGGTCAGTCCCAGCTAGCAAAGGTTTCTGGGTGGTCTGGATGCCAACAGCCTACAGTTCCAATGGGCAGTTCAAATGAAGCAAGGCATCCTCGAAGATCTATAGTTACCTGGAACCTCCATTTCCAACCACCTAGATTCAGTTCATTAAACAGATTCTTAGCAGTCCAAGAGGGGCAAAGCACACACACAAATTAGATCAAGAGACTGGAAGATCCAAAGTAACATGACTAAACAAGTGGATGCTGTAATAATTGGGGGATTTATGGGTGCATGCATTTAACTAGGTAGCACCCTTCATCTTTCAGAAATGGAAGTACCTGGAAGAAGCAATAGAGCCTACAACATGCCCTTAAGGGACTGAGCCTCCAACCCATCTAGGTGGCTCTTTCCCAGCCAACTCGTAACATGCAGCGATGCAGGTTGTCCATCAGCAACTGTGCCATTCCGCCCAGGGCCACTTCAGAGTACGTGACCACCAGCTGGGGAGCATCACAACAAAGTATCACCATATACTCCCAAAAGAGCAAAGCCCTACAAACGTCTAGCATGTAGTGCGTCCACTCAGCCTCTGAAACATGAGGTTTCAGGAAGGTCATTAATACGAGTGCCTGGTCAAGGGTAAACTCACAAAACTACCCTTCGCATAAATTTTGTGTAGGGGCTTAGGGCAAACTTGTCCATGTAGAAAATCAGATACGGAGCACCACAGAAAGAGCCTGGAGTTCACTCACCCATATGTGGTGACAGACCAAAAACTGTCATAGGACTGTGGGACATGGATCCATAGGCACAAATGGTTTACCCATTAGCTGTGACAGCACCAGCATCAAGTTCCACAGAGGAGGTGGTTCCCACACTGGAGGAGACCAGCTCTATAAAGAAACTGCCAACCACTTTGTCCTGTGCCACCAGACAGCCCTATCTTGGCACAGTATGCCAAATGGCAGTCAGATGCACCTTAAGGGATGGTGCTTGCAACCCTGCCAGAGTCAGGGACTCATAATGAGTGAACACAATGCTGGAGTGGCGCAACACACACCCACACACACACCACCCACACCCACCCACACCCACCCACCACCCACCCACACCCACCCACACCCACCACACCCACCCACACCACCCACACCCACCCACACACCACCCACACCCACCCACACCCACCCACACCCACCCACACCCACCCACACCCACCCACACCCACCCACACACCCTTTGTCCAGCTGCAAGTAATTCCAAGTCGACTTTCAGAGAGTACCTCCAACACCCAAACATCTCTGGAAAGCCCAAGGGCCCAGAACTCTAGCCACTCAGGAAACAGTGAGTCAGGTGCAAGGATTGCAAGTCTAGATGCCTGCTCATCACCTCAGACTTCGACAGAAGGTCCAGCAGGAATGGAAGAAGCCACAGAGGTCTGCCGCAAGACCTAGTACATTCTGCCATCACTCAAAAATGGCCCACACAGCCTAGCACACTGAATCTGGGATGCCCTGCCTCTACATCTTCTAGGGGCGATATCTGATGAAGGTTTGACCTGGCTCAGGTGTCGGCCATAATCAAATTTCCACCATCTCAGAAAAATTGCTAGGGTAAAGCATCTGGTTCCATCCGAGGACCTGCCAACACTGGTCCATGCCTTTGTCACCACTCGACTCTAATGCAATGCCCTTTACCTAGGGCTACCGGGAGTGGATATTCGCCAACTGTAGCTAGTGCACAACGTGACGGCCAGGCTGTTAACTGGAACCCCTAGATCCAGTCATACAACACCTGTGCTGCACGAACTGCACTGGTTGCCTATACAATGGCAAAGCCCTTTCAAGGGCGCATTGCTGACCTTTAAAGCCTTACACGAGCAGGGACCCCAATACCTGAAAGACCTTACCTCCCTACCATCCCTCCTGCTCACTACGATCCTCTGACGAGAGATTGCTAGAGATTCCCAGAGTATATCTGAAGACATTTGGTGGAAGATCTTTTGTCTTTATGGCCCCAATTCTGAGGAATTCTCTACATCATCAGATGTGAGAGCCTGACTGTGGAAGGGTTTAAAAACGTTACGCAAGAACTTACCGTGACAGTAGATCTTCAAGAGGAGCTCTTGCAGCAGTTAATACCATTAGGACTAATGCCGCCAGGCGTTAAGACCCCAGGGAAAATCTTGTAGCTAGCAGTCTGTAGTGGGGGACCACCCCCGACGATTGCTCCTCCCAACATCGGACGTGATATAAAGGGAGCAGTCCCCTGGCCCCATCTCAGTTCTCCCATCGGAGACCCGGCTGAAAGGACTGGAGAACCAGGAGGATCTCCCCAATCCTGAATAACGGTAAACAGATTCCTGGGGGATGGAGGGTGGGAAAGCCACCTGCTGCAAGAGCTCCTCTTGAAGATCTACTGTTATGGTAAGTTCTTACATAACAGTGCTATCTTACTTTGAGGGGGAGCACCTGCAGCAGGTAATACCGTTAGGACGGAGTCCCAAGCAGTACCCAAGAATAGGCCCAGGTCCGACGGGAGGGGGAGAAGACAAAAAAAAAAAAAAAACACACAATAACTGTACAGCTTCAAGAGAGCAGGCCCCGCAGGATGGCCAGTCCAAAACCTGCTCTCCTCTGAGAAGCAATATCAAGGCTGTAATGCCCAAGGAAGATATGGCCTGCGCTTCAGGTCGTGGCAGTGCAGATATCTGCAGGGGATACATTCCTCAAGGAAGCGAATGAGGTAGCTACAGCCCTGGTCTAATAACCCTTGATCATGCCCAGCAAGGGTTTACTAAGATGCATATTTTCGCTCTGTTACCAGCACTAACCAACGCGTTACGTGACTGTTTGAGGACTAGGCGCCTGTCATCCTATGCGTGAGGGAGATGAACAACTGGTTCATCTTCATCGTTGCACGAGTTCTGTGGATGTAATAATGAAGGATTCTATGTACATTCGTCGTATGCATCAAGGCCTCACCTTGATTACAGAACTCAGGATAATAAACCAGAAGGTTGATGTCCTGGTTCAGAGTCAATGCGGACACCACCTTCGGCAGAAACTTAGGATTCTTACACATGGTCACCCTGTCCCTGTGGAAAAGATAAGGCTCCTTACACGCAAGGGCCTGAAGCTCGGAAAACCCTTAGAGTGGATACAATAGCAGCTAAAAATAACAGTTTCCCCACGAAAGAAAGCGTAGCTTGCAGCTGGTTTAAAGGGAGGCAGGGTGAGCTTTGAGAATGAAAAGCAAATCCCACGGTGGGACCAGGTCCCTCCTGGGAGGTCTGATGTGAAGAACCCCTCGAAGGGTTCTTCGAAACGTTGAGCTGTGCCAGAGTCCTCTCCTCATATGGCGCATGGTATGCAGAGACGGCACATACAAGTACCTTGATGAATGAGTAGCTTAAGCCCAGGTCCAAGAGATGAAGATGATAATCCAGCACATGCTTGACCAGGCAATCCAGGGGATCTAGGGCACGAGCAGTTGCCCAGGGGCAAAAACGTTTCCACTTCAAGGCATAAGTTGCCCTAGTGGAGGGTTTCTGCACTGCTACCAGGACTTCTGCCACCCTGTTCAATACCCCTAATCTGTCTGCCAAGACTGCACGAGCCAGGTGTGCAGGTGAAGAGATTGCACAGCAGGATGGACTAGTGTCCCCTTTTCTTGAGAGAGCAAGTGGGTGGAGAGCGGCAACTGCACAGGAGGTTCCGAGGTCAGTTGCTGTAGTAGCGGGTACCAAATTTACCGGGGCCAAAGAGAGGCCACCAGAATCATTCTGGCTTCCTCAGACTGCAGTTTGAGCAGGACTCTGAATGAGAGGGAAGGCATACAGAAACCTCCCTGTCCAGGAGAGGGACAATGCGTCTCGCCAGAAAACACTAGGCCCTGGATCGAGCAAGCAGAAATGACAGTTTGATGTTGCACGGGGACGCAAAGAGGTCCGGTTCTGGACGGCCCCAGCAATCGCGGAGGTAGTCTGCAACTTCCTGGAGCAATTCCCCACTTGTGGTTCAGAGAACAAGAATGACAGACTGTTGGTGAGAACATTCTGGCTTCCTGGCAGGTGTACAGCCGCGAGATCCAGAAGATGTTCCACTGCACAGTCCCACACTCATGTCCTCCCTGCAAAGGGGGTACGACTGAGTGCCCCTTGCTTGTTGATGTAGAAGACAAGCAGAGTGTCTGACTGCACCAAGAGAGTACCTGGGGAGACCGTCTCAAAACGACTCTCATTTCCACAACACTGAGGTGTAGAGAATGTTCTGTGGGGGACCAGGCCACCCTGGTCCTGTGTTCTCTTAGGTGAGCCCCCCCCCATCCAGACAATGAGGTGTCAGTCATTAGTGTTTGTGATGGGGCAGTCTGAAAGAAGATCCCTCCCTCCAGATGTGGGAGGCAGAGCCACCACTCGAGGGCGCGACAGACCGCCCTGGTCCCACTAGACCTTGAGGTACCACTGCAGAACCCTCATGTGTAATCTGGCAAGGGGAACTGCAGTGATAGCCACAAACATGTGGCCAGAAGCTGAAGGATGACCCTCACCAGGATGGAAGATGCTGCTTGGACTCTGCACGCCAGGTCCATCAAGCGATCTGCCCTGTCTGAAGGCAAAAAAGGCTTTCCCTGAACGGAGTCCACGATGGCCCCCTATGTATTGCAACCTCTGGGAGGGCCAGGGTTGCGACTTCGGCCAATTTATAGTGATGCCCAGGGAGAGAAAGGTTTTCAGTTTCCTCCAAGGTGACTTTCAACTGGCTTGCCAACTGGGCTGAAATGAGCCAGCCGTCCAGGTAGGGGTAAACGAAGTGGCCTTTCCTTCAGAGGGCCACTACCAGGCATTTGGTAAAAACCCTGGGTACCAACGAATGGCCGAAATGCAGAACTCTGAATTGGTAATGCTGGTCCCCGAATCAAAACTGCAGGACTCTCCTGTGGGAACGCAGGACAGCAATATGCATGTGGCGTCCTGCATCTGGGAGCATAACCAATCCCTTGATGGACAAGGGAAGCAAGTTTGCCAGTGTTGCTATCCGGAATCTCGTATTTGACGAAAGACAGCTGTCTGAGATCCAGAATGGGTGAAGGTCTCCCGTTTTTTTTTTTTTTTTTCGGACTAGAAGAAACAGTAGTAGAAACCTGTACCCCTTTAGGCCTGGGCACCAGCTGGATGACTTTCTTTGAGCAGCAGCGAATTTCATCAGCCAGAAGCTTGGCATGGGCTGGTGGACAATGGGTGGGTGGGGGAGGAAGAGAAGAACTGTCTGGTGGTATGCTGAGAAACTGTTGCATAGCCTCTGCAGAATGGTTTCTAGCACCCATTGGTCTGAGGTTATGCTGGACCATTCTGCAAGATAGAGAATCTCCCTCCTGCTTTCTTGCCCTTCGTAGAGAGAGACAGAGACAGAGACACACAAAAACAAACCAACAAAACTTTCCTGCCCCAGCTGTCCATTCCCCGACTCTGGTGGTTGGGAGCAGAGGTGCTTTGGTTGGCTACCGCAGCCATGAGCAGCCGTAAGCACAAGGGATTGGCTCTTGGGTGCTCCCAAAAACAGCTCGGCCTTAGGGAGCTTATAGACTGTCTTCTTCACGACAGCAGAAGTAGATGAGGGTTTACGCCATGTGATCCTGGAGCGGCTCTACAAGAGGCGGGATGACCAGGGTTTTGGTTCTTTGGACCCTAGAAACTTTGCCAGCGTCTGCGCTCTGGGTCCAGCTCCTCCTTATCCATTCATAAATGGAATGAATGTGGACGACGATATCCAGAAATGAAGGGTCATCTGGGAAGACCTTGGAGAGTCCCTAGATCCCAGAGAGGGTGGGACAAATTCCTCTTCGTCCCTGCAGTCCAGTGAAGAAGGACTAGCATCTCCGTCATCTGGGGAGGATGGGCGTCCGCTGGAGGATGGACTCTGGGGAGAATGTCTCCTCCTGCGCTTGCCTTTCAGGTCAGGGTGGGTTATCTCCTCTCCATTGGTGGAGGTGTCTGGGTTGGGGTTGGGACGAGGGGTGGTCTCCACAAGGTCCCCTTGACCATGTTCCACCAGGATGTAAAGGTGAACCGATGTCCACCACAGGGACGACTGCTGGGATGGGCAACTGGTCCACTTGACCTAGCATCTGCAGTTCTTGTGGCTCCTGCGCCTGGTCCGGGAGCCCTGCTTATCCTTGTCCGGCTGCCTGGTGTCTGTGTCCCCAGGGGACCCGGCGTCTGGAGTAGGAGGGGGCCCATCGGGTGACTGGCCCTTAGAGGGAGGGAGAGGCAGGTGTCCGAGCATCTACCGGCGACCGCCTCGTATCAGGTGTTGGGGTACGGGACGCCGGAGTGGGCGACCAGCTTGGTGGGCGCCTGTCAGGGACAGAGGGGCACACCTTAGCCAGAGGGGATGTCCGGTGGCAGACAGTCTTCCGATGCCCAGAGCAGTCTTGGCACTTGCGCCGACTAACCACCTGCTTTGCCCGAGTCTTTGGGCTTGCCGGCAGGCGGGTGGCCTTCCTGGGTCGACCCTGAAGATTTGTAAGGTTGGTGGGCCAGGGAAGGATGAGCGGGCGAATGCCCAGAGGAAGATGGCTCCCTGTGCTTGCCCCGAGAAAAGGCAGGAGCTGGGTTTGACTTCAGAGAGGACTCTGTTGCATTAGACAGGACCGAGCCCGACCTCTGGCCGGAGGTCGAAGAAGGCGCGTTAGGAGACTTGGGCCGGGACTCAGACCTGGCCCTATCCTTCTCCCTGTGATGGTGTTTTCCCTCACGACTTTTCTCTGGGTGGGGAGTCCTTGGCCAGAGAGGAAGAGCTGCGCTCCAAAGTCTGCTGCATGGCTGCCACCTTCTGTTCCAGGAGAAGGACTTTTAGGGCATTGGCTCTCCTGGTCCTGGTCTTCTGCTTGAACTTCTGGCAATGCGGGCAGTCTGCAGGACGGTGATTGGATCTAGACAGATGAGGCAGGCCATGTGGCCATCTTTCGCCAGAATCTGTTTGCTGCACGCACATTTAGACTTGCGCCGTGGAGAGGGCGATACATGCAAGGAGAGAAGAATCAAGGACAAAAATCAAAAAAAATTCTTTTGAAATATTAGAAAAAGCGGTCAACTGTGTTGAAAGGCAGTCCGTGGAGCCAAACTGAGCAGGTCAACGGTGGGAAAAGAACAGAGATGGCGCCAGGGGACCGCCCCCTTTATACCACATCTGACGTTGGGTGGAGCAGACATCAGGGGCGGTCCCCCGCTGCAGACTGCTAGCTACAAGATTTTCCGTGGGGTCCCCAACAACTGGTGACATTAGTCCCAATGATACATCACCAGCTGCAATAAGCTCCCCCTTGAAGTCAGATCATCTCTGAAAAAGCAATCTCAGGAACATGATATTTTAGGATTCTGTGTTTAACTGGATTATGGTTGTATTTTAAAATATTTTATTGTGTTTGCGATTACTTTGTAAGGGTGCTTTTTATAAATAAAATGTTACTCATACCTGAAGGACTGCTTGGCCTACCTAGTCTGCCTATTTTCACTACCTACAGTGGCCCTATCTGCCATCAAATTCTACGTTTCTGTGGTCACCCTGTGAACCAGGGGAACAGACAGGAGGTCCCCAGCCCAGAATGGAGAGACTCACACCAAAGCAGAGTGCACAGGGACGGACGGACGGACGGACGGACGGACACACACACACACACTTCAGATTCCTCTCCCCCAAGCCAACAGTTTCCACTTAAGGTATTCCCATATTGAAAACACTTGAGACACCACCTCCAGGTGCAGTGACTACTCGTAGGATGCTTCTACTGGCACAGCATCCACAAGCTGATAGACTTGTTGGCAGTCCATGTTGCAGGAGCAAACTACGTGCAGGGAGCAAGACAGCGACCCATGTCCTGAGCACCTACTGCCACAGGGAAAGGAGTACATGCTGCACCATTTGTGGCCAGGATACTGAAAGGGTGCACCCCAGGATACAGAAAGAGCCAAGAGAAGAGTTGGCAGAACCTTGACTGCCCTGTTTAACCAGTCATTGGAAAAGGGAAGGTATCCAAGGACTGGAGGACAGCTGATGTGGTCCCTCTATACAAAAGTGGAAACAGGGAGGAAGCAGGAATTACAGACTGGTCAGCTTGACCTCAGTAGTGGAAAAGGTCATGGAAACACTACGAAAAAGAAATAGTGGAACACCTGGTTGTCAGCGGTCTACAGGACCCAAGGCAGCATAGCTTTATGGAAAGAAGGGTGTGCCAAACTAACCTCATTGAGGTTATTTGACTGGGTAACCAGGCAGGTGAATCAGGCAATGGCAGTGAATGTGGCCTAGCTGGATTTCAGCAAGGCCTTTGACACCGTGCCACACAGAAATCTGTTTAGCACAGGGGTGGGAAAGAAGGTAGTGAAGTGGGTGGAGAATAGGCTGGATAATAGGACCCAGAGGGTGGTGGTAAATGGCATTCACTCTGCAGAGAGCAAAGTTATCAGTGGGGTATCACAGGGATCAGTAATGGGTCCAGCCCTCTTCAATGCCTTTAATCAGTAATAATTGCAGAGGGTCTGGAAGGAAAAAATTTGCCTGCTCGCTGACGACACTAAGCTCTGCAACATGGTGGGACACACCAAGGGGAGTGGATCGAAGGAGGAGAGATCCAAGGAAGCTGGATGATCGGTCACGAGATGGGCAGCTAGGCTTCAAACGCAAAAAAAGAGCAAGATACTGCACATAGGGCACAAACCCAGGAGCTACATATCAGGGGAATAGCATGCTTAAAACAAGAGACCTGGGATGGTCTCAGATGACCTCCAGGTAGGTAGGCAATGTGACAAGATGGCAGGAAAGGCAAACAGGATGCATAGGCGAGGAGAATTACCAGCACAAAAAAAAAAAAAAAAAAAAGAGGAGCCAACTCCACTACACAGGACATTAGTGAGGATGCATCTCTAATACTGTGTCCAGTTCTGTAGGCCTCATCTATGCAAGGACATAGATAGCGAGGACACGGTTCAGAGGAGGGAAACCAAAATGGTGCAGGGACTACAATGCAAGCCCTATGAGGACAGGCTGAAGGAATTAAATATATGTACTCCCTGGAGGAGAGGCAGGAGATTGGGGGATATGATAAGAGACATTCAAGTACCTCACAGGGAAGAATAAAAGTACAGGAGAGTACTATATTCGAAGAAAGATGCTCAAGGACGATGGGGCGTGAAGATGAAACTAGGGGAGGGAGGTTCAGAGGAAACATGAGGAAGTACTTGAGAGGCTGGTGGACAAGTGGAACAGTCTGCCAGTGGAGGTGGTGCAGGCAGAAATAACAGATTTTAAACATGCTTGGAATAGGACTGAGAGGATTGCTGGAAGTGGAGGTACAACCCAATACCAGCAGTACGACAGAAAGCAATAGTTAGTGGTAACAGGGCAGACTAAGTGAGCTGAAGCTGTCAATTTCTATGTTTCTATGTATATTGACTACTCTACCTCAAAACTTTGATGCAAACTCAAGAGGAGTCCAGCCTCTAGGAAATCCTGGGCCAGGCATGACTGCTCACTCAAATGGTGTGGTAAAAGGTGGACGGGTCCTCTGCCCTGTCCAGAGGAAGACTAGCTCTGGCTTTGCTCCTATAAAATACAGGATAACCTGCTTCGGGGTGAGTTCTAACTTCAGACTCATCAGGCCAACATCCCCGATCATTCTGCAAGACTACTGGACCATAGAAATGCCAGTTGTCTATGTAAAGAAATACCTAGGGTCGGCCCAGTGGCGCCAAGGGTTGAGGTGCTGGACGCCACACCGGCAATCCATGTTTGTAAGCGAGCTTAGGAGCCGGGGGTAGACAGGGAGGGACTGGATTGGCGCCCGGCAGGCTGCTCTCCTGTCCCGGGGGAGGGAACTGGGTTATCCGAGCTCTGGCACCCCTGGTGGAGGAGATCAGGATGCCGCAGAAGCCTGAACAGCACGTTACAGCGTGCCTGACGCTAGCAAGGTTGCCATGTGCACAAGCATCAGGATGTCACACACACACACACACACACACACACACACACACACACACACACACACACACACACACACGGGAGGAAGGGGAAGAAAACTGAAAAATCTGGCGAGCGGGGATAGGAGACGGTACCTCTCCTCCAAAGCCCAGCACTGGATCTGACTGGGGCAGACCCTCATCGCTCCTCCATCCTGCCTCTCTTGCTGGCCAGAGTGTCTCGTAAGGAGCCCAAAGCAGTGGTTGGGCTACCCTCCTGGGCAGGTTAAACCAGAGAGGTGCTGGCAGCGGGAGTGGGGGGGGGGTGAGTGAAGCTGAACCGTAGCGGATCTCTGGTGGGCAGGTACAGGGAGAGGATGCCCAGATAGTTCCCCAGCCATGATAGGAGAAAAATAGTTTTTTTTGGGGGTGGGGGGGGAGAGAGAAATACCTACACATCTGCATTTGAGAAAGGCTGCCACAAACACTTGAACACCCTGGGTGCAGATAAAGGGCCAAACAGCATGGCTCTGAACTGACAAGACTCCATCCACCTGAAAAGAGGAACAGCAGAGCCAACAACACGGATGCCTCTGCTGAGGCTGCTGCCAGCCCTGCATCCCCAAATAGTGTCCACAAAAGAAGCTTGTGCCGTGTGGCTTTGGTTTCAGCCGATGCTTGCGGTTGGTGACCTAGTGTAGGGTCACTGTGGATTTCTCAATGCGTAAAGTGTTAAGACTCCTAGCCCCAAGCATCAGTCCTGCAAAGTACAAATCTGACGACACTGCTAGATTTCTTGCATGAATGGCAAAACAACAGATGTCAGTAAAAGGACACCACAGCAGCCACCACACTGGCTAAAAGTCAGCCACAACCAGGGCCACCTGCAAATGAAGCCTGACCACTACCAACCTCTGATCAGACCTCCCATACTTGCAGATTGTCAAGAAGCAGGTGGGATAAGTCAGAGTGCCGCTGTAAGAGCTCATGTCTATACCATGCCATCAAAGCAGCATTGCTGGCCTAATACCCAGAGACCCAGCTGCACACCTTGTGGGGCACATCTGGCACTAGCCCCCTTGGGGACTGATATTCTGAGAATACAGACAATCTGCACACTACCAGAGTTGGCACTGGGCATGACTTGTCAACCTCTGCCATAAGCAAATGCTTTGTAGTACACTGCAATGGGCTTCATGTCCATGGCAGGAGCCAGATAAGGAATAACCAAGTCAGAGACACCATCTGTAGAGCAAAATGGAGCACATGACCACAAACATTACCACAGACTCAAGAGTCCAGAGACACTGGAGCCTCTGGATCTGGATACCAGACTGACCCTGGGTAATGGACCAACAGGAGGCAGGGCCAGGAACAGGATGACCAGAGGCTGCCCAACTGGGTGCTCCACCAGGCTCAAAACTCCCTTGCTTGGGTTGGGTTACGGCCTGCAACAGGGACTGATGGCCCTGGGGTTAGCCAGACTGACAGATGTGAACTCTGTTGGCTGCCCCGACAGACTTCACAGGTGAAGACAAACCGAGCACATAAATCTTCTGGCCAGAGTGTGCAAGCAGTCCCAAAAGACAATCCTGCAATCCCCTGGTGTCAAACGTACTGTGATTTTGTTGAGACACTGACTCCCCTTTGAAGGAGTGGAAAGACTGAAAGGCGGGGAGAGAAAAATACACACACACACACACACACACACACACACACACACCCTGTAGTCAAGTCTTTTGCAAAAAGTACATCTCTGGATCATACTAATAGCAGCGTCTCAGCCCCAAGGTGCTGTCCCAGAGATACAACTTTAAATGAGACATTCAAACTCTACAGTGCTGTCAAGCTCCCATATTCTAATGACAGATTGCCGGGCTGAAAAGCAAATAAGAGTAGTGACCACTAATGAATGTAGTTTAATCACAATTTATTTAAATTTACTGAAAAGCATCACCAGGAAGGCACACACTAAGCAACAAATCGCTCATCTCCTGGTGAGACGGGGGGGGGGGGTTTAACAATAGGAATGAGACATTAAACATTTAAGTTACAAGATCAACATACAGTTGTAAGGCAGGTGTTGGTATTACAACAGTGTTGTGCATAACAGGCAGAAAGAGTGGACAGTAAGTGATAGGTTAATAAGTAAACAAGTGCTTATGTGAAAGAAAAGGGTGGGGAAGAAGAGGGAGGGGTGAGGAAGAGTCGTGTCCCTGGAGACCCCTTCAGGATGCAAGAAACCCTGCAAGGGGGCTGTGGGGCTAGATAGAAAGGAGGATAAGGTTGTAAGGATTTAAACAGAGAGGAGGAGGAGGAGGAGGATGATATGTGACTCAATGCTAGGGGGGAGAGACAGACAGAGACAGAGAAGGACCCAATCCAAGAGAGGGCCCTTCAGGATGCAGGGTACCCAGCAAGAGGGTTCGGGAAGGTCAGCAGATAGGGATTAAGAGAGTGATAGGAGAGGGAGGGAGAATTGAACCCTTATGGGAAAGAGAATTCGCACCTTTGGAGGGGATGAGGACTCATCAATAGTCCATCAGGATGCACTGGACCCTGCTAGTAGTCATGGAAAGCCAAGATAGCAGCTAGACAGAATAGGGGAGATGTGCTTGGGCTCAGCTGGACCCCTTCAGGATGCTGAGAACCCTGCAAGGGGACTGCGATGGCCAGTGAGAAAGGTAGATTGGGGAAGGGAAGGAGGAGAGGTGACAAGCCTAGGGTCAGTAGGGCCCTTCAGGATGCTGGGAACCTCCAGGGAGACTGCAAAGGCTAGGGAGAAAAGGTAGAATGGGGAGGGAAGGACAGGAGACAAGCCTAGACATGGGACCCCTTCAGGATGCCAAGAACCCTGAAAGAGGACTGCAAGTCTAGGGAGATGGGAGGGATTTTGTGTGTGTGTGTGTGTGTGTGTGTGTGTGTGTGTGTGTGTGTGTGTGTGTGTGTGTGTGTGTGTGTGTGTGTGTGTGTGTGATTAGATTTATTTAGTTCTAGGATTACAAATACCTTTGAGCCAAAGGTTCTTTTACAAAGGTACAAATTGAGGCAGTACAAGACAATACAAAGATGCAGCAATCTGAAGTTAGAATACACAGGATAATGTTGGTACATCAACGTATAGGGAAAGAGGCAAACAATATTGTTATACATTGGGCAAGGGAGAAAAATGGACGGGACTGCTACATCATACACGGTTATGCAAGTTAATCAGCAGATACACAAGTAGAGGGAGGTGTACACTGGATAGAGTCATCGGTAAACAGGTCTAGGGCAAAAAAGGGGATATACTACAACATTACAGACAAGGGCAGGACACGGGGTTGGGGGGAGATATGAGCTGCCAGGGGCATTGTCGAGAAAACATGAAGTGCGGGGCGGGGGGGAGGAAGTCAGGGACAGAGGAGGTGAAGTGCTAGTTTGGGTGGTTAGGCAGTATTGGAGAGTGTAGCATGGGTTGCTGGTTAGTTGTGGTAGTCACAGGTACTGGATGCAGAGATCGAGCAGCAGAGCTTGGATTTGAAAGTGCCAAGCATGGTGACGGAGGAGATTTCATTGTTGAGATTATTTAACCAGTTCGGTGCTCTGAAGGCAAACAAGTGTTGCCCCATAGATGTTCTGCAGCGTAGGGTCAGCAGGAGTTGAAAAATCAGATCCCAATCAGATCACAAAGCACATTTTCTGGAGCTGGAAGGACACTACTGCTTTATTCAACTGCGAGCTGTGTGAGAAATTCTATATTGCACTTGATATCTGTAACAAACGTGCACTTTTGCTTAATTCTGTGGGAGGTGAAACCAACTACCCTTGGTAATTGCTTTTTATTCACATATTTAGTGAATAACCATATGGGGCTTGCAAACTCTTTATCTTGTTAGTAACTTCAGAAGGATTTAAATACTGCATTTGGGTAGGTCCTTGGAGGTAGCTAGATTATCTACTAGGATTTTCTGACAGTTAAACTATTTTTAAATGAATTACAGGTGGCTGAGGAGTTGAAAAAGAAACTTGCAAACTCTGCTTATCTTGGAAGTAACTTCATAAGTGTTTGAATACTGCATTTTGGTTGTCCCTTGGGGTAGCTGGATTGACTACTAGGATTTTGGGACAAACTTTTTAAATAATTTACTGGTGCGTAGAAGTTTGAGATAGTTAAACTATTTTTAACAAAGTTACTGTGGTTAAGGAGTGGTCATAGAAAAACCTGCAGTGTGAAACAGGAAAACAGTCTTTCAAGCAACAGAGGGAGGTGGATCTAGGTTTACGTTTGTTTGTTACAATTAACATTTTCAGTGCAGGAAGAGTTTAAAGCACAGCTGACTTATTTTGGGGCCGACAGCTTCCAGAGCACAAACCACCAGGCCTGTTTTGGGGCTGGGGAGGTTTACCTGTGTCTGACTTGGATGTGTGGATTTTTCTCTGTTTGATTAGCAGGGTATTTTCTCTGTCAAATTGTTGTGTAGGGCATCTTGCTGACAGGAAGGCATTCATTGCAGCAGTGGGTCAGAGCTTTTAGCTATGATTGTTTTGTGAGAACTTAGTTTAGGCCCCAACCCCTTCCACCCCTCACCCCTGGAAATAGTTCCTTTATACCTGGGTTCTGACATTCCTCAAGAGTGCAAGTGCATATCACTGTCTATCCTCCTAGCACGCTGCACTGACAATATAAGCATACACATTGTATAATATAAACATACATATATATTTCTACATTACAAACCAATCACACACACACACACACACACACACACACACACACACACACACACACACACACACCCCAAAAATGTGAGATAGTGCAGCGTAATGGCTGAGGGCAGCAGTCTTCGAGAGTCTTTCTGGGCAGGATGCTGCCCTATTTGCAGACAACTCTCTGCCCTGAGGAGAGGCTGCTAGTCTTCAGGCCACACTGGACAGTAGTAGGGACCTTCCCCAGGCCACACTGGACGGTAGGAAGGGAACCTCCCCATCCAGGGGCACCAGAGCCACCACCACTACCTCAGAGGTTGCAAGAAAGCACAGCAGTTGGACCACAGTGGGCTCAGGGAGGTGAGGATGGTGGAAAGAGGCACCCAATCAGTTGTTCCACACCACAATCCATACACCATTCTGGGGAGCATAGCCCCCTATGGATGCACCTGCAGAGAGAGATTAAGGAGGCTGAGGACAACTGTCACAAGGGAGGCCCACAGGAAGGAGGCAGAGGACACCACAAGGAAAGGAAGCAGCTCCTGGTGGGGGACTCAGTTATTAGGGGGATAGAACTGGGGGGAGAATCAGGGAAAACTGAAGTAAGGTGCCTGCCTGGTGCCATGGCTTGGAGAGACAGGAAGCACATCCTCAGGATCATGAGAACAGCTGCACGGGAATCTGAGCTGGACGTCATTGTCCACCTAAGGACAAATGACTTGGCTAATCATGAGATTAGAGCAGTGCAGAAGGACTTTGTAGAATTGGGGAGGGCCCAAGACAAGCAGCACACACATATCCTTCTCTGAGGTGCTGCCTGTCAATGGCATGAGTGAGCGGTACTGCACCATGCAGTTTAATGAATGGTTGAAAAAAAAAAAAAAAAAATGGTGTGGAGCACAGGGGTTTGGCTTCATGGGGACTGGGGTTCCACCTGGAAGGACACCAGCCTATACTGGCAGGATGGTCTGCATCTGTCCAGGAAGGGAACAAGTCTTTTGAGCAGTCGGTTTAAATGCTTCATTGGCAAGCTTTTAAACTAGTCAGAAGGAGGCACTGATAAACAACAGGAAATTCCCAGCTCTCCCTACAAAACAGGGTACTAAATGAGAAAAGACCGAGGTAGACAGGTCAGTGGGAAATGCTGCAAAAGAAGGTAAAGCCATCAAAAAATGGAAAGTAATGAGTACCAATGCCCGTAGTCCGAGTAACAAGCTTCCTGAATTAGTGGCCTTGATGGAGGAACAACATCTGGATATCGTGGCAGTCACAGAAACATGGTACACACAAAACCATGACTGGGACATAAACATACCAGGATACACTATCTACAGGAGGGACAGGGAGGGTAAAAGAGGAGGAGTAGTAGCTCTTTACATAAGGGAAGGAATCAAGGCAACAGAACAAAGGGGAAAACAGGGAGAAGAAGCACTGTGGGTAAATTTGGAGACCGGCAATGGCACCACAATCCGACAGGGGTATATACAGACCTCTCTCAGGGGAGGAAATGGACAAGGAAATGATAGAAAGAATACTTAGAATGGCAGAAAAGGGAGATATTGCTGATGGGTGATCTGAATATGCCAGATGTTACCTGGAATGCAGTTGCAGCAGCCACTTCAAAGAGTGGGGTTATTCTAGATGCTAAAGAGGGGCATGCCTTAGACAACTAGTACTGGAGTCAATGAGAGGGCAATCTTAGACCTGGTTCTCTCAAATGGAGATAGAGGATCACAGATGTAGAAGTGGGTAGCCATCTGGGAACTAGCGACCATCGAACAGTATGGTTCACAATAAACAGCAATAGAGTCAAGCCATACAAAGGCAAAAGTACTGGACTTTAGGAGGGCTGACTGCCAAAATGAGTGAGTGCCTAAGGAGTGCACTAGAAATGGGCAAGAAGGAGGGTGGAAGAACAATGGGAATAATAAAAACTGCCATCACAGAGGTAACAAGCCTTTGTGTGAAGCAAATTAACAAAATGAAACTATGTAAGAAACCACTATGGTTCTCAAAGGAAGTGGCAGTGAAGGTTCGAGAAAAAGAAAGCATTCAGGAAGTACAAGGAATCACAGAAGGAGCAGGACAGGGAACTGTATCAGTTAAAGCAAAAGGAAGCTGGGAAGGCAGTCAGAACAGCAAAGGCCCAAACCGAGGAAAATACAGCCAACTCTGTTAAGAAGGGGGATAAAACCTTTTATAGGTACATCAGGGAGTGAAGGAAGACCAAGGGAGGGCTAGTGAGGCTTAATAAAGAGGAGGGAGGGTGAGTAGAGGGTGACTGAAAAGGCAGAGATACTGAACAAATATTTTTGCTCAGTATTTACAAAGGAAGTGGGGGAGGTACCTAAAACAAACAGTAGAAACACTCTGGATACAGAAGTTGATACCAGCCCATTTACAGAAGAAAGGGTTCTGAAAGAACTCTTAAAACTGAAGGTGGACAAAGCAATGGGGCCTGATGGGATTCATCCCAGAATTCTAAAATAACTAAGGTTAGAACTAGTGACACCACTGACTACCCTCTAACAAATCATGGGAGGATGGGGTGGTACCCGAGGACTGGAGAAGGGCAGATGAGATTCCCCTTCACAAAAGTGGGAGCAAGGCAGAAGCAGAAAACTACAGACCTGTTAGTTTAACCTCAGTGGTAGGGAAAATGATGGAATCACTTCTGAAGGAAAGAATTGTTGAGTATCTAGAGGCCAGAGGGGCACAGGACCCAAGGCAGCATGGATTCACAGCGGAAAGGTCATGCCAGACAAATCTGATAGATTTCTTTGACTGGGTGACCAAAGTAGTAGATCAGGAGGGGGCTGTGGACATGGCCTACCTGGACTTTATGGAAGGCATTTGACACAGTCCCACAAAAGATTAATATACAAGTTAGCCAGCAGGGGTGGGTCCCAAGATGACAGCCTGGGTAAAATTGGCTGGAGAATAGGACAGGGAAGTAATAGTAAATGGAGTCCACTCTGAAGGAAGGGGGTTACTAGTGGGGTACCACAGGGTTCAGTATTAAGGACGGTCCTCTTCAATGTCTTTATAAGCGATATTGCAGAGGAACTGGAAGGAAAAGTATGTCTTTGCAGATGACACAAAGATCTGCAACAGAGTTGATACTGAGGTGGGGTGGAAAGGATGGAAGGACTTGGCAAGGTTAGAGGAATGGTCAAATGTATGGCAGCTTAGATTCAATGCTAAGAAGTGCAAGGTAATGCACCTGGGAAACAAAACCCAGGGAAGAGTACACAATGGGGGTGAGATACTAACAACAACAAAATGTAAAGGAACCTGGGGTAGTCATCAGATGACCTAAAGGTGGGCAAGCAATGTGAGAGGGCAGCAAGGAGGGCTGGGGAGATACTGGGATGCATAGGAGGGTCACCAGCAGAAAACAGGAAGTAATTATCCCTCTGTACAAACAGTTGGTGAGACCCCATGTGGAGTACTGCATGCAGTTCTGGAGACCCAATCTCCGAAGGATATAGACAGGATGGAGGCTGTCCAGAGGAGGGCAACCAAAAATGGTGCAGGGCCTGCACCGAAGACATATGAAGAGAGACTTTAAGGGCTGAATATGTATAGCCTTGAGAAAGGAGAGAGGGGGACATGATAGAAACTTTCAAGTATCTCAAGGAATCAACAAAGTCCAAGAGGGTAGCATCTTTCAAAAAAAAAAAAAAAAAAAAAAAAATAGGTGTGCAAGAACAAGGGGCACAATTTGAAGATAGAAGGGGTGGCTCAGAGGTAATTTAAGAGCATTTTTTTCCACAGAGAGGTTGTGAATGCATGGAATGGCCTTCGGAGGAAGGTTGTGGAGTCAAACAGTGGTGGAATTCAAGCATGCATGGGACAGTCATAAGGCAATTCTAGGGGGTGGGGTAGGAAGAAGTAGGCTGCTGGTTAACTAGGATCTGCAGCTTATCCAATAGGTAGGGAAATGGGCAGACTCGGTGGGCCAAGTGGTCCTTATCTGCCGTCAAAAACCTATGTTTCTATCCATGTTTCTACGTTTCCTCTTGTGTGGCGGGGGCTACTATATGGACTGAGGAGGGCTAGGACGCCCGGTGGGGCAAGACCCAAGGTCATCTTGGCCATGATGCAGGTTTGGTATTTTACACAGTTTGATAGTTGTAGCCAATCAGTTTGGGTGTAGAGGTCACAGGCGTGGGTTAGGCGGTGGGTGCCAGTTAGAAGAAGAGAAGGCTTGCTTAGGGCAGTTAAGATGCCTGAGGGCTGTTGAGGTGGCAGAGCCATAAATGGCCATAATCGATAACAGAGACTACAGAGCTTTGGACAGCACCCTTAGAGCTCAGAGGTAGAGTGCGCCCTTTATCTGTAGAGGCCTAGACGCAGGTTAGCCTCCTTGGCTATGTAGTCAATATGGGCTCCATAGGCCAGGTTTTTGTCCAGAGTGATCCCCAGGTATTTAAAGGAGTGAACCTCTTCAATGGTTACTCCAAGTTGGTTTGTAATGGTTAATGGATGTTGCCAGTGCCTATTGTGAGAGTTACAGAAGAGCATGGATTTGGTTTTTTTGTAGTTAAGGATGAGTTTGTGTTTGCTGAACCAGTGCTCCACAGGGTGAAGCAGAGTTGAGATGTTTGTCCTGTAGGGGTAGCAGGTCCTTGTGGGTGGCAAGGATAACAGCATCATCAGCATAGAGAATGAGACATTCCGGGCATGAATGGGGGAGGTCATTTAAAAACAGACTAAAAAGAAGGGGCCCCAGAATGGAACCCTGGGGGACTCCAGAGCGGACAGGTCATGCTTCAGAGAGGACACCTGCAATTTTCACTCTTTGCGATCTGTTCTCCAGGTAACTTCTGAACCAGACAGGAGTCAGGGGAGAGCCCTGCGTTTGTGAGTTGTTCAAGGAGTAGGCGGTGGTGAACAGTATCAAAGCCCTTGGTTAGGTCTAAAGACTGAACCGGTTAGATGTCCATTATCCAGTGCGCTGTGGATAGCTACGAGATACAAGATGTAGATGAGAGATACAAGCCTCATGGGGGTAGGAGAGGGACCCATTGAGAGCACTTGGGGTCCCTTACATTCTGTTAGAGCAAGGGAGGCCAAAGGGGGAGCAATTTGGGGGAAGGGGAGAAGAGCTAGAAATTTGGCGGGGGTGCACAGGGTAAAATGAAGGTGTCGGAGTGGTAGGGTTTGTCCAGGGCTTAGAGGCTGGAGTTAGGGAGGGACATGGCAGGAGCAGCTAGGTGCAAGTAACTGAAGGCTGAGCTGATTAAGCAGGTGGAGGATGAGTGCTGGATTTTGGGGGGACTCAAATTTCTGGGAGGTGGCGAGTAACTGGATTGGCCTATTTGGGTGGATCTGCGGGGGCTACCAGGGTGCAGGAGTCTGTAGATCTAATGGTATGGGGAGGGTGTTTTAAGGAAGAGGTGAGGTAGGAAGGAAGCTCAACCAACCAGTGCTTGGAGGTGAATTTAGCACAGTGGGAGAGTCACCTATTTGTAAGAGAGGGGAAGGATAGGGCATGATTCATCCAGGGCAAAGCGGCAGAAGGAACTGAAGAGTGTGTCCAGTCCTGCCAGGGAGGACTTGGGGGCAACCACAGACTATATCACAGCAGTCAAAAATGGGCAGCATCTTCTGAACAAGTTCACGCCTAGCCATGGAGGGATGCAACTATGGTTCTAAACAGGGCACAGAGCCTGGGCGCCCAGTTTTTCGGGGATGGCGTCAATATGTCCAGAGAAGTTTGGGTGTTGGTCCAAACACCCAAGTACCTGAAGGAGGATGTGCCCTTAAGTAAAGTCCCATCAAGGGTGTGGAAAGTGGGTGGGGAGGGAAGCCCGAGAGTCCCTGCCTTGTGCCAAAGGAGACAGTCTTATTAGCATTGAGGAAAAGTTTATGGTTAGCAAACCAGAGCTGAACCTTGCTGAAGTCTTGCTGTAAGCTGGTTGTAACCTCAGCAGGATAGGAGCCAGATGCACACAAGACTATCATCTGTCTACATACGTAGAGCGGCAGAGGGGAAGCAAACAGAGGGAAGGTCGTTTAAGATGATGGAGAATAGGAGGGGCCCTAACAGAGCCCTGGGAGACTATCGGGAGGGGAAACTGCGTTCAAGATCTCAACTGATGGGTTCTGCCAATAAGGTAGGCAAAATGACAAACTGCAGCATTTTACAATTGTAAAATGCTGAAGCAAGAATATGAATATATATTACTTTTTTTATTTTTTATTATTAAAGATTTGACTGGACCCCAAGAACTCTACTTAGGTTCTGTAAGACCGGTATTACTCACAAATGTACCCTCTAGAACATTACTATGGAGAGTACATTTACTTCTAGCAACACAAGTGTATTTTTGATGTCATACAAAAACAGCAGACTCCTAAGTACCACCTTGGGAGGCAAGATCTAGAACTTCTTTAGGGGAATAAGTTTAAGCATAGAAGTACCAGATCTGATAACTCTTCAAGTTTAGATGACCAGACAGCAGTAGGAAGTGAAGGTGTGTACTCTAGACAAAGTGGCTACCTTATGACATCTCTAGTAAGGATAAACAGAATGATAGATAAGTGTGTATTACAAGGCAGTAATACCATCGAGAGGTTTTGGGGACATGGAACCTCGAGAGAAGCTCAGGAGGTCCTAAAGTCCCCAAAACTTCGAGGTGGTATTACTGCCTTATAACTGACCAGCAATTTTTCCTATGGGCTGGACCAGTTGATATTTCCCGTAACAACTGGCTGGTTGTTATGGCACTCTCAAGCCATTTCAATCAAAGTATGCCACTCCCTCATTGGCATGCTAACAGTTCAAAAAACATGGCGACTCAGTCTCTTGCTTACCACAGAGCTGCCACAAAATGCCTCGTCTGTTAAATATCTGGTTGATCCTACCTTTCACAGCTTTTAAAAGCTGTATCTTTGCTCCTGAAATGTTTTCAGTGAGCCACCACATAGTTTTGTATATCCGGTTAATCCTGCCGTTTGCCCAATCGCAGGTGTGAACATTAAGCTGGAAAGGAGCCCTGCATTCAAAGCATGATCAGACCAGACTAAGCATAAAAAAAAAATTGCTGCCCAGTGTATTAAACATAAAAGATCGGGGAAGGGGTGCTATGAGAATTTTATACAACCATCATTGTGGGATTCTTTGATAAGCCTCGCGGGTTTATGTAGCATCCACAACCTGAAGGTGCATTAAATTCTTATAGCATCCCCTCCCATCCTATTCTCTATGTAAAACACTAATCTTTACTTTTGTAATATATGGATCCATTGATAAAAACACTACAGTTTAAGATGACCTTTGAACTGTAGTATTAACACAAAAACAATAGTATTATCACTTTTGAGGATAGTATTATTCAGCGTAGTGATGTATTACTGGGAAATTTTGTATAACTTTCTACAGTATTATTACAGCTTATCCATATATTGCATCTCTTAATACTGCCACAGTGGCAGATGTAGCGCTAGTAGAAATATGCCCTTAAACCCTTTAGTAGCTCTTTGCCTACCTCACTGCAGCAGAGTTCAATATAAGAAACAATCCAATAAAAGATCCCTCCTCCTGCCCTGGTACAGTTTCCACACGTCCCATCTCAGTGTCTGGTCAGCAACAGTGCTACCAAGACTGCCTTGCCCAGTCTGGATCACTGTAGCAGCCTCCCTTCCCAATTTCGACACCTTCTGGAAATGGAGCAGCTTCTCCAAGGAAGAGCTACTGCAGCGGTCCCCATAAAAGCACCTTTTCTGGTACTCCTCAGCACTCCAGCATGATCTGTAACCCCATTAAACTGCAAGCTGGATAAAAAAAAAGTTTCAATAGCAATTTTAGGGAGGAAGGATCATATATTGGCTCCATGTACATGTATACACAGACACACACAGACACACACACACACACACAGACACACACACAGACACACACAGACACACACACACACACACACAGACACACACACAGACACACACACACAGACACACACAGACACACACACAGACACACACACAGACACACACACAGACACACACACAGACACACACACACACACACACACACAGACACACACACAGACACACACACAGACACACACACAGACACACACACAGACACACACACAGACACACACAGACACACACACAGACACACACAGACACACAGAATGAGCACAAAGGGTGCTCTTTAAGGAAAGCCTGAAACAGAACTGGGGTAGCATCCATTCCCCCTCCCATTAGGAAAACAGGTCCTCTCAGCCCCCTCCAATCTCTGAAACAGAGTTTAGAACCCCTCGATTCAGAGATCTCTCATAGGTTTACATGTTCCTCCCTGCTGATTGAATTCCAATACATTCTCCTACCCTGGTAGGTGTACTGCAGACTGAAACTCTTGCTCTTTGTAGAGAGATTTGAGGATTTGGTGCTGCCCTCGTTTATGTAATACAAAGTGGTTGTACTGTCCTGCCAGTTTTACAAGGACTGTAATGAAACCGGTAAATACACTAAAATATTAAAAACTGAACTAAGTGACGAGTAATGAATAAACTAAAAATTACAAAAAAGGTAGTCAAAGCTAAGAAACTCTTATAGGGATTGAACAGGACTCCTGGGTAACTGATCTCTTCTGTGGAAGAATAAGTCTATCATTCACGCATCTGGGGGAGCGTGACCTTCCTGCAGCGTGAACCTTAAGTGTTAAAGATCCATCTCCGGGGCAACACCTCAGGGCTAATACACTATTTGTAGGACACCATAAATTATTCACTGCTAGAAGCTCTTAAACCCTTCATCCTCAGAAGGAGGAGTCAGAAGATCCAGTGTAAACTCCTCTGGCAAACTGAAGATTCAACAGGACATCCCTCACCAGCCTCCTCCACCTCTTGGACCTTAAGTGATCCAGACCCTACAGCCATAGAGGCTATTTGCACTTTCACAGGAATGCCCTGGATCACCCACTGCAGCTCTTCGCTGGGCGGCCTTTCCTTATGCTTGCTATGAAAGGAAGGACCCCTCCCTCAGTATGCTTTGGTGTAAATGTATATTGATTAGTCCCAATACATTTTAACTGTATTACCCTTTTTCCTACGGTTTTGGGAAAGCCCGCTGTAAAACTCACATTAAGATACAGCATGTTAAGGACCTAGGTACCTCAAAAAACACAACTCATGGTCATCTGCCTTCACCAAGAGTTAAGACCATTCAGACAACTTTAAAGCCAATAGGTTCAGTCTTCCTTTTTGGGTACTTTTTTTTGTTTGTTTTGTTTGTTTAAACCAGGAAGTGGACTGGCACAGCCCTTTTTCAGCCACACCCAACACTGGACAAACAAAACTTACAACCTGATGTACAAAAAATACAAATACATTACAATACAATAACCACATACAATTACACACAGTCCCATTATTTAAATATAAAAGAACCCTTCTAAGTGCATCAAGTTATGCTTCCTTTGTCAGATGGGTGTATTCACTCAGAAGAAAGTGTGCATACCAAGAGAACACCTTCCTGGTCCATCTGCAGCTTATATCTAGGAACTATAGTCCTGAACCCACTATTTCTTGTTATTTGTTCCCATATAGATGCACACACAGCGCCGCTGCACTTTGCCTGCCTTTTGCGCTTCCTTTACGCTGCGCTACCTTTGCGCACGCACATATATTAGAGGCAAAAACTCCGTTTAACGCATCAGTTAGGGTTGTTCCACAGCGACTGGCGAGGAAATCGATGTTAGGGTTGAAACCCCTTTGCACCTCCCCCAAATGGAATCAAGGTGCACATGGGGTGTTAAGACGATAGACCCCAATGCACCCAGATTCCATTTGGGGAGGGTGCAAAGGGGTTTCAACCCTACGCCAATTTCTACTTATCGCATGTCACTACTTGCATTAACAGAGGTTTTGCCTCAAATAAAATAAACATATCTCTATCTCACACACACACACACACACACACACACACACACACACACAAAATGCTATTTTTGTTCACTTTTTGACAAGCGTGTGCAAAAAGATAATCAAAAGCAATGTCCTACACTGACAGAAAGCATCCCTATTGCATAAATGAAATGTACAATGGTGAGCTGTCAGATAAATGATTATCTACCCTTGTGCTGTTTGGCCTCTGATCATCTCACTCGTGGCTTACGCCACTCGTGAGAGTTACCAGGTCAAACAGCACTTTAATAAATCATTATCTGACAGCTCTACGTATATCACCACACACACACACACACACACACACACACACACACACACACACACCCCATTTCCTCATTTAAGCTCAAGGCAGACCATGTATCTGTGCTTTTGGCTATTAATCTTTCTAATACACAAAATTTCTCCCATTATTCCCCGCCAGCTCTGAATGTTTGGGGGCATCTTCTTTCCCCAGTTTCTATTAATTGCCTGTTTAGCTGCCGGTATAAGTGATTAACAATGATCCTCTGGCAGAACTGAGAGCAATACTAGCTCAGGGGTCAATACAGTTTCCACATCTACCAGTTCTTTTAATGCCTCTAAACTCCCTCCAGAAACCTGATACCTGCAGGCAGGCCCAAAAAACATTGAACTGATCCGCAGATATTTCTCCACAATCTCTCCAGCAATAGCTTGGCGTCCCAAATGAGAACTTGGCCAGCCTTACCGGTGTATAGAAAAATCTATTTCTAGCGTTCCAGGCAAATTCTCGCCAACAGGGGGCTCCCAAAAGTCCCACTGAGAATGTAGTATACTTTTCCCAATCCTCCTGAGAATTTAGTATACTTTTCCCAATCCTCCTTTGATACCTGGAGTGGAAGCTGTTCATTCCAGGCATTCAGAATTCCTCGAGTAGAATTTTTGGCTAATTCCCCCAATACGAACATATGAAATTTGACAGCAGATAAAGGCCTAGAGGTCTATGAAGTCTGCTCGAATGTGCAGCTAGCACCCCTTATTCTGCAGCTGCCCCTACCTTCCACCCTTCCCCTTCATTGACCCTCCCCCTTAAATATAAATTTCTCCCCATCTCATCCCCAAACCCAGATCCTTCTATGCCACAGCCAGCCACCCTCACCACTACACCACATGGGTTGGTTTAAACTGTTCTTAGGTGGACTTGAACCAACCTTTTGATTAAGAATCCAATGCACTACCAGATTGTGCCACAGAGACAACACTATATATTAGCCCCACAAAGTGGGACCTGAGATTGCCCTCTCCCTGTGGTCATAGCTAAAGTAAGCAATGGGAGAGAGAAGAGAAGAGATCCAGAAGCCTACTGTAGGCTAGTCCCCTCCATTAGACGCCCTCTCTTAAGCTTGTATATACTGGAAAGTCTTGTTGTGAAAGCCTGCAAGTTTCTTGGAGTTTGGTAAATGAGGACCCCTCTGGCGTCCAAGTAGAATATAAATTTAAAACCCTTTCGTCTCCATTGAGCCAAAGTACCCTCCTGTTCCAGAGTAAGACTGGATTCTGAAATTTAATAGATTAAGACAGGCACCTAGTGGTTCTAGCCCTCTTAAATGGATGAGTTTCCTCCAAGTCTCTATAGTAGAATTTGTACTATATTTGTTCCCTTTTCACTGGAACCAGTGCCCTAGAAAGAAACAGACTGACGGCAGATAAGGACCACTAGGCCCATCTAGTCTGCCCATTTCCCTACCTACAGGATAGGCCGCAGATCCTAGTTAACCAATAGCCTATTTCTTCCTACCCCCCACAAGAATTGCCTTATGTCTGTCCCATGCATTCTTGAATTCTCCCACAGTTTTAGACCCCACAACCTCCTCAGGAAGGCTGTTCCATGCATCCACTACCCTCTGTGAAATAATACTCACATTGCCCTGTGACGCCCTCCTATCTTTAAATTGTGTCCCCTTGTTCTTGCAAGTCTTTCTGAAAGATGCTACCCTCTTGGACTTTGTTGATTCCACTGAGGTACTTAAGTTTCTATCATGTCCCCCCTCTCCCCTCAAGGGTATACATATTAAGCTCCTTTAGTCTCTCCTCATCCGGCTTCTCTTGCAGACCCTGCACCATTTTAGTTGCCCTCCTCTGGACTGCCTCTATCCTGTCTATGTCCTTGCGGAGATGGGGTCTCCAGAACTGGGCCTAGATACTCAGATGGGGTCTCACCAACTGTCTGTACAGAGGGATAACAACTTCCTGTTTTCTGCTGATGATGCCTCTCCTATACATCCCAGTATACCCCAGCCCTCCCTACTGCCTTCTCACATTGCTTGCAACATAAGGTCATCTGATATGATTACCCCCAGGTCCCTTTCCTTTTTGTTGTCGTTACTACCTCCCCACCATTGTGTATTCTTCCTCTGGGTTCTTGTTTCCCAGGTGCATTATTTTGCACTTCTTTGCATTGAATCCTAGCTGCCATATTTCTGACCATTCCTCCAACCTTGCCAAGTCCTTTTCATCCTTTCCACGCCTCCTTGTGTATCAACCCTGTTGCAGATCTTTGTGTCATCTGCAAAAGGCATCTTTCCTTCAGTCCCTCTGCAGTGTCACTGATGAAGACATTAAAAGGACTGGACCCAATACTGAACCTCTCGGTGCCCCACTAGTAACCCCCTTTCTTCAGAGTGGACTCCATTTACAATTACCTTCTGTGTCCTGCTGTCCAGCCAATGTTTTACCCAGGCTACCATCCTGGGTCCCACTCCCAGGCTGGTTAATTTGACTATTAATCTTGTGTGGGACTGTGTCAAATGCCTTGCTAAAGTCTAGGTAGGCCATGTCCACAGCCCTCCCTGGTCTACTACTTTGGTCACCCAGTCAAAGAAATCTATTAGAGTCGTCTGACATGACCTTCCCGCTGTGAACCCATGCTGCCTTGGGTCCTGTGCTCCACTGGCCTCTAGGTACTCTACTATTCTTTCCTTCAGAAGTGACTCCATCACTTTCCCTACCACAGAGGTCAGACTGACAGGTCTGTAGTTTCCTGCCTCTGTCTTGGTCCCACTTTTGTGAAGGGGAATCATCTGCCTTCCTCCAGTCCTCGGGTACCACCATCCTCCCATGATTTATTAAAAAGAGTAGCCAGTGGTTTCACTAGTTCCTCCCTTAATTCTTTTAGAATTCTGGGGTGAATTCCATCAGGACCCATTGCTTTGTCCACCTTCAGTTTCAGGAGTTCTTGCAGAACCCTTTCTTCTGTGAAAGGACTGGGATCGACCCCCATCAAAGTGCTTCTGTTAATTGGATTAGGCACTTCCCCTCCTCTTTTGTGAATACTGAGGCAGAAATATTCGTTCAGTATTCCTGCTTTTCACTGTCCCCCTCTGCCCACCCACCGTTCATTCTATTCAGCCTCACTATCCCTCCCTTTGTCTTTCTACGCTCGCTGATGTACCTATAAAAGGTTTTATCCCCCTTCTTAACTGAGTTGGCTCTCTTTTCCTCAGTTTGTGCCTTTGCTATTCTGACTTCCCTCCCTGCTTCCTTCTGCCTTAACTGGTACAGCTCTCTGTCCTGCTCCTTCTGTGTTTCTTATACTTCCGGAATGCTATCTTTCTTCCTGACTTTCACAGCCACCTCTTTTGAGAACCATAGTGGCTTTTTCTTTCGTTTTGATTTGTTTATTTGCTTCACACAAAGGCTTGTTGCCTCTATGATGGCAGTTTTGATAATTCCCCATTGTTGCTCCACACCTCCTTCTAGCCTGTTTGCTAGTGCTTTTCTGAGGCACTCTCCCATCTTACCAAAGTCAGCCCTCCTAAAGTCCAGTACCCTCACTTTTGTATGGCTTGACTCTGTAGCTGAGTTTAACGTGAACCACACTGTTTGATGGTCACTTGTCCCCAGATGGCAGCCACTTCTAGATCGAGATCCTCTCACTGCCCCGTTTGAGTGTCACGGTCTAAGATTGCTCCCTCACAGTGGGTTCCGAAACTAGCTGTTTAATGCCTGCCGCCTGTAGGGCATCAAGAATGGCCCTGCTCTTGGATGTGGCTGCAGCAAATGTGCTCCAGTTAACATCTGGCATATTCAGGTCTCCCATCAACAGTATCTCCCCTTTCTCTGCCATTCTAAGAATGCCTTCCATCATATCCTTGTCCATTCCTTCCCCCTGACATGGGGGTCTGTACACAACCCCTGTGTGGATTGTGGTGCCCTTTCCAGTCTCCAAGGTGACCCACAGTGCCTCCTCTCCTCCCTGTTTACTCTTTTGTTCAGTTGCTTTTATCCCTTCCTTTACATAGAGAGCTACTCCTCCCCCTCTTCTCCCCTGCCTGTCTCTCCTGTAGGTTATGTACCCTGGTATGTTAACATCCCAGTCATGGTTCTCTGTGTACCATGTTTCTGTGACCTGCTACGATATCAGGCATCCCTCTTCATTAGGCCATCAGCTCAGGAGCTTGTTGCCCAGACAGGGCATTGGTACTCATTACCCTCCATTTCCTGATGGCCTTACTCCCTTTTGCCCCATCCCTGTCCTTCTTGCCTTTGTCACTTTCTCCATTTACCCTGCCCTTCTCCCTATCGACACCTCTATGTTGGTGTTTGCCGCACTTACTACCATGATTTGGGGGGAGCTAGGATTTTTCCTGCTCCTTTCAGTACCTCCCCTTAGCTAGTTAAAAAGCTTGCCAATGAAGCATTTAAACCTATCACCTAGGATCCTGGTTCCCTCCCGGACAGATGCAGCCCATCATGCCAGTATGCTCACATCACTCCATGTGACCCCAGTCCCCAATGAAGCCAAATCCCTGAGCTCCACACCCAGTTTTCAACCACTGTATGAATCCCATGGTGTGGAACACCCTAACCTCTCTATGCCATAGATGTAGCACCTCCGAGAAGGTTACGTGCATGCTACTTGACTAAGGCCCTCCCCAATTCACAAACTCTTCCTGCACTTCTCTAATCCCTTTCTTAGCCAGGTCATTTGTCCCTAGGTGGACAATGACATCAGCTCCCTCCCTCTAGCTGCTCTGGCAATCCTGGGATTCGCTCCCTGTCCCTCAAGCCACTGCGGCCAGGCAGGCACCTACCTCCCTCTCCCTTCCTCCCCAGTTCTACCTTCCCAACAATGGAGTCCCCCACCAGGGTTGTTTCCTTCCCTGCAGGGTCCCCTGCCACCCACCTGTGGGTCTCCTTTGTGGAGGTTCCCAGCATCCTCCTTGGTCTCCGCTGTGGGTGCCTCCATGAGAGGAACCACACTTTTCCAGAATGGCATAGGGTGTGGGAGGTCAATGGGAGGGATGTGCTCTGTTCCACCACCCTCACCCTCCCTGAACCCACTGTGGTCCAACCGCTCCTCTTTCTTGGCAACCTCTGAGGCAACGGCAGTGGCACTGGTGGTCCCTGGATGGAAGAGGAGGTCCCACAAATCCTGGCCAGCTCAGCCTGGAGATGAGCAACCTCCTCCCTCAGCCCAGAGAGGTGCCTGCAGATGGGACAACACCGCATCCTCCAGAACATCTCCCGGAAGACTGCTGCTCCACACCACCACTCCAATCATGTCTTATTTCTGGCCCCTTAACTGTTTGCAATCCTTACTCTTTCCTCTTTTTTTTCTCTCCTTACTTTCTGCCTGTGTGCCCTTTAAGCTCCTGATTGTCCTGTTCTGAGACAAGAATATCCTATATTTCGCAGTAGACCATTTACTTGCTCAGAGGCAGACCTCCAGCAGCTAGAAGGGGCCGGAGAGCTACTCTTGCCCTTCTAGGATGGTGGGTCCTTGGTGGTTCTGTGATCACTCACTTCCTGCCCCTAAACAGGAAGTTCCTGTTAGTCAAATCCTGTGCCTATAAAAATAAAAATAGAACTAGCTTTGGGTGGAGGGCAGGGAAGGAGGGCAATATAGTCCCAGCAAAGAAGTTCAGTCACACAGCAGTCCTTTCTTCTGGTGTCTTCTGCCAAGTTATTAGCAGAAACTTTCTAAGGCAGTCTTTAAATGTAGCTTCCTTCTAGCTAAGCCACTCCCCCTACTTATCAGATCTTTCTACAAGTAATTTAAACCTCACAGCAGTTAAGACCTTTCAGTCACCTGAGATTTACACCTAGATAACTTCAGATACCCATTCAGTTCAGTTAACCCAAACACACTTTTTTCCCCCCCTTAATTAAAGGTCAAATACAAAAGTTCTACTTTAGTCCCAGCAGAAAAGTTCAGTCACACAACAGTCCTTTCTCCTGGTGTCTTCTGCCAAGTTCGTTGGGATCATTAGCTCTCGATACCCTAAATCGAAAATTCCCCAACTGATATCCAATTCTTTCTGGTGGCAGTACTTCCAGTCCCTTGTAAAGCACACAGTAGTGCGTATGTTTTGGCACCCAAAGAGCAAACCTGCAGATGCTATTAAATAAGGTCTTGTACTTCAACTCAAACACCCTGTTGCTGTTAAAGAACATTATGCTTCCATATTCCAATGTAGGCATCAAAGCTTGCTTAGCTATAACTGTCAGAGCTTCTTCAGGTCAATGAATATATTCCTATACAAGTAACCCATTTTTGATGGAGTGTCTCCCATTTTTTCAATATGTGGAACTAGGCTCAAGAAGGAGTCCAAAAGAACTCCTAGATATTTTAAAGTAGTAGCAGACTGAAGACTTATCCCATTTTGGCTAATTATTTGTAGTTATTTTCCTTTTGCAGTTTGTTGGTTCCAAATAACATGATTTTCTTCTTCTCATTTAGGGTCAGTTTGTTGTCCCTTAGCCACTTAGCCAGCATGTTATATCCATTTTGCAGGGACACCTGAATAATACTACTCATAGGTGCAGAGTCCCATATCATAGTATCAGCATAAATGCTGTTTTTAGTTGAATAAACTAGGTATATCATTCATAAATACTGTCAATAGTGGCCCTAACACCAATCCTTGGGGAACCCCTGCCTCAACTTGCAAACTTCCGAGATTATATCCCCGATCTTAACACTCTGTCCTCTGTCACACAGGTAGCTCCAGAACCACTATGCTCCAGTGACCCCCAAGTTGCCAAGCTTATGCAAAGCAACTCATGGTCCACTGTACCAAAGGCACCAACTAAGTCAACAAACACTGCACCTGTGGCACAACCCTCCTCACAAGCCACGAGCACATGGTCCGAAAACCTAGCCATCCATGTCGGCGGCCCCCCCCCCCCCTTTGAATCCATGCTGCTGGTTAGTGATCAGATTATGCCCTTCCAAATGTTCTAGCAACTGCTGGAATACATACCTCTAGCAGTCTACTGACCACTGCTAGCAGTTCTATGGGCCTGTAGTTTGACATCTCCAACCTGTCCCCTCCTTTATATACTGAAATAACCCCTGATGCTTTCCATTTCAGAGGTACTAGCCCCTTTTTCAATGGCAGGTTAAAAAGTTTGGTTAAAGGAGCTACTATATATGTGGCTGACAATTTTAATTTTAGGATGCAATTCATCCACACCCCATTTTGTCCTCTTTTAGGCTTAACAGTTCCAGGACCTCCCTTTTTTTCCTGTTTCTTTAAAATTTAAATACAGGCACATCTTGTTCCTGGTTTATTTCATGACCCTTAATTCCTTCAACTCCTGAACTATTCTCATGATCCCTACCCCTTAAACAACATTTAGATGTAAAACATCTATTAAATCTTTGCCATTTCCCCTTTTTCTTGTACCAACAAGTCCCCATCTTTTATACCCTTAATACCAGTAGTATCCTGAGGGGTATGCATTTGCTTGAACGATTGCCAGAATTTTTTTGGGTCCTTAATACTCTAACAAAGTGATGATATGTTGATTGTTTTTATTTCTTAGCATTATGTACTGTTCTAAACTTGCCCCACCTTGCTTTATTAGCTACAGTTTCCTCATCTTGTCCCTTTAAGTCCCCGAGGTTCTTACTTAACCAAGGTGAGACCTTCCCCTTTACTCTGTTTTGTTTGTGGTATGTGTTTGTTAAATATACAGCCTGTAAACTGTTCTACCATCCGTCTAAGTCACCAGAAGTCATAACCTGTCCCCAATCCATTAAGTCTAGATCCTTCAGGTAGCCTTCTATATTAAGTCTATCTATACTTTTATCAATCACCCTTGGCACAGTTGGTTCCTTTTCCATCTTTGACACAATGTGGGGCAGTTATCCGAAATCGAATCTGGCAGTACACTGTGCCTTAGTATGTTACCCGCCTACTGGTAATTAACCAAACAATAGTATGGTTACCCACCTTAGTTAAAATGTGTAGGAGTTATTAGTGGAGTAAAATATCCCGAGTCCATGTTCCTTTTATCCCCTCCATTCCTTTTCTTTCTTCCAGTCCAAGTTAGCATACCCAATTAATATATGCTCTCTTCTAATTTTTATGTACATTAGTCCACAGGTCAAATATAGAGTAAAGTTTAACCCTTGAGGGCAGTAAAGGTTACATATAAATGCTTACATCCAGTAATTCCCATCCCGATTCTTACAGTCAAGTTATGTACACTACCATCAAGGGGTCCTTTTCTACTTCTACCATCAGGTTTTTTTTGTTTGTTGTTTTTATATGTAAAACATTACACCCCCTTCCCGTCTTGTCTGTATATTGGGTACCCTTCAATAGATAAGTGACTATCTACTGTACTGCCTTTTACCCGTTTCACATAAACCCACTTCTAGCCATATCTTTACTTCAAGATGAGCCTGGAGACTCCTGACATTTAGACACGTGATCCTCAAACCCTTTTCCTTCAAATGGCTCTGGTGACCTAGGTTCCCCAAGGGACTCTGAGGGCTGGGGTTAATCTTCATGTCCCCTGCCACTATCAACAGGATCATAAAGCAGAACTTAGTAATCCTTCGGTTCTTCATTCTTAATAAGGCCCCATACCTTATACCTATGCAAGTTTTCCCCTTGGCCTTACATACCCATGATAGGCGCATGGCTACTGAAAGAGCACATGGAAGGGAATCTGTATTACTCCCTTCTGATAAAGTGCAGTTATGTGTACCACCACCACCACCACCACCACCACCACCCACCACCATCACCATCCCCAATCAGCATTGCTCATTTGCTTCCCCATCATCTAATGTCTCGTCTGATCAGGATATGAAATATACCCACAAAGTAAAACAGTGAAACACAAATAGCTTTAAAAAGCATGGCTGTAAAATAAACTTCAATGAGTTTAAGTAATACAATGGTTTAAAACCAGTAGGACATATCAATGCTAGACAGACCGGAAAATGTTTCCCAGAAAACAAACACCGCACAAATGTGGTCCAGTCCTTAAAGATAGCAGGACCGCTATAAGGAACATAATTAGCAAACAAACAAAAAAAAAAAAAAGCAGCTCTGTTTCCAGCTATCAGAACCGTAGCACTAACTGAAGAACTTGCAGTTACTGGAAAAAAGACGACATGGTTTAAACAAACCGCTAATGTAAAAAACAAAAAGCTGAATGGAAATATATGCAGAGCATAGGAATACAACATGAGAAGTGTGAACGTCAAAACTGGTCTCCGGAAAAGCCAAACAAAAGCTGGAACAAAGCTGGAGAGAGCTCTCGGGGAAAACTTGCTTGCTCAGGCAGGCAATATATCTACTGTTGAGTAGTAGATTGCACTGCCACCTTGCGGCCACAGTTTGAAAAAGTGTTCCATGTTCTATAATTTACATATGTCCATGTGCTGCGGGGTACCAAGACCTGGGGGCCATCTGCATTTGTCAAGCATAGTGAGGGATTCCTGGGTTTGAAGGCACAGTTACTATGGCAGCAGTCATCAGGCCCAAGAGATGCAACACTGTCCTAGCAGATATGTAGTGGCTCCTGTATATCAAGTTTACCTATAAAAGTACCTGTCCTGTTGTGTGGCAGGAAGGCACATCCCTTGCCTGTGTCCAGTACCGCCCAATGTACTGGGGACACTGGCATGGGGTCTACACCGACTCCGGCACATTTACTGTTACCCCTAGTACCTCAAACAGTTGCATTGTTTGGAAAAGGGTGTGCAGAGCTTGGAAATGGCCTTCAGAAGCCACCATCCAGATAAGACAGACGTAAAGCCCTTCCTTGCAAGACTACTGCCAAGTATCTGGTAAATACCCATAGTGCCAAGGATAGGTTAAGGGGCAATAGCTGGAACTGTATGCCTGGCCCCCAGCATGAAGTGGATTATTATGTGGCACTGCCTGATCTTTATATGAAGATATGCATCCTTCCATGTCCAGGGTACACAGCCATCCCCTTTCTGCAAAAGATAGAATTAAATCAGGGCCTACAGAGATACCACAACACTGTATTCGATGTACAGTGAGGTGCTAGCCACCTGTCCACATTGAACTACAAAGTATCTGGAACAGAACCTCTGTTCCTACCTTTGGGGTAGAAGGAGAACAGGTTCGATAGCACACAGTAGTCCAGCGACACAGCTGAAGAATTGTGCACATTTAGATACCAAATATCACACTTTGCAGAGTGATAGGCATGGTCAAGCAGTTCATTTCTGATAGTGCCATTTCCAATTAAGCTACAGAACCACAGATGCTATTTGTAACATGGCATATCTTGCCTAGGTGTCAGTAACCAGCGGATAGGCCAGGGGCTGTCACGGGACGGCATCCGAAGTGGGTATTAACCCAGCATATATGCCGTGCCCGCTTCAGCAGTACCGTTGGCAGCCAGACCCCCTGCCTAGCAGCACTGGTGCGATCTCGCAGCAAGACAAACTGCGGCACAAGTGGCTCCTGCCAGGTACAGCATCGGAGCATAGCTCGCCGGCATCTGGGGCGCCATGGTGTGGGCAGAGAGGTGAGGTCCGGGCGCTGATGCGAGTACTCCAGCCTGTGCAACGAGTGGCGATGCACCGTGGCGCACTGTGCTTTGATCTGTGCGGGTCTGTACCAATGGACGAGTGGGTAACTGAGCAGTGGTGGGCGGAAGGCGGCGTGGGCTCTGCATCACGGGAGACTGCGATCGGGGATCTAACACCTGTGGAAGAGTGCAGCATTGCCGGTGACGCGGATACCAGAGGAGGCGGAGGGGGGTGCGCCAATCACACAATGGAGCCAGCAGAGGACCGTGGTCACAGGCCAGCATCTCAGGTGGCACGAGTAGAGGCATTCTGCAGCCAGCCACAGGCACAGCGAGTGAGCAGCATGTTAGATAGCACAGAGAGGTGCAGCAGCAGTACCTGGGAGACGCCTCCTGGAAAGACTGCTCGTAGAGGCACTGATTCTGACAGCCAGAAACGGAGGCATGAAGAGGTGTCACCCAGGGGGCTGGATGCTCTGGAGCGGAGCAGGGTTGAGCAAAATACCCAAAAGACAACAGCCTGGGCATGTAATGAGTTTTCTGACTGGCTACAGGAGAATGGCATGCGGCTTGACATTGCTACTGTGCCAGTCCCACAGCTGGCAGAGACACTCAAAGTTCTATGCCACAGTAAGGGCAGAGGGAGGAGAGGAATATAGTGTCAGCTCTCTTGTTGGCATCCGGGCAGGCTTGAACCGATATATCACTGGAATGGAGGTGAGGTGGCAGATTAACATTATGACCGAGCCAGCTTTCAGAACTGCTAACGATGTCTTTTTAGCAGTTCTGAAAAGGTACCGGCGTGCGGGCAAAGATGTAGCATCACATTTCCCTAGCATCAGCCCAGACGACCTGTACTGCATCAGGCACTGCCAGACCCTTGATCCTGAAACAGCATATGGGCTGGTACGTCGTGTGTGGTTTGAGCTGCAGTTGGGGCGTGAGGGCCTGCGCCAGCTGACACAAGCCTCCTTTGTCATACAGACAGATGCAGCAGGGCACGAGTTCTTGTCACTAGCCTTCAATGAACCCACTAAAAATCATGCAAGGGCGACGGAGTCCAACAAGCAGACACTTCGTTGTGTCCTGTATGCCCACCCTGACAGCATGTCCTGCCCTGTTGCTCTGTTCAAGAACTACATGGAGAGATGTCCACAAGATGCTCCTGCTTTCTACCTCCACCCGTTGCGGCTGCCACAACAGTGCCTGGACAACCAGCAACTGTGGTATTCACGGCAGCCCATGGGGAGAAATTACCTGGGCGACATGATGTCCCAAATATCAGACGCAGAGCTGTCGGAGGTACACGAATCACAGCGTGAGAAGCACTGCTGTGCAGATGCTGACGGACGCTGGCTTGGCATCTCGCGAAATAATGTCCATGACAGGACACAAGTGCGAGTCCAGCCTTCGTCACTATTGGTCACTAGCTGCTTCTGACCGCCACAGATGGTCATACATCCTGTCTGGGCGCTCCTCCCAGCTCCATAGTCATTGAGAGCAGTGAGAGGGACGAAGGGACCAGACCAGTGCCTGACCAGTTACACTGCATCGTACAGCTCACATCGCCATGAGGGCGAGCAGAGCACCGAGAGGGAGCCGAGAGAGCCAGCCCCAGAGCACAGCACGTCAAACACAGCCCCGGAGGTGGCAGAGGACCGTTCTGGGCTGACCACACCACACCACCCGATCCCGAGTAGTAGGAGCCACTATCCGGCTACCGAGCAGCACCCCTGTAATCCTGCAGAGCGGGAGATAGTTACCTTTCTGGAGCAGACCCAGCAGTGGCCTGGAATTACATGCCAGACGTTCACGGTGCATGGAAACAGTCAACTTCTTCTATGGTGCGCCGCCGGAAACACCTCCGAGTACTCCTGCACATCAGCAAAGTGGAAATCAGTGTGGTCTCGGTACCAGGGACAGCAGTGGCGAGGGGAGCCACCCGGCCAGGAATGGTTGCGGGACCCAGAAGTAGCGACGCCCGACATCCCCCACGCGCCGGACGGCACCAGCCTACTGCGGGACCTGACCGTTGGAGACCTCAGGACGGATACCGGCTCACCAGCCGCATCGAACAGTGCAGCAAATGAGTGAACTGTTGTGTGCCTGTTTTAGCTGCAGTACAGGACGAGGCGTACTGCAGCACACTAGTAGGTAAGTAAGGTGTGCTACACCACGTTGTGTTATAGAAATAAACTGCTTCAAACGTTGCTCCCGTGTCCGTCGTCTTGTGTTCCTCTCAGAGTACATGGGTTGCAAGTTGTGGAGTGCTATTTTGCCCTGTTACAAGCGCATTAAGCCACTCAGTCGGTGGGCTCTACTGCTGTATTGATGCATGGGGGGGCGCGCGGGTGGTAGCCCTCGGCACGCACCGCCCCCCCCCCCCATGCATCAATCCAGCATTAGAGCACACCTCCATCGTGGCTTAATGCTTACGTAAATTTATGCATTTACCATGGGTTTTCAGTATGTGCTCAAATATGAAGCCAGATGGGCTTCTAAATTCATCATGCTTAATAAACTACCCTCAGTTTGACGTATGGCGGTACTCTGCGATATGCAAATGTCCATTTACCTTCATTTCTGTTCATGGGTTAGTCAGTAGGTCTCTGATAAACGAGTATGTTTCAATTGCTGCTAACTGGCTAAGAAAGACAAAATATATAAACCTGGAACCGACAGTTTCAGCATTTGGTGGTGGTACTACCTCTGATGCCTCTGCATAATCATATATATATAGTAGCTTACTTGTCTCGACATTAGCAGAATAGGTTCATTGTTCGGAGTTTGTATTACAGCTGGGTACTTGTACAAATGCTTTTAATCTCATTTGGTGTTTGCAATCTTCTGGAGCTGCAAATATTAGATGACAAGCTTAGTTAGTGTTTTCCTTTCTTATTTTGCAGAGTAAAACAGACTGGAGCAGCAGAATGTAGTCATTATTTGATACAAAAACACCCCGAGAAATATCAGCTGAAAAAAGACAGTCATTTTCCAGGGCCTTTCAACGACTGCTATTGGCTGGTCAAAGTGCATTATATGTCAAAAGGTCACAGAAGAATGTCTCCAGTGTCCTGCAAAATCTGAGAGAAAGTACTCTGGTGCAGGTTACAGAAGAGGATCTGCAGGGCTTTGCTGAGGTTCATGGGTTACCCGTGACTTTGAACTTAGCCTAGTTAGACGAAGGTGGTGGAATTGCAGGAACTCTACACAAGCACAGTGCTTTGTGGCAGGAGTCATAACAAAACTAAATTAAGCCAAATGGTGAAAAGCAAGTCATTGGATGCAGACCAAGAGAAGGAGTCAACAGGATTTCCCCAAATGCACTCGCTCAACAGGAATCCCCAAATGCACTCACTCACTCAGCTTCCAATATCCAACCAAAGAGATCCAGTTCAAGCAACATGCTTCTTCTGTGACCAGGTGTCCTCTGTGGATGATCCAACACAAGCATGTACTTTTGGTTTATACTCACGCATTTGGTCAGTGGCTCTTCAGTTGGAAGATACTAAGCTTTTTACCAAGTTAAGTGCTGGACATCTAATAGCCACCGAAACAAAGTAGCACAAGAAATGCCTTGCTGCACTCTATAATCGTGCAAGGGATAAGGCCAAGAAAGATTTGTTCCAACTGGACAGCAAAGAGGACTCGCAGTATTGTTCTGCTCAACTGATTTCTTACATAGAAGATGTTCCAATTAGACAAATCAAATACATCCATCTTCAGACTTAGCAAATTACTATTGCATAAGGCTTGAACAACTGGGTGTGAAATAAAAACAGACTCCACACATCCAGACTGAAGAACAAACTTTTGGCCCAGGTCTCAGCACACAAAGGAAGAGAAGTGTTCCTGCCATTTGACGATGACACAAGGCAGGAACTTTCAGATGCTTTTCTGAAGGATAGCGATTGTGATGCAATGTGCGTGGCACGTATAACGCAAATAGTTCAAAGAGAACTCTGAAGAGAATACACTTCAATGGGGCATCCCCGAAAAAGTCAGTCTGTCAATTCTGGTGCTAGTTAAGGATTCTTGACAGGATCAAATAAAAAAAAAAAAATAAAATAAAAAATAAAAATCAATAAACGTAACGAATCAGGCGCACTGTCTATAGCTCGGCTGCTGAAGCAACACAAAAAGGCAAGGAGCGAGTTCTGCAAAGCATAACAGAAAGGAGCAATGCTGCATGTTAAAACCAGAAGAGCCAACAGACTATGAATTTGGCATTTCTGTATCATATGACAAACATTTACATCTGTCCAGTAGACCTTGCAAATACAGTCTCGAATGTTATTGAAAAACCAGGTTAATTGTCCTCAGCTTCGTGGTGTATTAACATCTGCAGTGGATATCATCAACCACTGCAACAGGTTCTTTCATGGACCTGGGTCTCTTACAGCATCCTACCTTTACAGGAGAGGACACTGACACGGGCAAAGTAATGATAAAGTCATCCTCTACAAAGGTAATTCTCTGCCTCCAGCCTATACAAATGTGCCTCCAGTGTCAGTCAACTGTGCACACGGACATGTGCCAGCTGCTGAAAACAAAATGTATTGTGATCCCAAGACCGTGAAGGATGCTACTGAACAAGAAAAGGAATGGCTTCAGAAAGGAAAAAAAAAAAAAAAGACTACAGTAAGAAGGGAGAGATAAGAGAACAGACTGACAATATCCTCATCTGCATACCATGCAGAAAGTCAGAAAAGCAAAATCAAGCCAAAGTGAGCAAGCTCTCTTTTGCCTCTTACCCAGACTCTGCTCACCTCAGTGACTATGATAAGTCATGCAATGATTGTTGTAAAGAAAGCTGTGCAATCTCTCAATCCAGAGCAAACTCCGGTTCTTGTCTGATCAACCACTCTGCATTAGCTAAAGAAATACAATGGACCTTACCAGAGCATGTTGGAGAAAACAAGCTTGTAGTTATGCTTGGTGAACTGCATATAGAAATAGTTGCGTTGAAGGCAGCAGGTACATTGCTTGATGGAAGTGGATGGACTGTTGCATTGGTTCTGGCTGAGGTTACAACACCTGGGAAAGCAGACTCATTACTACAAGCTGCACACTTGGACACACACAAGATATGCACATCAGGTTCCTGCTGCATGCCTGTACCAAGGTCAGCATTATGCTTACAAGAAGTACCTCGAGTCACTTACTGATGATGTTGCCCTGTCATTTTCTGTGTGATGCAACCACAGCCGAGAGTCCACAATTCCAGTATTGGAGCCAGATGCTTGAACTGGAGCTCCTCATCAAGATATTGGTGCGATCACTCAGTGCCACACTTCACCTGGTACGTTGCAGCACTGGCTGAACCCACCCTACTTTTTTTGCTCTAGACAGGACAAATTATACCCGCTGGTTACCAGTGCATTTAAAAGACATGCTAGAAGTACCACACAAGCACCCTGCTGTAAACAAAGAATTTGAGGATGGCAAACTCACTGTACAGAAAACTGCAAATGCCTTTTAAGCCACTCCAATAGATCATGAACAGAACATTAAACTGGTCCAAGGTGTATGGAGAGCTGTGTTATAACAGAAAACCCAGTGCACTTACAGTAGATGGTGGCTGGACCCGAAATGGCTAGACTGGTGAGGGAGTTTGAGGAAGGAAGAATGAATCTGAAAGGTCACTCCACCATGAAGAGTCAGCAGTGAATCAAGAAAAATTTAAGATTCATGTTAAAAGCACTACTTGCTACAACCAAGAAGTTCGGCAACCTATTTGAAGAAGGAATTAGACCCAATCAGACCTCTTCTCATTAGCCACAGAGGATATTGCCGACCATTCAGTTCACGATGGTCAGGAAGATAAAACAGTACAACACTTGTTACAAAAAGACTAATGACCAGGTCAAAACTCAGGAACCACAGAATCCCTCTCAGTAAGCTTCCTCTTTTTTAAAGGCCATCCAACAAACATCATAAATGACAAGATGAAGCAAATGTTAGCAAGGGCAGAGTCAGTTCTTCAAACTCTACATTGGTTGCCAAAGCCGTGATGGCAACCTTGATGAGTTTCTTGCCCATGAAAACCAAGGCTGCACACCGCCTCTTTGTTTGAAGGCAGAAAAATACTTGGAACAAAGAGCGATTTAGTCACTTGCTTAGATCAATTGATCAAAACCCTTCTGTCTTTAATCTATGGTGCAGCCGCTGTCCAGATGTTAAAGCCTACATTGTGCATAACTTTCTAGATTACAGCGAGAAAATCTTCCTACCATACCTCTCAAAGTAGTTGGAAAAAGTACAAAGACTGGATATAGTACGGGATGACTACTTTCCTACCAGCCTGAAGGCATCCACAAGGGCAAAGAGGAAAACGTACCAGAAGACCTGTTTCACCATCAGTAGCAATCCCTAGCAACTGGCAAGAACTCTTGCGTTCAGATAAGCCATTTAAATTCCTCTCACAAGTCAGTAAGCTTCAAACTGAAGGCAAGGAAGTTGTGGCAGCAGATTCTCAAAATGTGCTCATCTACCCACCACAGAATGACCTTACCAAACTCACCATGCTCACACGAAGAGGCAGATACGTATGATGGCACATGCTGCTGATGCTGTAACAAAGAGACATTGCTCTGGGGTGATCCGTACTGTAGATATGGATGTTGTGGTGCTTGCAGTTGCTGCTTTTCAGACTATCAAGGAACTATGGACTGCATATGGAACAGAAAAGAATTGCAGAGTCTTGCCTGCCCATGCATATGCCATAGCATTAAGTCCTGCAGAGTCCCGATGCCTCACAGTCTTCCATGCCATAACAGGATACTACACCTCATGTTTTGGAAGGCGTTGGGGAGACACAAACACACACTGCTTGGACAACATGGGAAGCTTTCCTGAAGATACAAATGTATTTCGGAGGTACCACGAGGTCCTTCAGATGTGTCTACTGAGCAGACACCCTTGAAAGATTTGTAGTCTTGATGTGCAGTCGAACCAGCAGCTCTGACAAGGTATACTGCATATACTGAAACATACATAAGAGTCATAATGTGCAAAGCTTTAATAATTTTCATTGATGAAAATGAATTGCGTACCTACCGTAATTCTGATCTTTCTCTGCATCTCCACCACATTCATAACCATTGGTACACTGGCGGAGGTCATGGCCCCGAAATTTTTTTTTTTTTAAATTGGGTAGATTTGAGACAACACCATCGGTGCCGCCTCGAGGCAGATGCATTAGTGCGTGCTGGGTTGGCCATTTGGCACTGTCGACTCCACCTGCCTGCCAGTTCTGAGTCACTGGAGAGGTAAGAGGAAGGGAGTGAAGGGTGGGACAAGGAAGTCCAAGGGGTAGGAAAAAGGAATGGATATAAAACTAAGGAGAAATAACGACAGGACAGAAAGAGGAAGTCTGAAACTAAAGGGATTGGGAGGGGCCCCAATCTCTGGAAATGGAGGAGGGAGGTAGGGTGGGACAAGGCATTTAGAAGGTAGGAAGAGGGGGGAGAAGGTTAACACATCCCAGACACTGGTCCGTCTCCAGATTGTATAGGAACTGCAAGGAGTAGCCAGAGGCTTCTTGCCAGAATTCAAGGCACAGAATGGCTGGCAAACACTCCAGGGTAAAAATCGGCTATTCTGGAAGGACAGGACAGAGAATTACCACCCTCAAGATTTTGGTGAAAAAGGAGTGTGTGTGTGTGTGTGTGTGTGTGTGTGTGTGTGTGTGTGTGTGTAATAAAGGATAGTCCTAAGGACGAAGAAAATTAAGATGGACGGGGACGAAGAGAGAATGGAGGGCAATTACAAATTCCACCCACAGGGTGTGAAGCAAATACACTAGAGAAGAGTACCCCCATGATGACCACTCTACCCAGAACATAGTCCACTATTGCCCCATTTACCTCTAACAAAGAAAGGAGGCGAGATGAGCACAGACTGAGGCCTCAGGGGATGGAGGGTGGGGTTGTGATGAATGGTGAGGATACACAGAAAGATCAGAATTACGGTAGGTATGTAATTTTCATATCTTATCCGTGTCAATCTTCACCATTGGTTGAATGCGGAGCCCCCCACCCCCGAAGGGGGTTTCTTCACTCTACAGACAAAGTCCCTTGGCTCTCGGTGGGCGACACACTGAAGAGGAGAACCTTCCAGGGCCTGGAGGCCAGTAGGGAGAGTGGGACAGGGACCCCGGAGAGTGCCCGACAAACTGCGTCTTGCTCTACGGGAGAAGATATAGGTTCTCCGGTGAGCGGAGTTAATCACCCTACACCGGATCAAGGGTAACAGGGAAAGACACAGCCATGCCGTCCACCTAGTGCAGATCGCTGTCCCTACAACCCTGGTAGCTACCTCACTGGCATCATAGGATGCCCTCGCTTGGTGCCTTGCTAGCTCCATGCATGTGCAGAGAGTGTAATGGCTCATCTGGCTTGCTCTGTCAGGCAACGAGGCAAGGAGCTGACCTAGCCTGGACCACAAGAACCTGTCATAGGCTGCACAGTGGGCCTGATGTGCAAAAATGGAAAGCAACAATCGTGCCGAGTAGAAAGCCCTCCTACCCCAGAAGTCAAAATCAGAGAATCTTGATCCTGGGGCCGGTCACAGTGAAGGGCTAAAGTCCATCAGGAGTGTGCAACTGCGCCAATCTGGACTGTGGAGGAGGCATGGAACCTGGAGAGTGCAATACCGCTGGCACAGATCCTCAGGGGCAGGAACTCCAGAGACCAGCCTCTGCCAGAAGCACAACGACTCTTCCCAAAAGGAGCAGGCCAGGGAGGCACCACAAGGTGGTCTCACTGAACTCACCTAGAAAGGCGCCGGAAGTGCTCTGGATTGAGGTGCAAGTCCTCCAACATCCTCATGAGGAAAGCTGATACTCAGCAAGATCAGCGGCTGGAGAGATGTGGACAGAGCTCCTCCCCCAGAATAGGGTGGGGATGAAGGGTTGGAGGCACGGACTGCTCAGAGGGTGGCTGCTCGGGGGTTGAAAAACCTGTCTGTCTCCATTGCCGTGCGTAAGCTGGGAACAGAGCAGCCACAGCCCTGAACTGTTCCAGGAGGCGCGCTAGGGACCAAGGATGCCGGGAGTGCAAGAGAATGTGGCAGAGGGATGGGGACAGAGCTGAGAAGAGATATCGGCTGACATCTGCCTGGGGTGAGGAGGCGGACCAAGAGCACCTGAAGAAGGTGCTCCGGAAGACTCCACAGCCGACAGCTGAACAACCATTTCGGTACTGCCTTGGTTGTGCCCGGAAGAATCCCACGTGAGGCGACTAGGGCTGTATAGGTCCAGAAAGACTGTCCCCTACCTCAAAAGAATGGAGCTCCTCAAAAAAGAGACCAAGAAAGAAAAGCGGAGATCCGCACTACGGCTTCTTCCAGAGCCCGGGTGGGCCCCAGAAAAAGGTAACCATGCAGACCCCACGCCCCTCGACCCCTCCTCCGAGAAGGTCAGCCTAGGTAGCTGACAGCCCTGGCCAGCACCCGAAGGAGCTATCCAGGGCACAGTACCCTCCCCTCCCGTAGGTGCTCTGATTGGCCCCAAAGTTGGGCGATCCAGGCACACCACAGGCGGGGGTACCACTGCTGAGGGGTCAGTGAACCCACCAAGAACGGGCTGCAAAGAAATGGTGGCCTGCACCACTGCCTGCTGGTCAGCAACCTGACCCCAGTCTCGCAGCACAGACCCCACCTCAGAAGAGGCCGACTCTAGCTGGTCGAGGATACTACAGGGCTGCCCACCACAGTCAACCCCAAGGAGTCAGACTGTTCATCTGACCCTGAGCCCGACTCCGAAGAGGCAGAGGCCCTGTGCCAGGAACCGAAACCAGGCCCGAGCCAGTGCACCCTACAGCACCTCGAGCTGAATCCACAGAGGGCATGGCCCTTCCCCAAACCACAGCTCCAGAATCGGGACCAGCCATGGCACCGACAGTACCATCGGCACCGAGGATGGTGCTGCGAACGGCACAGAGGGCACAGGTGGTGCCGATGGCACCGACAGAATCCAGTGCCCCATGGCGCCGAGTTCCGAGGACACAGTGCTGTGCTCAACCTCTGTGCCGTGAGGCGAGACGTAGACAAAGACTGCACTGCAGAAACTCCCAAGGCACCGCTAGCAGCATCTGTGCCGCAAACTGCACCAACAGCAGCCACAGCACCGGCGACAAACTGGCGCCAACAACGGGCTCCGTCAGGGCCCACGGCTCGGAGGCCTGCAACCGCCAACCGACTGAGTCTATAACTGCGCCAACCCGGACCTGAGAACCCTGGTCCGACACGGGAGCCTTCACTCAGGGTGACTACCATGGAGGCGATGCCCACCCCAAAAGGAGCGGGATGGGCCTTCGCACCACGGAAGAAGCCTCAGCAATGGTCAGGCTACTAGTAGCAGAGGCTCCCTCCTCAGTCCATGTAGAACCGGGAGGGGACCCAGAGGAAAGGCCGAAAGTACATGGCTTGGCCCGACGAATGGGCATCCAACCCCCGAAAGTCAGCGGAGCTCGCCCCACTTTCCACGCACGTTGTCAGATGACCTGGCGGTCCATGGAGAAGCAGGCGTCGCACGAATCCATGTCGTGAAGTGGGCCAAGACACGTAAGGCAACGGTCATGCTGGTCAGTGACAAAAAATTTACGGCCACAAGGGCACCGTCGCATCTTCAAAGTCTTCTTGCCCGCCGACCCAGACATGACCTATGAGGGGAAAAAAGAGGAAAAAAAAAAAACACACAGACTCAATGTCGCCAAGAAAAAAAAAAAAATTATATATGGAAAGATCTTACCAGCGATGTAGAGTAAGGCAACTAGAACTGGCAGGACACGGTACCAGACTGCAGCACGAGAAATAGCTGGAAGGCTAACTCGATAGGCCTCAAATCGGATCTGGCTTCCCATGAGGGTGACCTCTGCAGCGGGAGACTAGAACTGGCAGGCAGTGGGAGTCAACAGCGCCTAATGGCCAACCCGGCGCCATACAATGCGTGGGCCTTGTGGGGCGGTGCCGATGGTGTGTTGGCTCCGCCACCTAAAAAAGCCTCCAGCGGGGTCATGACCTCACGACACAATGGTTATGAATGGTGAAGACCGACACAGATAAGATCTACAAGATGCATTAGTTAAAAATATTATTAATTTTCATTAATATCTTTACTAGACTATAACACATTTATAACATTAGTAATGTTCTTGCATACATTTTCCAGGTGAATGATGCCCGAAAGATACAGGTTACTCACCTGTAACAGGAGTTCTAGGAATGGTATATGTTGTTCATCCACACTCATTGGCAGTATCCTTGCCGCTTTAAATCTTGCCGGAAGGTCTTCAAGCTTGCTCCTCCCACCCACCCGGGTGGTATAACTCTCGGCTCCGCCCCATGACGCCAGATCTGGCCCGCTGGAAGCTCAGGTTGTCGCGCCGAAGCCGGGAGGTAGGGTGGTCGTGTGGATGAACAACACATACCATTCCTAGAACTCCTGTTACAGGTGAGTAACCTGTATTTCTAAGGAACATGGATATGTTGTTCATCCACACTCATTGGCAGACTCTAGCAGTTCTCCGGGAGGAGAGGCAAAACGCACACCCCATATACTTACTTGGGAGAGAGACTGGAGAACCGAGGCCCCAAAACCAGCATCCCGGCGTGACTCAAGGTCGATGTGGTAGTGGGTAATGAAGGTGTTTGCTGACTTCCAGGTAGCAGCCCTGCAGATTTCCTGGATAGGGACGTCCCTGGAAGCAGCCACCGTTGCAGCAGTATGGCGGGTAGAATGAGCTCTTATCCCTCTGGGAGGCTCCATGCCCGCTAACTTATAGCAGAGATCTATGCGGAGGTTACCCACCTGCTTATAAATCCGCTTGGCTGCAGGTCTGCCAGATCTTGACTTCAGCGTGAGTGACAAACAGCTGGCGAACCTCTCCCGAATATCAACCGTCGCTCCTTATAATAGCGCGCCCTTCTAGGGATCAGAGTATGGAGCCTATATTGACCTCGGTGTGATTGGGGTAGAACACCGCAGAGTCAACACCTGGTTAAGGTGAAACTCCGACACCACCTCGGAAGGAATTTGGGTGGGGGCGCAGGACAACCTTGTCCCTGTGGAAGACCAGGTAAGGAGACCTCGATGGAAGCGCCTGGAGCTCTCCCATCCTTCTGGCTGACCGACCACCAAGAAGCGGTCTTCCACGACAGGTGAGAGAGCACACCTGTGCATAGGTTGAATAAATCGCCCATGAGCTTTGCCAGCCTACCAGCAGTAGATCACGGAGGTGGGGTTCCCGCACTGGAGGAAATGTGATCAAGGCCTTTGAAAAAGCGCCAGACCACCTTCTCCTGCATACCGACTGCTTCCAGCCAGCGCCCGATGGCAGAGATGGCTGCCAGGTGCACCAGAATTAAATGGAGCCCTAAGCACTTGACTAGAAAGGGACCATAAATGGTCAAGATGCTTGCCAAGGAACAGGAGGAAGGGTCCAAGCCCTTGCCTGACACCAAATGGAAAACCTTTTCCATTTGAAGGCATAACATTTTCTGGTCGACTCTCACTAGGACGCCTCAACTACATTGAGGACCTCGTCGGAAAGACCCAAAGCCTGGAACTCTGGCAGCTCAGGAACCAGGCCCGTCAGGTGCAGGGATTGAAGGTCCGGATGGAACACCTTCCCCTGACTGACTGAGACAGGTCGGCGAGCTGGAAGCTGCGCATGAGTCCTGGAGCTGAGACTGAGGAGATCTGGGTACCAGAACTGGCGAGGCCAGTCTGGGGCTATCAGAATCACCTGCCCTTGTCCCTCCTCGCCTTGAGAAGCACCTTGTGGATCAAGGGAAATGGGGAAAAGGCGTGAAAAGGGGTCCATTGCCTCAGAAGGCATCCCCTGCAGCGAGCCCTGCTGAGGCGGGCATGGAACAGACTCAACCGCGTTCTCCATGGAGCAAACAGGTCCACCTGAGGTGTGCCCCAGTGGGAGAACAGATGCTGTCCCCCACCTCCCGGCAGGAGACCCACTCGTGGGATGCAGCCCTATCCGCTCAGGACATCGGCCAGGGTGTTGGAGGCTCCTGCCACGTGAATAGCTAGGAGATCCGCCTCCAGGCCTGCGTACAGTGACCAAATGCGGAGAGCTTCCTTGCATGAAAGCATGGGCGGCGTCCACGCCCTGGCGGTTTAGATAGTACATGGTGCGTGGTATTGTCCGTCTGGACTGGGACCACTGACCCCGGAGGAGCGACAAAGGCGGTGAGGCTAGGCGGACGCGGGAGCTCCAAGCAGGTTGATGTCGAGGACTCCCGCGAGGACCAGAGGCCATGAGCCAGTGTTCCCAGATGGGCACCCCAACCCATCAGAGAGGCATCGGTCGACAGAGACGCGTCGGCTCGGGGCGGACGAGCAGGGATGCCCTCCTGCAAATGATCTGGAGCGGTCCACCACTGGAGAGCATTCCACATCCCTGTGTCAACCGACCAAGCTAGTCAAGGAACATGGCGTTGTGACCACTGGCTGGCCAGTCCCACTGAAGGGACGCGTGTTCCAGCGGGCCCGCGGACCCACGCTGGCACAGCCGCCACATGAGACCCAGGAGGCGCAGGAAGTCCCGGGCAGGCGCGGTGCCCAACCAGAAATGATCGGGCAAAGGAGAAGGAACCTCGGCCCTGTCAGCGGGAGCAGCAGCTCAGCTCGAGAGAACCGAGCTGCGCCGATGAATAAAATCACCTGCTTGACTCGAGGTTCCGACTTGGCCTCGTTGATAAGGAGGCCCAGTTGAAAGCAGACCTGGAGGAGCCAGATCTCTGGACCACTCCGCCTCCTTCCTGGAGGGCTGCTATCAGCCAGTCGTCCAGGTAAGGTACCCGGACCCGGCGCCGCAGGGAAATGCTGTCACCACTGCCATGCATTTGGTGAAGACCCTGGGAGCTGGAGACAAGCCGAAGGGCATGGCTTGGAACTCGAAGAGATCCTTCCTTTCCGAGCGAAGGAATCTCTGGTGAGGCAGACGGATAGGGCGATGAAAAAGCCGCGTCCTGCAAGTCAGGGGAAACAGAACCACCGCGCCCGGCGTTCCAGAGATGGTATTATCTGAGCCAAGTGACCATCCTGAAGGTTCGAGACCTTAGGAACTTGTTTGGAGTCGTGTGGAGTCGGGAATGAGGCCAAGCTCCCGTCCGTTCGGAACCGGAGGTACCTGGACACAAACCCTGGGTCTGAAGGAGGGTCCACCACCTCTCTTACCACCTCCTTCTGGAGGAGGAGAGTGATGTCGGCTCGACGAGCCGCCAGTGAGCTGGGGATCCCGAAGCCCCCGGTGACGGCTCTGAAGGTGGTGCCTGCTTTCGAATTCCAGAGGCGAGCCTCTTCCCACCACCTCAAGACCCACCTGTCCGTGGTAACAGCGGACCAGGCGGGCGAGTGCGGGCCGTCCCCCGGGGACCCAGGGTGGAGTGAGCGGGGATGGGGGCGACACCCCTCAGCCCGTCACTGGGCAGGCTTGGAGGAGGACGGCCGAGGGACCTCCTGGGCCCTACTCCCTGCCTCCTGTTAGGGAAGCCGGCTTGGGTTTGGGATGCCAAGGCCGAGCCTGCTGGCCAGGCGTTGACTGGGCAGGCGCGCCGGGGGCACAGAAGAGCCCGAAAGGGCTTAGGCTGTGGTTTGTGACCTTTGTCCTTCTGAGGCGGAAGAGACCCGATCAAGGTGGCATTGGACCTCGATCCTCTGCAGGTGACCTTCACCCCAGGGCCGAAGAGGTCAGTCCCAAAAAGGGAACATCGCCAACTTGTGCTGGGTATCCAGTAAAGGTGGATATCCTCAGCCAAGCCATGACGCGCTAGCCACTGCGGCCGCCCGCCGATCTGGCACATGGTCCCCTACATGCAGCAGTCTGGAGCTGCTGTTTTGGCCACTGCCCTGCCCTGGTCCCGCACCTGCTTAACCGTAGTCTGCAGATCGGAGGGAAGATGAGGATGACCTCATCCAGGAGCCCAACAGGGCAGAAAAAATGTGCCATGAGGGGCGGCCGAACTGGCCTGGCGAAGGCAGAGAGGAGCATGGCAGTAGACTTTTAGACATGGTCCAATTTCTTGGACTCCTTGTCAGGAGTTTGTCCACATCCTGGCGTTGCCGGCGGCAGCTGTCGTGCTCAACCCCTCAGCAGAGGGTGTTCAGCACGGACAAGGAACCGGTAGGGACCGCATACTTCCTGGCCATCCTGGCCGAGAAGGCGCAGGGCAGGAAGCAGGGGCGCTGCCAAAGTTCCAGTGCCGGACCCACTATGGCCTCGACCACGGAAGAGCCTCGTCGGAGGTCCCTGGGTCCAGAATCTCAGTGAGGGGATACCTGGCCCGTTGGAAGCGGGTTCGAGCTCCATCCGGTAGACTCCGAGATGAGCCGAAGCAGTCCTAGGAAAGGACGACCGGACTATAGATCCATTGGCTGACCTCCTGAAGACTCCAAGTCCAGTCGCCTGGAGAAGAAGGAGGAATCATCTTCGACTCGGAAGGGTCCTCGAAAACTGCCTCTGGCCTGAGCCACCCTTCACCTGCCGAGGTCGGTCGGGAGTGAGGTAACGTAACCCGATGGGGTGAAACCTTAGCCGACCGAGAATCCTTGGTCGGAGCCCCAATTGGTGGCTGTGGAGGCGGAGGTTCCCAGCCAATCGGTGGAGCAGCTGGTTTTGGCGAACAACCCGGCCTGGGTATAGGCTCTCGCGGGCGAGTCGGGGTTGTGTGGCGTTCCGGTGACAGCCACTTAATGGCCGGGAGGGTGCGGTCGGCTTATTCCCGGCCAGGAGGCTGTTGCAACATAAGGTCCTCGTACCGTCGGCGTAATTCGCCCGAAGCCTCCCCTCATCCGAGGAGGAGGGCCGAGGAGCGGCGACGCCGCTTACCGGGTGCGGGCCGAGACCGCCTATGACCGGTGGAAGCGGCTGGACCGCCGAAGAGGTCGAGACCGAGACCGAGAGTCCCGGAATTTCCGGGTCGGTGCAGGAGGAGGTCGGCCGGAACCGACACTCCCTCCGGCTCCGGAAGGTCCATCCGAGGCTCCGGAACCGAGGCCAAGGCGCAACCCACGAGGATCCTCAACTCCTCCCGGGGAACAGGGAGAGGGAATCTCGGCTGCTAAAGCGACAGCCCGTCAATGGGTCGAGAAAAATCTCGACTTCATCAGTGGGGTCTCGGTCAACTGACCTGGCGGGGACTTCCGTGAGGCCAGTGGCGAAGCGTGATCGACAGCCGGCGGTCGACGGCCGAGGGAAGAGGACCTTCCCGCTCCCAAGAGCGTCGACGGAGGACTTGCCAATCCCTCTTTTTGGACCGAGAAAAGGTCCAGCAAGGCAGGGCCCCTTCTCCTTTGAGTGGGAGGGACAGACAAAGCTCATAAAGGAAGCCGTGAGAAGAACCCAGAGGCGGGATAAATCCAGCGGCCGGGGAAGACTCTGACCCAGCGCGCGCCTCCTCTGCCGAAGGCGACCATCCGCTCGAGCTGATCCGCCGAGCCGCATGCCGCGGACACCGCCAACCGGGCCTCCTTGACTTCACCGAGGAACGCCGACGCCCAGCGTAATCGCGATTAGTTCGGCGGGACGTGAGGCCGAGAAAGATGAGTACAGGTCGAAGCCCGCGGTGCGTGCTCAAGGCCTAAGCAGTAGACACGTGGAGTGTGGATCCGTCCGAGACATCTTCTGCCACATGGGCATCTCCAAATCCGGGAGTCGTTATCCAGCCAGGCCATGAGGGATCGAAGACTGAAGTCTTTTGCGAGAAATATTATTTTTTTAAATCCTGCAAGCGGAGAAATAGGAACCAGTCACAAACGCAGAGCTGCTAGAGGAACCTGAGCCTGCCGTAAGGGAAGATCTGGCGCCATGGGGCTGGGAGCCGAGAGTTATAACACCCGGTGGGTGGAGGACAGTTTGAAGACCTTCCGGCAAGATTTAAAGCGGCAAGGATACTGCCAATGAGTGTGGATGAACAACATATCCATGTCCCTAGAACATCTGTTCACTAAGAAGGGCCAAAGTCTAGAAGGAATACCAACACAGGCTGCACTGGTGCAGCACATCTGTCGGGCAACCTACCGAGCGGGGGCACATATGGGGACAATTCAGGGTGGCTAAGCCAGTGCTTCCAAACCCTACCGACTGGGGATGTATGAGCTTCAGCCTAAATGGACTACTCTGCCAGAGGCTGCCAAAACCTGTTATGAACTTGTACTCTGTGGCTGTAAAAAGGGCCATGCATCTCGATGCAAGTGTGTAATGGCTTCATGCATGTGTGATGGCCAATGTGCAAGAGACTAAAATGATGAATGGCTGGACCCAGTTCTGTAAACAAATGATACTGCATGAATGCTCTACCCTCAGGTATTCCTTGTTGCTTATTATTTTGCTTCTTCACGGAATGATGTTATTCTGGTATGTGCGTTACAATAAACAGAGGATTGGGATAGGACTTTAAACCATACATATTCTATAATTTTGCATGGCACCAGTTATATGTAGATTAACATTCAAGTGGATTTCAAATTTATGGACAATACTGGTTTTGATCGTAGTTTCCATTAACGCAATGCTGTCTGTACAAAAAGTATTTTTAAATCACTGTATCAAACCAGATTTTTCTAAAAGTAATTTTCATGAATATGTAAAAATATGCATGGGGATCGCTATAATAGCATAATATACTCATGACAGTAATGGGTGCTGTAGATACCATGGAAGCCAATTTTTAATTGGAACGTTGTAACAGTTTTACGTCTTGGCACTATCAGACAATGACCGTCTTATGAGCCTCTTCCAATATGCCAAGTGTCATGCTGGTATCAAGAAGTGCACAATTCACCCACAAAATTGAGCTATGCTGCTGGACTACAGCAGATTCCATTTGCTGAAGCACTGCCTGAAATGACGAATCTGTAGGGGCAGGCCTGGGTCTAAAAAAAAACACACACACACACACACACACACACACACACACACACACACACACACACACACACACACACACACACACACACACTTCACTGCTGGACAGGGTGGAGGAGCCAGAAAGCAGGTTGCTTTCTAAACTGCTCCTCGACCCTGTATTCCTCCTCCACATACTCCTCAATGTCCATGAGGTCAAGATTATTCTACCTGTCGTTTATCAGGAATGACTGAAAAGAAGGAGCGGACAACACAAGTGGCAGCTAAGAAAGAGGAACAGTTTGTGTGCTTCTGGAATCAGTTTAAGCGGCCCTGGTTGGACAGCTTTGCCAACGGCAGACCTACTGCGATGGCATAGGCTATAAAAAGCAACATCATGCTGAAAGCCACCAGTACAGCCTGGGAGTTGAACGGCACCCGAAAATGGGTATGGGACTACCTGTGAAGGGGTCAGAGCCTCACAGCGCAGCAGCATACCGTCTATAATAGGCCCCAACTTGTGTCACAATGATTGTGGGGGAGGGGCCTGTAGTCAATGCCATAGTAGGTGCAGACGAGGGACGTACCCGATTTTCATGAATTGTGACCCTGCCGGTGAAGCAGAATTGTCTCTGTACTTGGGACTTATGGCCAGAAGAGGAGGCCTTTGAAGGTGACTTGGTCTCGACTTTGACGACCAGTTTCACAGTTGACAGAGAGGGAGAAGCAAGAATCAAACGCACAGCTTTTTCTATTGCCTTCAGCGCTTTTAGGGAGAGGAAGATTTCTAATACCTTCTGTCGATGTCAATCAAAATCTTTATGCAGGTGGTCATCGTTGAGCAATGCTCATTTGCAAGATGGACCTAGTTGGAACATATTCACAACTTATACAAGACCACAAAATATTATATTCAGGTACAAAAAGGTACAACTATAATACAGGACATAGATAATATAAAAACACATCGGTTCATATAGTCTTATAGTACCAGCAGGGTACAAGGTGCAGTACACATACATACACAGTAGTATCTTCAAATGACAAGGGAGTAGGGTTGAATAATATAGGGGAAGAAATATGCTTGGGCAGCAAAGAGAATTGAGGAGAGGAAGGACAGAGGGTAGAGAGTATAAAACAGGGTGGAGGAGGAAGTAGTGTTGGGGTAGAGGAAGGGTACACTGGATGGAAGGGGAAGAGGCTGGGAGGTTGTCTCGACCAGAGGGTGAGGAAGCTCCTACCCAAAGAAGAGAGACTGGGAAAGGGGGTTGGGATGACATGTCAGTAAGGCAGGAGATAGGACAACTATATCTAGAGGGAGGCAAAGCAAAGTGACAGTGGCTTACAGGCAGGTTCGAGCAGGGAAGGGATCCAAGGCAAGCATAAGTACAGATCCTGGGTGCATAAAGAACAGTTGCGCACACTTTGATTGTCCGGGAATATAGCACCTTGAATAGGGTCAGACAGACAAGAGTACTCAATTTGAGTTTTTTTGTAAATTGTTCCATAAGGTAGGCAGCACAAAGCTTATGGCTGTTCTACCGAAACGAGATTTTGCCTTAGGCACTTTAAGTGTGATGACTGAGTAGCTTCTAAGTGCATAATTTCCTATTTGCTAGGGGGCAGACAGCAGGAGATATAGTGAGGCAGTTTTTGCAATTGCTCCAAAGGTCCAGAGTGCCAGAGGTCATCTTGCAGCCTGGTTGAAACTCTGGGCCTATCTCACAACGAGAGCCTATGAGATTCCCAAACACAAAAAAGTGAGAGCGTTGTCTTTGCAGATTTTGTAGCCATAGGAACAGTATCAGAACAGAGGCTGTCCTTTGGCGGTATACAGAACAAATAAAACTACACAATAAATGAAAGCAAGCAACAGCTATTTCAACATTGTTTTTCAGCAGGTCTGATGAGAATGACAGACTGCAGTAGAAAGGAAAGAAGAGTTTTGGGGTCTCCCACGTTATACAGATGGCGACACTGCATGTCATTGTGCGTACCCCCCCCCCAAACTAGTAAACGTTAAGACCGTTTGACAGATTGCTTACAGTTCCAAAGGTGTGGCCCCAATGGAGGAGACGTCCCCGAAGATCTATGCATACTCAGTGAAAGACTGACTGTGGTGTTGGGTATCCTACTGATGCAACTGGCTCTTGGCCTTTTACACTCCATGTGCGCACTGTATTTTGTGCTTCTCATGCATTTCAAAGGACTGGCAGTTGTACCCACCCATGAAAACACAAGCCAACATCAAATGATTTAATCACCACTTGGTTAGATTAGTTTCATTGCACACCTTAAGTCAAATGCACCTCCAAAAAGTGCTGGTCAACCAGTTTTGACCACTGTGTTAAGAAGCATTTAAGGGGGTGACAAGTGTTTACTGGAACAGACCTTCATTACACTCAAAGGAGGAATCTCCCTACATCTAGCCCTGCACCCAATGTGTGAGGATGCTACCAAAGTGTGCATGTATTAAAGCAGATTCACTTTACTGCCTGGTGACCCTGCAACCCCCTCCTCGCCACGTTGAAACAAATGCTACTTACGCAGCATCCCATAAACCCACAATGGCCGAAATACTGATCAGTCACAGGAGATTAAACTGAATAACTGGTGTCTTAGAGATGTGTAAAGCTTAGAATAGTCCTCCGTCAGTTCTACATGCTTTCCTAGGTCTAGTAGTGCCACCTGTAGTTCCAGCTCCCGTGGCCGATCTCTTATGATAGACAGTTCTGTGATGCGTATTATGGTGGTGGTGTGGGGGAGGGGTTGCAAGATTACCAGCTACAAAAAAATGGGAATAATTGTTACCGAGGACAGTACAGGTCTGGGTTAAAGCTCTCAAAGCTCAAACTCCAATCCTGCCAGCAGAAGGTTGAAAGCTGTTCTAGGATCCCTGTTCTTCAGGGAGCTTGCTACCAGAAGTCTGGGAATGGCAGCCCCGTTGAACCTAGGGGCAGAGTCATTCCTACTAGACCCACCCTCACCCCTCCTTCTGGATCTGTGGGGCCCTTTGCAGGGAAAGCACAGAAGTAACTACACCAGACTACATACAGAGGTCCTCCCAACACTTTTCCCAGTGCTCTTCCTAGGCTAGAGGCTACTCATTGAGAGTTTATATAATCCTTCCTCCAGCTGCCAGTGACCAATCTGTCTGAAGTAGCTGCAGTCCCTACTCATAGCCAGTTCCAGGACTTATGAAGTTGGTCAGACAGAGTGGTGAACTGCAGGTAGCACCAAAGTGCAGCAGGACCATGGTACCCCAGGTGGGTAAAACCAGAGAATAGGAAAAATCAGATAAACAATTAAGGACGTGAATCTGCTGTAAGGGGAGTTTTGCAGTACACGCTGGTAGCAGCACCACACATTAAGCCTGAACAGGGATGCTCCCAAACTTCAGCAGATCCCTTAATTGGGATGCTCAATCCAGCTAACAGGGAGGATAGCCCATACCAACCTGTCTCTAGAAGCAGATGCATAGTGTGAAGTTCTTTCTTTTGGGGGGCGCCAGAGAAGAGTTCAGACAGTTTTTGCTATTGATAGAATCATTAACTAAAGCAGACATTCCATCTAGGGTCTATAGTTTGGGCACAAGAGTGATGACTGATGGAGGGACGAAGAAAAAAAAATAAATGCTGAACAAAACAGTCTTGTATTTACTACCACACACATTTTAGTTTTGTCTGGGGATTATTTTGGACTGTTTTGCCCAAGACCAGTGAAACACTGCTACAGTTAAATTTAACAAAACATGCACAGACCAGACCACACATCCATGGCAGGACTGCTAAAGTTTGGGGCGCCTGCATTATCTGGTTCATCAATTCATCCACCTCATTGACAGTAGATCTGTAACTGCAGAGTCAAAATGTGGACCTCAGATTTTTAGTTAGTATGTTGCTCTGGTAAAGCATTTCTAAGTGGATGATTGGCTCTTAGACTGGTCCCAAGACGGGGGTGAGGGAGAAAGAGAACCCAGCAACATCACAAGCCATTAAAACATCCGAATTTTACTGTAGTTGAGTCTACCATAACAAGTTACCTGGTCAAAGGCAAAACTTTTATAAGACAGAAGTGACCAGACATGGTGCTACTCACATCATTAGCAGACTGGAGGAGCCACTCTTTGGCAGTCTCTGCATTTGTAATGGTCTCCTGGGTGGTAAAAGTCTGAAACAGAATAAACAGTAGTCAGAACAGTCTAGTCTAGAGACAGAAAAAGCAGTATATAGAACAAAAATCTTAAAATGTACTGTGAAAGCCAGATGTACCTTAGCAATGATCTACTGCATCAAGTGGACTACCTTACATGTACACACAATAGGGAACAGGAAATCTTCAGGAATTACATACAACTTTCATTTCCCCATTTTCATCTTCAGCATGCATTTATGATATGCTAGATTAAAGGAGTGCTCCATTATCCAGCATGTGACATACTTGTCACACACACACACACACACACACACACACACACACACACACACACACACACGGATTCTTTTAAAAAATGTTAGTATTCTCTCTCCCCCTTTAGATCTATAAAAACATTCATGCAGCATCAGAGGGCACCCTATGGTCAAAGAGTGGTCTCACTGCTCATTCCTCCTACCCTCTCTGCAGCGATTTCCTATTCCTTTCTATTCCACCTAGGAATCAGACAGTTTGTCAAGCTGGCTTTTTATATCCATTTCTAAACTCTGGTCCACCATACCCATCGATCTACTCTGCCTCTTCCCTTCTCGCAAGTCTTCAAGGTCATTACACCAGCACAGCAGCAATGCTACCGCTCACAGCGCCAGCAACCTGGGTTCAGAAATGAACCTTGGTCACTGCAGGCCAGCCGGGGTGGATGGTTGAGTGTCCCAGCAGACGCTCACCTCCTCAGGAGAAGGTGAGTTTCCTGGTCACTGCCGCACCACCACCACTAGTGTGACCAAGGGAGAGGTGCAGGCTCATCCTGTGGAAGGCAGGGGAACATCACTGATGCAGGACAGACAGACTACTTCTGATGTGAGGGTGGAGAAAGTGTGGGGGGAGAAACAGACTGCAGAATGACGTCCACTGAAATCCCACACCACCACCTTTTATTTTTAGAGAGGTAATAAAACATGTTGGTACAACCACCATTAGGGCAGGGGAGCCCCATTTACAAGGTGATCCTGTTAAATGCTTACGGTTTCAAATTATTCAAATTATACAAAAACTTACTATACAAACCACATCAATACAAAATACAGGGGGTGCTAGAGGGCAATCTTCCCAGTCTGATGCATTCTGCTCACGAGGTGGTAATTTATTAAAATTGTAATCTTTAGTAATATTAAACTCTTAAGTGCAGCATGCGACGCAGCAAGTCTCCCTGAATCGGTGGATACCAAGATTACTATGGGAAGGCAAAGAGTGCAGCAGCAGGGACAGCAGAAAGATCAGCCCACACAGTCTAGTAAGGCCATGGGTCCCTCGAGTGGAAGTGGTGCCGGTAATCAAGCAGCAATGGCAGAACGCCGTGGCAGGCTAGGACTGAGTCCATGGGCCATGGACTCCAAAATTGTAAAACCTTACAGAAGCTGGAGAGCCATGATGCAGCTATACAGAAGCTTACTGGCTCCATAGCCAAGATGGACAAACGGGTGACATCTACTCTAGCTACTGTTGCTTTCACGACCAAGGAGAATGCCCAGTTGAGAGGTAGTCTGGAGGCCCTCGAAAATGAAGTGAGGGCTGGGAATATTCATATTATAGGGTGCCCTGAAGGGCTAGAAGGGATGTCGCTGCTAACATGTTTGAAAGCCTGGCTTAAAAATCCTTTGTAACTGGACGAAGACTTCCCGTGGGATACCCTCATCAAGGCTTACAGAGCGAATCTACGGATCCGTCAAGTTAATACTGACCAGCCACGCACCATTTTACTAAATTAGAGGACTGGATACATGGGACATGGGGAAAGCAGCTGCTAGAGCATCTTACCCACTGGAGATGAACTGTGTAGATTTTACATTTTATCTTGCTCTCTCATTTCAGACTCATGCCAGGAGGAAGCGTTCTACGCGGTACGGCACAGTCTGCATAGGTTTTTCTACTGCCAGCTACACTTCGTATAATCTATGGAGGGAAGTTGTGGCAGTTTTCAAATCCTCAGGATGCTGGCCGCTGGTTGGAGAAGGTGAACAAGAGTTTGCTGCGTGTTGTTCCCCATCCGAATTTCAAGCCTCCGATTCGGAGTACACTTGAATTGAATGATTGGGACTTGGAGATGCAGGTCTGGACTTTGCAGTTTCATTCCCTAATTTAGCTTTGACTCCCCGATCTGGGGAGAAGGGAGTGGACGCTCCATCTTTACCTCCCTTATAAAACAGACTAGATTTCTACTGGGTACTGTAGAAGGAACTATGGTGTTGCACTATAAATACATATATAGGTGTATTGAGGGCAGTGTGGTGTGTACCATTTTGCGATTTCCTTGGCATACTTTAGTTCTGGGGATTATTGCCAGAATTACCAGCCCCTTTGCCATTTTTTTCCTTTGTAGACTGCTTGCCTGCACCACGAGGGAACTCTCCAGCATCCACTGCTCATCATGCGAAAGTTCTACCACACCTGAAGCCTCTCCTTCTCACACCAGCTCGACAGATCCCCTGCTCTGCATCCCCTCCCCAAGGTGGGGCCACCCTATCCGCCCAGGGTGCTCCATCTCAAATCTAATGTGTCGGCTGGGCAGTCAGGCCTGGAGAGGACAAGTGCCGGTGTGTTGGAGTGTGGCTCAGCGGGGCAGAGGTACCTTCGCCTATCCTCAAGGATGAAAGTTCTTAGCAAGGCTCCTTAAGAGCGCAATGGTGCAGTGACGTCAGTGAGGCATGATGCGCGGATGTCTGCTGCACTCCTCCCACTAGTCTGTTCAAGTGTGTAGTGCTCCAGTTTCCACTGGAGGCCACTATTGCACAAGCATACCCTGGATCCCTCCCCAGGGAGAGGAGAGCAGTCTTCCAGACACTCCATCCTCTCCCTCCCCTGCTGACCCCCAGCGCCTGAGCTCGTTCCTGAACTCTGGTTGCTGGCGTGGCATCCAGCACCTTAACCCTCAGCGCCACTGGGCCAACTGCTTTCCTTGCTATTAAGATCTGTTCTATTATTCTGTGCCATAATATGCTGTGCTGATTTGGAATGGGCTGTTGCCATGCTTGTGGGGGGGGGAAACTTCATACAGGAGTCTTCCTCTAGTTCCTCTCCTAGTCATGCATCAGGTTAAATAAGCAATCCTAGTACCGCATTTCAAGCTGCCCGTTATGTTGATTTTCCTTGTTGGACACACTTTATACCACTAAAGAGACCAGCAGCTTCTCATATAGACTTTTAGGACTTTAAACAGGAGGACTAGCAGACTGCGGTTCCTACCCTTACTGTAAAAGGATAAGTGGCTTGATAGTATACCCCCAATCTGTGATTTACTTGTGTATTTATTTAGCCATGTTTGAGGACTGTGGATATTGTCCGCTTCATCAGAAAATTAACGAAATACAAAACAGTACGATGTAAAAAAAAAAGATTTGCAATACAGTGACGATTTTTCATACACAAGCACAATGTATGCTCAATTCCAGTTTCATAGCTGTAAAAAAAACCCTTGGTTTAGATGCCAATTGCTTGATATCTGGGTCAATATAATTCCAAAGATCTACTACTGCTTGTGTAAACACCATATTCCCATAGCTATTCTTTAAACTGGATTTAAATGTATTCTATGTTTAGCCTTCAGTTACATATTTATGTCCAGTTTTTTGCAATCTACTAAATTTACCAGTTTTGATCTAGTATGTTATTTACTGAACTTGCCCAAAATAATTTCCTCTTATTTTCCAATGTCAAGCAACCCCATTTCTCTTAAGACTATAAGGACTCAACATTGTGTAATGTAACAAATTACAAAATCAGCCCAAATTATACTTTACTTCCACTTTTTAAAATTTGGACTTGTATAACCAAAAATATGGCATCCATAATCCAGGACTGGAAGTTAATTTACAACATCTTTTATTTATACAGAATGCTGTGTGCCTAAATGCTGCAAGTCTACAGTCTACCCTTATAAAAAATATTACTATATTGATCAATATTTAGTTTGTCCGCCCAGATGCCTATTTATCGAGATACTTGGGTTAGTTATATTTAAGCCTCAAGTAACCCCCACACTCCCTTCGAAGTGGCGCTAGTATGAAAAGGCCATAACTTGTATTTTGTTGAACCGTTCAGCAAAATACAAGTAAAAAAAAAGATAAAAAAAAATTTGCCTGTAGTTTCTTAAAACATATTTGTTCAGTACCAGAAGCAACCAAGACCATATTACTGGCATGAAGAAAAAAACTTCTGTATTTATTAAATGTGGTAACCCATTCATGCATAATAACAGGCCCAAAATATAGCCCTGTGGTACACCTCTCGATACTTATGTAACTATAGGTTTCCCTTCAGTAAACTCTGTTCCACTTGTGATAAGATGAAAACCACATTAGGGCTTCCACAGAAATTCAATTTGACCAATCAGTCTCATAATATTTAATGATTTACCGAATTGAAGACTTTGGACAAATACACAAACACCACACCCTCCACTGCACCCCTATTCAAGGGGTTAGGAACCAAGTCCAAAAGGTCAGAGTGTGTGGTGCCCCTTCTTAAAACCAGACTGGTGTTTAGTAATGAGGCGATTTCTCCCCCACCCCCAGACCAATCTTTCAAAACTGACACCACTGGCACGAAACGGCCAAAGTTTGATGGCACTGTTTTTTTTCCACCATTTTAAAAATAGTCAAAATCTTCCAGGTTTCTGGGATATGTACCCTCAGGCTCCAATTATACATTAAACAACTTTGCCAAAACAGGTACAACATCTGAAGCATCTTTTAGGAACATTGCCTCCACCCCATCAATATCAGATCTTTTGGGTTTTAATTCTCAATACGTTTTATTACATCGTTACTGGATACCATCCTAAACCTAGATTTTAGATTTAACTATCTGAGCAGTTTTCCAAATCTTTTAGATATCTTCAAGACTGTATCTGGAACTGTATCAGGAAAATACATAAATCATTTAATATATTTGTAGAATAAAAAGAATTTTGAAGTACTCTATTTTGAATGGGGGAAGAATCTTAGTTCTTTCAAATAATCTGATAAAACCCAATACAGCTTTGGTTCTGTAAAATCTTTAGTCTTTGTATTATTTTGATCTTTTGATTTAAACTGTTAGAGCCATTTTAAAGTTCCCAGTCCTGAATGTTTTCCATAATCTATTTTTCACTCTTATATCCTTAAACTAAACATTTCTGTTATCCACAGAACACATTTTCTTTGAATGATGCCACTTCACTACATACTTCTATGAATGATAGTAAATTCAGTTACAGCCATACCAGTGTAACAGTCATGACCAGTTTACACAGGCCAATCTATTTAAGAACAACTCTTTAGCACATCTTAGTTACGCAAGAACTTACCGCAACAGTAGATCTTTGAGAGGAGCTCTTGCAGCAGGTTACACCATACAGACTGAAGCCACCAGCACCCACGAAAAACTTCTAATTAGCAGTCTACAGCGGAGGACTGCTCCCACGTAGCCACCCCCGCCCCGAACTCATGTATGGAATAAAAGGGCAGTCCCTGAGCACCACCTTAGTTCTCCCGGCTGGAGACCCCGCAACAACTGAAAAAAAAAAAAAAAAAAAAAAAAAAAAATCGGATAACCGAGGGGCCTCAGAATGAGGAGATATGACGTATAACTAATGATGCAGAAGATACCAGGGGAAGGTGGAGAGAAAACTAACATCTGCTGCAAGAGCCTTCCTCAAGATCTGTTACAGTAAGTTCTTAAGTAGCTGGTGCTATCTCACTAGAGGGGAGCTCTTGCAGCAGGTTACACCATGAAGAGACAGAGTCCCAGGCAGTACAAGGACAAAAACGTGACGGAGGGCAGAGGAGACCAAAGACAGAGTTCCTCATGAAAGCAGGCCCTGAAGGACAGCAAGGTGAAGCCTGTCCTGTGCCTAGAAGCAAGGTCCAGACTGTAGTGCTGAATGAAAGTTTGGAATGAACTCTAGGTGGCAGCAATGCAGATATCTGCCACCGACATGTTCCTCAGAGATGCAAAGGAAGCAGCAACTCCTCTAGTAGAATGGCTTTTTACAGAGCCCGGTAAAGGCTTGTTGCATTTTTTGGTAACAGTAAACGATACAGTGAACCAGCCATTTGAGAATGTCCGTTCAGAAACGGGCACACCTAATATTCTTGGGGAGAATGACATGAACTGGTCAGATTTTCTAAAGTCCCGGATAAGAGATAATGCAGAACCCGGTGGACATCCAGCAGGAGAGCCTCCCCTCAACTGGAATACTCTGGATAATGACAGGAAGGTGGATATCTTGGTAAACGGTAAATTTGGACACCACCTTGGGCAGAAACAAATTAGTCCACAAGGACACCTGGTCCTGGTGGAAAACTAAGGAAGGCTAGTCAGAGTCTGAAGCTCAAAAATCCTTCAAGCAGAAGTAACGTTAACCAAGAATAATGCTTTCCATGACAGAAAGCGTAGCTCGCAATCTGCAGCTGGCTCAAAAGGGAGGCAAAGTGAGTTTCTCCCAAACTCTCACACAAAGTCCCACGAGGCAACGATCCCTGATGGGAGGCTTCAGGTGCAGGATGCCCAGCAGAAAACTGCTGAATAAATCAAGCCGAGCAATGGCCATCAAGCTGAGCAATGGTCTTGCCCTCCAGTGGTGCATGGTAAGCAGACACAGTGGAAAGATGCACCTTAGAGGAATATCTGAGGCCAGAATCAGATACGTACAGGAAGTATTCCAGGACTGAGAGTTTACCAGACAGGTAAAGGAGTCAAGGTGGCGAGCAGTGGCCCAGATGCAAAACTTCCACTTAAAATCGCATAGGTGGCTCTAGTTAAGAGCTTTGAGCGACAACTAGACATCCACCACTCTTGCCGAGACTCCAAACAGACTGTTAAGTCTGCAGGAACCATGCATGCAGGTGCACTGATCTCTGGTTCAGGCAAATCAGGGACCATCTCTCCTGGGAAAGCAAGTGCGAGTGGGGGCTCCACTGCCAGCTGCTGAATTAGAGGGAACCCGATCTGTCAGGGCCAGAAGGGAGCAATCAGGATCATGTCCACTCCTGACTGCAGTTTGAGAACCCTCTGAATTAGTGGAAAGGGAGGAAAAGCGTAATCTCCCTGTCCATCAGAGGGACACTGCGTCTTGCCAGAAAACACCAGCCCTGGATCTAGCAAGCAGAAACTGGGCAGTTTTGCACTGAGCAGGGATGCAAAGAGGTCTAGCTCCGACTGACCCCATCTGTAGAAGGGCTCTTCTTCGACTGCCTGGAGAAGCTCCCACTCATGGGCTTTGGACCGAGACTGGCTGAGGTAATCGGCAAAGGAGTTTGAGCACCTGAACATGCACTGCTGAGAATGCCACTTGGCATTAGACTGCCCAGTACCATACTCTCATGGCCTCTCTGCAGAGTGGATACAAGTGTGTGTCATCCCCCACCCACCCATTGATGTAAAAGATAACAGACATGTCTGGATGAGGTGACCTGGGGCTAGGTTAGTCTGCAGGGCTTGCATGGCATAGAGGATCACCCTCATCAACATGCTGATGAGGAGGGATTCCTCCAACATGGACCACGTGCCTAGAGTTCTTTGGCCAGCAAGGTGGGCTCCCGAGCCCATGCCAGAAGCATCCATGGTCAGAGACTGAGCGGGTGGCCACCTCCAGAAGGGCATTCCCATGGAGAGATTGGATGGAATAAGCCACTATTTTAAGGTCTGGCAGACAGAGATCAAGACCCTGACAAGTTAGTTGAGGCAGTCTGTTTATTGGTCCTACTGGGCACACAAGTTCCACTGGATTACTCATGTGCAGCCTTGCCCAGCATGGTTGCATTGGGTGCTGCCATGTGACCTAGGAGTCCAAGGATCGATCTGGCCAGAAACTAAGCTGGAAGAGGAAACTTCCTGCGCCCAAGCCCATAGGTGATGTGCACCACCACCACCACCACCACCACCACCACCACCACCACCACCACCACCACCACCACCACCACCACCACCACCACCTGGGCCACAGGGAGGACTTGGGAAGGTTAAGCGTGATCCCTACTCCGGAATAGGGAAAGGTGTCTTCCACGGTCTGAAGCAGTTTTTCCCTGGAGGGGCTGCAGGAAGCCATGGAGGGCTGCGGAAGCCAATCGTTCCAGGTACAGGAAGACGGAATGGCCCATTCTCCTGAAGGCTGCTGTGATCACCACGAGGCACTTGATAAAGACTCGAGGACTAATGACAGGCGAAGGCAGGGCCCAAACTGGTAGCATTGCCCTCGAAATAAGAACCATCGGTGGGGTTGGGCAATCAGGATGTGAAGGTACGCATCCTGCATGTCCAGAGAGGCTAGCCAGTCTCCTTGATGGAGGGGGAATCAGGCTTGGAAGGTCACCATCCAGAACCATTTGTATTCCATGAACCTGTTCAGGTTGCTGAGGTCCAAGATGGGTTGCAAATCCCCCGTTCTCTTGGGAACCAAGAAAAAGTGGGAATAGTACCCTTTTCCCCCCTTTTGAGATGTTGGAACTGGCTCTATAGCACGCTTGTCCAGTAGAGCCTGGATTTCCTCTCGAATGAGGGCTGCATGTGATGGGGAATAGTAAGAAAGTAGCAGAGGATTGTCCAGTGGTACTGCAAGGAACTATCGTGTGTCCTCATACGAGTTGCAGGACCCACTGATCGGATGGGATTTTGCTCCAGCCCTCTAGATAAAGGGGGAAACTACCCTCCCCCCACTGCCTCTTCCAGGAGTTCGGCTGGGGGAAGGGGGGCTCTGGCAAGGAGCCATGCGGTACTGTTTTGGGCAAGTAGGGCAGTCTGGGATGAGCTGGCAGCCCTGGTAGCAGAAACTCCTGAGTTCTGGGAGATTGTCTTGTGCTTTAAGGCCCGTCACTGTTGCTGGTTTCTGGACTGTTAAATGGAGGGAGTGCCTGAAGGACTGGCACCAAAAGGGCTTCTGACTGCACAGACAGTCTATACGGACCAAATGGCTTTGCCAGAGTCTTGGAGATGAATCATGATCTTTTCAGACTCCTCTCCAAAGAGGACCGAACCCTTAAAAGGTGCTTCCATGATGCCAGCTTGAATGTCCTAGGAAAATCCTGAAACTCTCAAACAGAGTTGCCTTCTGATGGTAGCCGCAGCCCTAGCAGCATTATCTGTGGAATCTTAGGAGGATCCGAGCACATGGGTGCCAATGTCCGAGACGGTTTTGAGGAAGTTTAGCAGTTTGGACTTTTGGAAGCCGTCCAGAAGTGCTTGAACTAGCTCCATGCCCTTCTCCCAAAGAGCATTCTGAAACTGGACTATGTAAGGGAATTGAGGGAGCAAATGGTACACCTTCCTGCCAAGTTGGTTCAACTGTTTTGACTTCTTGTCAGAGGGTTGTGTGCTCAAATGTATGGGTCACTTAGACTTGTCATGGGCAGCTGCGATCACCATCAAATCCACCAGGGGTTGCTCACCTAAGAAGGCTTCCTCCCTGAAGGCCTGGTACAGGCAATCTGACTTTTTGGGTACAGAAGATGAGGTAGGTGGATGCTTCCAAGCGGCCTTGGTGACATCTTGAAGTGTCCACCAATGGGTTGGCACTACCATAGTTTTTAGGGTCCTTTTATTTTGCCGGATGATGCCTTTCAGGATCCAGGTCCTCCGTGTCCCATCCCATGTTATTCGGGATATGGCAGAATGATGTGTCGGGTGGAGACCTGGGGGAATCCTTATGGTCAGGAGGGGAGGGAGCTCCCCACCGTGGAAGAGGATCTTGATGTGGAGAAGAGCTATGGCTCGAAACCTCTGATAAAAACGGATCTGCAGCTCAAATGGTGGTACCAACATCCCTTGGAGTGACATCTGTGCTGGCCGCAACCCAGAGAAAGAGCAGTGTCTCCTGCCTCTGTGGTGGGAGCGACCCCTGCCAGAGTCATCAGGTTGAGGGGTGGCTTCTTCGGTTGGGGAGTGGATTCCCTGGGCTGAGGGGTATGCCTTTTACGAGGCATCTTAGAAGCTGTGGGCACCTGAATGGGTGAAGCAGGCCTTGGTGGAAGGAGGTCACCTTTTATGTTATTCTGCCATGAGGAAAACAGATCCTGGATGTCAGACAGCAGGACTTTGGGTTCTGAAGGAACATCCGGTGTTTGTGTGGCCGACTGGCCTGGTGTCGGGCCTTGGTGTGGTGCTGGTGTCAGGCATTTAGGTACAGTCAACTGGAGGTGGGGGTCTGATCAGGCAATAGTGTACCTGGTGTCCATCTCTGCTCAAAGCGGAGATCAGCAGACAATGGTCGCAAGATGGGAGATGCCAGATTAGAGGTTGCAGGGGACATACGCTGGGGATACTGGTGAAGAAACGGGAGTCTGCTGGTGTTGCTCCGGTGTGGCGGCTAACATCCATTTAGATGAAGCCTGCTAGGGGACCAAAGACCACAGGGGACAGCGGTCACACTCTCGGGGAGGCAATCTCTTTGTGGTGGCGCTCAATACAGGGAGCTCAGCACTGGAGGAAGTGGCTGAGTTGGACAACATTTTGGTCGGCCCAGCAACAAGCACAGACCTGTCGCCAGAGGCAAAAGTTGGCTGCGCCACCTGACTGCAGCCCTGAAGATTGGGACGGAGTTTTGGGGCAGAAAGGCCGGGCCCCAAGAACTGCCACCAGACGCTCGGATCAGGGTGGTGGTTTCACTAATGTTAGTCTGGCAGGAAGCGAGCTGCCTGGGAGGCAGAGTCAGAGCTCCTGTGGGAGGCAGTCCCGAGCCAATGCCAGACTTATGTGGGGAACAGGAATGCAAGTCAGAGGAGGACTTGTCCTTATGCTCATCTTTATGGTGATGCTTCCCCGAAGATTTTACAAGGTGAAAAGCCCTCTCTCTGGGTTTCCTTCTGCATGGCAAGGAATGTGTTTCAGCAAGAAGGCCTGGAGGGCTTTTTGGTGACGAATCCTGGTCCTGCAATTTGACAGTGCTGGCATGTCTGTGTTGCGAGCTGGGCTCAGGCAGAAAAGGCAGGCCAAATAGTAATCTTTAGACGGCATTTGCTACAGGCACACTTAGACTGGCGCCACTCGATGGACGACAGTGATGACTACATACAGAACAAAAGAAAAATAAATAAATAAGGCACTGACAACGCAGTTAAAATGGCGCTCCAACTAGCCAGAAGGCGTCCGTGGAGCCGATGTGTGCAGGTCGACGGCGGGAAGAGAACAGAGTTGGTGCTGGAGGACCACCCCTTTTATTCCATACATGTCTGGGGCAGTCCCCCACTGTAGACCGATAGCTATAAGTTTTCCATGGAATCCTGGTGCCTGCCAGCTTCAGTCCTTATGGTGTAAGCTGTAGCAAAACCTACCCCTCGAAGGGAGATATTCTCTGAATTTGTATTGCTTCAGCCAGTTTTCTTGATTAAGTTGCAGCCAATTGTATTGTGGTCTCCTGAAGTCAGAGCACCATTTTTCATTTACACCAATTTTTGAGGTGAGAGAAATACTGGATCAAGTATATTACTTGACTATTTCATTTTCCTTTCCTAGTTGGATCATTTAATGACCCTTTGTAAATCTAGCATCCTTAAACCATTTAAGAGTTTCACCTCTTGGACACCCCTCATGCAGCACTGAGGTCCCCAATCAACACTAGGTCACTATGTTCCACATGATTTAAAACGATTTGAGCCAAATTGTCAAACTCCTTCAGCTTAGCCTTAAGCGGTGGGTAAATCAGACCTAGGACCAGATGGTGGGTCTGCAACTTCACCAAAAAGCATTTAATACTTCCAACTTGCCCCGACAGATTACTACACTGGATCTTGGTCCCACAAAAGTAAACGTTTCCCTGCCCCTCTTCTCCCTATCTAGCATAGGAGTACAACAGCACTCCAATTTCATTATCAGATATGTTTACTTGATAACCAAGTCTAAGTGTGACAATCTTATTCTGAATCTACCCACGATCCAAAAAGATAACATTTTTAAAGGTATATTACTTTTACAACCATTTTGTTCAGCAGGACCAGATTTAATTCAGTATCTCCACAGAGGATCAATGCCATGCTTAGAAAGCACCTGTGAGTGTTTACAAAGTCTACTGGTCTCTAAACCAGGTTAGGATTAGGAACTGCATGCTTAATGAGAAGAGATTGCTCTTTTTAACTTTACTCCCCCCACCTCCCAACTTTTAACAGGTGCTTCTTTACATGGCACAATCCTCAGTGCATCAGCTGCAGACCATCAAATTAATTAAACATATTGCTGTTATTACCAATGGCAACAAAGGAAAAGTTAAATTTTGTGACAATAGTTCAAAAGCTTGTACCAAAAGTGATTTTGACAATTTAAAATTGGTAGAAATCATCAAAACAAAACCTTATAAAAACCATTAGAAATCAAATAACCAGCTGGCTCACTGGCGCAGTGGTTGGATTTCTGCTTGCGGCGCCACAGACCCGGGTTTGGGAACGGACCTGGGAGCTGGAGATCAGGCCGGGGAGGAAGGCTCGAGCATCTGCAGACTGCTCGCCTTCTCTTGGGGGGTGGGGGTGGAGTGCGGACTGGTGCTTTGACTCCTGGCAGAGGCCAGGAGTATGGCAATGCGCTGGGTCCCAGAGACCTAGAAGGGGTGTGGTGAATGTTGGCAGACGCCTTGACGTTTGTGGCGCACCACGCCCCTGGGGAGCAAACAGGAAAAAAAAATTGCTCCATGGCCAGCAGGATGACAGCCACCGGACTCAGCTGCTGCCAAGCCCCGATGCAGCCCAAGTTCCACCTCAGCAACACGCAGGAGAAAATGCAGTGTGTGCTGGCGGCCCCCAACTGGTGCCCATCTTCCTCAGAGGAGGGGGACCCTTCCAGCGAAGGAGCACGCCGGATTGGCCCATGGGACTGCAATGCAAGATGAAGATGGCTGGCACCGTGACGGGGTGCCAGCAAGACACCTAGGCAACCCCAATGAGTGGCTGACCAGGAGCAAAATAAAATAACCTCACTTTGGACAGTTAAGTCCCCTCCCCAACTAGTTTGCACTTAACTATATTAAAACCAAAAAACCCACACAACAACTATTAGATTGGTTAGGGTGGGGGAAACAAAATGCAATTTAACAATGCATGGGGTAATCCAATAACTCCACTTCAAAACAAGCAAGCAGTTAAGTTTTTCCCTCACCTTCATCCTCTTACAGATGCCCAAATTTTACATTAAACTCACCGATCAGAACCACCACTCCACACTGTTCAACCTCAGCTATATTATTGCTCACATAAAAAAAAAACACCCCCAACCCCAATACAGTAGACTCCGATTATCAGAAATTCCTAACGGAGAAACATGTCCCTGCCTTGAATCTTAAACGAGTTGTTAGCAAGCACTACATACAACACTAACAACTAAACTGAATGAAGATTTGCAGCAGATTGCTGCAGATTAGTAACTACTGATGAGGCTCCGTGCTCCCCACTATCATGCAAGATGCTGCTCCGATTACTCCAGTTAACCTCCAACCCTTCACATTTGTGTCTGAATAACAAAGCTCAACCGAATGCAGCCCTGAACCATGGCAAGCCTTCTATTTTCATTTTACACAGACACTGCTTACTTGTGGAAGAGATAAAGGGTAAGAATCCAACAATCTCACAGTAAACCTTTTCACAGGTTTATTTTTAATAACTTAGCTGTGCAGGAAGAGATCATGAGATAGGACAGCAATCAAACCAGCAGTAAACAGATGTGCGAAGTCCTGAAAATTTCCTCTGCAAAAATACTGTATTTATAAAATGTTTGCATTTCACGAAATATTCATTGAAAATTCCTGACTTCTCAGGCAAAGTTAAACTTGCTGCATCTCTAATGGTAAATCTCTTCACAGGTTTAATTTAATAGCACAACACCCTGCACCAGTTAAGAATTCTGTGAACAAACCACAGACATTGGACTTGCTTAGCTATGGGGAAGTGATCATGAATCAACAACAATCAAACCAGTGGTAAACCTCTACAAAGAGGTTATTTCAATAACTGATACCCGCACCAGTCACAAGTAATAAAGAATTCACAGCTGCATAATAAAGGGAGCACAGCCTAACTGCAGCCCTGAACCGCAGAGACATGTTCACAGTACAGTGCCTTGTTGGTTAGCACAGATCAGTGCCGAGACACCTAAATCCAGACTATCCAGGCGCCTGATTATGCAAACTTTTGGTGGCCCCATCCGGTTTACTGCATTTCCACATACAACTTACAATTAGTTTGAAACAAAGTCTTTTTCACAAGGATACAAAGCACAAATGCAAAATTTACCTTCTCTGAGGGGCACTTAAACCACATGCACGTGGCTGCTGGAGTAGCACGGGCTTTATTCAGTCCAGTCTGGGCTCTTGCTCCCACACTGAACCTTCAACTGTCCAGGGGTAAAGGGTAGCCCTTCCCACGGAGGATTATGGGGGGGGGGGGGGAGGAGGAGAGAGAGAAAAGAGAGAACAAGGAGCAGACAGCAAATCCCCATGGATGGGGGTGACCGGATTGGACAGAGCAGCAGACTGATGTGCGAGCTGGTCAGGAGACCAGTGAATTAAGGGTCTTCTACGCCTACCTGCAACTGTCCCCAACTGCTACCTTATTCGCCCTCCCCTACTCTTACTGACCAGGCCATGATTCCCCTCACCCTGCTATGCCTGTGTGGGGGGAAGAGTAATTTCCCCTCACCCATCCTACCTTGCCAGTACTGTTGTTCCTTGCAATGCTTTGGATTATGATGCTTTTAATGTACTGTAATTCTGTTGATTCTTCTTTTGTACCAGCATTAATATCTTTCAATAACTATCCATTCAGCTTCAAAAGATGCCTCTATGGTTGACTGACAGGCCCAGAGCACTGCCTGCCATCCCTCATAAGACAGATGCAAAGTATCCTATACCTTCAGACAAGTCCTACTATTCCACACAACCAGAAACCAATTCTGTGATTGTTACGGCTGCACACAACTGTTCTAAAGCTCCGAAACAGGATAGTTCCTCTTCCATCCGATAGAGAGGAAGCTGGATGTGATGGGCAAGAGGACATGTGCTTCTGTATTCCATGGCCTCAGGATTGCAACTACCAAGCTTATATCATTAAATATCAGAATAGCCTATGAAGTCTATGGCTGCCTTGGCAGACAAGCTGCCTGGCATCTATCAAAAGCAACACCTACACGAGCAAGGTGCAAAAGCAGGACTTGAATTCACTATGTTGATATTAGTCCACCTGAACCATACTGAAACACCCTGGCTGGTTTACAATAAATCTCAAAGGTCACTCCCATTTCCTCATTTATAGTTACTAGAGAACAGTATTGCCGGATCTGTCAATTGTCTATGAGTTACTAGGAAATACTACTCCCCCCATTGTTTTTGTATACTCTTTATGAAGTTTTCAGACATACAGCCAAACAGTAAATACTGTAGACAGATATACAAGTCTACTCACAAAGAAAAACCAAACAGTAGCAAACAGGTCCAAGTCTGAAATTTAACATGTGCCAAGATAGCTCTGGACAAATTACAACTACCAGTCAATATAGAATTACACACACACACACACACACACACACACACACACACACACTTTCCTGGTCTGCCCAGACTTGCCCCCATCCGGACTAGTCCCTGTCCCCATCACCTGGGGTCTCTGGAGCTTACTTTCACTCAGTAGTCCTCTGCCACAAGACTGAAGGAGTCCAGTTGCTGGTGCGGGACCAGGCAGTCATCCAGCGGTTGGTGTTTTGTTTCCACCATGTTTTTTTCCCTGGGCCCATAATGCATGCAGTGATGTACTGAGAGAGCTCGGCCTCCACAGAGGCACTCCATCTGCGTGTTGGATCCCTTCCTTGTGTGGTCATAAGCTATCCTGGGGACGTTCAATCCTCCATTCCCAGGCCAGCCCCCAAGCAACCAGAGTTCATTCCCAAACCCGAGCAGTCTGCTCAGCAGGCAGTAGCTCTACTGCCATGATACCAGGATTAAACACACACAACCTTACAAAAACAACTTCCAACAGAAGCTCTGCCTAGGTTATAAACTATGCAAGCACCACCAGTTATGTAAACTAAACCCAATCTCTTCCAGCTCACCCAGTCACTTCAGAGCCCTCATGTGTGCAAATGTCACATTCACTGAGCTCAGCTCCATCTCTGCCTCTAGTGAAGTACACTGCAATTTCTGGTGAGGCAGTCATTTATCTTTTTGCAGGCTGTAGCTGGCAACAGATCAGCTTTAGTGTATACACACACACACACACACACACACACACACACACACACACACACACACACACACACACACACACACACAGCTAACTAGAGAACATTCTGCCTACGGTCCCATGATTTTGAGCATGGTCCAAATGCAGAAGGAAGTTGTGAAGCTTCTCAAAACCACAAGGCTCTCACAACTGAAGGTTTTCATAACTCACATTACAGATTAGAGAATAGCCAGCCCATCTCCAGTGAGGCAACTCTAGATGAAGCAAGGGGCACTTAATAGAAAGATGCAGGGTGAACCATCTTTGTCAGCACTAAAGTCCCCACACCAATGTATTTGACTAGTACCAATTTGTTCTTTGCCTGCACAAACACTGTTTACTATACTATAATACAGTCTATTGTATAAGGCAGATTCTGTAATTTCCAAGCTGATATTTGCTGTAACCAGAAATCCCAGAATGTGCTGCAGCAGTGAGATTTAGGCAAGGTTTTTTTTTTTTTAAATATAGCGCACTAGCCTGGGGCTCAGAGCGCTTTACAAACATCCCAAAGAATTTTAATCAAATATTTTTAAATAAAGCTAAAGGCTTTTCAAAAATTTAAAGAGGCTTTAAAGGCCTCGGGCGAGCTGGATACAAGGTGGAAAAGAATTCCACGAAAATGGTGCAGCAGTACCAAAGGCTATCACCCAATCTCTTGGCAAGAGGAGGGTACAACAAGCAAGCCAGCCTCGGCAGAGCATAGGGAATGGATAAGTTGATATGGTACCAGGAGCTCTTTTAAGGTAGTCACGTCTCAAACCACATAGGGCCCGTAAGTTAACAAGCATATCTTGAAGGTCATGCGCCAACTCACAGGCAGCCAGTGCAGTGTATGCAGAACAGGAGTGACAGGATCCCTCACCGAGGCACCCGTCAACATCCTGGCCACAGCATTCTGCACTAGCTGCAGTCGACGCACTAAACCTCCATATAACCCCAAGTAAAGAGCACTACAGTAATCTAGACTGCTGGTGACAAAGGCATGGATGACCATGATCAGATTAGGCATCAAGAACAGCCGATCCTGGCAATATTAGAGATGGTAAAACCCAGAACCACCAATGACACCTGTTCAAGGGTAAGTCTGTCATCACGAAAAATGCCAAGATCTTTAACTGCACTTATCACCGACAAAGGCCGCTCAGCAGCTACTGGGGCGACTAGCCTCCAGTCAGTGGAGACACCTCCATGACTTGGCTCAATCACCATAACCTCTGCATTGCCAGGGTTGAAACAGCCAGTTTGTAGACATCCAGTAATCGATCTCAGCCAAACACTGGCTCTGCGTACCTGAGGCAGAGAGATCACCTGGTGCATAGGACAAATACAATTGGGTATGATCCATGTAGCAGTGAAACCCATACTGTACCACCTAATGACCTCTCCCAGCAGCAGCATGTACACAGAGAACAGGCAAGCCAAAACAGAACCCTGCAGAACACAAGGCAGCATGAAAAGTCCAGAAGAAAAAATTCCAAGGACAACACGCTGAATCTTCCAGTCAAATATGAGCTCAACCAGCACAAAACTGCACAGTGGCCCCACATAGTTCTGCAGACTTTCCAATAGCACCCGTGATCCACAGAGTAAAAAATAAATAAATAAATAAATAAGTAATCGGAAGATGAAGCACCAAGATGGTAAATTGCCCTCAGTCCCTCACCATGGAGATCAAGTGCCATCCCTGACCAAAGCAGTCTCAGTGCTGTGCGGGGCGAAAACAATTGGAAAGGTTCATAGGATGGACAAACTCTCTAAATGCTCAGTCAGCTGGCTCTTCAACAACTTTACCCAGAAAGGGAAGATTAGAAATAGGCCTGTAGTTAGAGAGAACATCAGGGTCTAAAGTTTTTTTTTTTGTTTTTTTTTTGGAGGGGTCTCACCACAGACACCTCTAAGGCCATGGGAATGAGGCCCCCCCCCCCCAGGCCATAGGAACGAGACACTCACTTAAAGACCCACTTACAATCTCCATAAACACTGGACCCAGGAAATCCAAACAGCTGATGACAAGCCACGTTGGGCCTGGGACCAGGGCACAGCTGGTGGGACGCATGCTGGTAAGCACATGGAGGACCTCAACTACCAAAACAGAGTCGGAAATCGCTCCAACTCAGCAAAAGATCTTTACCAGCAGGCCAATCACCTCTGGCAAAAGCAAGACCAGAAGAAGCAATACTTGCCCTGATAGGAGGACAGTGTTGGCAAAGAAACATCCAAACTGCTCGCACTTTTCTGTGGAAAATGCTGTCCCAGACTGCAGACAGGAGGGATTTAACCAACTCGACAACACAGAAGAACCCTGCCACAGCAAACTGTCAGAGATAAACACTCAGTCTTAAGATCAATTGCCTGCTGATGCTCCAAATAATGCAGCCTCAGTGCCGACTTGTCCTCCTCAGAGAGAGACCTCTTCTAGGAATGCTCCAACCTATGCCCCTTAGTCTTCAATTGACGCAGCTCAACACAATACCCCGGTGAGAGACGTCGGGAGGTCAAGGGGCAAACATGAAAAGGTGCAGTCAGGTCCAGGGCCTTAGTTAAGGCTGTATTATAAGCCTCAACACCAGCCTCTGAACCCTGAGCACAGGCTAGCAACATGCTCAACACATCCAGCGACTCCTGGAGCTGGCGAGGCTCCAATTTATTTTCCGGACGACACCAGATGGTCTCCGTAGAAGGGATTATTTGACAGGGACACTGCATAGGAACTCAGCACGATGATCCGACCAGCTGACTGGATCAACCTTGACCACCATAATGTCAAGTCAGAGTGAGAAGACCAGGTCAAGAATGTGGCCATGTGTGTGTCAACTACCTGAGACAATCTCAGATTCATCAGCTGGAGGAGCTCTTGCCCAAACTGACATGATGTGTTGGGAGTATGACAAAATGCCTAAAGTCGTGATCCCGACATTCAGGATCCCAGAGTTCGGCTGCCCGACACCTGCCCAGACGGATGCTGGGGTAAGGTAGCAGATGTGACAAACCACTACCCTGCCTCTAGCCATGCACCACAAGAAGGGGAAAAATCCAGTGGTTGACCAAGCTGCTCCTGTGGTGTGGAGGACTAAGCTACTAGCAGATCAGCCACCAGTGCGCTCAGACCCAGGGTTCTGTTCATGGTCTCCACTTTTGCCCCGTAAACTGTTTTATCTACTCAGAGGTCTGCTCCCCTCAGAGTTGGTCATTTTAGTTCGAGGTGTCGGAGGAGGCTTGCTCCCACATTGCACCAACACCTGGTCGGTCTTCCAGCAGTCGGTCTCCTAAACTCGGGCTTATGCAGTTCGTGAGACTGACTGTCAGGATTCAGTAGTAGATCCAAATGAGTCAACCTGAGCATTAAAGTCCCCAGGACCAAAATCGTGGGGACTCCAACACCTGCTTGGTGATTAAGTCTGCCAGCTCCTGCAGGAAAAGGCTCCAACCCCCAGGAGGCCAGTAGATGAGAACTATCCTGCCACTGACTCCCAAAGCACACAGCAACCACACACTCTAAAAGACAGTGTTCTCACTGGGAATGCAGGGAGGCCCAGGGTGGATCCAAAACAGATGGCCACCCCGCCCCTTCTTAATAGCCTGCACAGTATATCAAACATCTGATCTGAGCTTGTGAAAGCTCTGCCAGTCCTGCTGTTCTAACAGGGCCGTGTACAGTCCTCTGTCCCACCTACCTACTGCTAGAGACTCACTCGACAGTCATGATTGCCACTGCCTTAGCAGCTGTACCAGCTCCAAACAAGCCACCCCACCCCCCAATTAAGTGCCCTTCTGGTGGCACATGAATGTGCAATCCAGTGACGCGCTAGATGTGGGTCCAGGTTAAGACTAGTTGGTTGAAGAGGTTTTCGGGACAGTTACATTACCAGCCAGGACAGCCCTCACATCTGTAGCTGAGCAAGCCACTTGTTGCTGGTGTGTAAAGATAAAACCAGAGAAAGGGGAGGAAAACAAACAGCACTGCGATGCAGGGGCTCAGTGCAGACTGAAGTGGTGGCTGTCCAAAGTGTACATCAAAGTGAAACTGATGCACTCAAAGTAGTGACAGGTTAAGAGCTGGGATGCCAAGAAGATGCACACAGAAACACATATGTGCAAACACAGCAAAGTGAAAAAAAAAAAAAAGGGGTGGGGGTTTCTTCCAAAAGGCAAACCCTCAGCTAAACATGCCAGTCGCTGAAGGGCCTCCTGATGGAGAGGCACTGTGCTCTTGAAATACGTTATTGTGCTACAGGTATGTTCAATGGACATTAGAAACAGAAATATAGGACACTGTCGGCAGATAAGGACTGCTAGGCCCAGTCTGCCCATGGGCCCCATACATTGTATGCGGCCACTGACCCCATGTGATCAATGGCTTTTCATCACTCCCTCCCGTCTCAGGCTTCCCTTGTGCCTGTCCAAAGCATGCTTAAACCCCCTCCACTGTGCTTGTCCCCACTACCTCCTGTGGCAGACTATTCCAAGTGTAGACTACCCTTTCTGTGTAGAAAAGGTTCCTCACATTACCTCTTAATCTACCCCCTTCCAATTTCATATCGTGCCTTGTTCTAGTACTTTCTAGATTGGTAAAGGTCCCCTGCCTGCACCCCATTTATGCCCCCGAGGTACTTGAAAGTTTCAATCATGTCCCCTCCACCGTCTCCTCTCCTCCAGCGAGTACGTATTGAGGTCCCCTAGTCTTTTCCTCATACGTTTTATGGTACGAGCCCTGCACCACCTTTGTTGTCCTTCTCGGATAGTCTCCACATTATCTATATCCTTGCGCAGGTGTGGTCTCCAGAACTGCACACAATACTCCAGGTGAGGCCTTATCGATGTTTTATACAATGGCATCACCACCTCCTGCCTCCTGCTAGTGATACGCCTGCCTATGCACCCCAGCATGCCACTGGCCCTCCTGCTGCCTTTGTACACTGCTTTGATACCTTAAGGTCAGAGATAACCCTAGGTCTCCTTCTTCTTTGGTGACTGTCAGCTCCACCGCCCCCAGCCTGTAGCTCTCCCAGGGTTCCCTCTAACCAGGTGCATTATTTTTGCACTTTGCATTGAACCTCAGTTGCCACATCTCCGACCATCTTTCAAGCTTCTCCAGGTCCCTCTTCATTTTCTGCACCTCTTGAGTATCCACCCTGTTGCAGATCTTGTCTGCCTGTTTGCAGATGACACCCTTTCCTTCCACCCCTCTGCAATGTCACTAATGACCTGACCAGGACTGGTCCCAGTACTGATCCTGTGGTACCCACTGGTCACCCCCAGATTGTACCCCATTTACCACAACCCTCTGTCTCCCATCTGTTAACCAGTTCCTAACCCAGTTCATCACCTTGTCTCTCATGCCCCGACTACCCATCTTGTTAATCAGCCTTCTATGTGCGACAGTGTTGAGGGCTTTGCTGAAATCTAGGTAGGCGATGTCTACCGCCCCTCCCCGATTTCGTTCTAGTCACCCAATCAAAAACCTATTAGATTCGTTTGACACAACCATCCTGCTGTGAACTCATGTTGCCTCAGATCCTGAGCACCACTGGATTCCAGATGTGCCACTATCGTTTCTTTCAGCAGTGTCTCCATGATCTTTCCCACCACTGAGGTGAGGCCGACTGGCCTGTAATTCTGCATCTCCTCTCTTACCACTTTTGTACAGTGGGACACATGTGTCCTCCTCCAGTCCTCTGGAATGACACCAGTGTTGAGTGACTCTGAACAGGGCCACTAGAGGCATTGCTAGTTCCTTCCAGCTCCTCTAATATCCTCGGGTGGATGCGTCTGGCCCCATGGCCTTATCCACCTTCAGCTGCAGTTCCTCCAGAAAACTCTCCACTGTGAATGGACTGGTGTTCACCTCTCCCCCGCCTCCACAACCCAACTGTGGTCCTTGACCCTCCCTCCTTAATGAATACTGAGCAGAAGTATTTGTTCAGTATTTCTGCCTTGTCCAGATCCCCCTCCTTGCTCTCTCCCTTCTCCCCTTTGAGCCTCAAAATCCCCAACTTGTTTTTTCTTCTTTCATTGATGTACCTATAAAATGCCTTATCCCCTTTGTTTAGACTGTGCCAAGCCCTCTTCCGTCTGCACCTTCACCCTCTTAGCAGCCTTCCCCGCTTCCCTTCGACATTCAAGGTACACCTCCCCTTATATTTCCTGAAACTCAGCCTTTTAGCCCCAACTTTGTCCCCCATCTCTTTGGAGAACCATAGTGGTTTCCTTCTTTTCCCTTTGGCCACTATACCAACGTATTGATTCGTTATATCCACTATGGCTTTCAGTTTCTCCCATTGGTCTTCCACCCCCCTCTATTACCTCTCCCTTCCCCAGGACTGCCTGTATACGTCTACCCATTTCAGTGAAATCCGCCCTCCTGAAATCTAATACTCTTGCCCTTGTGTGGCTTAATTGTGACCCGGTCTCCATGCTGAACCACACCATGTGGTGGTCACTGGACCCCAGCTGCTCTTCCACCTGCATTTCTTAACTCTGTTCCCATTGGTCCATTCCAGGTCCAAAACAGGCCTGTTCCTAGTTGGCTATGCACCAGCTGCCAGAGTCCAACCCACTGCAGGGATTCAAGGATGGTTGTACTTCTGGCTGAAACAGCCATCTAGGTGGCCCAATCCACATTCGGCATACTGAAATCCCCAGTAGCAGGACTTCACCTTCAGCTGCCATGTCATGTATGTTCTCCCCTAGTCCCCCCAAACATCTACTTCCTCTCTGCACCAGAGGTCTGTAGATCACCCTTGTATGCATCATGTTCCATTCTCTGCTCCAGGGTGAGCTACATTACCCTGGCCTGCCTCCTGAACTTCTGTAACCTTTTCCTAGGGGTGTGGATACAGTTCATTAACCACACTGACAGACTCCTATCATTTCTCCAGTAGTAAGAGGCAAGACACACACACCTCTATTTAGTAAACAGATTGGAGAATCAAGGAACCAAACCAGCATCCCAGCGTGCCTCAAGGTTGGTGCAGTAGTGGGTATGAAGGAGTGTGCCAACTTATAGCAGCCCTGCAGCAGATTTCCTGGATAAGGGTTCTCTGGAAGCAGCCACCAAGGTAATGGCATGTTGGTGGAATGAGCTCTAAGCCTTGCAGAAGGCTCCCTACCAACCAGCCTATAGCAGGTCAATGCAGAATGTTATCCACCTGCCAATCGTTAGCTTTGCTGCTGGTCTGCCTGGCGCAGCTTCAGCGCAAGTGACAAACAACTGGTGAGCCTCTCCAACTATACTCCTTATATGGGAGCACCTTCCACGGGTCCAGGATATGGAGCCTGCTTTCTGCCTCCGAAGTGGCATTAGACTAGACCAATTCACCTAGTTAAGGAGAAACTCAGACTACCTTTGGGAGAAGGTGTAGTTGGGGCAAAGACTGTCCCTGCGGAAAACCAGGAAAGGAGACTTCACTCTTAGTGCCTCGGAATTCATAGAACCTTCTGGCTGATGTCAATGGCACCAGGAAGGCAGTCTTCCAGGACAGGTGACATTTCACCCCTGTGCATCAGATCGAATGGCTTGCCCATGAGCACAGCCAACACCAGCAGTAGGTTTTAATGGTGGAGAAGCCTCGCACACTGGAGGGACAGTTAGTCCAAGCCCTTGAAGCTCCAGACCATTTTCTCCCGGGCCACCGTTGGCTTACCAGCCCACACCCAGTAAACAGAGATGACTGCCAAGTGCACCTTAATGTTCGCTGCCCAGTCCCAACTGAGGGAGACCAGAGGTAGTCCAGCACGCTAGCCACAAGGCAAGCAAGGGATCAAGTGCCTTGCTCAGACACCAAATGGAAAATCTCTTCCATTTAAAAAGGGACACTGTCAATCCCCTCAGGCCTCAAAGTGCCCCTAGTTTAAAAACTGCACATTTTGAGATTCACATTCTACAGAGAAAGTTGATGCAACTGGTAGTTTGATTCCACAAAAAAAAAAAAAACACACACACACACCCCAACAAAAATATGTTTTACATTTCTTGACCAACTCCCACTGATCTTTCCTGTACTCAGGAACACTCCCAAGACAATCTAGTCACTCATTATGCAGTGGGAATAGAGGAGACTATTGCATCATTTTAGAAGTATGCAGTAACAGCAGTTCACTGATTTGAAGCAAAACAAAGCTGGGTATAGCTACTGTATACTTTCCTATGCATTTCATTTCTAGTAATAAAGGAGAGAACAAACCAGCAGCATCAATAAAAAAAAACCCCGCAATCATAAAATGTGGGGTTTTACCTAAAAATAAAAAGATGCAAAAATGGTTGACAGTGTCCCTTTAATAGCATAGCAGCTGCAAGCAAACTCTTCAGGAGGCCTCTACAATGTGGAGCACAGCCCAAGGCCTGGAATGCTAGCCACTTCGGAACCAGGCCATGAGGTGCAGGGACTGCAGGTCCAGGTGCAGGACCATCCCCTGAACTCTAGTCAGCAGGTATGAGCAGAGAGGTAATCACCATGGAGTTTGCTGCCAAGGCAATCAAGTACCAGAACTGCCTTGGCCAGTCTGAAGCAGTCAGGATCCTCTGCATTTTGTCCTTCTGTGCCTTGACCATCTTGTCAATCAAGGGAAGAAAGGCATATACAAGGCCAGTGTCCAAAGCCTCAAAAAGCATCCCACAGAGTCCTGGACTGCTAAGGGGTGGGCACAAGACAGCCTCAGTCTGGCATTCTCCCAGGAGTCAGGTCTACTGGAAGAGTGCCCACAGGAGAACAGGTGGTCTACCACCCAATTCAGAGACCATTAGTCGCCCTTCTCTCAACCCAGATAAGTTTTTCTGCCAGCCAACTGAACTCCTGCAACATGGATTGCCAGGAGATCTTCACCAGGTTGCACATGGTGGTCCAAGTGCAGAGGGCCTCTGACACAGGGGAAGGCAGTGTGTTCCAACTTGCCTGTTGTGAAAGAACATTGCCATGATATTGTCAGTCTGGACCTGCATGGCTCAACCCCCAACCCGACTAAAGATGCAAATTGTCCAAAGCACACACTGCTTGGTGCTCCAGCAGGTTGTTTGGAGACTGGACTCTTCGGCGACCACAGCCCATGGACTCTACGGTCTCCCAAGTGTGCTCCCAACCCACAGACATATCCACTGTGAGCATTATGGATGGGTCTGGGTGGACAGACTACTCCTTCCACAGGAGTTTGTTATCAGCCATCACTGGATGGCATCCCACATCAGCTGGGTTACCATGACCCAACTAGTCCAGGTGGCCTAGGTGTTGGGACTCCGATAAAATCCTGCACCTGCATGGTCTGGTCTGATTACTCTTCACTTTGTCAGGACTTGGGGGTGTTGTGAGAGATGGTGATGTGTCAATGGTTAGGAATTTTTTGTAAAGTGGAATGACTGTATTAGCGTGTGTGTGTTTTAAGTATTTAAATACTGTGTTTATGAGAGCAAGCTGTCCTTGCTAGTTAAAGGCAAAACTTTTCAGGCGGGGGTAGGATAGCTTGGCAAGGATGTGTTGGGATTGTGGCCTGTACAAGTCCCTGCAGTCTTCCAGCTACACTACCTCTGCCCCCCATGAGACCTCCCAGTTTCTTCCACTGCAGCTCGTTGCTGTAGGGAGGTTGGGATTATAAGGGTGCAGTCGGGTAGTCTGTGGCAGGGAGCAGCTGGCGGTAGGGAGGAGTGTAGCACTGAAGTGGTCAGGTTCAGGAGGCGCCCTGGGTTTAAACAGCCTGGAGAAAGGCCAGATCGTTTGGTTTCTGTACCCAGGGTCCCTAAGACCAAGCGGGCAGGCAACTGAAGGTCAGCAGTGCCCACAAATCCCCTTCAGACGGACTGTGCATGCCAGATCGATAAAGGAACAAGACCACAATTATCGCAGACTATTTCCTCCGTCGACCTGGCTTACATCATGGAAACTTGGTTGGGTGACTATGCTGGCCCAGTCCTAGAGGCGGCTGTCCTCTCTGGGTATTCCATAGTGCACTGTCCGAAAAGGGATCATAGGAGTGGGGGTGTGGCCATTTGTTTAGATCCAGCCTGGGCTTCACTGTGCCCCGGTTGGAACCAGATCCTTGGAGTGTGTGGGGGTCCAGGTGCAGGCTGCAGGATTCTCATTATTTGCTGATCCCATGGGCTGGGGGGATTCCTGCAGGAGATTTCGGACTTTAGTCGACCAAGTGTTGGAATCCCCCAGGTGTTTAATCCTGGGGTACTTCAATGCCTGGGTCAACAACGAATCCTTATAATTTCATTCCCTAAAGGTCTCAGGCTCCTGCACCTCAACTCCTGCAGCTTATTAAACAAAATAACCGTGCTACAACCCATTGCCCTATCCCATCGCCCCGATATCCTGATCATATCCGAAACCTGGTTAAAGCCTCATCATACTGAGGCTGAAGTATCCATCCCTGGCTACTCAGACATGATCGACTAGAGAAAGAAAGGGAGAGGGAGAGGGAGAGGGAGAGAGAAGTGGAACTGCCATGTACATCTCCTCTAGGCTGCAGTTTACCATGGTGCAAATTCCCTCCCTTCCAGCCCACATCGACTCTCTCCTAATCAAACTCACTCCCGCTTACCACGCCAGTGTATGTTGCAGGTAACTACTGGCCCCCCCCCCAGCACCCCCCTGACATTCTAGCTCACCTGGACACACTAAAGACCTTAACCACAGGAGGGAGCTTCACGCCATCGGCGATTTTAACCACAACTGGCTAGCCAAAGATAACGCCCACCTCAAGACCAAGATCAAGGCTCCAAGTCTCACACAACCAATTGTGGACCCCACCTGGCTAAACCACAAAATGCAAAATCACTCACTCCCTCCTGGACTGGGTCCTATCCTCCCACCCCACAGGATCCCACATGCGGGCCTGCTCCCAGACTCCTAAGTGCCAACCACATGATCAGGGAAGCATAGGCCCTGCTCCCCCCAAAGTTACTGCACACAAGGTCATACAATTCCCTGGACCTAGCATTGCTCTTGCAAGACCTAGAACATGTACACTGGTCTTTCATCTCAGTGGCCCCATCTATTGATGCCACACTACAGACTTTCAAGGCCAAATTCCTAAAGTATGGGGCTACCATGCCTCCTCACAAAAAGGGTCCGAGGCGCCCACCTTCCCTGGATCACTGCTGATATCAGCCAATGCCACTCCAGGGACCACGCATGGAAAGCCCACAAGAAACTGGGCACCCAGGCATCCTTCCAAAGCTACAGAGCCTGCCACAACTCCTGCACTAAACTCATTCGTTAGGCAAAAAAAAGAACCATTTCCTATTGGCTTTCAGCGCAAACCTTAACCACCCAACAAACTTTTGGAAATCGTTCAAATCCCTTTTCTCCCCCCACCCAGCCGCCACCACCTACACTGTCAATACAGGGCACTACCATTACAGATTCCTGTGAAGTAGCTGCTGCTTTCAACACCTACTTCTCCAGCTGTGCTGACTTGCTCCCATCATCCCTCCAGCACCCACCCACTCCGTGCCCCCCAAGCACTCCTACAGACCATACAGCTTCTCCTTCTGCCTATATCCCTGGCAGAAGTACTCAAATCCTAACAAGGGAAATGCCCCACAGCCCTGGGCCTTAAGATGTTATATTTGTCCGCTTCAGCCATATTCGCCCCACTAGCCGCTCTATTCAACCTCTCCTTCTCATTAGGCAAATTACCAGCAGATGGAAGCAGGCTACTGTCATACCCCTCCCAAAGGGGTGACCCTCCTTCCCAGGTAACTAATCGCCCCATCTCCCTACTCCCAATTCTGGCAAAACCTACAGCAGCATCTTGTCCTTGCACAACTCTTTAATCTGGATAGCTCCCTCCTTCACCCCATACCAATCGGTTTTAGTAAATATAAAAAAAAAAATTTCACCTCAACTATCACCTCCTGCTAACAATCACTGATGACATACTCACGGTATGGACAAAGGCTACATCACCTCTGCCATCTTTATAGACTTAGCCAAGGCTTTCAGACACTGTCTCCCATACTCTGCTCCTTTCTAAAACTAAAAGCTGCCAGTTTCTCCAAGCCAGCCTCCAACTAGTTCCACGACTACCTGGTGGGTAGGCGCCAGGCTGTAAAATCACCTCACACCTAACCCCACCAGTTACTGCCAGCATCCCCAAGGCTCAGTCTTGGGCCCACTGCTCTTCTCCATATTTTTAACGACCTCCCATCAGCCCGTCGTTACTCATCCATCCAAATGTATGCAGATGACAGTGCTGTACGCCACGGCCCTTCCACAAGCCAGGTGGCCAATCTACTACAACAGGATTTCAAACTATCCAGGACTGGTTCTGGTCAACCCAACTATTCCTAAACCCCAAGAAAACCATGTTGCTAACCTTGGCTCACAGCAAAGCCTCTCCCGTAAGCCCCTTGCCCCCCTTTCCACACACTGGACAGGACCCTCCCTGAAGCATGCACCAGTTTGATACTTGGGTGTCTGGCTCGATCAGCACCTAGATTTCACCACTCTAGGATTCCATTCACAAGAAACTACTCCTAAACTTGGCACCCTATATAGGAACAAAGGCTGCCTCCCCTCTCCAGCCAGGAAAGCTACTGTTCAAAAGATGATCCTCCCAATACTAGACTATGGTGACAGTCTTACTACTCCCTCCTCCTCAGGCAGCCTTGACACTTCCCTCCTTCTGTCGCTTTTATCCTTGACTGCCCACAAACAACCCACCATTGCACCTTGTACAGTTCCACTAGCCCTGCCATCCCTCCAAGACTGCAGACTGACCCACTGTGCTGAGTCTGTAGCGGTACTTGATCCCATACCCTTATGCCCTACCTGGCCTCTGTCCTCTCCCCACAACCTCCCCTGCCTACTCCCTCAGAAGCATAGACCCCAGGCTCCTCCACATCCCTTTCATGCGCACAACCAAAGGGCAGGCAGCATTCAAATTCAGATCCCCAGCTTTGGAAGCCTTGCCAGTCGATATAAGACATTCACCCAACCCCCGACCCTCAATCTTCTTACTCAGCACCCACTTCTCCAGCTGCTCATGCTTTAGTTAGTTCCCACCATGTACTGCATTTTGTGTTCAGATGGGTTTGTGTAATTTTTCCATTTGTATTTTCCCCTCCTCTGTCTCCTTTTGTTTCTATCTGCCGATTGTCTGTATGGCAGGTGGCTCCCTCACTGTGATGTTTAACTACTGTACCCTGTGATGTACTATTTTTCTTGGGACTCGTCCCCAGGTCGCATCTGGAATTGAACAACCCTGCTTAGTATGTCTTCCTGGTTAAACTCTTAAATTTCGGTTATGACCTCCTGCAGTTAATGTCATTACTAGCACACGTAATTACCTCTGCAACCCACCAACATGGTCACACGTTTGATCTGGCATTCCAGCTGGGTCTTTAGGTGGGAAGCCTCCTCAAGATTGATTAGGTCTCCTAGTCAGAGGACTGCACAGTGAAGTCCCTCCCCTGTGAAGATGGTCAGTCACCACCCTTTGAAGGGCTTGTCCCCAGAGGGACTGCTGGCATTAGCCAACCTATCTAGGGTGGACACTGCATGTGCGATTGGCACTGGTGAGACGGTGGCCACCTACAACAGGGTGGTTACAAAAGTGCTGGGTGCAGTCACTCCAGTATGCCTACGACCCAGACCACCACACTCGAGAACCCCTTGGTTTGATGGGGATCGCAAGGCAATGAAGATCAGGGGTCTGAAGTTAGGAGTGTTGCTGGTGGAAGTCCCAGTCAGAGGATTACAGACTGGCTATGTGTGCTCCCTACAGCGAGTACCAGGAGGCCTTTTCCTTCCCATAAGAAGGTAGAATTCCTGTCCAGGAAAATTGCTGCAGGGAAAGGTAGACCTCCTCAGCTTTTTCGAACTATGGATAGGCTACTTCATCCAGCCTGTTTGCAGCCAAGAAAGATTTTTTCAACCACTTAATGTGAAAAGGTTGCAGTTTTTTCCTCAGTGTCCTCTATATGATAGAGAATTCAGTCAGTGAGGCAATCATTACCTTGCAGTAGTCAGACTGGGAGGAACAAGTCAGTCAGTCTGGGAGGAGTTTAAAACCGGTGGAGGTGGCAGAGGTCACTGAGGTGATCTTAGAACTAAAGCACACATATTGTGAGCTGGACCCAGCACCAACATGTTTCCTAATGAGATGTGCCAGGACTGCTCGCCAGGATCACCAGTGCTCTATGTCAGAGGGGGTCTTCCCAGTGGTCTTGAAAGGAGCCCTGGTGAGACCCCCTCCCTGAAAATCTCATTGAGACATCTGACAAATTACCGTCCCATCTCCAGCCTGCCATTTTTGAGTAAGGTTGTTGAGAAACCAGTGGCACAACAGCTCAAGGATCACCTTGTTTTCCCCTTGACGTCTCACGAGCCATTCCAGTCAGGCTGTAGGGCCAGACAGCACTGAAACAGCATTAGTTAGGGTACATGACGACTTGCTCAGGGCTAGAGCTAGAGACAAGTCAATTCTTGTTCTCCTCGATCTCAAATCAGCTTTTGACACTGTGGATCACTTCATGCTTCTCCATCGGCTCTGCTGGTGTTAAAAATGGTTAGAGTCCCATCTGATAGGGTGGGGTGGGTAGTGATGGGGAATTTCTCCTCCTCCCCCACCCCATGCCCCTGTCATGTGGAGTACCCCAGGGCTCGAGCTAGTCACCGATGTTCAGTGTACGAGATCATTTCAGCAATTCAGTGTGGCGTTTCACTGCTATGCAGATGACACCCAGCTGTATTTGTCATTTGCTCCCAGAATATCAGATGCTGTAGATGTGCTCAACTCCTGCTTGGCTAAAATAAACGACTGGATATCCTCCAGCCAGCTGCAACTGAACCTGGACAAGACGGAGGTGCTGGTGATACAGCCGGGTTGTGGGTATGATAGGAGGGTACCTGGAGCAGACTCAGGACTTTTTCCTGAGGTGGGTTCCATTGGTGGCTTCTCCAAGGCTGTGCAATCTTGGCATGATCCTGGACAGACCGACACTTCAGGATCACGTGTTCTCTGTTAAAGTTTTTTTTTAAACCACCACTTGAGGAACATTGCCAGGATCAAGCCCCTCATTCTACCCGAAGACCTGCTGATGCTAGTGCATGCCTTTGTTACCTCTACGCTCGACTATTGTAACTACTTCGGGGTCACAGGAGGTGCCCTCTACAGGTTGCAGCTGGTGTAGAATGCAGCAGCTCAGTTATGGACAGGCCTGTAGGACCAGCCATGTGACTGCAGTCCTGTGTGCTGTGCACTGGCTGCCCATCAGGTGGAGGTCCTCTTCAAGGTGGGCTTGCTCACCTTTAAGGCTCTATATGGACTGGGTCCGAGCTACCGATTGAGCTCCTGACACTTGTTACCTCTGTCCGCTCCTCATCTAGGGGCCTCCTGGATGTTCTCAGGGTTCAGCTCAAGACATCAGGAGACCGTGCCTTTAGTGTCACTGGACCAACCCTGTGGAACTCTTCCACCTGCAGTCGAGGCCCCTTCTACAGAGGTATTCAAGCAGAGGCTAAAGGCCCACCTCTTGCCTGGCCTTCCTGGAGTAGTCCCATTCTCCACCCCACCCACCTTTGAGCTATAACATCCGATCTCTGCTTTGATTATGAATTTTAGAATTATGTATTACTACTGTTTTATTTTAACTACAGTGTGTGTATAGTACACACTTTTTTAAAATGAGGCTCCTACAGCCTCTGAGATTGGGTGCCATAAAAAATTAAATTTGCCTTGCCAGCACCCCTGCAGCCTCAGGAAATCCTGGGCAGGGCATAAGAGCCCAACCTAAAATGATCAGGCAAAGGAGGCAAGATCTAATATCCAGTCTGGAAGGTGAAAAAAAAAAGGCAGGCATTGACTTCTAGGGTCGAGAAGTTCTGGCCCAATTAACCCAATCACCTGCATGGATACCAGTTCAGACTTTTCTAGGCCAACCAGCAGTCCCAAGTCTCGACAGTTCTGGGGAACCCAATCTCTGGACCTCTCCACAGCCACTCTGGACAGACCAGCTAGCTGCCAGCTGTCCAGCCAAGGACACACCCAGACACCTAGGTGCCTCAGGTAAGTTGCCCCCAATGTTATGCACTTGGTGAAGACCCTTGGAGCAGAGGAAGAGGCCAAGAGGCATGACCTGGAACTGGTACAGTACCCCTTCTGTTCAGAACCACAGATACTGGCAGTGGAAGAATGCATCCTTGAGGTCCAGGGAGCAGAATCACATGCCCTGCTCCAGAAACTGAATGATCCCATCATGCAGATCTACTATGGGAGTGCTAGCCCTCCGTTTCAGAACCAGAAGTACCGGGATATGCAACCCTGACTGGCCATCCTGAGTGTAAGACAGCCTGGACACCAGAGGTGTGTGGAGGCAGTAAGGCAGGAGAGCCTCAAAGGACAAGAGGCAACCCTCGGCCCAGTATGTCCAACATGCACATCTATTTATAATAGACCAACGTGGCAAGAAGCAGTCAACCCTCCTACAGGGAAAGTGGACAGGAAGGGTGGAGGGATGACAGCCCCAACCCATCAGTGTTCAGCTTTTGTGGGGGCACCAGTAGCTGCAGCCCTGGGCCTGCTACTGCCCCTGCTGGGGATGCTGCCGAGGAGGCTGTAGTTACAAGGACTGATGCTGGAAAGAAGGTTTCTTAAGCTTCTTTTTTGGGGTCCTGGGATGATGCCAGAGAATCCAGTCTGGCACAGGCTTCAATACAGGAGAGATGTCCTTCCACTCCAAGGTCAAAGAGGTCAGTGCCAAGGACATCAGCTAGGTTGTGCAGAGTGTCTGCCATAAAGGTGGGCAGACAGAGCCAGGCTAGGAAGATCAAATCAGGGAGCGACCAAAATTGGTCATCGTGGTGTAATTAGCCTGACTGGGACCTGGGTATGGTGCAGAGTACACCCAATGGCATGGTCAATCTTATGGGACTCCTGGTCCATAGGCTTCCCCTGGTTTTCCAGTTTTGCAGAAAACCGGATCTATTACCAACCCCTCTGCAGAAGGATGGTCCACAAACCCAGAAAAGGACCCTGTGGGGACTATACATGCAGACCACAGGGGTAGAGGTACCCAGGATGATGGATACTGCCAAAGTTGCAGGGCTGGTGCCATTTCATGGGAAAAGGCAACCTCTGGAGATTCGTTCTTGCCCAGAAAGCCAGTTAAACAAAAAAAAAATTGGCCTTCTAAACTGGCTCCAACAGGACTGACATGAACTCCAAAAGACACTGGCCTATACTCAGATTGTGTTCCCCCCCCCCATCCCCTGGATGAGAACAGCCCCAGAGGCGGCCATGGACTCGTGGTCAAAATCAGAAACAAAAAGTTTGCCATGGACCATGCGGGTATCCCTCCCCTGGGGTGATCTGCCACCAGTTTACCAGTCTAGTTGTCTGTGCAGATTAACAGACCTCCATGGTGAGAGCACCCACCTTCGACTGCAGTGGTGGTAGTTCCATCCAAAGAGGTGGAGAAGCAGCTGCGGGAAGTGCTTGCATAGCATGGATTGGTGGGGGCACCACTGGTGGCTGCCAGGAGACTAGGTCAGGAGGGTAGAGCCCTCCCTTGCCCTCAATAGCCCACTGTTGCCAAAGGAGCTCCTCATAGCACCTGCACAGCTTGTGAGGATGCCTCACCTCAAAGGACGATGAGGTGGAGGAGTGATGGGTCACCTCCTGGTCATGCGAGAACGCCTCGACCAACTTAAAACAGACGTTGAGATTAGCCTTCCTGCTGGTTGTGGTACACCACATGCTGGCCTGCATACAGACATAAGACTCCCGTCAGTGGAGACTGTTCCTGCAGTTGACTGACTGGCAACACCAACTGGTCCCCTTCCTCTTGGGTGAGGACCAGGAGCACTGAAAATCTGCGATCGACCCTTCAACCTTGTCCAACAACTGGTCAACAGGTTCAAGGAAAATCTCCATGGTCTGCTTTACTGGAGTCAGACTGGCTTGACGAGGGTGCCAAAAGCAACCGATTTGCCCAACCACACATGAGCAGCTGAGCAAGGTCGAGGGACTGAAGACCCCAATCTCTTAGTACTGGTGCCAACAGCACTTGTGCTTGGAACCATGGTGAGCAGGGCTCTCCCACAAGGTCTGGAGGGCCAAACACCTCCTGGAAGCACCCGGTGAATGATCCATTGATGCTGGCCCAAGGGAACAGCACTGAAACAGGAGGTGCCCACCGCAGCAGCCATCACATCCACTTTGAGGGCTGCAAGCTGCTGGGCCAACCCAGCTGCAGCCAAAGCCCTCAGGGCAGTCAATCAGCAGAACATAGAACACTTCTAATCAAAGTTTGCATATGGCGCAGAAAATCCTAATAAGGAGCCACAAAAAGGTGACCTGTTCTTTACACAGAAAGAACTGATGCCACAGAGCAGAGTCAAGAAATATTGCTGGGGTGGTAGGAGGAGCTTAACTTAAGTCATCAACAAATACAGCTTTTCAATAAAATCTGCATTTGTGTGAAGGAATTCAGCTCCTTAAAAAAAAAAAAAAAAAAAAAAACCACACACCCACCCTTATGCCGAACCTGGATTAGATTCCATTTGCACTCTTACCACCCACCACCCCCACCAGGGGCAAGACAAATATTCCAGTTCAGTAAAAGGGCGTATCATGCATTTAAAATAAGAAAATTCCTGTGACTACTACTACAGTGGGACATACCTCTGCTACATGTAGGCAGTGGGCTTACATGGACTCTTAAAATAAATAAAAAGCCACCGCACAGGACAGGCCTATTCAAGATTAATTCTTTAGCTGCCTTATTTTGTACCTTAGATGCGATAATGAAGAGGGTCGTCTCCGGGTTCAGTTCAGCAAGGGTCTTGGCAATGTGAGTGCCATCGATGTTGGATACAAACCAGGCACGAGGTCCCCCCTTCGAGTAAGGCTTCAGGGCTTCAGACACCATGAGAGGTCCCTGGTGATATGCAGAGAAACCAATATTAAAGGAAACAATGTCTTTACTAAAAAAGCATGTTGGGGGAGAAAGAATTAGTCCCACAAATAACCTATACCAGCACAGAATAAAAAGCAATACAAAAATATTTTAAAATCTAACAATCAAAAACAAGGCAAATGGTCAAATTGTATGCATCATACTACAATACAATCCACCCTGGAACGAAGATTGGAAAATGAAGGACAGCTGTCACTCCACCCCATTAAGGACATGACAATGGGGAGCAGCATTTGCATAATGGTCTGTGGCCCTGCACAGGGTCCCAACATGAAGGACTCCAAAAGCAATATTAAGCTAGTCCGCTTTCCCCACTACAGCTTTACATACGCTGATCTCGTTTATATTACACATGCCAATGTTTGGCGTTTGGCTTGTTCAGCACTATCAGTTTAATCACAATTCACAGTACAAAGGTTACAGGTACTATCCTGCTGAAACTGCAGCGGTCCACGTGGACAGCCATTTTTGGCTGGTGTATTTAGAGTAAGCTTTTTGCACTCTAGGGTGGGGATGGGTTAATTTGTTTACTTTATGTAATTTACTTATCTCTTGCAGCACATCCATAATCTGTTATAAAACCATCATTTGCCTTCTTCCTCAGCCAGCAGCATTTATTCACCGCTAATCAAGGTCTGCAGTAATAAGTGCTGGCTGTTAGGCCTAGGCCCAAAGTCCAGGCTTCCATACACACCTTAGGACTGAACGCCCCACCACACCACCAACCACCTCTTGGAGGAAAACACAGCTGCACATGTTTTTTTTTGGGGGGTGGGGAAGACTACTATAGTGCTGGTCAACCATACAATCCTTGTCCTCCAAGGATGAGCATATTAAGTTAGCAAGGTCACTGCCTCAGCCAGTCCCAGGAGGATGTTTTTTTTTGGGGGGGGGCAATAAAGATAAGGCAATTATTTTAAATCTTTAACATGAAACACTGAGATTATGCATTACCTACCAGATCTGATCCACCAATGCCAATGTTGACAACATCAGTGATTGTTTTGCCAGTGTAACCTTTCCATTCACCACTACGCACTCTCTGAAATTAAAAAAGGGGAGGAAAAAAGTGACCCATTACACACTGAATCAACTAGAAGCTTCAGCCAATCAGTACTGTCCAACTAGTGAAACAGTTGCAGCACCATCCAAGCCTTCCCAATCACGGAATAGATTATTTCCAGTAACACAATGCAACTAGCTACAAATTTCCAGCGAGCTCAAGAGAGCCGAGGGGCCTTCCAGGAATTTCAGGAGCAGTAACACCACTCAATTCCTACAAGACCTTTAATTTGTAGAATATTCACTACCACTACTTGTGGAAACCACATTCAGTATTTACAATACTGCAGAACAGTTTGCCAGATGTCTGCCATAAGCACAGAAATGGGATAAAACCTTTTGAAAATGTGGCAGAGAATACTTAAGATGACAGTAAGAGCCTATCATGCCTCTGGGAAAAGGATACACAAGTTAGTTTTCAAAAGATCAGAACGGAAGCTAGGAAATTTAAATGGGAACAGAATCCTTGTCCTCTACAGTTACATCTGCTCCTGCTGTGGTTTACACACGATGTTGTAATCTTCTGCTCATGAGCTCAAATCATTTCCACAGTAATAGAAATTATGACATCACATGTAACCAGACAGCAGAAGCAGATCATGTCTGAAAGACAAGGATCCTATTTTAAGGAGCAGTCCTTAAAAGGGAATACTAGACAGAAAGTGTTTAAATATAAACAGAATTGGAGTTTTCAAAGTTTTCCCAGAGATGTCGCATGAGCTCAGACTCTGATGCAAAGGAAGGTGTAAAAGAAACAGATGACCCATTTGAGAAAAGCAAGATGTTCTGACATAAAATAGTGTCCACTGTCAAGGCCAGGTTCAATTCCCAGATTTAATCAACTAAAGAGTCACTGCTATTTGAAACCATGGAGCAAAAGCACTTGCTGTCCAGTGAGTAAAGTGCTGATCACTGCTTATTATGCTCAATCATTTGTTCAGTCCCACACCAGTCAGCTCTTCAATCGCATACAAACTTGGACTACTGTACTCCCAGTGCAAGGTCTACTTCAAACATGAAGATCCAGGTCATGGTCCTACAACAGCACCCCAGGGAAAGCCGCATTCCAGCAGTCCTCAGAGGGTGGCAAGGACTCTGGGCTTCAAACAAGTTCAGTCAGAGGCAAAGGTGGCATTAGGACTGTTTTAGAAGGGGGAGGAGGGAGGAGAAGAAAAACACAGCACTACCATGCATGCAGAAAGCACTTCCATCTCCCCAATCCCTCCCACCTCCGCACCACTATAACTACTCATACACCACAACCCGAGCGGAGGAGTGGCCGAATGTCAAGTAATCACAACATCCCGTGCCACCCTCAAATCGCCCATAAAAAAAAAAAAAGAGCTCAAAGAGCAGATCACCATCACCCTCTGTCCCCCTTGTTAGCACCATCAATGCCCCCACCAGAACTTAAGAGCACTGCCTCTACAGTACTCAAGCTCCACCAGCCCTGGGTCATCCAAACTGAAGCAGAGATGGACTAAGTCCTCATAATTCCTCTGCAAATTAGCAATCTGGCACAATCTACAAAGTGCAATCGCCAAGCAAGGACTGGGCGCAGGTGTGAAGTTCCACCTCAGAACTTCCCTGGTGTCTAGTGGCTCCCACCCCAATGCACAAATACATTTGTTTTAATCACATCCTGGTGTCCAGTGGTGCCCCGATGCACAACTCTACACGCTCATTCATTTCAGCCGAGCTGGTGGCCAGCCATGGTGCAGAGTGGAGGCTGTGCTGGTGCATCCACTCAGGCTCAAGGGCCCCATTGCATTAAAAAGTGTGCCAGAGGGGTGGCAATCGATGTTAGAATTACCACTAGACACCAATGATCACCATTTCTAAATTTTTGTTTTGTCTGCAATTGCACTTAGACAAAAGTTACAAAGGCAAATTTCTCCAATGGATCAACTTCACGAAGTGATCCATGGAGGTGAATTACGACTTGGCCAAAAGTTCGCCAGCAAAGTGCATCACTACACTGAATGATATGCTCCAACAACCCAATGGGCCAGGCAATGCACTGCATTTTTCAGAGGGTTCAGACGACCTTTTCCTTGGTTATCCAACAATGTACGGGCTGAAAGCGCCAGCTCTCCTGGTTACTGATCTAATACAGATATGTACAAAGTCTCCAAAGGAAAGGTTACCCACATTACAAGTTATTCCTACAGTACAGATGTGTAACACCAGAAGCTGGCCTCTTGGTGCTTTGGAGTGAAGGCCCATAAGCAATGCTCAAAACAGTGCATCCTTTATTTTATTTTTCATTTGGCTAGCAGGAGCCTACAAGTCCCACTGCTCAACACCAGGAAATATGGATACCCTCAAATGGAAATGGGTCATACTAAGACACTGTCTAGATGCATCAAACAGAATGGCAGCACAGCTAAGGAGCAGGCCAAGTTCTTTTATGGGCAAGAGACATCTTCCATTCACCAAACAGCAAGTAATACTATTCATAATTTTTTTTGTTAATGATGTTTGCTTAAATCTTAATTAAATGCTTATAGTACACACTCTCATTCTGTGGCGAACAAGCAGGTTCTGGGACCCATTAAGGGGGAATAGTCAGCACAAAGCGCCTCACACCAAGTGTGGGGCTGTTCCCAATGTGCACTGCACAAACTGTTCTTTCCATCTATTTTTACTGGCATAGATTGTATCAGACTATTTTTGTTTACTACTAGGCTGTTACAAATTCTAGAACCCACTGCAGCTGACACAGCAAGACTGCAGCAGTGGCAGCTTGCAGTGCACGTTAAGAGCTTTTATACACTCCTATCAGATGTTTTGCAGTTTTGATTTTCTCCAGGGGCCAAGTACAATCTTCTGTGACTCTACATAGCCTTGGGAGGAGCTGGACAAGCAAACAAGAGCTCAGAGCTTATATAAAAAAAAAAATACCACACTCTGCAGGCTACTTAATCTCCCACTGCAGCAGCCTTCCCATGATGTCAGCTGCAGGGCATTCTGGGATTTGCAGAAATCTAAGATGTCAGCCTAGAATTAAGCAGAATAAACACACACACACACACACACACACACACACACACACACACACACACTTTTGCTCACAAGGTGCATATTGGGACCAGACCCACACTCTGGTGTGGGGTCCAGGGTGCCCACTGCCCCCTCCAGTCCCCGTGATTGGAAAAGGTGCATTTTCAGCACAAGATCCTTCTATTTTCAGGTTTGAAAAACAAGTTCGGCCACTGGTACCTGCTGCCAAAACCTTGACATGCACCAAGCTTTTAGGTGTGCACTGACAGAATCAAATGTTCATGATGGGCAGAGTTGAATTAACAGTCTGCAGCATACAGAAAATGTAAGACAAACACCAGAGATGGTGACAAACAGAATTGATCAGGATGGAGAACAAAGCACTAGGAGACTAGAGCAGATGGGGACTGATCTGCTCCAATAAGGGGCACTTGAGAACTCAAGCAACAGAACTCGAAATTCTAAACCTTAAAAGATTTAGAACATTTCGGTTTGAAACCCCACAAAAAATACTAATACACGAAATTACTGAGGCATTTGCAAAATATTATTCCAATCTTTACTCCCCAGAGACCTCACCTACCGAGCATCAGATCATGGAATATTTAAATGGAATAACACTACCCCGACTCGCGGCGGACCAAAGTGAAACCCTGGGGGCCAGCATAACCGAGAGGGAAATCATGGAAGCGATTTCCACTGCAAAAACCTTAAAATCCCCAGGCCCCGATGGCTACGGAAATGAGTTCTATAAAGCCATGAGGCAATAAACAACAAAACAGCTTTTACCCTTGTACAACTCGATCCTAGAGGGGGAACTCCCACCACCGTCATGGGCATTCGCAACTATCTCAGTAATCCCAAAACCTGGGAAAAATCCCCAGTTCTGTAGCTCGTACAGACCCATCTCGGTGCTTAATTGTGATTATAAAATATTTATGCATATACTGGCACACCGTCTAGACAAAATAATGCCTCAGTTAATAGAACAAGATCAGACCGGCTTTATCAGGCAACACTCTACAACAGACAACATTAAGCGCACTCTGCTTATCTCCCATAAAATGCGAACAAGTGACACCCCATCGGTCCTCATCAGCCTCAACGCCGAAAGGCGTTCAGCAGAGTTTCGTGGCCTTTTCTTTATAAAGTCCTGGCCAAATTGGGCATCCCCAGGACCCTAATTGGGTTCTACAAAATATCTATTCTGCCCCACAAGCACGCGTCAAGGTGGGAGGCCACCACTCGGGATACTTCCCTCTGCGGCGGGGGACTAGGCAGGGCTGTCCTTTGTCGCCTCTACTCTGTGGCATTTATTGAACCACTAGCTCAGTCGGTAAGAGAAGCAGGAAACATCACGGGTGTGAATATGGGGGGTACGGAGCATCGAATAGCCGTATATGCGGACGATGTGCTGTTGTATCTCTCGAATCCTGAACAGTCCATGCCGGCGATTCAGTTACTCCTGGACCAGTTTAGTAGGGTCTCCGGCTATAAGCTGAACTTAAACGGAAATTTCACATTTCATTACACACCTTCATCTGATGTTTCTCTATTTTCCCATGCAAATGGAATCTCACCAAACTAAAATATTTGGTGTATATATTTCTCAAAAATTTGAAGATTTTTCAAAATAACTATGATCCCTTCACATCACAACTTAAAACTGACTTGGGTTCATGGGCCACTCTGCCCTCTCTCTGAGCCGCAGGATCGATCTACTAAGAATGGTCACACTGCCCCGGGCCCTACATTTATTCCGGAATATTCCACTACACATTACAAAGAAAACCTCCGGGGAATGGAACCGACTTATCTCTAAGTTTATCTGGCAGGGTGGGAGACCCAGAGTCAGGATGAGGATTTTGACACTCCCACGGAGGGACGGAGGGCTCGCACTACCGGATTTGCAGTTATACTATCATGCCGCAATGATGACACACATAATGGCGAGGCAGACTGGGGTAGGTCAACCACACTGGTTGCAGATAGAACAAGCCTTACTACCAGACAGGGACTATTTTCAATACATTTATAATATGGGACCGAGGATGGGAACCCCCGTCTCAGATGATCCCTGGTTGACTGCACGCTGAGGTGTGTGCAAATTAAAAGAAACCAGATGTTGGAATCTTTTGAGCCTGCTTTGCCCAATAGCGAACCTGAGTGATTTTCTCCCAATAGGCTAGATCATGGATTCGGGATCTGGGAGAGATATGGAGATATCTGCCTCAAATAATGACTCATGGGGAGATGTGGCCTTCAGTGAAATACAGAAGCAGTTTAATATACCAAACAGGATTTTATATCGCTTCCTGCAGCTTGCACGATGTTCAGGGGCCTCGGAGGTGGTCCACCCCCGAGAGATACCCTTCACTGTTAGAGGCCCAGCTCCAATTGAACAAAGGTGAGATGGGAACAAGATTGCTTCCCTTTATTATAAGGCCCAAAACACTCAGGGAGGAACGACAGGAAAATATCCGAAGACAGTGGCAGGGGAACTGGGAAACCCCATCACCCAGGAGGACTGGCGGAGGCTCATAGTACACCACTCGAGTCACGTGTTCCCATCAGTGGCGGGAATTTGCATGGAAGAATCCAATTAGATTTTTTCAGGACGCCAGTTATAACTAGGCACTATTCTCCGGCGGCCTCAGCTGATTGCTGGAGACAATGTGGTGAAACCAAAGCCATTCACACTCACATTATGTGGGCATGTGAGGCTCTCAAGCCATTTAAAGATCTCCTACAGGATCACCCGAGAAGGATATTTGGTCCTCCGCTTCAATTGACCAGGGAGATGCTTCTTTTTCTGGACACCCCACAAGAGTTGAGGGATCCGAATAGCAGATATCTTCTACATCTACTGTTAACTGCAGCCAAAAACTCTATTACCAAGCTGTGGCTGTCGGACAAAAAACCCCACAGTACCCGAGTGGTGGGGCATAACCAAACAGATTTACCGGCTAGAACAAATTACACATAACCTGAATGAAAAAAAATATATATATATATATATTTGCAGAGAGGTGGTCCCGCTGGCTAATATATTATATGTCCCAGGATGACTCTTTTGTACCATAAGAGGGTGTTAATGGTGGGCAAGGTTCAGACTGTAGACCATTGGAGAGTTAGGATGCTCCGTGGAGTCGGAAGGGGGCCTGCAACTGAGGGGAATTAGCCTATAATACTCCTGGAACCTAATGGGATCTATGGTATAGTAAGTAGGATATGGCCCTCACCCCTCGAGTCCCTGAGAAAGTTATAGTAACAATGCCCTCACCATGGACTATTGTCACGAGTGGAGGAGCAGTCACCGTAGACTGGGTGTCAAGACTTATCAAGAGCCCGATGTAGTTTAGGAGGTTTAACTGGACTCCTCCCCTTCACATAGGCCTGGGTGGCATATACTTCTGTCTTGGCAGAGCCCCATATGAAAAGGGTGAACATATAAGGCATTTAAGGAACAGTACTGTATTATAATATTAGTTAACCTTATAAGACTCCAATTGGATAACTACACTCTTATAACCCAAAACAAAGCTTGAAGGTAGACCCTTCTCTGTAATCAGGGAGAGACAGAAAATCCACGGGATTGCCGGTGAGACGGGGCTGCTCCCCAGGGCTTAGAAAAGGGTATATTATTAGGAGAAGAATCTAAGCCTTTATAGGAACAAATCAGGTCAAAATAACCTAAAGACTCCCCTCAATTATGGGGGCTCTGGTAAACCCATGACAACGATAATCTCCCTAGGGGTTTCTATCAGGAGGTGGGGACTAAATACAGAAAGTGCCTGCATACTCAACAGCAGGCCAATGATGGCCAAAATATAACCAGACACCCTTGGTATGCTTGGGGAGCAATATTACTGGCTCATTGGAAACCCCTAAAATTAACAAAAATATAGTGAACTTGTAATTATGGATTGCTCATTAACTGAAGTTTTAGATTACTCAGCAGACTAATGATTTAAATGAAATAATAAGCATTCTAAGTGTTATAATCTATGTATAGAATCCGATCAATTATTTGTAATTAAGTAAGCCTGTCAATGTTGTATCTGTGGAAATGTATTTGTATGTTGGAAAAAAATCTCTTTAATAAAAATGAGATTTACCAAAAAAAAAAATCAGCTAGTCAGGCTTACCTGTACCTAGCAGCAGTGTGGAGGAGATACACAAGTCTACCCAATACAGATACATTATAAGGTCCCATAAAGTGGTGACAATGTAGTCATGCCGGAAACAAGCTGTACCCAACTATATGATGGCCAGTCTGGGAGTGTTCCCCTTCAAGTACTCCAAAGCAGAGACATTCAACACTCCTACCCCCCATCCCAGAGGGCAGGTTAACCTGTGGACACCAAAAGTAAATGGGTTTCCTGCCCAGACTGCCTCCTGAATACTATCACTTTTGGAGTCAGATAGGGATACCCCCGCCCACCACTGATATTGAGAAGTCTTTCTTCCCACCCTTTCAACCTCAAAGTCTGGGCTCCAGACAGCGGATGCCAGTGATGTAAGTTTGTCTGAAGCAGTTGAGCTTTAGGGTAAGCAGCATGCATTGAGGAGAGACAGAGAGACAGAGAGACAGAGAGACAGAGAGAGAGACAGAAGAGAGACAGAGAGACAGAGACAGAGAGAGACAGAGAGACAGAGAGACAGAGACAGAGAGACAGAGAGACAGAGAGACAGAGAGACAGAGAGACAGAGAGACAGAGAGACAGAGAGACAGAGAGACAGGGCATATCAACTGAAGTTTGGCCAATTCAGCCTCCTCATTGATCTACAGCTGGCAACATGGGCATAATGCTAACCTACATGTAAATGCTCTGAAAGGCATTTGCCCAACATTAATGCAGGACTTCAAAGGGAACAGGAAACTTGCCTCTACATGCCCTTCTGTTTTCCTTCTAGTGTCCATCCAATAATTATGCTTTGACCTTTTGATTTTGTTGCCCTTGTAGCAACCCGAACACCTATGTCCTCAGCAGGTGCTGAGGAGGTCATTTCATACCGCCTAAGCATTCTGTGTCATCAGTAACCCCATTTCAGACTGTTCAGATTAACACAGAAAAGTGTTACTGATGTCATGGAATCAGGGCTGCAACTATAATTTTTGGGGCCCAGGACAAGTCAATGAAATGGGCCCTGTTTCTAAACCAGCTAATGTAATGCCAGGGGTAATGCCAGCTCCTCAGATGAGCTTCTCCTGAGCTCGAGGCACGGACAACCCCATTACTGCAGCCCTGCATGGAATGCATTAAGAAATATGAAAAGAAAGAGCTGTAGCAGCAGAGGAGGCTGGAACTCTATGTAGATCCAAGGGTACCACAAAGCTAGATTTCTCAAAAATTGGTCAAAGCATATTAGAATGCATACCTGCCATGGAAAGGAAGATGGGAGGGCAGTTTGTAAAAATCATTTCCTATCACCTTTAAGGTGGGATAGTCATGCTATGAGTAAGACAGAGGAAGAGTCAGTATTCAAATGACTGACACAGACACACAGACACACAGACACACAGACACACAGACACACAGACACACAGACACACAGACACACAGACACACAGACACACAGACACACAGACACACAGACACACAGACACACAGACACACAGACACACAGACACACAGACACACAGACACACAGACACACAGACACACAGACACACAGACACACAGACACACAGACACACAGACACACAACACAGACACACAGACACACAGACACACAGACACACAGACACACAGACACACAGACACACAGACACACAGACACACAGACACACAGACACACAGACACACAGACACACAGACACACAGACACACAACCTCAAAAGAAAAAGTTTAAGATGTGCTCAAGCTCAGATAGGGCTAAAACAGCAGATGTTTGCTGGTCTAACAGGTAGTGGGTGCTACATCACTACGTTGCTAGATCCACGAATGCCCTCACCTCCATTTAATCAGCTCACCCCCAAAGGCAAAGATAAACCACAAAAACTGCAAATCCACATACCAAGGAACAATAAAGCCACGATGCAAAATGCTATTAAAGGAGGAAGCAAGCTGCTTTCATTTTAAGACACTTCAAACAGTGCTCAAGTACACAGACCACAACACACAGAATACATTTTAAACAATCCAGAGGATAAACCAGGAAACTATAAGCCAGTGAATATCACATCGATCTTGGGAAAGCTCATGGAGACCATACTAAAAAAGGCTAGTGAGGTTCTTAGAGGAAAACTGTCTCCAGGTTGGTCAACAGCACAGGTTTATAACGGGCAGATCCTGCCAGAAACATTGTAGAGTACTATGACTGGGTGACGCAGGAACTGGACAAGGACCATGCAGTGGATGTCCTGTATTTGGACTTCAGCAAGGCCTTTGATTCAGTGCTGCATGGGAGGTTTTGGAGAGAAGAAGAGACTGGAATATGTGAGGCAGGACCCCAAAAATAATGGCGAAATGAATCACAAACTGGCTAAAGGGAAGGCAAAGGATGGTTGGGGGAGGGGGTGGAAGAGAACCTCTCATCACAGATAGTGATGAGTGGGGTACCACAAGGACTGGTACTGGGACCGGTGCAGTTTGGGATTTTTGTTGCAGATCTCCCACGGGATCCAGAGCAGGATCAGCCTGTGCGCAGAGGATACCAAGATGGGAGCTATGAAAGAGGTTGCAGGAGTGGGTGGAAACATGGCAGTTGGGGTTCAACACCAAGAAGTGCAAGGTTATGCATTTCGGAGCCAGGAACCAGGGGATTATCACTTGACTGGTGTACAGTTGGGAAGCTCCACAGAGAAGGACCCAAGAGTTATTATGAGGAGCATGAACAACTCTGCACAGTGCAGGAAGGCAGCAGCAAAAGCTAACAAAATGCTGGGGTGTACTGCAGGAGGGAAGGAGGAAGGGAGATTATCCTGCCCCTGTTTAGGGCATTGGTCAGGCCCCACCTGGAGTACTGCATACAGTACTGGTGCCCATTCCTGAAGAACAGATTGTTGGAGAGGATGCAGCAAAGAGCCACAAAGACGATCCAGGGATTTGGAGAGCAAGCCCTACGAGGACAGGCTGGGAAAGCTGAACATGTATTCACTGGCAGAGGGAGGGATGGGGTGGGGAGACAAAGAAGAAATATGATCCGAGACTTTAAGTATCTGAAGGAGATAAGACCAACACAGAAGGGATTTCTCAGATGAGAGGAGCAGAGGGCATAGACCGAAATTGTTGGGGGAAATCGAGGGAGATGGAGCATTTCACAGAAAGAGTGGTTGACAAATGGAACACCTTACCAGACGAGACCGAAATTGTTGGGGAAATCGAGGGAGATGGAGCATTTCACAGAAAGAGTGGTTGACAAATGGAACACCTTACCAGGCGAGATAGTGTCCTGCAAGGTGGTGGGCAATTTCAAGAGGGTTGGGACGGGGGCAGCTGCGTGTGAGGAGCTAGCTGCACACTCGACAGACCACGAGGCCAGTTTCTGCTGGCTATTTCGTATATTCATAATCAAATACTGTACTTAAATCATGGTTGTAGAAGCAAACATTTGCAGAACAGGCAAGCTACCTCACTGCCAAAATCTAGAGGGAGTGTGCCATCACCCCAATCTTTAGTACCTCTCCTTGAAAGCAAGGACTTCGGTTTCTTAATTCAGCCTGCAAGTATATATTTTAAAGTATTTTCAGGCTTGGCACACTCAGCCTCCACACCCACCAAACCCACCTTTTTGGGAAGAGATTAAAAATGGAAAGTCAGTGGGTGGGCAGATGACAGCCCCCAACCATCAAAGACCAGCTCCCTCCACCAGTGAAGACAGTACCACCACCACGCAACTGCAGCCACCAGAATAGGAGTGACCCAAAGCGATTCAGTGTGGTATTGCATCACTGCTTCCTATGCAGTTTCCTGTGGACCTCAGAACACTAGATGAGGTGTGGCACCTGCAGCAATAAGAGACATGACTGCAGCCAAGGATGGTCCTGTCGTGGATCAGGGAGCAAACAGACGTGTTTTTAGTACGTTCAGGAATGGGGTCTTAAACACTAAGAAGCAGCATTCCCTGAGCAGAGGGCAGCAGCTACCAGCAATGCTTGCCACTCCAAATGGTACTTCTTCAAATGCAGAAGTCTCAAAGTTCTCACACCCCCAAGATCAGAGGCAAAGGGGAGCGACATACCTTCCAGTCAGAGGATTTTACTAATCATTTGAATGACAGATCCACACAAGACAATCCATCTTTTGTTCTCAATACAAAAACTGGAACCCAAAAAAAAAAAAATACATACATAAATAAAACCCACACGGCACGCTCAGTTTACCACTGGTCCCAGCACTTTATAGGGAAGAGACTAGTTTGTTAAGAAAAGCAATCTGCCTGTCTGCAAGGGATAGGAATCCCTCTGACCCGTTCAGGGAACCAGAGAAACATGAGGGCCTGGCTCACAGTTCTGCATCTTGTGCCATTTGGTACTCAAAGTACTGAAATATTCTCACAGTACCTGACAGAACGCCTTCATCTTCTCCAGCACCTTGTTCACCTCTGGCATCACGTCTTTGCCATCCACCATAATCGGTACATTAGAGAGATTCCTCAAGGCAATGTGCAGAAACGGCTCTGTTCTGTAAAACAAAATTATGCCTTTAAGCCAAAAACAAGTCTAAATTATATCTATAGTTTAACACAGACAGATAAGCAATGTATGGTTGGAAATAAATAGCTATCCTAGATGGGCAGACTTAGCAGCAGTAACCGATTAAGGCACTACGATTCAGTAGACTATGGTCACGTGTGAGGTTGTGTGACCGGCATGTGGCAGAGGACATTCAACTCAATAAGCTCTGAAAAAGTCATCAGCATGGACTGTTTCTCAGCAGGTGGGCAACAGTGTTACAAAGAAGCTGCTGGAGGGCTGTAGTGAGACTGTGTTAGTCACATGTGCAGCTGTAAGACCTATACAGATGTGTGTGCCAGTAGTGTTGCAGGGAGGCAACCAGTGCTTGAGGAACATTAACCCTTACAAGAGGGCCAGTCAGTGCATAGGTAGTACAAAACAGTAACGGACACTGCAGGAAGAAGAAAAAAAAAAAGAAACACACACATTCTGCCATGTCCAGATGGGTAAAGGGACAAAAAGGCTGGAAGAGGTACCAGACCATAATAAAAGGCAATCCCAATTAGTTTTGAATCCCTCTCACGTGCCTCCCCCCTCCCCTCATCCACTGCTCTCCCCACCCACCACTGCTCTTTCTGTATGTGGACCACTCCATCTGTCACTTGGTTCCTGGTCCTCTGTTCCACTTCCTTCCTTCCCAGTTACTCCTTCTCCCTTTGCTCTTCCGATTTGTGTTCCTTTACTGCTCCCTGCTGGACAATCAGTTTCCTCTCCTTCCCCGAGCAGAAATAACCCCTTGCGTTTCTCTATTTCTCTCGAGACCTTACCCTACCTTGGATGTACCCTACCCAGCAGCATTCTCTTCCCTTCTACCTACACTTTTTTTTTTTTCGCTTCATTCTAATACTGCTCTAATAACTCATTTTTTGTAACACCCCCCCCCCCCAAAATGCATGGAGTACTGTTGTCATCCTGTTCCAATGTGCATTGGCTATTGTTTGGTGCTTACTGGTAGTCTTCCCCACCCCCTCTACATGTGCACACCTGGAAACAAGCCTCCTTTCCTGAAAACCAATTTGTAAATACTGTAAAATCAAATGGATCCAAGATTGTGCAATTTGTCAGAAAAAAAAAAAAAAAAAACCACACACACTAGTCCACCCCCCCCCTTTCAGTGACTTCCCTCTAGCAGGGTACATCCATCTCCGCTAACCAAAATTAAAAATCCTGAGTCATACATGCACAGCAAAAACTAGAGGATTAACTCACATCATTTTTGTTTAAGACAAGTTGATTTAGCAGTAAAAGATGAAGCTGACTGCAGAATGTGTCATTGTTTCCAAGTTAGTCATTTCATGGTGACACTGCAGTTTACTAAAGCCTCCGAGGCACATTCAGAAGAAATGAAGTGAGAGGGAGTGAGTGAGAGATCTCTCTATCCCTATTCATATAGAGCCTATTTGCCAAGCTGCTTAAAAAACTTAGAGCCTATATGCAAAGCATTTCTGTGTGATAAAGTAATTACAGCCGCTCCCTGTCCCTGAAGCCTGGAACCCAGACCTCTGGACGCCTAGGAAATAGCTCCCTTTGGTTTTGTAAATGGAGTTTCTTGCTGGTTTGCTTGGTTTTTGTCTGGAGACCAGTATTTAAACCCTCAGTTTCTTTCCCTCCTTAGCCGCGAACCCTCCATGGTTCCAGCTCAATTGCCGCGGGAGATGCGGCCACCGGGCAGACGGTGCTTCCATAGCCGCCACCCGAGACCACAAGCTCGGACTCCCTGACAAGAGGTATGGCAAAGCTGCATTTTTTGGCCCCCCCCCAGACCATTATAGAGACGGGTCTTCCCCCGCCCCTCCTTGTTCCTTGGTCCACCTCCTTCCGCCTATCTAATGCGCTTTTCTCAGACACTTCTATAGTCCAATAAATGCTGCAAGTTTATTTCACTTAGTGGTGTGGGGCTGAGAAAGCCACTTACTTGACAACATTCTATTTGCCCTTGTAAAGTGTTTACCATGAGGGCATTTCCGCACTTCCTCACAGTAGGCTTTTAGGGGTGTTGAATGCCATCTTGTCCTGCACTGCGAAGACAACCAGCTAGTCCTGTCCTGTATGGTGATCTGGAGCTTGTAGTCCGGTTAGCTTCTTCACAAATAATCCTTCCTCCAACGCCATAAATTGCAATCATGAGGGCTGTTACCTGGCTCCTTATCACCATCCTATGTATGGTGCCTTATGTAGCGTATCCACCAGGCCGAAACTTCCAGGGAGTCGTTGTGCACCCTGTCCCAATGTTACTTACATAACTTCTCACAGCTCTTGCTGTACCCCTACGCTTACGCATCTGTGCCAGTTTGAGGTACCATCTGGGGGTGGGACCTGTACAGGGTCCCTCACCCCATCCTCCCAGTAATAATACCCGCTGGTGCCATACGGCGAGGATTCTAGTCTATGAATCCCTAGCACAGCACAGCATAGCATAAAAAGCAGTACCCTGCACCCTTGCACTGAAAACCCAAGTAGTTGTGGAAGTACTAGAGCCTTCAAATCATCTCTTGCTGCCTTAAGAAAAATTGTGCTCAGGCAATGCTGAACATAATCCTGGTTCCAGAGAAGCCATTTCATCTCCGTCCAACCTTACAAGGCTTAAAGGAATGAGTTTTATGCAGGTTAATGCATGCAGTCTTAAAAAAAAAAAAAAAAATTCACCTCAATCCAGGACTGGGTCATCCACACCGAGCCAGATGTACTCGTGGTATCAGAATCATGACTTGGGCCATCTACCCCCGATAGGGAGGTTAACATCCCTAACTAACCTAACTGTACCTAACCTAACCAGTACTACCTCACCCCTTGTCTGCCATCCAAGGATGGCAGGAACAAACAGGCCTGGCTGAACAGAAGAGACTTCAATATTCCAGACGTGGACTGGAGCATCCCAGCAGCAGTATCAACTAGGAGCAGATTTATCCTGGACTCCCTTCAGGGTGCCTTCCTCAAGCAACTGGTCATGGAACCAACTCGGCAGAAGGCAATACTGGACCTTGTGCTCACAAACGGACAGTGTAATGGGGGTAACAGTGACCACCAGTCACTGTGGTTTGAAGTCACAGAAAGAGCAGAACCAAACCACACAAAAACACGTATCCTGGATTTTAGGGGGGGCAGACTTTGGGAAAATGGGGAGATACTTAAGAGGCATTAAGGGGAATGGGACAGGAATCAGGGGTTGAGGAACAGTGGGCAGTATTTAAAATGGGGATTACAAGAACAGAATTATGCATTAATCAGGTTAGCAAGAGGAAAAGGAAGAGACCACCATTATGGTTTTCCAAAGAGGTAGCAAAGAAAGTGAAAGCCAAAAAGATTGCATTCAGGCAATACAAAGACACAGGCAGAAGGGGATTGGGAGAAGTACCAGGAGAAGCAAAGGGAGGCAGGGAGGTCAGTAAAGGAAGCCAAAACTCAGACAGAAGAACACATTGCAAAATCAGTGGGTAGAGGGGACAAAACCTTTTACAGGTACATAAGTGAAAAAAGAAAGACAAAGGGAGGGATAGTGAGACTGAAGAGGGAGGATGGGAGCCGCGTGGAGGATGACAACAGTAAAGCTGACATATTGAACAGCTATTTCTGCTCAGTCTTTACTGAGGAAGAGGGGGGTAATGGGTCTGAAGGGAGTACAAGGGGTGAGAATGGTGCAGAAATGGACACAAGTCCCTTTACACGAGAAAGGGTCCTGAAGGAACTGGAAGTAATAAGAGTTGATAAAGCAATGGGGCCAGGCAGGGTGCACCCCAGGGTCCTTAAAGAACTAAGAGGTGGTGGCTGAACCTCTGGCTATCCTGTTTAGCCGATCACTGGAAACAGGGGAGGTACCCAAAGACTGGAGGACAGCAGATGTAGTCCCCTTATACAAAAGTGGGAACAAAGAGGAAGCAGGGAACTACAGACCAGTCAGCCTCACCTCGGTAGTGGGGAAGATCACGGAAGCACTACTGAAGGAGAGATTGGTGGAACATCTGGTTGTCAATGGACTACAGGACCCAAGGCAGCATGGTTTCACCAGGGGGAGGTCATGTCAGACCAACCTCGTTGAATTTTTTGACTGGGTGACTAGGGAGGTGGATCAGGGAGGGCAGTGGACATGGCCTATCTGGACTTCAGCAAGGCCTTTGACACTGTGCCACATAGAAGACTATTACACAAACTGGGGAATATGGGTGTGGGCAGGACAGTAGTGTGGTGGGTAGGTAACTGGCTGGGTGGCAGGACACAGAGGGTGGTGGTAAATGGCTGTCACTCCACAGAGGGAAGAGTGACCAGTGAGGCACCACAGGAATCAGTGCTGGGACCGGTCCTATTCAACATTTTCAGTGACACTGTGCAGGATCTAGAAGGCAGAATTTCACTGTTCACTGATGACAAAAAGCTCTAACAGAGTAGACACACCAGAGGGTGTAGACAGAATGAGAAGCGACCTGCAGAAACTTGAAGAATGGTCAGGGGTTTGGCAGTTGAAATTCAATGCAAAGAAGTGCAAGATAATGCATATGGGGCACAAAAACCCTGGCACAATATATCAGTTGGGGGGGTGAGGATATAGCATGCACCAAGCAGGAAAGGGATCTTGGGGTTGTCATCTCTGATGACCTCAAGGTAGGGAAACAGTGTGACAAGGCAGCAGGTAAAGCAAATAGGATGCTGGGTTGTATAGGCAGGGGCATCACCAGCAGGAAAGGGAGGTCATAATTCCGCTATAGAAGACACTAATGAGGCCCCACCTGGAGTACAGTGTACAGTTCTGGAGACCATAGCTACGTAAGGACATAGACAGGGTAGAGAAGGTTCAGAGGAGGGCAACAAAGATGGTGCATGGATTACATCACAAGTCCTATGAAGACAGGTTGAAGGAACGGAACATGTACTCCCTGGAGGAGAGAAGGGGATATGATAGAGACATACAAGTATCTTACAGGGAGGAACAGGGTGCAGGAAAACACTATTTTTAAGCGAAGAAGATGTTCCAGGACTAGAGGGCATGGGATGAAGTTGGAAGGAGGATGATTCAGAGGAAACATGAGAAAGAATTTCTTCACAGAACGGGTGGTGGACAAGTGAAACACCCTGCCAGAGGAAGTGGTGAGGGCTGAAACAATCACGGGATTTAAGAATGCATGGGATAGACATAAAGGAATTCTAGAGGTCAGGGGTAAGGGGCAACAGACTTCTAGGAAAACAAACTGAACTTACAAGCTCAAATGGGCAGACTGGGTGGGCCATGGGCCCTTATCTGCCGACACTATGTATCTATGCATCTATAACTACTTGCTGTTTAGAGCCAACAGGCAGACCAAGGGCAGTGGGGTAGCAATTTATGTCAAGGACAAATTGACAGTCACTACCCTAGACTTCCTCTACTGCACATAGATTTGAATGCCTGTCCCTTAAAGTTGAAATATCCTCTTCGATGGTTATGTGTGTCATAGGGTGCTACAGGCCTCCATCTGCGGGGTCTCAGCTCTTGTCCCACCTGTCTACTATCACGGGTCTTGGGACCCTTGAAACAATTATACTAGGGGATCTTAATTATGATTGACTGTCCAAGGCCTCGCTACCTCTTAAATCCTTCTGTGACTCATGGGCTCTCAACTCACTGAAGAACCAACACGCCCAAACAAGAAAAACCCTATGAATAGCACCCTGCTGGATGTCCTTGTTAGTAAATCACATTCCTTTTCCCCACACTAGAATATTTCTTGGATGTTAGTGATCATTATTTCATCGCTGGTAACAGCGGGCTCAAACCTCCATCCACATCCAAGTTCTCCACTAAAAAGGTCAGGCATAACTTTGACCATTTGCATACACCATCGAACTAAAAGCTTCCCTGCGCTGGGAGAGCTTTTACCCAGCTAAAAATCAGTGCTTTTGGCATACATTTTCCATGAATGTTTCATGTGCCTTAAATAACTATGCTCCCCTGGTTAAAAAAAAAAAAGTCTGCACAAAGGCTAGAACATGCCGTTAACTTTCTGCTGATCTTAAGGCTGCATTATTAGAGAGAAACTGGAAAAAAGTTTGCAAATCAAAAACAGCTGAAGACTGGTGTTTCAGAACAGCTAGGAACTCCTGCAACAAGCTGGTCAGAGAGGCCAAGGCCAACTACTACCGCTCGGAGCTAGACTGCCTCAAAATGCAGTACCAAATTTTGGTCCACAATAAGAGAATTGTCTGGCCATACATCTGGAAGTGTGCTTCCTTCAAAGATTACCTCAAATACAGTTACCATCAACGATAGAACGGAGATCCTACAGGCCTTCAACCACCACTTTGCAACTGCAGGTCTAGCATTTGACAACTCACCTGCACACATGCTACCCTCCCAGATTAGTGCACAGCTTCCTGAACCTAGTACCACCAACGCAGTCTTTTCCTCCTTACTGGCCTCTCTGAAAGGAGGTTGAAGATCTTCTACAAATGGACACTAAGAAAAGTGCTGGTGTGAATTCTCTTGACCCCTAACTTCCTAAAGATTGCATACCAATCACACACCTATTTAACCCGTCCTTATCACAGGGACTCTCCCTCACCTGTGGAAAACTGCCCATGTCAATCCCTCTGTTTAAAATCAGGAAACCCCTGTGATCTAAATAATTAGAGGCAAATATCACTCCTCCCTATACTGTCAAAACTCCTGGAGAAAATTGTAGATGCTCAGTTGAGAACCTACTTAAACAACCCGAACCTTCTAAACCCTATGCAGTCTGGTTTCAGAGCTAAACATAGTACTATCACGGCTCTGGCAAAAGTGACAAATGATTGGCAACATGATCTGGAGAACAAACTTAATCTGCGCTGTGTTCCTGGACCTTAGCAAGGCCTTCAACACAGACCACTGCCCGCTTCCTTCTACACTAAAAATGATAGGCCTGGACTTTACCTCCTTGTGCTGGTTTAATGATTACCTCACAGATAGGCAACAGCAGGTCAAGGCTGAAGGGGAGCTTTCCCCACTCAAGCCACTAAAAAGGAGGTGCATCACAGGGATCCATCTTGGGGCCTACTGCTTTGCTATTTATATAAACAATATAGATGTCAGCATTAAGGAGGCCAATATTCACCCGTTTGCAGATGATACAGTGCTTTACCCAAGCTGTCCACCACCAGAAGCTGGCCTGTGGAGACTTGCAAACTGACTTCAAACTGCTGCAGAGTCAGCTCCTAAGCAAAAGTTACTCAATGCCAAGAAAACAAAAAGCAATGCAGTTCCCACCTGCTAATCATATGGCGTACTCTAACTGTCGGTTCCTTACCCCACCCCCCACCACCACTTTACTAGGAGAAAGACTGGAATTTGTGACTGAAATTCAAGTACTTGGGGTCTGGCTGGACCAGACTCCTTTGTGGATCTGGTCATGGACCTACTGAAAAAAAACCCAAGGCAGAGGCTTGGTCTTTTCTTTAGGATAAACCGCCTCCTGACCAAAGATGCAGCTAGTTCAAACCACATTCCTCTAAGGCCCCATCCACACTACAGAGCTCAGACCCTGTAACGGACAAAAAGTTACAGCCGGGGAGCGGTACAGTGTGTCCACACTGCAGCGGTGACTGGTACAAGACCAGTACCACCAGTCCACACCTCAGGAACCAGGTGACAGTTACCACGGCGCCCAATCCCAAAATACAGCTTGCACTATGCTACAAGCCCTGCAGGGGACAGTTACCGCCCGTCCACACTACCGCCGGCAATGTTACCGAGGCGGGACTGGTTTCAAGGGAAGCCCAGACAGGACTACGAGTGAATCAGCCGCTTTAGAATGAAATAACACAAGCTTGCGCTTCCTTCTCCCATTCTGAAGTGGCAGACTCGCTCGCTGTCCTGTCGATGCAGTCTGGGCTTCCCTTGAAGAAAAAACTGGTAAACTGACCAAGTTTACTGCAGTTCCTCAACTTTTCTGACATAGGCTGCCTTAATATGAAGTTGCGGCAATGTGTTGTCAGTGTTACCGCTCGGTCATGCTACATTTTGGGGCAGAAGTGATGCAACTGTTAGGTTTATGAATTGCAGAGTGACAGAATTAACCCAAAATATTTTAAAAATTACTACTTATTTTTAATAATGGCAGGATCAACTAGATAAGTTTCTTTCCATAACTTTAAACTGGCAGGATCTACCACTTAAAACATATGCCATCTTTTATGCTGGTGAGGAATGTGTTGCGTGGTCTTTTGGGGGTTGTGGTTCATGTGGCCCAAAACACATTGTATAAGCGGAACATGGCCCGACTGGAAGATGTTTATCTTCACTCAAGGCCATCGACATCAAGATCTCCGTCATGGCTTCGCCACTCATGAGATATTATATCACTGGCCTCTCGTGAAGATAAATATGATATGTTCAGTCAGGCCATCTCTCTCTCTCTCCACACACACACACACACACACACACACACACACACACACACACTTCCTACCACTGGAATCATGCACACCTCAATAAAGAATTTTACTAAAATTACTTTTCTGCTCATTCTACTGTTGCCACTAGGCGTTCCATTTAATGCTGTGGTCCACATTTGCACTTACTAAGGACCAGCAAACTCCAAAGCAGTGACATCATAGAACCCACCCTCCGACCCAGAGTCCTAAATCTTTCATATAATACCATGGCTAAAACTGCAGTATGTTAAAGATTTTGTTTTTATCAACGTACACGTTTTCAGTTTTTCTAGTCCACAATCGAGATGCAGGATTTTGAGGATATAGATATCTCCACACCTGACATGAAATAAGCAAATATTGTGTGGTTCCTGTGGCGTGAGACAGCCAGCTCTGAGTGCTGTCTTTTTACTACCACTACCACTCGTGATGGGAAGGTCAGTTTGAGGAAACTACTGTCTTACTGGAGCGGACACAAGACCCCCACCCCCACCCCAGGGATAAGTTCAAAGGACAGGACATAGCTAAACTGTAGATATCTGTGGTGCAATTACCTTGTCAATTTGCTTTCATCCCAGAAATAAGATTAGCCATTCATAATTCCCTCAGGAAAAATCCTTTAACTTGCAATAGCTGTCAGGAAGAACTTGAGGAGGGTGTCAGAAGCCATAATGGACATTGAAGAGAGGTTGATGTCTGGGCCGGGAGGACCCAGACGGATCTGGAAGGTCCAATCTACATTACCGGGGAACCCTTGAATTACATCAGACACCCCTTTGAGGTGTAGATTCCAAGGCCCAGACGGGATTAAAGAGGTAAATACACTTTTGCTTTGAATACAGTGACCTAGGCCCTGTCACACTACCCTCTAACGTTACAGAGTGCCTAAACAGTTACCGCAATGGTTTGCGTTTACACCTGTAACGTTACAAGAAGGCGTTACCGTAACAGTTTTGAAACCACATGAGGTGGTTTCAGCGGTTATAAACTTCAGTTGCGCCTGAAATGGCGTTACGGGCGTGAGTAATGTCGCGTGTGGCACGGTCCCTTAGGGCAGCGCAAGCTGCATTGTGGGACCAGGTGCCATGGTAATGGTCGCCCGGCAGTGCTGGTCCCGTAACGGACACCACGGCAGTGTGGACACACTGCACCGCTCCCCGGTTGTAACAGCTTCTATCAGTTACAGGGTCTATGCGGTGCAGTGTGGACAAGGCCCTAGATCAGAGAAACTTTTGAGATGTATGTGTAGCAGAGCACAAGCCAGTTTGGTCTGGTTAACCAGAGGAGGAAAGGCAATGAGGTCACCCATTATGTTTTAAATATTTTATTTGGACATCCTGTGAAAAAATACAGGTGTTACACCAAGGCGAGTTGTGACCTCAGAGAAGGCGGCTCAGAACTGTGTTTAATTGCTGAGAGAACCTTGGCAGAGAACACAAGACAACATTTCTGACACAGAAGAGACCATCAAAGCACTGAAAGAAAGTAAGCATATTAAATTAGGCCAGTCTGAATGTATGTATTGTAGGAACTACTTTTACCTGTTTAAAGGCTATATGTGTTGGGATACATTTGTTCTGTAATTATTGTTCTGTTTAGATATTTTAAGTAAAGATTTTACAACAGAAACTGCCTGGAGTGCCTTGACTTTTATTTATTTAATTTTTTTTTATTATTTTAAGTGGAGCTTTTAAAGGTTATAAGTGATGCTGTGTATGAGCTTATTGTATATAAAAATTGGGAAATGGAGAGAGTTTAACGTCTTGCACAGAGTTCTAAGGGTTCATTTGAAAGACCTGGTTGGGTGCCCATAGGCAAAGATATCTGGCCCCTGAAGACAGAATTATCAAGCCTGATAATTGGGCACGCTAACAAGAGGTTATCAGTATGAATCCCTCCACAGCTTGAGAATAAGGTGACTTGAACCCACAAAACAGACAAGAGGGTTACCAGGTTCTGTTCACTGTCCACAAATCATATGCTCAGAGGTTGGCACTTTGGGAGTAGAGGGCTGACAGAGTTGGTGACAGACTGGCTGGCAGTGGTGGCACAAAAAGTTTGGTGGTATAAGTTGCATTGTACAGTGGTTTAGCTTGAGACCATTTAGCTCACTTGGGGGGGGGGGCGCAGTGTCTCATTTCAAAGGTAACGACTATACCATTTGACTTACAATTAAGTTCCCATCCATTTTTTTTTTCTGAAGTGCCAGTCAGAATAGTATTAGTAGTGAGGGAAAAATGGCTTCTGACTACAGCAAGCACACTGTAGATTTCTTAAAGCAGTTGTGTGGGGACAGGGGAGTCCCATTTGGGCTGAAAACCAGTAAACAGAACCTCAGAGGCCCGGATGGTAGCAGATACCCAGAGCAGCAAGTCACAGGCCATGACTGAAAGGGACCAAACCTCAAGTGTGGAAGGGTTAGCGGCCAGTGAGGGGTCCCGAGCCGATGAGGTGGACAGCAGGGCCACTGCAGCAGGGACAAGTCACCAGTATCCTGAATCCGGAAGTTCTCAGGTTGCAACTTGAGTTGCGCAGGATGGAGCAGGAGGCCCAGGAGAGGAGAGAAAGGGAACAGAGCGGTAGACCGTGAGAAGCATGAGCACCAGTGAGCTGCAGAGGAGAAGAGAGCAAGAATGCAGAGAGGCAGAGGAGAGAGGAGCACCAGTGGCAACACGAACTGGAAAAGCTATGACTCCAACCAGCGGCACCAGGGCAGGTAAGTGGCTTGGGTTTAACTGGGACTGCAGGACTGGGTTACAAATTGAACTTCAAATTAATAGCAGAGTTTAAGGATGGTGAGGACATGGATGCCTTTTTAAATTCTTTTGAAAAAGTTTGTATTCAGGCCAAAATTCCTAGAGTCTCCTGGAGCTTCCAGATATCCCCGCTACTTACCGGAAAAGCTCAGGATGCATTGGGTCAAATGAACAATGAAGACAGTGATGATTACAGCAAGTTAAAAAACTGCACTGTTAAAGTCTGAATTAACTGCTGAATCATACAGAGCTAAATTCCGTAAGCTCAGGAGAAAGCCTGATATGAGCTATGAGGGCTAGCCATGAAATGTCAGTTTTAAAGCGTTGGTGTGAAGGAATTGAGGCAAACACTGTTGATCAAATTGAAAATGTGATTTTATTAGAACAGCTTTATTGGGCATGCCCAGCAGAACTAAAACCTGGCTAGAGGACAGAAAAAAAAAAAAAAAAAAAACACACACACACACACACACACACACACACACACACACACACACCCGCAGAGGCTGCTGAACTCTGACCGCTATGCCAAGAGCAGACCTGCTCTGAGAGCGAATGGGGAGAGTGTCAGCGCAGAAAGGGAAAAGCACACCTTCAGGGCAGCTAAAACCCTCACTGCCTCCACCAGAAACCAGTTAGCCCCAGGTTTCAAAGAAAAGATTTCTCTGAAGTAAGAAATGTTTGTTGGTTATGTAAAGAAACTGGGCACATTGCCAGACAGTGTTCAAGAAGGGCAAGCAATAATATACAAAGTAGTACCAGAAAGGAAGTGGGTTGTTTGTGTGTCCCTGGGAGCATGACAGTGAACATGAGGGAACACATGCACCCAGTCATGGTAAATGGCGTACAGACGCAGGAGTTAAGGGACACAGGGGCATCCCTGACATCAGGGAGAGAGAGAGAGAGAAGAAAAAAAAAAAAAATCTGGTACAGCCTGGTCAGCTTATACCCAAATACATAACTGTAAAGGGTTTACTGGTGAAGAGAAACACTGCCACTGGCCAGTGTTCTCCTGGACTAGGGTGAAACAGGAGAACTGTGCAACATGTGACTGTAGCCAACACATTAACAGTGGATGTGATCCTGGGTAACAATCTCCAACAGGGGATGGTATGTGCAGTTACCCGTAGCTAAGCGGCCAGGGAAAACTGTAGTTCCCCCGAGCCCCCCAGAAGCCACTGGGGAAGATACGAGAGGCTGGTTCCCCAGTCTGTGTCTCCAGATGGGGGAAGACTGATAGAGGGTAGAAATTTCCCCAGTAGCAAGTAAACACATAGCTACAGAGGGTTACTCTGAGGAGGGAGGGGTGACCTCTTGTCAGAGGGTTGGGACTGACAGTGATCCTGAGGGCCCTGATGCTAGTGCTAGGGACCCTAGTTTAGTGACTGAAGGGCGCCTGTCCCATGCCTTGGCAAGGTGCGAGGGGTTCTCAGCTGCTCAGAGAAGTGACCCTAGTTTAGAGAAGCTGAGGGCTTGGGCAGACTTGGACGGTGCACAGGGAGGTGACAGCAGACATAAGGTTTACTGTGAAAATGGACTTATGTATACACAGGCAGTACAGACAGAGGAAGGGATGCTAGGCAGGCAGCTAGTCGTTCCCCAGGGATATCGTGAGCAGTTGCTCAAGGTTGCCCACGATATTCCCTTGTCTTGTCATCTGGGAATCGCTTGCTCAATGCAGCGGTTGGCCCAGAATTACTACTGGCCTAACTTCACCCAGCAGGTGAAGGAGTATTGCAGGTCTTGTCACTGGTGCCAAGAAACAGGGAAGGCGGGCAAGAAAATCCAAGCCGCCGTGATCCCCTTGCCCATAGTGGAGGAGCCATTCCAGAGAGTGGGAATGGATACTGTGGGGCCTTTAAATACCCCCAGCTCCTCAGGGAAGAGATTCATCCTGACTGCGGTGGATTATGGCACCTGGTACCCAGAAGCAGTCGCCCTATCCTCTGAAGATAGACAAAGTGGCAGATGCCTCGCTTGGTATTTTCTCCCATGTTGGGTTTCCACAGGAGGTAATCACTGATCGATGGGGTTCTTTCATGTCGGACCTAATGAAATTTCTATGGAAAAAAGTGTGGGGTGGTGCAGAGATGCACGACACCATATCACCCACAAGCCAGTGGGCTTGTGGAATGCTTCAATGGTGCCCTAAAGTCAGTGCTCCGGGCATTTGCTTAACAGCATGGGAGGGACTGGGAGAAATACCTTTCCCACCTGTTTGCATACAAGGAGGTGCCCAAGAGTCGACAGGATTTTCCCCCTTCGAGCTCTTGTATGGACGCCAGGTACGTGGGCCCCCAGACTTGATCCGGGAGGACTGGGAAGGCAAGCACGCCACCCAGGGAACTCCCATTGTGAATTACGTCCTAAGGTTTAGGTAAAGGCTGAAGGAGCTTATGGGGACAGCCCAGAGCAACCTGGCAGCTGCCCAGCAGAAACAAAAAGTATGGTACAACCGCAGAGCCAGAGCTTGCTCGTACATGGTGGGTCAGGAAGTCATGGTCCTTATTCCGGTCCGGAAAACCAGCTGCAAGCTGAGTGGGCAGGACCGTACAGAGTGGTTAGGAAGGTAAATGACGTAAACTACATTGTGGAGTTACGTGACGACAGACAGAGGATGTACCATGTCAACATGATGAAGCCATATGCAAATAGGGCTAACAAGGTGTTTGCAGTGTGTAGTCATGGGAAGGGGACGGACGAAGGAGACCCCCTTCTGGAATTGGAGGAAAGTAAGCAGGAGTCCTCTGTGGAGGCAGTAAAATAGTCTCCCCAGCCGACCCTGGGCCAAATCCAAAAAGTGAGGAGGTTTTAGCAGACTTTGCCCCTTGTTTAGCACCAAGCCTGGACTAACCTCCTTAGCAACACACTATGTTGAGAGAGGGACACAGACGCCCATATGGCGGACAGCATATCGGGTGCCAGAGGCTGTCCAAAAGGCCTTTAGGAGGAGGTGGAGGAAATGCTGGATTTAGGGGTGATCCAGAGATCCCACAGTCCCTGGACCTCACCCATAGTCCTTGTACCCAAGCCAGGTGGCTCAGCTTGGGTTTGTGTAGACTATCGTGGACTGAAAGCAGTCACGAAGTCAGACGTCCACCCGATGCCCCGGACAGACGACCTCCTGGACAAGTTGGGAGGGGCGACCTACCTTACGACCACTGACCTAACAAAAGGGTATTGGCAGGTAGAGCCGACGGACAGAGCTAGGGAGAGGTCGGCCTTCATCACTCCGATAGGCTTATACGAGTTCAAAGGAATGCCTTTCAGAATGAAGAATGCCCTGGCCACTTTCCAAAGGTTGATGAACCAGGTGTTAAAATCGTGCTGAGGAGTACGCTGTGGTGTACCTGGATGACACTGCCATCTTCAGTACCAGCTGGGAGGAACACCCGTCACACCTTAGGGAAGTGCTGGGCAGAATACAGACGGCAAGGCTCACTGTCAAAGCCGAGAAGTGCCAGGTGGCCATGGGAGAAGTGGCATACCTCGGGCATGTGGTAGGCTGGGGACAGCTCCATCCTAACCCAATCAAGATAGAGGCGATACAGGCATGGCCCAGACCAAAACTCAAGCAGGTCAGGAGTTCTCTCGGACAGCAGGTTACTATCAAATTTGTACCAGATTACAGTGCCTTGGCTGCTCCCCCATCTGACCTGACAAAGAAACAGATGCCCAAGAAAATTACCTGGGGTCCAGCCTGTGAGGATGCCTTTTCCAAACTAAAAGGAAACACAGTGCAGTGCTCCTGTTTGACAAGTCCCAACTATAGTAAAACCTTTATAGTTGGGACGGATGCCTCAGACGAGGGTATTGGGGTGCAGAGAGACATCCAGCGAAGGAAGGGATCTCCCCATAGTCTACCCAAGCAGAGAGCTGCTCCCCAGGGAGCAAGCATACTCCATGGTGGAAAAGGAGCACCTTGCCCTAGTGTGGCCACTAAAGAAATTGGAGCCATACTTGTATGGGCAGCCTTTTGTGGTGCAGACTGACCACAACCCCCTGGTTTGGCTAATGCAGATGGGGGAAAAAAAAACAATGGCAGACTGCTCAGATGGATTCTTGCTTTACAAGGGTATGATTTGAAGAAAAAAAAAATAGATAAATAAATCACACATAGGGCCAGAGCCAAGAATCGGAACTCAGGTGTACTGTCTAGGGTCTGAGGAGTGAGCGGATTTGGGAAGCTCATCCCATGTAAGGGATAGAGTCCCCAAATTCAGTCTAGGTTGGGAGGAGTGTGACAACCAGCCAACTCTGAGTGCGGTCTCTGTTTTATTATTATTACATAGAAATAAGATTAGCCATTCATAATTCCCTCAGGGAAAATCCTTTGACTTGCAATAGTTGTCAGGAAGAACGAGAGAGGGGTGTCAGAGAGAAGCCAGAATGGGCATTGAAGAGAGGTTGATGTCTGGGCCAGGGAGGACCCAGACGGATTTGGAAGGTTCAATATACATTCCCGGGGAACCCTTGAATTACATCAGAGACCTTTGAGGTGTAGATTCCAAGGCCCAGACAGGATTAAAGAGGTAAATACACTTTTGCTTTGAATACAGCGACTTAGATCAAAGAAACTTTTGAGATGTATGTGTAGCACAGCACAAACCGGTTTGGTCTGGTTAACCCAAGGGAGGAAAGGCAGTGAGGCCACTTTACATATATGCATCTATGTAGATATATTCATCTCTCCTTCTCTATATTTCTCTATATCTATACAGATAGAGAAATATGTATACAGATATCCCTATTTCTATTTATATAGGCGCACACACACACACACACACACACACACACACACACACACACACACACACACACACCACGTATTTTATTTGGACATTCTGCAAGATAAATATAGATGTTAAACCAAAGCGGAGTTATGGGACCTCAGAAGGCCGGCTCAGAACTGTGTTTAACTGTTGAGAGAACCTTGACAGAGACACGAAACAATATTTCTGACAGAAGAAAGACCATCAAAGCACTGAAAGAAAGCAAGCATATTAAATTAGACCAGTCTGAATGTATTATAGGAACTGCAGTTTTACCAGTTTGTGTTAAGGCTGTATGTGTTGGGATATTTGTTCTGTAATTATCGTTCTGTTTTGACATTTTAAAGTAAAGATATATTTTACAACAGAAACTGCCTGGATTGCCTTGACTTTTTTTTTTTTTTAATATTTTAAGTGGAGCTTTTGAAGGTTGTAAGTAACACTGTGTATGATCTTACCTGTATAGCAAACTGAAATGGATAGAATTCTCTAAAGTCTTGCACAGAATTCTAAAGGGTTCATTTGAAAGACCTGGTTGGGTGCCCAAAGGCAAAGATATCTGGCCCCAAGACAGAATTATCAGAGCCCAATAACTGGGTATGCTAACAAGAGGTTATCAGTTTGAATCCCTCCAGAGCTAGAGACAAAGGTGACTTGAACCCACAAAACAGACAAGAGGGCTACCTTGTTCTGTTCACCGTCCACAAATCATATGCTCAGAGGTTGGCACTTTGGGAGTAAAGGGCTGACCAGCTGAGCAACTTGATGATAGTTCCATGCTATTTTACCATTAGAAAAATGTGGAAGAGCTGTCCCAGTGGCATGGTGAGCTGAAGCATTGGTACCATACCTCCTGCCACACTGGCAACCCGTGTTCAGTGGAGAGTGTAGATTGCTGGGGGGGTCGACCAGAGAGGAAGAGGACAGAGCATCCCAAGGGACTGCTCTCCTCTCCCAGGGAGGGTGGACTGGCATTCCTGAATGCCTGCCCTAAGGAGTGAGGGTCCAAGGGAGCCAAAGACAGAGGGTGCTGCAGGACTATGCAGTTTGCGGACACCTTCACATGCACAGTGATGTGCATGCCCCAGTAACAGAGACAGGAGAAGGAAAAAAACAAAAACAAAAAACAAAAAAAAAAAAAAAAAGGCTCTCCAACAGGCTCCATGAAGCCCTGTTCGTGCTCCCAACTCATGGTTCATTTTGTCGTAGCCAGGTAATAGCTGGTAACTGGGTAATGGCTGGTAATTGGGTAATGCCCACTAGGCACAAGTAAGTGCCCGTTTCAGGGGTAACCCGGAGCACTAAGGAGGTTAAGCGACTTCCTCAGAGTCACAGTATGCACGTGGAGGTTGTGGGAATCAAACCCAGGTCTGCTGGATGTACCAAGCTCATTCACAGCTTGTTACTCTAACCTCTAGGCTACTGCCCAGGAATGTGGATTAGTCACAGGAGGGGAGGAAGGGGCCCTCCCTCCTGGCCCTGATCCAGGGAAATCCATGGAGGACTTGCCTGGGTTGTATCAGAGTCAAGAGTCATGCGCAGGTGGAACAGAGCCCTCATCGAGGGGCGAAGCCTTGCCTACCAGCCACCCTGTGGGACAAAAAATAATGTGGAAAAAAAAAAACATGGTAGTACCATCCTTGTACAGTTTCTTTATACTCCCCCTCTCTGGCCACCGACTGGTGCGGACACCCAGCTCAACCTTGTCCCACCGGCCTGAATTCCCCAGCCTTACCAGTGGGGTGCCTGTTTCACTCCTCTGATCACCTGACCCCCAGATCTAAACCCCACGGGGCAGGACTGCAGACTCCTCTTGGCGACCTTTCTACAATATAGTTAAGTAACCAGGAAACACAGGAAGCACCTGAGGTAAGCTGGGAGGACCATACACTGGGCGTGTGGGTCAGCCACTGGACCCACCATCGCCTACCAAGTGCCAAGGCCATTTCCTTTTCCATTCCTCCCTGGGTTGGGCGGTGCATCCGAGACCATGTGCTTATTCCCACATGCCACTGCCAATCCACTGGCAAAGGATCCCAAGGGCTGCCGATGCCCCAGTCACCACCAGGAGTCTCCAAAGCCCAGGCTCCACAGCTCCCTCCTCTGTGGAGAGAAGAGGAGTCCTCTGTATGCTCAATCTTCTCTCCCCCAGGTTGACCCCAACAACTAGAGTCAGTTCCCAAACTCAGGTCGCCAGCATAGCACAAAGTGTGGCATCCAGCACCTCAACCTTCAGCGTCACTGAGTCAGCCCAGTACTATTCTCATAATTAACAGCATGTACATTTATAGTAGTATCAACTGAAAAGGTTTTTAAAAACAGTGTTGGCAAACTTCAGTGACCAAGTCATTAATTATAAAGTAAGCTCTAAAAAGATGTTGGATACAAATCTGAGAAAATACATGGACCATTAATTTGAAGGGCAAAATTTGCTGACTGACTAATACTGCTGTTTTATACTCAATCCTTAAACAAATCACAGCCATATACTGGAGATGCAGGCACCACCGAAAAGTTGGTTTGTAAGGATAAAACTTGTCCACCAACTTCTGCAATAGATGCATGCAATATAAATGGGAATGAAGGAGTTAATGGCTTGGATTTTCTGGCCTTGTGGAGAACAAACTGCCTAGCAACTTTCAGAAAAGTTGATGGCCTCAAATCTCAGAGAAGGACCAAGAGGAGGAAGTGGACATACAGAGTCTGAAGAGACTGGGCCACTCAACTATAAACTGAATGTTAAATATAATTGGACACACAGGTGAAAAACTGATTGCACCAACCATATGCATTTCTTTCCATTCAAAGGGAACAAGAATTACCTACTCAAAAGGAGACTATAACAATGCTGAGAGAGTTACAAGGGGAATTCTGCTAGGGTTACCAGATTCTTTCCTTCTTTCCTTCCTTCAAGCTGCGAGCCTACTGCTGCAACTAAGTGGGAGCTGTCAGATAGCATAGGAATTCAGTCCCTCTCCCCCAGTGTAGCAGAGAGGTAGGAAAATTAGCTTAACTTAGGAATAGTCTCTTTTTGCCATTTGTCATTTAAAACTCATTTGTTTATTTTTCCTGTAACAGTGTTATGTTAGATCCTGTAATGCAATGTTTGACCGTCTTTAAGAAGGCATTTATTTACACAGTACTGGTGATGTTTAATTTCTAAAGTATTTTATGGTTTCCACTGGCAAAGGAAAACAGTTAGCATTTGCCACCCAAAAGGCGAACTACTAGACTTTAATTTGTGGAACTGCATTTTGACCTCCCAACTCTGAAGGGGGGTGGGGGAGAAGAAAGACCTTTGCAGGTGGTCGCTAGTAAAACAGAGTGAGACACCTTTCTGAAAGCTGTTGGGGCGCGGCGCAGGGGAGAGAGAGAGGGGAGGGATTTGTCACAATGCTCCCAAAATAAACAATTTTTACTTCAGTGATCTACTCTGATTTTTGTATCGGTGACAATAGCCCCCCATCCTCTGATCCACCCCATGCCCAGGCTTGCCTCCCAAGCGGACACCATATGCAAGCCCAGATTACCCCAGCAGACAGAGGCAGTGGACAGTGGATGGCGGAGAGTCATGCAGAGGGCCCCCTACATTTGTTTTTTGCCACTTGCTTCCACGGGTGGGAGCGGTACAATGCCCAGCATCCAACCCCCCCAACGTACTGGCACCGATCGCAGCAGTACCCCCAGCCTCCAGCAGGGGTTCAATGCCGGGCACCCTTCTCCCTCCAGAAGCAAAGCAGTCCCCAAGACGCTCGATCCTTCTCCTCCGGCCAGCCCTCCGACTCCTGGGTCCGTTCCCAAACCCAGGTAGTCTGCGTCATAACAGAAATCAACTGCTGTGCGGCAGGCCGCTCTATCTCGTGACAATGTGGGGTTGGAGGAGAAAGAAATACAGCAAGTCTGAGCTTCTTTAGTGAACTCACAAGTGTCCAATCTATAATGGTTTGGTAAAGTGCGCAAAAGGCCGTAACTGCCTTGCACAAATCAGCCACTTGGCCTATAACCTTTTGCCCAGGAAACTGTCAGGCTGACGATTTGATCAAAGCTGGTGGCTTCTTCTGCTGCCACGTGGGCCTTTTCGACTCCTCTAGCCATGGTCACCTTGATTTAACTGCCACACAGTACAAAAAACTAGGATTTCCAGACAAAATACAAATTTAATTCCTAGGACGAATATCTTAATTGCTCTGCGAATGTCTGCTTGTGAGATTGCTTACTCACTGGCTTCAGACTAAAGAAGGCAAGCTTACCTCTAGGTTAACATGGAACTCTGTAGGCAAGGGAGTTGGGGAGGCGCTTGTTGTACACAAACACTAACATATTCTCTAGTATGAAGGCCAAACAGCCTCGTAACGCAGTGTGCTGCAGCTCTCTAAGCGAGCAAAACTACCAGCTAAGAACAGAAAGGATAGCTCCCAATACCTGCAGTGGAGTCTCAAACAGGGGCTTGCAGAGTACTGGACCCATTAAGGCCCCACGGGAGCAGCACTTGGGATTCACAGACTGGCTTGGTTCAGCCAATAGCTGCAAGAATCTACCCATGTCAGAGTGCACTCTCTGAATGTGCCCTTCGTAAGGGCCAAGCACTGCACCCAATGGAAAAACCTGCGCTCAAAGTTCAGATGGCCAGATCTTAGTGTGCTCAATACAGAAGAAATAAAAGGCACAAAATGACTTCTTGGCCTAATCTCTACTCATCCAGTGCGCTGAATAAGCCAAAAGTGTACCGTTTTCCTTAATCATGTGCAATGGTTTACATATTTTTTATAAAAGCTTGAAAAGCTAAAAAAATCACGTCCGTGTGTCAAGATTAGTGTTTCCTGAAAATTATGCAGTTGTGGTTCTTTAAGCATGTGTTAACTTGCTCTACAGTGGTTGAAGAGCATGGAGTTATTTCTGTCCTCAGTCAAACTTAAGGGTGTGAAGACATCATTTTAGATTAGCCTGCTGTTTCAGATTCCCAGTTAGAGTAGTAGTTTGTAGAGCTAATAGTTTGACGAGTTCTCCAAGTTTTGCAAACCCAGTGTCTGGTTTATGTTTAGATAGATAAGGATATATTTTATATTTTAATCTCATTTCAAATTGCTGATCATTTCAGTTTCAATGCTGCATTGAAGTAGTGGAAATGTTTCAACATGAGAAAAATCAGCTTGTCTGTATCACAGTTTAGCGTTTTCCAATCAACTGATTTAAAAAAAAAAACACACACACACACACACACACACACACACACACACACTAACACACACACACACCAACACACGGCTATTTAATAACTATAAAATCTAAATTGTTTTTTCACAGAATTTGTTTTTGATGTAGCCTTCATAGATACATTCATGCAAGAACATTATTTTTCATGTCAGATTGACAACAGCACATGTGCTTGAAATACTGTTGCAGACAGACACCTGTCCTAACTCAAATTTCGGATCTTTGGTGGTGTGTGTGTGTGTGTGTGTGTGTGTGTGTGTGTGTGTGAGAGAGAGTGTGAATACATCATGTATGTGTAGAACTAGAAACACTATGTGGCATCCCGATGCACTGGGTCTCTGCCCCGCAGTTGAGGCAGCTGCAGTCTGCCACCACCTGTCCCTGCCCCACAAGCCACCCTGCCTTCTGCTCCACATTTGAGGCTGCTACATCCTGCTGCCCACTGTCTTCTCCCACACAGTTAGGGACTGTGCACCCTGCCCAAACAGTGGGGGTTGCTGCACCCTGCTACCCCCTCTCCACCACCCTCCGTTATGGAAGCTGCACCTGTTGCCCCCTGTTCCAGTCTCCACAGTCAGGGCCGCTGTGTTAAGCCCTACAGTGCCAGGTTCCCTGCCTCCACAGCTGGGGCTACTGTACCATGCTGCCCTAGCCACCAGAGGTGGTGCTTCTGCTACACTCTGCTACCCACTTCTATTGGCCCAAATGGGCAGGGCTGCTGCACCACCTGTACCCCATCTCAGTCCGGGCTGCTGAGCCATGGCACAGCACTGTTTAATATCGCCTGGGCCATGCCCTGGCACACTGCAGTTGCGCTGCACCAGGTTTGCACCCATGCCTGGCGCATGTCTGATATCCCACCCATGGTGTGTTATCTGTATCAAAACTTTGATCAGAAATTAAATACACAAAAAAAAAAAAAAGACCCGATTATGCACCTTAAAAAAAAAGGTTTCAAATAAAGGTTCAGTTAAATTGGATTGTAAATGGTTAAGTTAGCGGTGGAATGGCTAGCAATCAGGAGTCAGACTGGTTCGTTTAAAGTGGAGAGAAGTTTTGCCCCATACTTTAACTGTGGTACCAGCTGTATGTTTAAATAAAGCTGGTGACCCATTTATGATACTGTTCAAAACATATCACTGTAGTAAGAGATTAGATTCAGTATGGTGGCTACTGGATTTGCTTTCTTTTTTAAAGGGTTAGGATAATGTTCAGTGTAGATTCAGTAGCTGGCCATGTGCCAATATGGATTTAATCTACAGTCAGCAGACCATCTCTGGCCAATGAATTTCCTAGATTTTCTCGCCATTTCAGAAATTACTTTGATAGATCAGGCTTATACTGGGGCCTTGCGCCTTCCAAGTATGAATTAAAAGACTCTTAATCTCATCCCACCAATATGTAGTGGCCTCCTGGGCCGTGGACCCAAACCCAGGTCATGTCAAGCAGCACCCTCACTACTGCATTATTTCAATGGGCTGATCATTCACTACTCCTTGCCTGAAAAGAAAGAGCACTCAATGTCTGGAGCACAGTGCCTTCAAGGACAAACTATGGTATAGCTATGAGCTGAAATAAGCTTACCTCTGTGAAGTTGATCTTCTCTCCAGTAAACATCCGTTCCTTGCACTTTCAACTGCCCTGGACTTTGCCTAACAAAACAAATACAGCATCATACACTACTACAGAGCACAGTGACCAAACATTAGCATGTGCATTAGACTGTTCCACATTTTTCCATAGAAATTGTGTGGCAGGCTGGGCAGCTCTATCAGCCCATCCACAGTTCTGGCTCTCTCACATCTCTGTGGTGGGCACAACCCCTTCCTCCAGAGGGAGGAGAGCTGTCAGAGGAGATGCTAGATTCCCCCCGCCAAAAGCGACCAGATTGTCAGTTCTCAAACCTGGATCACTGGTGTGGCAAAGGCAAGGCACTAGGCGCCTCAGCCCTTCACACCATGGGGTCGGCATCCAGCAGTTCCCACATTGAACAAGTGGAGGAAAAAAGTACTTAATTTCTAAAGAGTCACCAACACTTACAATAGTGATAGAAGTAGGAACCTCAGCAGAATTTAACATGTGAGCATTTATGTCAAGAGTTTAAACTGACTGATCCCAGATCTTCGTTGCTATGGAGCAGGTCCTGAATTGGTGAGGGGGCAGGGGAGAATTATCTACAGACCTGTGCTGGATTTTCCATCTGTTCTACCAGTGGAACCATTTATTTAGTGACAATATGCCAACACCAAACAAATCAATCACTAGGTACACCATTACTGTTGAACTTACCAATGATCTGCCTGCAGCCAGCCACCATTTCTAGGGCTGTACAACACAGCATACAAAGAAATTCTGTTTAAGGCTTCCATAGCTACCACAGTAGTCAAGTACTATAATGAGTTTCCTGAAGTCCAGTCTGTCGATTTCATAAGACTCCCATGTGCTAAAAATAGCACTGATCGAACTATGCTACACTTATTTGTGGTAGTTCCATTATGTTTTCCTTTTAAGTTTGGGGGTGCAGTTCCCCTCCTTTTATTTTCTAACACAAGAGAGTACATCAATCAATGCTGAATGGTACTCTACAGCACTCGCTAGAGTACAAAAAGAGAGGACTTGGACTTTGTCAAATGTCTAATGTACAGCTCAATTAGAACTAGGTCTCTCCAATATATCCATTTTAGTCTTTGGTAACCAGGTAAGGCCCACTAGGCACAAGCGGGTGTTTTCAGGGGCAACCTGGGAGCACTGGGCAGTTAAGTGACTTGCTCAGAGCCACACAGTATTCAAGTGGAGGTTGCAAGAATCAAACCAAGGTCAGGTCTGATGGATGTACCAAGCTCATTCACAGCTCATTACTCTAACCTCTAGGCTATACTGCCATCCCTTCTGACTATCAAATAAAAGTTGTTAGACATAAACGGTATACTGGTAACTGATCCAATTAAAATGGCCGACTAGTTCAATTGATTAACCAAAGTTAAGCTTGGAAATGGACATGTTAAACACACACTCATTTCAAACCTCTACTTGCTCATGATGCTATGAAGCATTTATTTGAGCACAAATGAAACTTCATGTCTAGATAGTCTAGTCTATATAGAAACATGCAGCTCCAAATCATTTGGTTTCCTTTAACCAGTCTTATCAGCTGGTGTTTTGCACACACAGAGACACTGTGCACGCATGCATGTCCCCCAATTACAACTAAACTTTCTTCCAACAATCTCTAAAGTTTTAGGAAAATTCATTTAGTGCAGATTTCATTTAATCTAAAAAAAAAAAAACCACCCCACACAGCAGCACTATTTCTGCACTAGATATTTATATGGTCATGCTATTTCTGTAGCCTTTAGTTCTTTGAACCCTTCTGAATCATCCAATTAGGCTGTGATGTGATGGAATCATTTCAGATTGATTAGTCAGCAATCTGGAATTGTTGCCAACTGGTCTCATAAAATTAAGTTGGAAATGCTGCCTTTGCCAAAAGTGGTCCCCTCAAGGATCAAACTTAAGACAGTTCCTCTTCACCATTTGCGTGAATGATCTTTTAATTAAAAAATTTTGTAGGCAAATGAAGACTTGGGAGGCCAAAGTTCTGGGGAGACCAGAGTCTGCACAGTCCTCGCTAAACTTACTGCAGCCTCCTCTCAAAGTATCCTTAATTTTAAGCACCCAACTGCAACACTGCCCCACCTGCATCGTTATCCATCTCCCCACTCCCCGAGCTCCAGCAAGCTACTGTATGTCTCAGCACACCCGAAACCCTTAGAGACCGCCATGCAGCAGTCTGTTTCGCTAGTCCACCACCCACTCCATGAAGTAATACTGCCTTATGCCCCTTTTAAATGTACCCCCTACTAGTTTATACTTGCGCCTCCTGCTGCTTAACCCCTCGCTTTGTCTAAACAGAAGTCACCAGCCACCTCTGTTGACCCCGTGGATGTATTTAGAGATTTCATTCAATCACCCATTTTCTATCTTGCCTCTAAGCATGTACATGTCGAGGCTAGACAGACTCCTCACATGTCTTCACTTAGATGAAGCCCTGTCATTTTAGTGACCCTTCTCCAAGCAGCTGGATTGGTTTTTGAGGAGAGGGTTTCAAAACTGCACAGTACTCTACATACCACCTCACCAGGAACATGTAGAGTGGACAAAACATCCAGTCTCCCACTGTAAACGCCTCTCCCTACACAGCACAGTCGCTAGTCACACAGCACCCCAATTACATCTTTCATGTCGAATCTGCCACATATCAGCAAATAAGCCAACCTTCCTCAATCTCATCCCTGTGCTGCAGATGAATACACTGAACACTGTTCCAAGGACTAACTCACGTGGCAGCCCACTCTTCACTTTTCTAACCCCCCCAATCACTCCACCAGTTCCCTAACCACTTAAAAACTAATCCAACCCCCATTCCCAAGCTTCTCAGCTTTTCCAGTCTCCCATGCAGCATCCAAGTACCAAACATACACAGCTTGGTTTACTGTGTTAAACACAAAAACACCCCACACAACCATGAGGTTAGTTTGGCATAACCTACACCTTACAAAGCAAGGCTGCCTCTCGTCCTATAGACTTACTTGAGGAATTCCACCATTCTCTAATCATTGAGTAGCTTCCACACCAAAGGTCAAACTGAACCAGCCTGTAGTCGCCAGGAGCCCCTTATCCCCTCCCTTGTGAAGGTAGATCACATGCACCTCTCCCCAGTACTTCAGTACCCCACCAAGACAGGGAACAGGTTTACAACCCAACTCTAACAGTAACATCCAAGATTTTAAAACATGGGCATCAGTAGGGGGACTGGGAGCAGTTAGAAATGGAATTGGTCAGTTTCAAGTTGTGTTTTTATTGCAATTTTCAGTTTCAAATATTTACCAAGTCTATCAGCATCTTTAGAACATCCTCAGTGATAAGGTTCTTCGAATAGTCCACCAAGATATCGCCATCATCCGTATTCAGGGTTATGCTGTAAGACACAGGACATGTCATTCATTAGTGCTCCAGCTTCCTTTAAACTGCCATTGTTTACAGTACATAGTTCGTGTTAGTCATGTATGACAAGCAGCCCCCTCAAATATGCTGCTGTGCACATTACACATATCAATGTCTGCCATGTCCCTCCGAGCTCAGTCTCCCAACGCACGGTTAACAAAGATAACTAAAATAAATAAGCAAGGGTTAAACACTACTGAACTCCACTCAAAGTGAACAATTAATGGCACCTGCAACCCCAAAAAAAAAAAAAAAAAAAAAAAGTAGTATGCACCCATAATAAACTTGCCATGCATTTCCACTTCAGGGGAAATAACAGAATGGACGGTTTCTGCTTCCTTCTCAAGGTTTCATATGCCGTTCTCAACCAATTAATGGATTGTGTATGGTTAACTATACATTAGTTGAAAATGGGTAACCAGGAAAGGTCCACAGAGCCAAGGCTCATTTCCATGCTTGACCCAAGAAGAGGGTGGATTACAGGAATAAAACATAAAGAATAGTACAGGCAAATAATACAGTAAAAAGGTGTACTGGCAATATATAGGGCTTGTCCATCCTTAGGATAACAAGGTACTGTAATCCTTCACCAGGAACCCAAGATATATTCCACAGAATCATAAATGATCCTATACACATGTACAAGACATGGGCTATGTACAGTGTGCAGGCAAGACCGAGAAATCTGGTCTCATTTACACATGCAAACTCTGAGGAAGAAGTGATAGAACTTCAGTAATGAATATCTCTGCCTCAATACCATTCAAAGGGGCTACCACGTTGTTTAACTGGACAAAAAAAAAAATAAAGAATAAAAAAAGGCACTGTACCACATACTCGGTGCTTAAAATTGTTTGTAGGTCCAAACACAGCTGCAACCTTAAAGTGAAGCATCAGTATATTTTCGGGAAGTTAAGACATTTAAAGTGTAAACTGCATGGCACTCCAGTAGTTGCCACACCACTGCCCAACCTCCACGCTTCTAATCTAACGTTGTGCCTCGCAGCACGTACCAGGGATAGAATGAATGAGTCAAGGACGTGCATTAGTAATGCATCAAATGCGCCCTTCGATGCTGCGGTAACAATCTGGCCTACCTACATCTAGACAGTAGTTGCATAGCGGAAAGTAAAATAACCCATCAAAACACGTAATTTTTTTTTTTTTTCTTTACCAATCGATGTTTAGCAAAGAGTCAGAATACTCGGGGAGAAACGGAGGGGTGGGTACTGCGCCATAAAATCAGTGCACAGCTGTTTAAGAACCCTTCTTATTCAAACAGTTTTGCCCATTCTGTCCAGAAGACAACACTGCTCAGGTCCTCACCATCCACATGGGCGGGGGCATTAAGATCACACACAGTCGCAAGGTCACGAAGTCTCCGTCCAGATTGACTACCCTTCACGCCCTTTTATCTGCAAATTTTGACAGCTATGCTGGCACACTAAAACTGCAACACCGAGAATGACCTTGATCACACGTCTCTGCGCTGCTGCGGAACTTAATATAGATTTTAACTAAGAAGTGTATTGCTTGCCACTGCAATAATATTAGTCTAACAAGGAATTATAGAATTGCACCGAGCACACCTAATGCGTACAATCTTACTTTGCATCTCTAATAAACACGTTAAAAAAAATTAGCAAATATAAATTCATTAGAAAGACAACCAATTTACATAACCAGGAAATACTACTCAAAATTGGATGAATCTAAAGTACCACTCACCTGAATTTCTTAAACCTTTCCGGATCGGACTCAAACAACTTTCTCATCTTGAGGCTCGGCGCGTTCGCTTTGTGCCATGAGCCAGCTTCTGGAAGCTGGAGTCGCTGGTTAGACCGGGTGCCATGAGTACTAGCGGGAGAAGCTGAGTCTGCAAGCTGCCGCACTCCTTACCGTTACAGAACGACACCCTTAATGCTCCACGGGTAAAGCTGCGACGATTTTGGCAGGAAATGGATTTTATACCAATCAGTGCGCATGGACGAGCCACGCCCATCGGTGACGTATGGGCCTAACCCAACCGGAACTGAAAGTTGTAAGCGCTAGAAGAGATACCCAGTGTTCAGTAGTGGAAATACACTGCGTTCTGTGGAGAGTTTGGGTGTTGTGAAAGATTTTGTCATCTTCTACCCAGATTCAGAGGCGGCCTTATTTCAGCATCCATCCCAATAAGATTATAGTCGCAACTATTTTCTGACTTTCGGTTTCTGCTTATCGCTTATTGAGAACTGAATTGGTCTACACACGGACATGATACCCGTAACCACTTACCACTAAGACGAAAGAACTCTGCGGCCCTCTAGTGGTCAGGTCCTTTCCTTTCTTTGTGTAACATATCTACGGGTTCGGGGAAGGATGAGGTTACCTGGCACAAGGGACCTAGGTTTGGCTACTCTGCACAGGGGCACCCAAGTAAATCCAACTACAGGAAGTAATAACTGTAATGTCCAGAATTGGGATTTTTTCAGTGTGGCTTTATTTATTAACTAGCTGAACATAAACAAAGCATTGCATGGTCCCCAAGGGTTACGTTACTGTATGTGCAGATTAGAGGTTAACACAGCGGTCCATTTGAGGAATGAACACATTACTACAGTTGTCTGGCTTTGGACCCACGGGCACTCAGCCGGACTTTGCATCGCATTGGATACATAGCCCGGCTCCCTGCTGGCCACTCGACTGACGGTCCACTTGAAGAATGAACCCAAACTTTACTTGGAAAGACATCCCATCAAACAAGGAGACTCCCAAACTGTGGCTCCCCACACCACTTGAAGTCTGTGACTCCTAGAGAGATTTGTTTTCGTACTTCCAGTCGAAACTCCCATCAAACAAGGAGACTCCCATCCAACAAGGAGTAATTTTCCCATCCTGTGGCTCCCCACACCACTTAGAGTCTGCGACTCTTAGAGAGATTTTCAAGTTGCGACCCACGTCTGGGTACCCACCCCATCACTGGGCAAGTAGCAAAACACAGACGAAATCCTGTGAGGTGGACCTGGTTACTATAGATGGGGGTTTTCCACCTCCAGCTCCCACGCCCATACCGGCCATTTCTGTGGACCCACAGAAAACTTTAGACTTTAAAATGTAGATTGAGCGGTGGATGACCTGAAGCACCCCTCTACAGCGAACTTTAAATCCATTTAAAACTTTAAACTGTTTGACTGCTCTATTTGTTTGTCCTAGTTGACATAGTCCTCCAAATAGCAGTCCACATTAATTTCAACTGAAGAAAACAATTTGTTTGCCCTTCAAATGGAGCCAAACACTCACCCATTCGTTGCAGGTGCCCCACAGCAGAAGTACTGTAACCTTTGCTGTTATACAAGAACAGACAAAAACAAAATCGGCAGCTTCCTTCCATGGTGGGAGAAGGGATTGCCCTGGAACCCACAGAACTTTCCTCCCGAGGGAGGGGCACACTGACAGGCGGTCTCCACCACTTTAAAAAGGTAAACACAGGAACACTTCCTTTTTCTTAGTGAGAGATCAAACAGCAGACTGATGCTTCCTTCTTGCTTAAGGACAAATGGAAGACTCCTTTGAATTTCCCAAAGTTCTAAATTTCACTCCCTGAGCTGGAGATTTCAAAGTGGCTCATGCAGCTGCGACAGTTCTATAGTGATGTCATCTCTCAAGTCTCAGCTGTGACTGAGGACAGAGTGAGACAGTGTGAAACCCATTTAACTGGAGTTTCACAAGCTGCCTTCCCTGCCTACCACTAGGTCTTACTGGGATTCTAGTAACCCCGGGTAACAAAAGGGTTACATCTGCATTTAGCCAACTTTCTAGGATATTACTAGTTCCCATAGTAGTGAAGAACCTCGTACTGTTTGGTCCTTTCTGGTCACTGGAAGTATCTATTTGATACAAAGTGGACGTGCTAGTTTCCCTAAGAGCAAAGGACCTCATTCTGTTCTGCACTATATTTTTCTGTTGGTCCTTTTCTGTCATTGGAAGAAAAAAAGTAAGCAATAACCCACAACAGGTGTGCAGGTATTGGATATTATACAATAGCTTGAAAATAGTGATTCAGATTGGCTGGCATGATTTACACAACATGTAAATCGTACTATCACCCACAGTAAAAAGTGCCAGTTGGCTGCATCAGAAACCCTTTTCTGAAATCACTCAGAACCCCTGAAGATCAAGCATGGAAACCACGATATTCGTTGCAATGAAAAGTGAAATTCAAACATATGCTACTCTTTTTTTGAGTCTTTCCATTAAAATTATTTTAAAATGTTAAGCATTTCCACACAAATTTACTTCAAAGGAAAACACTGTCATCACGCTCTGTTTCTCTCCCTCTCTCTTTCTCTCTCCCTTTTTTTATAAAAAAAAACTCCACCATATTCTCTGCTGCTTAGTCGACAGTAAACCATGACCCGAACAAGTATTTTGGAACTAGCTACATTTCTGTCACGTGTGTGTGTGTGTGTGTGTGTGTGTGTGTGTGTGTATATATATATATATATATATATATATTCCCTCCTGGTCCTCTGCACCTCCTTTCTTCTCCCTCAGATCCTACGACCAGAGAAGACGCCGCTCAGTAATGCAGCTGTCCATGTAATCTTAGGCTCCAGTTAAAACTTGCAGTCGCTGCTGGAAACGCTCTGACCTCAAACCCTTTCGTCTTCTAGTACAGTGAGCCAAAGGAAAGAGACTCAGTATGACCAATTAACAAAACAAAAATTACTAAAAACAGTCCATGTCTTAAAAAAAGAAAAATAAGAGACAACCCAGGAGGACCAGACCGTTCTTACAGCAGCCAGCCAGTGGGCGCAACATGTTCTGTCATTTCTGGTCACACCAGGCACAATGCAGACAGCCATGTAGAACTGCGAACACATTCTCTCTTCAAAAAAGAGAGGTATGCCACAACCAGTATGTCAAACGCAGCCACTGATTATATTTCAAATCTATTCATACCAAATACAGACGCCAGTGGTGCTGTACACCTCTGACCCTAGCAACCTAGGACTATTTTTTTTTTTTGGCGCAATACCAAATTCAACAAAATAATGTAAAATTATGTTTTTCTTTAATTTGCTTTAACAGAAAACTACAGAGGGCATTGTATAATCCAATATGCCTCTCGAGGGTGTAGTTGATGCCATGATTTACCCACACCTGGTGTGGTTACCAAACCACACCGCGAGTGGTTAAATCCTGGCATCACCCACACCCTCTTATGATATATTGCCTTATTAATGAACACCACAAGTGCGTTTTGTGGCCTCGTGCCCTCACAGCACCCGGGGTATTCATTAATCTCAAATACCCACACACCCTGGAGTGGGTTATTGCACTTATAACATGGGGTATGTTTAAACAACAACAAAATATATGAAAAGGTGTTTTTTTGCTGTTTAAATAGCAACAAAGAGTACTGTATCTTGCCACCTTGCAAAATAGTCCCTAACAGAAGAAACAAAGATATTCCTGTAATTATGCACACAGAATGTGAGATACCACATTGACATAATTTATCACATTTCTGATCATAATGTCCTCTGCTACCATGCACATACTGTAATATTCTCCCCCCACCGCCACACACACACACTCCTCCAATCCACTACAGTGCAGGATAGATGAGGAGTTAATGTGTTGTAGTAGTATCACACAATCCTGGTAGTTGCCATGCATTATAACTGAAAAGGAGAGCAACTACTCGTTTAGTACTGTTAAGAATTATAGCACGGCAACTATGGCTTCGTCTGTGGTTTGTGTCTTCACTCAGTGCTCCCTCTCCCTATATCTCTCTCTCATCACCCCATTGCACTGCTCGCTAGCTGTTGCCATGGGTAAACATTCCGTTCACAGTACAGACAGAAATTATCCAGATAGACAGAGAGAGAGAGAGAAAAAAGGAATAGTCTTTTGCACCACAAACGCAACCCTGGGAAGCTCACCCATTGATGGTTACTCACAGCTCCTCTCCATTTATTTTGATTCCAATTAGCTGCTGTCTGTCCCTTGGTGTGCACAACTCACTTCTCGTTCTACAGCTCTCTGTCTTTCTTTCTCTTTCCTCTGGCTCTCTCGGTTCCTCTCTGTCAGTTACTGTCTCCCTCTCACTGCATATCTGTTCTGTTGGTGAGGCAACGGTAACGCAGGATGGCAGTCCAACCTCTGCGGGGGGGCATCTCCCTCTTCCTACAGGATAGGAGACAGGGGACACTGTTCATCTGGACGACTGGCACTGTGGATCATCGGGCTCCCAGATGACTGTTTCAGCCACTGGTCTCCTGCATTGCTTCGTATTGCTGGAGGGGAGAGAGGCAAGTACCAGAAAGCGAACCCTGAGACATACTTCTGTGGCTGCCTAGTTGTCAATGCATTGGCCACAGAACAACTGTGCAGGAGGAGTACGATCCACTGGCGGTTGGGTGGGTAGTCAGGGTGCAGAGTGGAGGACACAGATTTCTGACAACCACCTGCTCTCGGAATGCTGATCTCAGTAAAACTGACACTTGTATGCTACATGTGTGGGAATATCTAATACATGTAGGGGAATGTGCTTGGGGATGACTACCCAGTACCTACATTCCTGTACCTGTCTCTGTATGGGACAAGTAATGATCTGCGGGGCGAGTGAGTGGGTTTTACTGTACCACTCACTAAGAGTAAAAAAAAAAAAAATGACTGCTTTTACGTTCGCGCAGTTGGAGCAAAAACCACAGCCGGCACAGCTCACTGATTTTGCCTGGCACCTTCTCACATCCACTGTGAGTATATCGTGCAGTAATGCACGTTCAGGTGCCAGGACTCAATCAATCAGGTATCCGCTCCATTTGTCCCCATGTTATAACAGTAGATATTCGAGAGAATCTCTTCTCTTAGGCCACAACTTTGGAACTGTATCCTGTCAGCGCTAGGACCACACAGAAGCTTTTGCTGGCCAGGGGACACCCCACTTATGACGACATCATGTGTCAGTAATATAAAGCTGGAGGGGGTAGGTTCAGGGATGATGTGAGGAAGTTCTTCTTCTCGGAAAAGGTGGTGGACAACTGGAACAACCTCCCAGCTGAGGTGGTGGGGGCAAGTACAGTCACAGGTTTTAAGTGTGCATGGGATAAACACATGGCTATCTTAGATAACAGAGGGGGGGTGGATGACAGCCCCCAGTAGTGGCTGGGGTAGCACTATTAGGGATTTTATGGGTAGACTAGGTGGGCCAGGAGGTTCTTATCTGCCAGCAGAATCTATGAATAAACATGGGTGGCCCCATCTGTCCTCAGTTCCCTGACGAGAACGTGCTCGGAGGACTCTATTCTTGGGGAACTACAAGATTATACCAGCATCCATGATATTAGGCAGGCACTGGAGAAAGCAGCCATGAAAATTCCCAAGGTACAATTGGATGCCAAATTCCCCTATAGCTGATAAAAGGGAAGGAGGGAGGGCTGGCATAGCCTAAGGGAAGAGATTGTCTCAAAGATCTACTGTTTCATTAAGTACATAACTATTCTGTCTTCTTTTTCAAGGATATCTCTTCCCTTAGGCCACACCTTTGGAACAAGTCCCAAGCAGTCCCAAAAGCTAACTGGGTGGTTGGTGCAGTTTATTCATGACAGCATGCCCTGTAGAACAGCAAGGCCAAAGCCTGCACATCTATGAGAAACAATGTCCAGACTGTAATGGTTAGTAAAGGTGTAGAAAGTAGTCCCGGTGGCTGCAGGACCGAGGTCAGCCACAGAGACATTTCTGAAACAAGCAACAGGTGTCGTACCCCTTGTGGAATGACCATGAACCACACCAGGAAGTTCCTTACTATACTTCCTATGACAGAACGTTATACAATGTGCTAGCCATTTGGACAAGCACTATTTTGAAAGAGGTACGCCCTCTTTCCCGGGGCAAACTGAACAAAAAACTTGGAGGGCTTTCTACAGTCCTTGGTGTGAGCAATAATAGTATCTAAGGAGTCTACATAGATCCAAAGCGTGGAGCAATGCTTCACTTGATTGGCATGCTCAGGATAATAAACTGGAAGGTGGATGGTTTGATTTAGTGTAAACTCAGACACTACCTTTGGCAAAAACGTAGGATTAGTATGTAAAGACACCCTGCCTTTATGGAAAAACAAATAAGGGGCTCACACATTAGAGCCTGTAGCTCTAACATCCTTCAAGCAAAGTGATTGGAACTAAAAATAATGCTTGCCATGAAAGTGTAAGCCGCAATTGGCAGCTGGCTCAAAAGGAGCCAAAGTAAGTTTCTCAAGCACATAACTGAGGTCCCATTGGGGGACTGGCTTGCAAATGGGAGGTTTCATAAGCAGAATACCTCTCAAAAAGGTATGGGAGACTTCTAATTGAGCTACCATATGCCCATCAACAGGAGCATGGAAAGCTGATATAGGTGCCAGATGCACTTTCAGTGAGGAATACTGTAGACCAGAGTTTGATAGTGACAGCAAGTATTCCAACACCGCATTGACCAGACACATGAATGGGTCCATATTTTTGGAAGTGGTAACAAAAAATTAAAACACTTTCACTTTAAAGAGTATGTATGTCTGGTGGAAGACTTTCTGATCGCAACCAATACATCAGCTACTTTTGGTGACACCCTAAATTGTGCAGTGACTGTGTCCTCAGAAGGCATGCATGCAGGAGCAGGGATTTCAGGTCCAGATGCACCAGCAACCCCTTGTCCTGTGACAACTGGCCTCTGCACAGAGGCAAGGGTATTAAAGGCTCCACTGCTTCTTGCTGCAGCAATGTATACCATATTTGTTGGGGCCACAGTGGTGCAATTAGAATGAGAGTCACACCTCTATCTGTAGTTTCAGTAATACTCTTTGTATTAATGGAATGGGAGAATGCATACAGAAACCTTCCTTTCCAATAGAGCAACAACGTGTCTCACCAAAAACTCAGGCCCTGAAGTGAGCAAGCAGAAATGCAAGTTTTGCATTGTGTGGGGACACAAATGGTCCAACTCTGGACAACTCCACTTTGTGAAGAAGTCTGCCATGGGGCTAGCAATTCCCATTCATGCATCTTGGACTGTGATCTGCTTAGCTTGTCTGCTAAGATGTTTTGAACCCCTGAGAGATGCCATACTGTGTTCCAGCACCCAGTACCACACTCTAATGCTTCCCAATACAGGGGATAGGAATGAGTTCCCTCTTGTTTGTTTATGTGATGCATTACACTGTCGTTGTCCATCTGTACTAGCATATGACCTGGAGTCAGATGCTCTTGGAAAGCCTTGAGACTGGATAAGACAGCTCTCATCTCCAGGACATTTATGTGTAATCTGGCTTCTACCTGGGTCCATGAACCTTAGGTTTGATAAGGGCACAGACATGCTCCCCACCCAGATCCTGATGAATCTGAGGCGAGAATCTGAGTCAGATTTAGGATTAAGAATGAAACACCCCTCTAGAGGTTGCTGTAGTCCATCCACCACGTCAGTGTTTTGTGTAAATGGGACATGATGAACACTTTTTTGTCCATGTTGTCCATCAAGTGGTTCCACTGCTCTGTGTCCATTGTGGTATCTGCATATGTGGCGGTGAGAGGCACAGTGGCCACTGCCATGAGTCTCAGGAGACATCGGAAAGTCCTGACTGGGATGTAATGACTGCTGTACACAAGTCGCACTTGAGCCATGAGATGTTCTGCCTTTTCCAGGGGTAGAAACGTTGTGCCCTGTTCTGTGCCCAGGACTGCATATATACTGCAGCTTCTGGCAAGGGGACAATACGAACATGGTACATTCACTGTAACCCCCAGGTCTTTGAGCAGATGCCTTGTGAGGGACTGGGTGTGTTCAAGTTGGCTCCTGGACCTGGCTTTCAATAGCCAATTGTCCAGGTATGGGAAGACATACAGACCTTCCCTGCAAAGGGCTGCTGCCACCACAGCCAAGCATTTGGTAAAGACCCAAGGCACAGAAGACAAGCCAAAGGGCAATACTCTGAACTGGAAGTGCTTCCCTTCTAGGACAATTCTTAAGTACTTTCTGTGATGCTGTCTGATCTTGATATGAAGTATGCATCCTTCATGTCCAGGGACAAATCAGTCCCTGTTTGCAACAGGAGAATCAGATTTTGCAGGGATACTATCGAAAATTTGTTGTGTTTTATGTAGAAGTTCAGGTTACACAGATCTAGCACAGGTCTGAGATGTCATGTCCATTGGGGATCAGGAAGTATCTGAAGTAGAACCCGTTGCCTTCCTGGCATGAAGCTACAGGTTCTTTGGCATGTTTGGTTAGCAAAGCTTGTACTTCTTTCAGCAGGGACAGATGTTCCAGGGATACATGTAAAGATATGGAGGATGCTCTGGAGGGGTTTTCAGTAACTCAGAGCATGTCCTTATGCAGATTATCTCAGGACCCTCTCGTCTGTAGTAATCTCCTTCCATTGTGTTAAATGAAGGCAGTGCCCTCCTCCATTACCTCCTGCGTGTGAAGTGGTTTGGGGAGTCCAATACAAGTCATGCTGAGCCTGTGGGGGCAGTGCCACTGGCTTTGGAGGATTTAGAATGGGCTCCTTGAGGAGGGGGAGCTGGCAAGGTTCCGCTACCCTTACCTCAGCCTTGCTGATGGTAGGCTGGATGGTCATCTCTGGTAGCAGTTTGGAGAAAGGATACTTTATCTCGACCTCTACCAGGTGTGGGGCACAAGGCTTTAACTGACCTTAAAGTCATTTTCAAGACTTGAAGGCCTCTTAATGCCTCTTTTACATGGTACCCAACAGTTTGGTGCCTCAAAAGGGAACATCCAGAACTGTTTGCTGCATGTCTGTTGCAAACCCAGCCACCCTGAGCCAAGCGAACCTTCCAATGCAAATACCAGTGGCAGCTGCACTGGCAGATACATCTGAGACAGCATATGCTGAGCATAGTAGATGTTTGCCTACCTCAGCACCAGCATTCAAATTTTCAAGCAATTCATTCTTGGCAGTGCCCTCTGGAGGTGCCAGAGCTGCAGCTTTGGCAGCCTTCCAGAGGCTATTTTGATACTTGAACATGTGAGAGTGATAGTTTGCAATATGCAGGTCCAGTGAGGTACAGGCATTATGTTCGCTTGCCCATCATATCAAGCCTCCTGGATTCCTTATCAGGTGGCAGGGCACTCATATGCGTTGGTGCCCTGGATCTATCATGGGCAGCCATTATAACCACATAATCTCTTTCTGGCTGGTTGGCATGATAAGGCTTGGCAACAGGGGCAGGGTACTGCTTGTCTGCTTTTCTGGGTATGGCCGGTATGGTATTTGGCCTGTACCATGTAGCAAAGGTGGCATCCTCCAGTGCAGGATAAATTGGAGGAACAATGATGGATGAAGCGCCAGGAACCTCCATAAAATCCATCAAATTCTTTTTGGTGGAATCCTGTTCTTCCACAGCGAAACTCACAGCATTTTGTATTTGTTGCATCAGCATTTGAAAGGGAGGGTCTTCAGAAAGAGATCTATGTGTCGCTGCAGAATCCTCACTGCAAGGGGATACAACACAGCAGGGCATTGGAGCATAATGTTCCTCTCATATCCCTCCTCTTCCTCATAATCTTCTTCCATTATGAGGTCTGGATTATATTCCTCCTCCTCACTGGTGTCCTTGTCAAGGAGGCGGGAATGGAGAACCTTTCTGGTGATGCAGAGGCCTCTGCTCAGGAGGTGCTTGCTGTGTACCAGCCGATGATGTCGACAGGGTCTGCGATGCAGTAACTCACATCGATGGCAGTACAGGCTGCGTGGGCAAACCAGGAAGTATGCCTTATCATATCTGAAAATGACACCAGTACTGGCCGGGGTCATGACCACTGGAGTTGACAACAGGCCTGGATCCATCAATGACAGCGACATACCATCCTTGAGTAAATGCGGTGGTGCTAAATAAGAGCTAACCTTGGTGTCTGGTCAGCCATCGGGGGCAGACAATGACGATTCAGGCTGACTACTTGCAGGCTGCAGCAGCAACCTAGCTCTCCTCAGGGAAGCAGCCTTATCCTTACTCTTATGTTTGTCCTTATGTCCCCATGACAACCTGTATTTTGGTGGTCTTTTGACTTCGACAACCGAGGAATGGTCGATGGGGCTAGCGACACTGCCTTCTGACCCTGATCTTTTCTGTGACTGCTAGAGTTTTTCTAACAAAACTTCTCCAGCACCTTTCTTCTGCATCACCTGGTTTGCTTGATTGAAGCCTTGGCAAATCTCACAAGTTCTTACATTGTGAGAAAGGCCTGAACAACAGACACACCTCGTCTGCACCATCCTTATAGATTTTTCTCCATACTCACAGTCCTGGAACAAAGTCATTGATTTCAGCAGCATACAGAGCAGCGATTTCACTAAATTATTAATGATTGGTTTGTAGAAAATAATAAGCGTAACAGCTAGTTGTAGTCCTTTCCACAGGAGGTTCAATAAGTACAGTCGATGGGAAAAGAATAGGAGAGATGGGGCCACCCATGTTTATGTAGATGCTGACGTGTGACATTGTCATGGGTGGCCACTGGCTAGCAAAAGTTTCCATGTGGTCCTAGCACTGGCGCAAGTATAATTCCAAAGGTATGGCCTAAGAGAAGAGATACCCTCGAAGAAGATCTGATTCAGTGAAGATGTGCTAGTTCCCATGCGAGTAAAGGACCTCATTCTGTTCTGCACCGTTTCCCTTTTTTCAGTTGTTGCTTTTCTGCCATTTAAACTATCTGATTCAGTGCAGGTGTGCTAGTTCCCATACAAAGCAAAGGATCTTATTCTGGCTGGCAGAACTGGACCATTTTTTGTTCCTTTCTTCTCATTGGAACTATCTGATACAGTGTGGACGTGCTAGTTCCCGTAAGAGCAAAGGACCTCATTTTGTTCTGCTCTGTATTCCTTTTTTCTGTTGGTCCATTTCTGTCATTAGAACTATCTGATTCATTCCAGGTGCGGTAGTTCCCTTATGAGAGAAGGACCTCATTCTGTTCAAAGAGTGCAGGTTGCCCACCTCGAAATTTGCAGCCTCTTCCCAAAACTGGATCAGTTGCAGCCCCTCAGGGTCAACCTCCAGCTGAATGTCCTCACCATCTCTGCTCTCCCAGAAGGTCCCAGATTCTGCTGTATTTATTTATTTGGTTAGTTTTTGTTTACCAGGTAAGCACACTAAGCAATTGAATGCAATCTGTTGACAGGCAGGATTATACCAAAAGGACTGGTGATGTTGCAGTCTACCTCCTCTGGCATCCAGTTTGCACCTGCGTAATCAGTCTCCTCCTCTTGGCCTATGAGTGTCTCCTCCTTAAACTCTCCTTTCCCTTCTCAGTCCCTATTTTTATTGCTGGGGTGTACTGTTGCCTGGGCCTATCCCTGCTTCAGTCACAAAAGTCCTTTCCTCCATCTTCTCCTACTCCTTCTCCGGTGAGTTACTTAGCCTTGGGGATTTTAACATGAATTGTTTCTCCCCAGAGCATACACACAATTTGCCAAAGTTGTTATGACCCTCCAAATGTGTAAACTAATTTCAGATCCCACCCTCGAAGCCACTCCCTTCAGGAATAGGTACTCTTCTCTCACCCTCACCATATGATGGATGGAGGTATCCTCCCTGACACCCTCCGTGACCATCATGTGGTCTACTACGTGTGTAAGGTCCACTGCCCTAGAGCTCCCCTTAAAATCAACCTCATACGGTCCTTTGGGTAACTGGACCTGTTGTCCCTCCACGCTGACCTTTCATCCACTGACTGGGCTCATCTCTCTACAAACACAGACATCAGTTCTGCCCTCAGATCCTCCAAGCCAAATTTATGGTTGTCTGGGACCATCATGTCCCCTCTGGAAAAGCAGGGTCCAGGGTTCCCAACTTCACTGGATCTTTGCTAAGTTTCTGATTGTGAGACATGATAGGCAACCCAAGCTTCTGCATCTCTCTGCTCCTGACATTGCCATCCCTATTATCCACCTCCTCAGCCTCTCCTTCCCTCAGCCTCTGTCCTGGATGCCTGTAAATAGGATATGGTCATCCCCTTCCCTATAGGGGCTGATCCTTCCTCCCCTGGCAGCCATCAGCCTGTCTCTCCTCCATACCTTTGCCAAGCTCAGGAACACCTTGTACTATCTCAGCTTATACCTTTTCTCGACTCCTCCTTTTTCACTCCTTATAAATCTGGCTTCAAAAAGTAGCAATCCACTGCGATCTCCCTACTCTGGCTGATTCCATCTTGTCAGTTATGGACCATGGCCAGCTCACTTCTGCCATCTTTGTCGACTTTGCCAAAACTTTTGACACCGTGTCCCTACCCCTTCCCCTTCCCCTGAAGAAACTAAAGTGGCAAAGTCTGCTGCTTCTGCAATTGGCTGGTTCCGCTCCTACCTTGAGGGCAGTTCGCAAGCTGTCCATATTATAGACATCTGCCCCCCCCCCAACACTCACACATACACACTCCCAATCTTCTCTGGTCTTCTCCAAGGATCCATCCTGAGCCCCATATTCTTTTAAATATTACTGAGCTACCTCCCCACTGCCTGTCCCTCTGTGTTCTTTACATGTACACAGATGACACTGTGTGTTTGCCTCTGGCTCCTCTGTGGCTGACCTTGCTGTCTGACTTCAACAGGATTTTGAAAGCATCCAGCACTGGTTCTGCACCAACCAACTGTCCCTCTGTGACCCTTGGTTCCCAGCAGAGGCCCACCGTGCCCTCATAGTCTTGCTAAACCATCACTTTGACTACTCAGTGCACATAGATGCCATCCACCAGAAACCTCACCCCAAACTGGGTGCGTTCTACAGGAACAAAGTCAGCATTCCACTTCCTGCCTGCTGAGACTTAGTGTCAAAGATGATCCTCCCCATCTTTGATTATGGTGACATTGTCTACAGCACTGCTCCCAAGTTCTCACTGGCCAGACTGTCCCCCTTTTACACTTTTTCTGTTGTTGTGCCTTGGACTGCCCTGGCCACCCAGACCCAATACAACTCCCTTTAGTCCTGCCTCTCTCTTTCCTCCCTCGATGCCAGGGGTCTCACCCACTGTGCCTCCTTCACTTCCAAATTCTGTTTTTTTTTTCTCTCCCTCCCTACATTTCCACCTTTGTCTAACCCCTCTTACCCTCTCTGGAACAATAGATACCATTCCCTCTCCCTCACTTCCAGGAAAACTGCTGCTGCTGTCCAAGCCACTTTCTCTTAATGTTTCATCAAGCTTTGGTCCTGTCTTCTCTTGTTCATCTGCTCTGCCTCTTCCTTCTCCTCCCCCCTTAAGTCCTTTCTTTGTGATTTTACTGTATTGGGGGGGGGGGGAATGTGGACTACTATAGCATACTCCATATTTCTGTTTTTATAGCCTGAGTGTGTTCATATAAACGGAAATGCAGTTTTCTATTACTGTGTCCAATACCTCCCCCAAAAGTGGTCACATATGTCAGAGAGGGTTCTATTTTCTTCCTTTCATTCTTTGCATGCTGTCTACTCATCTGGTTACCCTCTCTATATTCACTGATTTATAATGTCTCTCAAGTAGCCTGTCTGTTTGTTCCTGTGCCCTTTTAATGTACAATTGTATGTGCAGGGTGACAGCTTTTTGCGTGGAGTAGACTGTTCCTATATGTGGTTTTTTGATATAGATCTGTCTGGAGTGTGCCATCTTCCATTTTCTGAATGTTAAGATCTAAAAGTTCACAGTAAAGGGTCAGCTGTTACTTTAAATTTAAGGTTTGGATTCATTTTCTAAATATAGAACAAACTCAATCAGCTCATCCCTAGACCCTTTCCATATTATTACACATCTTCTAAAAACATTTGTGGTCAGTCTTATCCAGATACACAGGTCACACACAGATACATAGGGCACAGGTCCAAGCAGATAGCTGGAAAAATGGGCAGACTTGGTGGGCCTAGTTTCGGTCCTTTTCTGCCATCTCACTTCTGTGAATCTATGAATCTATGATACGGATTTTGTTGTTCACAACAGATGAACCTGTTCTCCCATTCCCCAGAATACATATTAGCCAGGCTGGGTGCTAAAATTGCACCCATTGCTGTTCCCTTCATTTGCATGCAAATAATACCCTTGAACATAAAATATTCTCTCTGAGTACTATATCAGTTAGGTGAACAAGCATGTTTATCTTTTCCTGGGGTGGGTCTGTGTATTTCAGAGGCAGTATTCAATGAGCATAACCCCTCTCATGTGCACTATTTCGGGTCGTACCTGAGAATAGTCACTTTTGTGTCTAATCACTTACCCGGTTATCAAAAAGTAAATAAAATAAAATATTCCATTGCAACAAGTAGCCATTGTTCTTCCATCTGAAATCCATTTAAAATAGACAGCATGTGATTTGGGTCTTTTAAATGGCTCTTGATCTTTGGTACCACAAGTTTCAAAAAACTATCTACATATCTAGATATGGGTTCCATCAGCCACCTTATTCCTGATACTGTTGGTCAGCTGGGAGGATTTAGAGGGTGCTTTTGAACTTTCGGCAGAGTATAAAATACCGGTTTCATTGGAATTTGCACTGCAGGAAAAACAATTTGTTATTGCTAATAAGACTCTCCTGATACAATTCAAGGAGATGTAGCTCAGTTTGTTTTTATTTCTGATGTTGGGTCAAGGTCAGTCACTGATAGGTATTGGGTCAGAAGTTGTCTGCATACCTCCCTAGTATAGTGTTCTGTACTTTGGGTTATTATACTCCCGCCTTTATCAGTGGGTTTGATCACGCTTGATGCATCATTTTTTAAATCATTACTAGCCTGATGTTCCTCATTTGTTATATTACAGAATGCTGTTTTGGGCGGATTTTTATAGAGCTCTGTCAAATCACTAGTATAGCATTCAAGGAAGGTCTCAATACTAGGGTGTAGAGGTGGACAGAAAGTAGACTGGGGTTTAAATAAAGTCGCTAAATCATTGTTTTCTGAAGATATACTTTCAGAGCTTATGTTCCCATTGTCATTCACATTTCATTAGTTAAATTACTTTCAGGCATTTTGTCTGCAAAGAATATTTTCAAGTTTAGTTTCCTTGTGTAACATCTAGGTGGCGCTATCTTATGGGCTACTACCCCTGCCTGTATGGCTATGCACAGGTTGAGGGGCCTGAGTTCTGTAAATGGGTGCCTCCACCCAGAGGAATGGCATTGGGTAGCTTAGCTGCTTTGGTATAGCCACTCCAGGATGCTATAACCACCCACAAACCCTCTTGGTGGCGTGAACGGTAAAACCATAGTCCATTCACATTCACTGAATAACCATAATAATATGCTCACACCCTTGCACTTACCACCAGGGCTGGATCTGCTGCAACTGTCAGGAGCGTCCCTGGAAAATAAGGTCAGTAATGCAACAATGCAATATTACCATGTAACCTAACTAATAATGTGCACTAGCCAGGTTAAATGAGCAAACTATCAATCAGATTTGTAACACGGCAGTAATGGCACAGACAGAATGGGATCCGGGATAGGCTGAAAAGCATCAGGGACCATAGCCGAGCGGAGTATTACAGCATATATGCCGTGCCCGCTCCGGCAGTACCGTGACCAGCCAGACCCCAACCTAGCAGCACTGGGTCCTGTGGCGGCGAGAGGAGGAGTGGCAGGGCGCCGGGAGTCAACCGCATTACCCATCTGAGGGTGGAAACAGGAGGGACCCGAACCTGCGGCGCACCGGCGAGACTTCCAGCATCAGACCTTCACCGCCCGTGTGCACGGAGACTGTGTTTGATGGAGCAGGGCCACGGTGACTGGGAGTGGAAGCGGCGGGCAGATGAAGAGAGGCGCGCAGGGGCACACCGAGGAGCAGGAGGGGCAGCCCAGCTGGAGCCGGCAGGGCGGAGCAGTGTGTCGGAGGCAGAAGGCAGTGACACCCCCGGCATCCATAGCGCCAGTGCGATCCTCCTGGGAGCGGCTGAACCGTGCACCTGAGACCTCCCGCTGCAGGTATCAGCAGAATACCCGCACCAACCTCCACACAAGTGCAACAGCGATGTTGGCCGCATGCCTCCGGGCGAAGCTAGGGACAGAAGCTGATCACCAGATAGCTACGTATCTGATGGTCCACACTGTGCTCTGATCCTGAAGTGCAGCTGCACAAACCTCGCACCGCTGCCGCCTCTCATTGTCGATCTCGCACAGGGGGGTCCTGCCAGCTGCCTCCACCAACCCGCGGCCCGTGTTACAAGGGCATTAAGCCACTCCGTCGGTGTGCTCTGATGCGATTGATGCATGGGGCGGTGCAGCCCACCCTGGGCCTCGGCCCCCATGATCAATCCAGCATTAGAGCACACCTCCGCGTGGCTTGTCGCCTACTTATTTGGGGAAGTAAATATGGAGGTGAATCTAGCAGAATGATTAGAGATCTGATTAGAATCAGGATTGTTCAGCATGCACTGTAAGTCACAATCACAGTTCACCAACCCTGGGTACCCAGTGTGTCATGCAGGCTAACCTGAGCGTTGCCCAGGGTGGCCAGGATTGAGCTGTTGTTGGGGCCTTGAAAGGAAAAAACAGTTAACATGCACAACCCAGGAATTTGTAATCCCGGGCCAGATGGCTCAGTCCTTTGCAATAACCCAAGATAAGAAACAATCAGATGGTACACAATAATTGTAGCTGATGTTGCAGGAGCTACCCTGAAGTTACTCATGCTACTCAGACCAGGACACAGGACAAGCAAGATGAAGACCTTGTAGTGTTGATCTGGAAGGCCAGGAAGCAGGGCCTGTCGACTCACTTCCTGGTGGTTGCTACCTGTTCGATGGTGTTGAGCAGGGGCGAATCCCCAAGCGGATCTTTTGCGAGGTGGTCTCTGAATTGGGAGTAGCGGCCTAGGCTGAGATGGCAGGGCCCAGGCAGTAAGAACAGTTCAGAAAATGTCGTGATTGTCTGCGTGAAGCCTCCAGCTGGCAAACAGATTTTAGTGGGGAACCACATCGCAACCTACGTAAACACATTCAGCACATTTAAATCAATAACTTCACTGACTTACAGTTCGATAGTCCGATCACAAAGTACAGCTTCACTTCTCAAACCTTTTTCTCCGAGGCTATTTTCTCTCATTCAAGCAGGTCGATTGCTTCTGGGGCAAGTCTTCAGTCCCACTTCCAAGTAGCAATAAATCACTTTTCTCTTGTTTGCTGCAGGTCCCAACCTGCAATCGGAGAGGTCCAACTTCTGCACAAGGCAAAATCTTAGGCCAGAGAGCATGGCAGGCAGTCAGCAGAGCCTTCCCGCCAATTCTATGCTGCTACCAGGAGCAGCTACTCGACAGCTCGTGCTGTTCACTCTTTCCACTCCAACTTTTGACTCCCTCTGCTTCAGGCAGTTCTGGGTATATCCTCTGAGATCCAAAGTATCCGGTTGGCTGAGGGAACTGTCTGTCACATTAAAAGCTCCCCTCCAGGTCCATTTAGGCACCAAACCCTTAACACTACAAATACTACAGAATTTCCTTCCCACAAGACCTCTGGGGCAGTCTCCATTTAGGTCCCAGAGGTTCGATTAGTCAACACTGGAAGTCCAGAACCAAAATGGTGGCTCCTTTTCAAAACTCAAACTGCAAATGAGAGCAGGTTAGACAAACTTCCTATCATTATTATAGTGTATAGTGGAGTGGTGTTCTGTATAATTCCATCCTTTCAAAATTAGTGTCCCAGTTGAGGAGACCAGATCATTCAAATGTGTCGTAGTGGTAGGTGGGGGCTATAGGATGGCTCTCGTCTGTCGTCCACCGGAGGCGAGAAGCTATTCCTTAAGGAAGTGGCGGACTTCGTCGTCGACCTGGTGTTTGAGTCGCCCAGGTTGATGGTGCTGGGTGACTTTAATGCCTGGATCGAAGATGAACTCTCGCAATTTGGACAGCACTTCCTCCAGTTGATGTATTCATTGGGCCTCTCACAGGTGGTTACCTCTACCACTCATAAACATGGCCATTCCCTTGACCTGGTCTTCCTCCTGGGGATGGAAGCCTCCGATGTGGGGGTGGAACCTGTCGGATGGTCTGACCATTACACTGTGAGATTCAATTTTCGCACCCCTCTGCGTAGGCCAACCCCTGTGGAGATGGTCAAGTACCGCCCTTTACGGGATGTGACTCCCAATGGCCTAACTGCGGTACTTGATCTATCAGAATTTCCTGTGATGAGCTCGGATCCAGAAGTTCTGGTTCTGGCCTACAATAAGACCATTACCTCTGCACTGGATTCTATTGCTCCCACTCGTGTGCCTCTCTCTCCTTTGCCTTGGTCCCCATGGTCTCGATGGGGACTTGAGGGAGATGGTGACTAGGGCCTTAAGTTGGAGAGGTGCTGGCGAAAATCCAGCTTCGATGCCGACCATCTTAGACTCCTAGAGCATTATCAATTCTATCAGTCAGCAATTACTCCTTAAGAAGGCAGTATTCCTGTCTGGAGAAATTGCTGCTGCACAGGCACGACTGGCCCAGCTCTTTCGAACCGTAGACAGGCTGTGCAACCCAGCCTGTCTACAGGTTCATCAGCTTTCATAAATGCAGTGTGAGGAGCTTGCTCGGTTCTTTGTAGATAAGGTGGATGACATCAGGGCCAAGACCGTGCAGCACTCTCTATGGGAATTGCGGTGGACCAGCCTTCAGTCAATCCCTCTGTTTTCCTGGGTTCCTTGAAGGCGGAAATCGAAGATGTCATGAGGATTGTCCAGGGTATCGCACCACATGCTGTAGTTTAGACCTGGCCCCATGGCCCTGATCATGGGCTGTGGGGAGGTTATCATCCCGGTTCTAGCAAGGATAGTCTGGTGCTCCTTAGACTCTGGTGAATATCCCTGAGTCCCTGAAGAAAGCAGTGGTGACACCAGTGTTGAAGAAGGCTTCTCTGGACTCCGACTCCCTGCTAACTACAGACCTATCTTGAACCTTCCCTTTGTGGGGAAGGTAATTGAAAAGTGGTGGCTGCCCAGTTGGACAACCATTTGACCATCCATAACATCTCAGACCCTCTTCAATCAGGTTTCGAAGAGAGCTGCACGAGACTGTGCTGGTTGGGTGCTCAATGATCTCTTGATGGCGAGAGACCAGAAAAAGCGGTCCATTTGGTCCTATTGGATCTGTCAGCAGCATTTGACACTGTAGACCATGGGGTGTTGCTTGAGCACCTGAGATGCATCTGTGGGCTGTCAGGTTTGGTTCACAGATGGTTTACCTCCTTCCTCACAGGTAGAACTCAGAGGGTGGTGTCGGGTATTTTCTCGATCCTACCTCTCTTGTCCTGGGGTGCCTCAGAGCTCTGTGCTGTCCCCATATTGTTTGGTGTACATGCTTCCCTCAGAGACATTGTAAGATGATATGCGCTGGAGTTTCATTGTTATGCCAATGATACCCAGCTCTATCTGTCTTTTGCACCTGACCAGAATGGAGCACTCTCAGTGTTTAACAACTGCCTCGGTGAGGTCCAGGGTTGGATGAGGTCCAGCTGGTTGAAGTTGAATTCTGGGAAGATGAAGGTGACGGTTGTGGATCCCGGTCGCCGGATTGGGGGGTGGGGAGCAAACCATCCCTCAGGTTTATTGTTGGGGGATGTTGAGCTCCCTATCTCTGAACAGGTGCGTGACCTAGGGGTGATCCTTGACGATCGGCTGACATTGCGTGCTCAGGTGTCGGCTGTTGTTAAGGTATCCTTTTACCATCTGAGGAACATCGCTAGGATCAAGCACCTTGTTCCATCTGGCGACTTGCCTATGCTGATCCACGCCTTTGTGACCTCGTGTTTGGACTACTGCAACTCCCTTTACTTTGGGCTTCCAGGGGTTGATATCCGCTGCTTGCAGCTGGTGCAGAACTCAGCAGCCCGGTTGTTAATGGGGATTCCTCGTTCTTCCCACATTACACCAGCACTGCGGGATCTGCACTGGCTGCCGGTTCAGTGGCGGATCACCTTTAAAGTCGGTTTACTGACATATAAAGCCTTACATGGCTTGGGCCCTGACTACTTGAAAGAGCTTCTGGTTCCTTACCTTCTGGGCGACTGCTCTGCTCAGCCAACAAAGGGGTTGCTAGAGATTCTGAGGGTAGCTTTAAAATCTTACGGTGCCCGAGATTTTATTTTCACGGTGCCGACCCTCTGAAATTCTCTACCCCGTTGGATTAGAGAGTGCATGACTGGGGGGGGGGGTTTAAACAAGGATTGAAGTCCTTTCTATGGAAAAAGGCATATGGGGATGGTATTGACATGGACTGATACTATTGATTTTAATGTTTTTACGATGTTTTAATATGATGTTATTTTAATGTAATGCGCCTTGATTTCTGAAAGGTGCAATATAAATAAAGATTATTATTATTATTATTAAAATGCTGTTGTACCATAGTTCAAAGGTTATGGAATGTGATTCTACCCTATGGTAGCAGAATAGCATTCTAGAACCTCTAGAGACTGCATGAGACAGTTTCATTTTGAAAGCAAAATAACTCACAAACACAATAACTAGGCAGAAAACTGCACTCGGGCCCATAAGTAAATAAATAATACCAGCCAAGGAAATTTATTTAAGTGGATATTTTTTTCCACAAACCTGGCAAACGGCCACGGTAAAGATAAATAAACCTTAGCTCCCCAGTGCTTCGATTCAAAAGAATCTTCCTTAGGGGGTTGAACTCATAATGAGGACACAGTTTATATATAAATCAAACAAGTGTAGTCAATTACAAACAAGTGATTAATTAAAACTAAAAATTAGTAGTAATTATATCTTACACCACTAGATGGCACCAGAGTAGTATTTAAAGAAAAGGAAAACAAAACCATTTTTAAACACATTGGAAAGTGTTTCAACTTATGAGTAACTATTAACTCATGCAAAATAAACACTGTTTAGAATACTATCTGCAATGTATATTCAAAACTTGATAGTCTTATTAATGTAAAACTTCAACTAGTAGGTGCTTTATCATTCTATAATAACATCATGTTATGATTTATTCAATACAGTCTAATGAAAGACAGAGCAAAGAAAAAAAAAGGTGACCAAACCACATAGTCTGCCAAGGCAACTCTTGCACATTTACAAGGCAACACTCTTATTTCAAGGGATTTTCCAAGTTCTGGGACCTCCTTGCAGTTGAGACCAGAACAAACAGGAAAAATCGGAGGGTTCGGGCACCAAAAAGTAATGAAGTCTGAAAAAAGGAGAAAGAGGTAAAAACGAATAAATGAAATACAAAAGCACATACTTTACAGCATACTCAGCATTTCATCTCTACTCATTCACAAAATCACTTTTTAATCAGAAAGGGTTTTAAGTCCCATTTTTCATTCAGTCCTGATGGTTTAACGCTGTCCAGCCTATAAATCCAGTAGCTCTCTCATTGGAGCAGCAAGTTTGGTCTGTTGCCACCATTTTTAGGTGGAGGTACCATTTCCAATCCCACAAATTGCAAACATCTTGGGTCAGAGTTATGCACATCAGCAAAGTGTGTCCCTACTGGAGTGCCCCTTTTTGCATGTGAAATGGAATGAATATGTTCCTGTATTCTTTGCTTAGTAGTCTAACAGTCTTACCTTCATAAACAAGATCATAATCACACCAGAGCACATCAACTACATACGTTGTGTCACATGTGATCAGCTCCCATATGTTTACTGTCATGTTCTCAATTAATGAGTGTTTAAAACACTTGCTAGTAGTAGCATGTTTACAAATGTTACGCCTCATGGATCTGTAAAGCCTGCTGGGTGCATTGGCAACCAAGTTCCTTTCTCTTTTGGCTGAATGTTTTCATCCTACTGTGGACCAATCTATCTTATGGTTCCTTGCTCTGGTGAAGGTAACCCTAGGTTTTACTCCCACCACTGCATTAATCTCTAGGTCCCCTGTAGAATTTGTCAATTCTGATATATTATGTTGCCAATACGTCCAGCTAGGTGATTATACTCAGTTGCAAAAGTACAAGGAATGTGCTCTGATGTCTTTTTTCTTTTCAATCAAAAGTCTCTCTCTGAAAATCCTATTCACTTTTTCTCTAGTCTCTTCTAAGAGTTTGTCTGCATAACGTCTAGCCTTAAATCTTTCTGTCAATTCATCTGCCTGACTGACAGAATCAGTATCATTACTACAGTTTCTGCGCATGCATAGAAACTGCCCATAGGGTATCGAGTTTTCCAGCCTGGGGGGGGGGCACTCATGGCTGAGAGCAGGGAATTTGTGGCCATGGGTTTTCTATATCCTTTTGTTTCCACCTTTTGCTGGGGAACGTTACCACTAACTGTCACATCCAGAAAATCCAGTGACTCTTTACATGTTGTGTATGTAAATCTAAGGTTTAAATTATTTTTATTGAGCCAAAAAATAAAATCTGGAATCAAATCCCTGTTCCCTTTCCATATCCACAAAATGTCATCAATAAAGCGGTACCAGCCATTAATGTGCATATGGAATGGGTTCTTTTTCTTATTAAATATAATTTCTTCTTCTTCCCAGTGGCCCAAAAACAAGTTGGCATAACTAGGGGCCATAGCTGCCCTTATGGCTGTACCACACTTTTGTTTATAGAACACTCCCTTAAATTCAAAATAGTTATGTGTAAGGGTGAATTCTATTAAGTCTAAAATCAATTCTGTTGGCATGGCACTTTTCTCTGGTAGTTGATCAAACCAGAATTTTATGGACTCTAGACCTAAATAATGTTCTATGGCTGTATATAATGACTCCACGTCTATTCCTATCCATGCATTATCGTCCTCCCATTTTGGATCTTTCAGAACTTTAAGAAGCTCTGTGCTGTCCTTTATGTAGGATTGTAGGTCTTGTACCAAAATCTCATAGATTTCATAGATTTATCAAGCTGTATTTAGACATAGTAGTCCTTAAAGCTTGCCACTGTATTCAGAGATATATTTAAAAAATAATAAATTTATACTCATCACCAAGAGCAGTGTCCAGATTTTTTTTGAATGCATCCACACTGGGGCTATTAACTACTTCAGCCGGCAGTTTGTTCCGAATAGAAACAACCCTGCTACTAAACCAGTATTTTCTACGTAGGGTGTTCCATTTTGGTGCTAGCAGTTGTTTAGTATGCCCTCTTGTGTTAGACTTCTTTTTAATTTGGATAATACCTAACTGGTTGCTAAGAATGGGATCATTTAGTGCATTAAATACATGACACATATCTCCCCTTAACCTTCTATATTGTAGCGTAAACAGATTAAGTGATTTAAGTCTCATATGTCATGTTTTTCATACCTTTGATAGCTTTGGTATATCTGCGTTGTACTCTCTCGATTTTGGTTATATCTTCTTTATGGTATGGTGACCATACCTGAGCACAGTATTCAAGCTGAGGCCTGACCAAGGCATTATATAGGGGAAATAGTACCTCTTTAGTTCGGCTAGATATATGCCTCAATATACAGTTAAGGTTTTGGTTGGCCCTATTAAACTGGTTACTACAGTGTGTTCTGAATTTTCAGTTGGGACTGATTATTATACCCAGGTCTCTTTCCTGTACAGTTTCTTGTAGAAGTATATTCCCTAATTTATAATTATAATGTATGTTATTTTACCCAAATGCATAACTTTACACTTGGTAGGGTTTAATTCCAATCTATTAATCTGTAAAAGAAGTCTATAAATTTACCTATATTCTGAGTAACCGAACCATATCCTGAACAATGGTTCTCCTGGGGATTTCTGTTGTCTTTTTGTGTATTTTTGGAAGGGCATAAATACATGGAATTACAGGATTCTCTGACCAAAGGTATTCATATTCTTTGTCCGATATGTCCCCTTTATCTAATGCTTTTTTCAATATTTGAAACGGCTCTTTTTTTGTAAGACAAAGTGGGGGTCACTGTTCAGTTTCTCATAATTATGCACATTCTGCAACAAATCTAATACCATTTTCTCATACTTATGCACATCCATTACGACAACATTGCCCCCTTTGTCTGCAGACTTAATAACAATGTCTTCTCAAGTTGATGAACTATCTAGTGTATTCCTTTCCCTTTTTGCTAAATTATAATATCTGGGGGAATGATTCTGCTGTAGAATAATTTTCACTTGCCTGCTAACCGTTTTCTCAAAACTCAATATAGTAAAATTACTGATGTAAGGGCAAAATGTGGAGCTGGTGGTAAATTGTAGTTTCCTAAGTTTAGTTAAATGGCTCTTGGCCTGCAATAAGCTATTACCTGACGCCATGCCATCGGAGGTCAGGAGGTCATGCTCACCCAAATTCTCTTGAAATAATTCATCTAGGGCCAGTAAATTAAGAAGTTCAGTTTCAAAGTTCCTAAATGTATTTTCAGTTACATCTTGTTCGAAATCAGAATTATTCTCATTTACAAAATTTTTATCTTCAGCCGCTTGAAGAGCATAATCAAAATCTTCATTAAATGGAAAGATCAAATCTTCCAATCTGGCCCCCATGTTCACACTGCGATCTGGCTTTCTTGAAAACAGTTAAAGCTTTGATTTCAGAAAACTTTTGTAAATCAATGAATATCTGGAAATCATTCACAACAGGAGTGGGAATAAAACTAAGACCTTTTTCCAAAACAGAAATCTCCGTTTCATTTAATACGAGCTCTGAAAGATTAATCACTTGTTACTTATGTCCCTTTTCTTGGCTTAGTGCTTGAAACCCATGGCCACAAATTCCTGCTCTCAGCCATGAGTGCCCACCCCCACCCCAGGCTGGAAACTCGATATCCATGGGCAGTTTTACGCATGTAACTGTAGTAATGATACTGATTCTGTCAGTCAGGCAGATGAATTGACAGAAAGATTTAAGGCTAGAGGTTATGCAGACATATCTTAGAAGAGACTAGAAAAAGTGAATAGAATTTTCAGAGAGAATTTTGGTTGAAAAGAAAAAGACACATCAGAGCACATTCCTTGTACTTTTGTAACTGGTATAATCACCTAGCTGGACGTATTGGTAACATAATATATCAGAACTGACAAATTCTACAGGGGACCCAGAGATTAATGCAGTGGTGGAGTAAAACCTAGGTTACTTTCACCAGAGCAAGGAACTGTAAGGATAGATTGGTCCACAGTAGGATGAAAAACATTCAGCCAAAAGAGAAAGGAACTTGGTTGCCAATGCATCCAGCAGGTTTTACAGATGCATGAGATGTAACATTTGTAAACATGCTACCAACAGCAAGTGTTTTAACACCCATTAATTGAGAACATGACAGTAAACATACGGAGCTCATCACATGTGACACAATGTATGTAGTTGATGTGCTCTGTGTGACTGTGACCTTGTTTATGAAGGTAAGACTGTTAGACCACTTAAGCACAGAATACAGGAACATGTTCGTTCCATTTTACATGCAAAAAGGGACACTCCAGTAGGGACACACTTTGCTGATGTGCATAACTCTGACCCAAGATGTTTGCAATTTGTGGGACTGGAAATGGTACCTCCACCTAAAAATGGTGGCAACAGACCAAACTTGCTGCTCCAACAAGAGAGCAACTGGATTTATAGGCTGGACAGTGTTAAACCCTCAGGACTAAATCAAAAATGGGACTTAAAACCCTTTCTGATTAAAAAGTGCTTTTTGTGAATGAGTAGCGATGGAATGCTGAGTTTGCTGTAAAGTATGTCATTTTGGATTTAATTTATTCATTCTTTCCTTTTTTTTCTCTTTCTCCTTTTTCAGATTTCATGACTTTTTGGTGCCCGAACCTCAATTTTTCCTGTTTGTTCTGGTCTCAACTGCAGGAGGTCCCAGAACTTGGAAAATCCCCGAAATAAGAGTGTTGCCTTGTAAATGTACACGAGTTGCCTTGGCAGACTATGTGGTTTGGTCACCTTTTCTTTCTTTGCTCTATCTTCATTAAACTATGTTGAATAAATCATAACATGATGTTATTATAGAATGATTTTATTTATTTAGCTTTTGTTTACCAGGTAAGCACACTAGACAGTCAAGTGCCTATTTTAAGGTGTGACCCGGGAGAATTACAAAGGCACAGGCAATAACAATTATGATAAAGCACCTACTAGTTCAAGTTTTACATTAATAAGACTATCAAGTTTTGAATATACATTGCAGGTAGTATTCTAAACAGCGTTTATTTTGCATGAATTAATAGTTACTTTTAAGTTGAAACACTTTCCAATGTGTTGTTTAAAAATGGTTTTGTTTTCCTTTTGTTTAAATACTGCTTTGGTGCCATCTAGTGGTGTGAGATAGAATTACTGCTAATTTTAGGTAAGCAATAAGACACGACAGGATGTGCATTATGGTGTGATAAACGTACTCTAAGGGTGTAGCTAGGGCACGAGGTCAAGGCTGAGTGCCGGTCGTCCCTAGGAGTGCGGTTATCACACCGTAATGCACTACCCTGGAGTGTCTTATTGCTTTATAAATGTCCCTATTTTTAGAAGCATTTTTTTTTATTTTTAAATAAGTAAAATGTAAGTGAATCTGTGCTTTTAACATAAAATGGTCCTTCCTCCTATTGGTGCTAGATTAAAGTAGTGTTATACAGTGTGTGACTCCCTGCCCACTTACGCTTCATATTCCCCTGCCAGCCACAATTCACAAATGCTGTTTTTCTCTTTCTAAGTATGACACAAAGCCCCCTTATTGTATTTCATTCTCCTCACTCTCTAGACAAAACTAAAAGGAAGCCATAACAGATGCTTCTCAGTTCCCCAGTGCTGCAAGCATAAGTATGGTTCAGAACTGCCACACTCACTGACAGCATCATGAACTGTTCACTCTGTCCTAAAAGATAAACAGCAGGGTGAGTCATTTACCACCTTTTCTCTTTGTTTATATAGTATTATTGCTTACTTTCTTCATTCTGTTTTTTTTTTCCTTCTGTGTTTCCCCACATTCAAGAAATGGAATGTTTATCATGGAATGTTTACCATGGAATACAGGGATTCAAAATTCTGCTCAGTTCTACTAGCAAAATGTTCCCCTACTAACATACTGTATGCACATACAACAAAGGCCTGTTTTAGAGCCAGAGACTCAATTGTCTCACTTGTCTGAGAAAGCAGAAGAGATTTCCCTGATAAACATGTAAAGATAGAAGAGGGGTTTTTCACTGTTAGCAAACAAACCATTGTAATGAAAACTATAAACAATACTTAATGTTTCTAATTTGTTTATGTGTGTAAGGAGAGTGTGATGATCTGGTAAACAACATTTAATTAATTTGTTTTATTTTATGTAACCCCTACCAGGTATGTCATTTGTATCTGACAGCTCTACCAGGTGGGCTGGGTTTGGGGAGGAATAGTCCACTCGGCACAAAGGCTAGGTTTGGCTACTCTGCACAGGAGCACCCAAGTAACTCCGAACACAGGAAGCAATAACTGTAATGTCCAATACCAGAAGTGGGATTCTAAAGTGTGGTTTTTATTCACATCCAACAGAATAAACAAAGCATAGATGGACCCCCACGGGGCTACACTCCTGGTAATGCAGATTAAAGGAGACCAGAACACATCCTCATCACTTTAGCCCTCAGGCTCTGAGACACACTGGGCACACAGCCCGAACTTATACGCTGCTCTGGGTTTTCCCTGGCTCGGCTCCCTTGCCAGCAACTCTTGAACACTTTCCATATAGCATGGAAACATTTACTGGTGGCTCCCCAAACCACCTATGAGCACTTCTGCTCCATCAGGGAATCTTCCTCATCAATCCCATGGCTGGGTACTTTCCTGAGGCACTGGCCAGGTACCTGAGAGAAAGCAACAGGTGTCCCAGAGCAAATCCATAGAAGTGAATTTGGTTACTACTGATGGGGGGTCTCCCACTTCTCGCTCCCACAATTCATACCCGTCCATTTCTCTGGACTGTAACACCTCATCCTTTAAAACACTTTGCTGTGTAGATACTTTTGTAACCCCTCACCCCTGCCTTTTTACTAAAATGACAGGTGGCATGCTGTTGGCGTTGGCAGCAATACCTGGTGGGGACCTGGGTTCGGGGAGGATGAGGTTACCTGGCACAAGGGGACCTAGGTTTGGCTACTCTGCACAGGGGCACCCAAGTAAATCTGAACACAGGAAGCAATAACTGTAATGTCCAGAACCAGGATTGGGATTTTTCAGTGTGGCTTTTATTCATAACTAGCTGAACACAACAAAGCATAGATGGACCCCCAAGGGGCTACGGTTACTGATAATGCAGATTGGAGACTACCAGGCGGTCCACTTAAAGAATGAACCCATTTCTACTAATTTCAGGCTCTGGACCCACCAGGCACACAGCCCGGACTTGCATGCGCTTTGGATACACAGCCCGACTGGCCCGGCTCCCCTGCCGGCCACTTGACTGATGGTCCATTTAAGGAATGAACCCAATTTTACTTGTTGTGGCTCCCCACACCACTTAGAGTCTGCGACTCCTAGAGAGATTTTCTTCTTACTTCCTTCTGACTCCCATCAAACAAGGAGAATTCTTTTCCCAAGTTGTGGCTCCCCACACCACTTAGAGTCTGCAACTCCTAGAGAGATTTTCCCAAGTTGTGGCTCCCCACACCACTTAGAGTCTACGACTCCTAGAGAGATTTTCCAATTTGCGACCCACGTCTGGGTACCTACCTCATCACTGGCCAGGCGCATGAGGCAAGTAGCAATCACAGCAGAAATCCGTAGAGGTGGACCTGGTTACTAAAGATGGGGGGTTTGCCCACCTCCAGCTCCCACAGCCCATACCCGGCCATTTCTCTGGAGAAACTAAAACTTCGAAATGTAGATTAAACGGTGGATGGACTGTAGCACCCCCCTCTACAACATTACTTGAATTCATACAGACTTTAGATTTTGATACTACTCCATTTGTTTGTCCTAGTACAATAGGCCTCCCAAATAGTAGTCCAAATCCCATACTTCTTCACATTTTCCAAGCTGAAGAAACACATTGATTGCCCTCTCAAATTAGAGCAAAACACTCACCCTTTCGTTGCAGGTGCCCCACAGGCGAAGTACAACTTCTACCACTTTTAAGACCAAACAGAAACTGTAAACAAGGCAGCTTTCTTCCTTGAGCAGACATTAGGGTATTGCCCCTGGAATCCACAGAGGGATACTTTACTTCCTGCCCCCCCAGAGGGAGGGGGGCACTGAGACCTGGACAGCAGTTTCCACCACTTGAAACTGGACACTGACCTTCTCACACAGAAGGTAAACAAAAGACACTTCCTTCCTGCTGGCAGGCAAGCAGGAGACTTCCTTCTTGCTTCAAAACAAACAGAAGACTTCCTTCTCCCAAGGAGGTAAACAGAAAACTGACTTTGGGAGTTTTCAATGTTCTATCTCACTCCCTCTGCTGCAGATTCCAATGTGGCTTATGCAGCTCCGACAGTTCTATGGTGATGTCATCTCTCAGTCTCAGCTGAGACTGAGAAGAGTGAGACAGTGTGAAACCCATTTAACTGGAGTTTCACAAGCTGCCTTCCTGCCTACCACTAGGTCTTACTGGGATTCTAGTAACCCCAGGTAAAAGGGTTACACCTGCCTTGACCAGGAAAATGACTGTCCCCAGTCATTATGCACCCGGCCTTAGGCCATCCCACCCTATGTGCTACCTGCGGAGGGGGGTGATCAGGCCCCCTCCTACCATGTGCAAGCACAGGCAGGCAACACTAAAGGCCTAGAGGCCTGTAGCTGACATATCAGCCTCTACACTATCCACTTGCTATGGACACCTAGTGGCTCTGGTAGAACCATCCAGAGCATAGCCCTGATAGATCAGCACTGCGGTCCCTACTGCAGGTCAGGGCCACAGCCTGTCCATCCCCCCTAACCCTCTAGGGAAAACCTATCTGCCTCTAACATAACATTCCAAAACAAAAACAAAACTCGGGGACCTCCCCGACCTTGGGCAACCTGCAACCACACTATTAAAATACCAATTACTGCCTCCTCCCTACCCCCACAACCACACCTGTGGAAGGAAAAGGGTTAATACAGTAACAACCATAACAATAACAACACAGTACTTTAGATTTCTACACAATAAAGCACTGACGAGGAACTCTGATGAGCCCCTCCTCCTCTTCTTGTCTTCTCTTCTGTCTTCCCAGGAACACCTGTAAGAAAAGAAAGACAAAACACACCTCTAATCTGCATACACAGTCTACCTAAACACCCTACCATACAAAACACTGAACAATCCCAAAAAGATTTTTTAGAAAAGGTAGAAAAACAGTATTTACATTAGAATACAATAATGACATTATTTACAATACACATTTGGGGGGATGGAGTGCCCTAAAAGTCCCAACTAGTGACCACAAGGCCCGAAGGCTAGTCCAATAAAGAGTCTCTCCTGGGCCGGAGCCCGTGAAGCACAGTTCTAAAAGGCCAAAGTCCCGAAGGGGAGAGTCTTTGCAGACAGTTCACACATTTTTGAAGTCTGTAGTGTAGGGAGTGTACTGCAATGTCATAAAGATAGAAAAGGTTTTGGACTTACCAGCCATTTGTAGTACAAGACTGTGCACGAACCTGGTCCGCGTCAAGACTCTCCCTGGCAGCATTTCTTCTGATACAGCTGGGCGGACACCTTCCGGGAACCACAGGAGGGCACATCTGGAAACAGCTGGGATGATGTCATCTCTGGAGAAGGAACCTTAGAACAGGAACAAAAAGAAAAACAGCTGGTCCGACGTCATCCGATTACCAGGCGATGAACAGGAAACAGCTGGGCTGGTGTCCTCTCTGGATCTGAAGTCATCTGGTGGGCCAGTAGGTGGTTGCTGAACAGGACAGTACACTGTAGACTGATGAATGTGGAGCACCTGAGTCCTTGGTTATTCATATTGGTGGATCAATAAGGGCACTTCACAGTCTGGTGTGGCAGTATTGACTACCACTGCTCGGTTCTCCATTTTGAGGCACGGGCTTAATTGCTGGGAGGTCTGCACTGAGGCCAATAGTACCGGGGTCAGGGCTTGAATTATTACCCCGCCTGGGCAAACATAACTCACACAGTGGGAGATTTCACATCCCTCTCTGTCCACTATTCTCACTCTGTCCATTAACAGTGTCCTGCCTCTCTTCCACTGGGTATACTTTTCGTGGAACAGTCTATTCTTTACATGCTGGTTGGCCCCAGGATGCACATTTTTCATTGCTTCATCCCAGATCCAGGATTTCCTGCAGTCCTCAATCTTCTCCCAGACTCTCCGAGGAAAGGTAGGAAAGGTCATACCATAGATTTCATTTGCCTTTCTACGAACCAGTCTCTTCTCTTTACTTGCTTTGGTCAATCTGAGACCGCTGGCCTAGCTTGGGGGTGGCCAGTCCTGGTTCTGCCAGCTTCGCATTCTCAAAGAAATTAAAAACGGATCCCTGACTTCTTCCTCTTGTAAAGCCAGGGCAGTGGCATCACCACCTTCTTCAATACATTCCTCCGAGGCAAGATCTTGAGGCTGTGTACCCGTTCCTTTCTCACAAGGCCACATAGGTTCCCCCTCATCTTCCTCTTCACTGAGGATCTGAGCCCAGGAGTGAGCAGTCGTTCTCACCCCAGAGACTATCCATTCATCACTAGGAGCGGAGGTCGACACCTCCCATTCAAAGGCCTAGTGCATCTCATCTTCACCTAAGAGACTTGGGCTAGGCTCCCCCACCCAGGGGTCTAGTGATGCTTTATCCGAACTTTCTTTCTGAGATCCAGCATCCAAAACTTCAACTTCAGGTTCAGTCTCCAACTCTGCACCCTCTAACTTTGTGCCACACTCCCCCAAGGGGCCTTCTTCCACAGGCTCCACCTGGTGCTGTGTGCTGCCAACTGCAGATTCCTGAATTTTTGTTCATGTGGGAGCCAAACGAATTGGAGGTGCTTTATACAAGCCATATTTTTGAAGGCATCCAGCACAGTGAGGAATCATAAAGACATCCCTTCCAGCACTCAAGCATATTTGGCATACACGCACTAGATAGTTAGGAATTGCCACATCAGGAGGCAGTTGCCCTCCATAGCACCACTTTTCAATATCTCTCAGTCTATTTACTGCTGTTGTTACTGCAACCCGGGCATGATCCGGGTAACGAGCTGGTCCTGAGGCCATAATGTGATCAGTAGCAACTTGCTGCGATGGGATAAATGGCCTGCAGCCAGTTCTTGAAGGCCTTGAAACACAAACGGGCGGGCAGTCTCAGCGATCGTCGTTTATACACCAAACTAGCTATTTTCATGATCGATTTCATGGATTGAGCCCAATTTTAAACTTAAAAGTCACTTTTTGAATGTTTACAGCGCTTTGAATCCTTCGCGACGCCTCTACTGCCAGTACACGCACTACTCTCGACTCCCTCTCGAATGCTGAGGCAGTCTCAGAAGAGCTGGCTGAGGGACGGGACTAATGGCAATCTGACCAACCACACGACGCCATGCAAATGAGCCTTTTCTTCCTCGAGAGGGCTTCTCTCCTCACGGCGATCATCGAGCAGGCAAATTTAAACTGTAAAATGCACACTTTTTTTTTTTCAACTGACTCCACGGCGGAAGCCCATTTCAACCATGTAACATTGCCATTAACTCTGCAGTCTCTCCATTTACACAGAAAGCATTTCCAACGTCCAGGGCATAATTTCTCTGTTGCTACCCCTAGTTTTCCACACTTTCCTTCACAGAACTCATTTTAAAAACGTTGCCAACGTCCAGGGCATAATTTCTCTGTTGCTACCCCTAGTTTTCCACACTTTCCTTCACAGAATTCACTTTAAAAGCATTTCAAACGTCCAGGGCATAATTTATCTGTTGTTACCCCTAGTTTTCCACACTTTCCTTCACAGAATTCATTCCAAAAGCATTTCAAACATCCAGGGCATAATTTCTCTGTTGCTACCCCTAGTTTTCCACACTTTTCCTCACAGAATTCATTTTTAAAAGCATTTTAAATGTCCAGGGCACAATTTCTCTGTTGCTACCCCTAGTTTTCCACACTTTTCCTCACAGAATTCATTTTAAAAGCTGACAAAAATGCTGTAAACAATTTTGATGCAGGACAAGGGCACACTCTTTGACTTTAATGCTTCTTGGTAAACAGTTGGCATTTTTTAAACAGCAGCACAAGATTCACAGCACACAGCAACACACTAGGAAAATTACTTCAGCTTTTTGGGCTATCCGTTGCCAGACAGCCAAAACGCTAGCCACCTTGCCTAAGCACCTTCCTTCCGAACAAATCCAAAGCGGTGTTTCCATTTTTATAACCCCTCACCCCTGCCTTTTTACTAAAGTGACAGGTGGCATGCTGTTGGCATTGGCAGCAATACCTGGTGGGGACCTGGGTTCAGGGAGGATGAGGTTACCTGGCACAAGGGGACCTAGGTTTGGCTACTCTGCACAGGGCACCCAAGTAAATCCGAACACAGGAAGCAATAACTGTAATGTCCAGAACCAGGATTGGGATTTTCAGTGTGGCTTTATTGATAACTAGCTGAACACAACAAGCATAGAATGGACCCCAAGGGGCTCGGTTACTGATAATGCAGATTGGAGACTACCAGGCGGTCCACTTAAAGAATGACCCATTTCTACTAATTTCGAGCTCTGGACCCACCAGGCACACAGCCGGACTTGCATGCACTTTGGATACACAGCCCGACTGGGCTGCCCTGCCGCCACTTGACTGACAGTCCATTTAAGGAATGAACCCAATTTTACTTGTTGTGGCTCCCCACCACTTAGAGTCTGCGACTCCCAGAGAGATTTTTCCACATTGTGGCTCCCCACACCACTTAGAGTCTACGACTCCTAGAGAGATTTTCCAATTTGCCACCCACGCCTGGGCACTTTACCTCATCTGGCCAGGCGCATGAGGCAAGTAGCAATCACAGCAGAAATCTGTAGAGGTGGACCTGGTTACTAAAGATGGGGGGTTTGCCCACCTCCAGCTCCCACAGCCCATACCCGGCCATTTCTCTGGAGAAACTAAAACTTCTAAATGTAGATTAAACGGTGGATGGACTGTAGCACCCCCCCTACAACATTACTTGAATTCATACAGACTTTAGATTTTGACACTACTCCATTTGTTTGTCCTAGTACAATAGGCCTCCCAAATAGTAGTCCAAATCCCATACTTCTTCACATTTTCCAAGCTGAAGAAACACATTGATTGCCCTCTCAAATTAGAACAAAACACTCACCCTTTCGTTGCAGGTGCCCCACAGGCGAAGTACAACTTCTTCCACTTTTAAGACCAAACAGAAACTGTAAACAAGGCAGCTTTCTTCCTTGAGCAGACATTAGGGGATTGCCCCTGGAATCCACAGAGGGATACTTTACTTCCCCCCCCCCGGAGGGAGGGGGCACTGAGACCTGGACAGCGGTCTCCACCACTTGAAACTGGACACTGACCTTCTCACACAGAAGGTAAACAAAAGACACTTCATTCCTGCTGGCAGGCAAGCAGGAGGCTTCCTTCTTGCTTCAAAACAAACAGAAGACTTCCTTCTCTCAAGGAGGTAAACAGAAAACTGACTTTGAAAACTCCCAATGTTCTATCTCATTCCCTCTGCTGCAGATTCCAATGTGGCTTATGCAGCTGTGACAGTTCTATGGTGATGTCATCTCTCAGTCTTAGCTGAGACTGAGAACAGAGTGAGACAGTGTGAAACCCATTTAACTGGAGTTTCACAAGCTGCCTTCCCTGCCTACCACTAGGTCTTACTGGGATTCTAGTAACCCCGGGTAACAAGGGGTTACACTTTTTAAATGTATTTCACATTCAATCTACTGTCTTTTTTTCCCATTTGTGTTGGACTTGAACATACTTATTAAGTGGCTTTGTCCATTACTCTAGACCCCCCACAGAGTTAAGCAGTCCAGTCCCCACATCCTCCAAACTGTACTTGGCTGTCTTTTCCTGACCCCACAGTAACAGTCCCTTTAGGTTCATCATGATGCAGGTGAAAACACATGGCCCTTTAGCAGAGCGAACTCACCCTTCGGTTGCAGGTGCCCCACAGATGTTTCCTCCTCAAGAAATATTCCTTCCAGAGCTTCTGGTGCCTCATCATGAACTTAAACAGGCAGCTTCTTTTCCTCGAGCCGACCAAGGGGTTGCCCTGGAAACAGGCTGATACCATCCCCCATCCCCCAGGATGGGGGCCCTGAACCACTGAAAGCAGTATCCAACACTTCAATTTGCAGTTCTTGTGTTCCTCTTCAGGTGGAAACACACACCTAAAAGTAGCTCTTTAACAGAGTTTAGAGCTCTGAGGATCTGCCCTCAGCAGAGCACCTCTGCTGAACTCTACAGAACCTCTCTCAGACTGACTTCAAATTCCCCAACGTTCTACTCTAACCAACTGCAACATTCCAGTGTGGCGTATGCAGCTGCAACAGTTCTAAATGATGTCATCCCTCAGTCTCAGCTGAGACTGAGAACAGAGTGAGACGGTGTGAAATCCATTTAATTGGAGTTTCACAAGCTGCCTTCCCTGCCTACCAATAAGTCTTACTGGGATTCTAGTAACCCCGGGTAACAGGGGGGTTACATTTATATTTAAGATCATTTTAATTTTAGGGCCCAGTTGAAGGTTTCTACAGTGTAAAGGTAGTGGCCATGTTTGTGGTGGAAGATCAGTTCTGGTTGTAGGAGGACTGATCTGCTCATTGTGTAATGTGGTTTAGGACCAGGATGACTGTGCGTATACAGAGAATTAATGTACAGTCAGCTGATCTGTCTTGGCCAATGAGATTTCTAGATTTTTTCTTGCCATTTTATAATTTTAATTAATCACTTGTTTGTAATTGACTACACTTGTTTGATTTATATATAAACTGTGTCCTCATTATGAGCTCCACCCCCTGAGGAAGATTCTTTTGAATCGAAGCGCTGGGGAGCTAATGTTTATTTATCTTTACCGTGGTCGTTTGCCAGGTTTGTGGAATAAATATCCACTTAAACAAATTTCCTTGGCTGGTACTATTTATTTACTTATGGGCCTGAGTACAGTTTTCTACCTAGTTATTGCTTTCATGTGAAGGGCAGGCCTCCCTTTGTTAAACTGTACCAGCTGACAAAGTGGGGATATTCAGTCGCAGCACCATTCTTTTTTTGAACTCACAAACACACATTTCACACAGTACTGTACACTATAAAAAATACAGGATGAGCAACTCTATGCACAGCCAGTGTGTTTTGCCACCTCGGCGTTCTGATTCCCATGGACCTCTTGAGCTGCCTCGAGGTCAGAGGAATCAGAACCTCTGTGGCAGAACACTCTGGTTGTGCATAGTTGCTCATCCAGTATTATCTGTATTATAACAGACAAACAGTAAATAATCACTTTTCCTAACAGAGCTCCCTCTGCTCAAGTAGCGACTGCAGAATGGAGCAGAACAACGGACTATCTGGCTGGTCATAGCCTTAAATTACTTGGACCCAGCTCAGACTAATTTCTAACACAGTATAGGTGCTGTCTTAAAGAGACAGGCATGGAGACTTCGCTAGAGCACTCTCACACAGATGAATAGAACTACTGCAAAACAGGACACCATCCTGACAGTGGGCGCTTAGGAGCCCAGGAAGACATTTTAGTAAACCCCAATTTGTAAGGGGTTACACTCTTCCTGCCTGAAAAACTTGGCGTCCGCATCAAGTCTATGCTTACTATAAGATTCTATATGAAAAATATTATATGAAATACATGCATGTTTCATTTGGTATACCATAAAATAAAGCTGATGCATTAGTAAAATGAACTGGTACTAAGCATTACTGTACTTTTCTATTGGCAATGAACATCTTCACAGTTTCACATAGTCATACATTTTCACAAACGTATTACCAGGTTTAAACAGTTAAACACATTATACTCATAACTCTAGTCTGTATCACCTCCTGCGCTTTAACCCACATGGCTTGGGGCCTGTTCTATCAACTACATTGGGGCTGCATGGGGCATTGGTATACTGGTTAGGTGATTCACCAGTGTTGCTTTCTGTCTCACATTCTCTTTCTTAAGGGGCATTCTGAGTCTCAATTCGCAAGTGCCATGCAGGCAAGATTTTCTGAGTCTATCAATCAGGATTTCATTTGGCCCGCATCTTCAGGCAGTCAGCACGACATTGTGTGTGTGACCATCCTCTCCACAACGATAACAGAACACTACCTCTTGGTTTACCACCTTCCTTTCGTGGGTCCACTGTAAATCCTTTTCTGTATCTTGCACATGGCCATAACTACATCACACAACCAATCAAACCAATCTTCCAGTGTACAGAACTGCACTTTCAGGTGGGGGGCAAGGCATTTTCCTCTGACGTTGGGGCCTCGGGGTGAGTGCATTCATATGGATCTCTCTCTTCAGCTGCACTCAGTCCTGGAACTGGTTCCACAGGGCTCTCCCTTTCGGCTTAATGTTCAGCCCATTTTACAGCCTGCATCAGCTCAACAAAGGACGGGGCACCCTCCACATAGTGCTGCATGTGCATCCGAAGCATGATAAAGCTAAGATCCTCTACCCAGGTTAGCACATGATCCATCCTAACTCGGTTCAAGTCTGTTGGGGCTACTCCACCCCGATCAAACATCTTCAGCAGAGCACGCTCAACTCTCAGCAGATAGTCAGAAAGCAACTCCCCTTTTTTCTGTTGCAGGGTTTTAAACTCCCACAGTAGATGACTGACATCTTCATGAGGATCGAAGACAGAGGTCAAGGCATCCAAGTACTGCTGTGCAGACTCAGTGGGCCCAGTAGTCTGAAGCCCCCAAATAACATCCAAGGCAGGTCCCTGCAGGATCACTAAAATTTCCATCCTCTTCTGCTCATCAGTCCCGGGCCATCGGGCCAGCATCCAGGCTGCATGTGCTCTCCAAGTCTCCCAGTCCTTTTCTCCACTAGGGGTGGGGACGATCCCAGAAAACATGCCCTCCATGTCATGGTGTCACAGCGAGGAGTACTTTGGCAACAAACTCTCCCTGATCTCCAAACATTTATTAATTGAGCCACTAGGGGGCACAGATCCCAGCAGTGCTCCCTCTGTGCAAGTAGTGACTGCAGAATGGAGCAGAACAACGGACTGTCTGACTGGTCACGAGCCTTAAATTACTTGGACCCAACCCAGACTAATTTCTAACACAGCATAGGTGCTGTCTTAAAGAGACAGGCACAGAGACTGCTAGAGCACTCTCACACAGATGAATAGAACTACTTTAAAGCAGGACACATCAGTGGGCATTTAGGAGCCCAGGAAGACATTTTAGTAAACCCTGTTCTGTAGGAGTACACTTGCAAACTTTTGTACATCTACAAAAGCATTGAAATAACTGAGGTCTATATCAAAACCCACAGATAGGAACAGTCTACTTCACAGCAAAAAGCTGTCACCCTGCTCATGTTATAAAAAATCTGCCAAAGGGACAATTTATGCAGATGAAATGTAACTGTAGAAATGAAGAACTGTACATTAAAAGGGCACAGGAACTAACAGGCTGCTTGAGAGGGATTATAAATCAGTGGATATAGGTAGGGTAGATACAGAAAGGGTAACCAGACAAGTAGACACTATGCAGAAAGAATCGTTGTTTCTTCCAAAGAATAAATGGAAGAAAATAGAATCCTCTGACATTTGTGACCACTTTTGGGGGAGGTATTGGACGCACTAAAAGAAAACTGCATTTCCATTTATATGAACATACTCAGGCTACAAAAAACAATCAATCAGTCTTTATTTAACCAGGCAGAACACCTTTGAGCAAGCTCATTTACAAGGTGGTCCTGGGAGGACAATAGACAATTATATCAGTCAGCGAAGATATACAGGTGAACCTAAACTGGTGACACGTTTGTCATACATAGAATACAAAGGGAGTGACACATAGGATACATAAATGAAAAGATGCAAGAGCACAATGGGTTATACATGAGAATACTGGCTTGGTAACCATACAGAACCAGTGTGTTCTGTTACAGAGGGTCTGATTCCCTGTGACCTCAAGAGCAAAGCTCGAGAGGTCCTTTGGAATCAGACCCCGAGGTGGCTTAACACACTGGTTTTGCATGGTTTTACCCAGACAGTATTTTTTATAGTGTATGGTGTCCCTCGATTGATTTTTAAGTTTTTTGTTTGGCTTGTAAATCAGGTTTTCCTGCAGCATGTCTCCCAGAGCCATGACCTTTTGTTGTGGTGGTTGCTAGGGTCTGGGTGTCCCTACATTTTCAGAACTCACTCCCATTGGTTGTCAATTTGCTGTGGGAAGAACATACTAAAAAAAAAAGCATGGCGGTTGAATGACTCGGTTAGCGAGCAGAGGAGCGGACAGAGGGAGAAAGCCGTGAGTAAATCATTGTATACGCGAATGTCTGGTTGATCCTGCATTTTCTATTACTGTAGTTATGTGAGCCATACACAGAAAACCACCATGGGCATTTTCAGTACTGTTTGAAATACCATTGCCACGCAGCGGTTTTCTGTTGATACCAGCTCAAGTTAACTTAAATAAATGGAAAGCTGTTCTGCACATACAGTCAGTACAGCATTCCATTCATTTAAGTGTGTGTGGATGAACAGCATTTTTGTAAGGCTGGATTTCGAGTGAGAATAACGTTCCGCCATACACTATAAGGGGTTACATAGGATACCAGTAAAATTACCAAGGATGTGTACATGATACCTAGGTGATTCCACTATCAAGGTTACAATGCATCATTTCGTAGGATACACAAGGAGGGAGACAAGGTAGCTAGAGTAAAGGTATTTAAGTGCTTAAGGAGGTGAGTAGCTAGGAAAGGTTAGGGGTGAGCGGTGGGCTGGGGTAGGGAGAATCAAGTGGAGTAAGAGAAGGTTGAGGCAGTTAGTAGGTGACATAGGTCACTGGACCAGGAAGGGAAAGTAAGGGTAGCGGGGAGAAAAAAAAGTGGGGGAAGAAATGAAGGGGTGCAATAAATTAGGGTTGTGACAGGGGAGAGGGTGGGGAGGTAGGTAAACACAAACAGGGCATGAGAGATAATGGAGGTGAGCGAGGGGGGAGAGAATGCTAGACAATTACATCGATTAGATTCGCTGATTGATGTAATTGTATAGATGCAGGTTACAAGTGATTACCCTGCCAAAGCTGTCAGTATGGTTAGGAGTGGCAGTTGCATGTTTCATTCAGGGAGCGATTTAGCAGGGATTTAAAGACGGGTAGCCCAGGTATCTGAGTAAGTCTTAGCGATTTCTGTAGGATAGAAATATGGAGCATGCTATAGCAGCCCACATACCCCCCCCCCATACAACACTTAAGATAAAAGTGGTGGGAATAGAGGCGGTCACCTCTAATATCGGGGGACTTAGAGAATGTATTAAACCAGAAGGAACAGGAGTGGATATTCAGGCTTGGTACCCTGAAAAATGGGGCTAAATGGAAAATTTTAAATTAGCCCATTTTAAAGAAAACATTAGAAAAACAGGGGAACATATTGAATATTTATAATGTATTCTATAACCCCCATGCTTGTAATAATAAATATGAAAAGTCAGAATTAAATATTTATCTGACTAGAAATATGATTATGCAAACTGAGTTTAAAAATAGACTTCTTGGCATTGTGAAACTGTTTTTTTTTTATTGTTGCTCACATCTCTTAATGTTCTCTTTTCCTTTACAGGTCAGCTTTATAAGGGATTGAATTTGAATTCTGAATCAAGAATATGGACGCTGGTGGACTAGGACTGTTCACCTTGTCTTTTTTATTATCATGACAATTTATAATGCTTATGTTGTAATGGGAAGTACATTCATTAAAATAATATCGTACTACTACACTTTTTTGATTAGTGCATGTATTGTATAAATAATCACATGGTAAAACACCTAGGCCCAGATATTCAAAAGGGTTGCTCCATGCGTAACAGGGATGCACCAGCGCAAGTCCGAAAATGCGCCATTTTGTGATATTCAGCGGGAGGCAGATGCACCCCCCAAATCACAATGCGCAAGAGCGCAATGATAATGAATGCATGCACAACTGAAGGGGGAGGAACCATGCATAAATGGCGCAGTGCGATATTCAACAACATGCGCCATGTACAATAGGGGAGCAAATGGAAGTTGCACGATAGCGGAAATGATCCAAAATAAAAAGGAACAAGAGAGAGGCGCAAGAACGCTACAGGAAAGCCACATGTTGGTGAACTGCAGGCAGCCACACAGGCACACAGAAACTGTGAGCAGGACAGGGCAGGAGCAGGACAGAGCACCTGGAACCACCAGGAGCAGGGAAGGTGTGGGGAGCCTGTGCCACAGTGCAGGACAACATTTGGAAGTGCCACACAGCACTGAGGGCACAGACAGTTGGGCAGTACGGCCACTACAGGGAGGTGTTCCCAGTGCAGGGTGAGTAGAAGGAAGGACAGTGGGAGGAACAGTAAAACAGCTGCGGGGGTAACACAAGCCAGGGACATGGCCAGTGCCACCATCCAGATGGAGGCAGTTATGAGGGGGGTGAGAAGGCAGGCAGCAGGGGTCGCAGCCGTGGAAGGGGCCTGGCTGCGGGGATGCCCCCAACAGGCAGTACCGAGCCCGCGCCAGCTTCCGAGCTGTACCCTGATACTGAGATTGTGGGCCAGTACTGCCTGAACTGGGTGATCCTGAGGTGGCTCTGTGAGCTGTGCAGTGATGTGATGCAGGCACCCACACAACGGAGTCATGCTCTGTCAGTGGAGACCAAAGTGACAGCTGTCATGTGTCTGCTCACCACGGGTACCTTCCAGAGACCAACAGGGAACATGACAGGCATAACTCTTTTGGCCGCATCACACCTTCTCACCCAGTTCCTCAGCACACTGCTGCCACATGCTGCGGAGTACATCTGTTTCCCCAGCACACCGGCGGAGTGCACAGCAAACATACAGGAGTTCCACAGGGTAGCACGTATGCCTGGCATGCTCGGGGCAGTAGACTGCACCCATGTGGCCATCCGCATGCCACCTGGCCCCAAAGGGGCCGCATACATGAATCGGAAGGGTATGCAAGCATCAACTGCCAGGCGGTGTGCGATGCCAGGGGGCGCATAATCAATGTCTGTGCCATGCACCCTGCTGGAGCACATGATGCCTTCATCTGGCACCAGTCCGCACTGTGCCACAGGTTCGAGAGTGGGGACATCCCCACTGGCCACCTAGTGGGCGAGTATGCAAATCACGTAGAAAGACATGGAGCTTGGGAGGGGCATAGTCAGAGGTGACATGGTTACTAGCCTAGATAGCCCATGGCAGGGTGACGCTGATCACCAAACTAATGTCCACCCCTACACACAGGTGACAGTGGGTACCCAATCCATTCCTGGCTGCTCACACCATACCGGCGCCCACGACCCCATCGCAGCAATGCTACAATGAGGCACATGCCACCACATGCAATTTCATTGAGCGGGTGTTCAGGATGCTGAAGGCACGTTTCCGTTGCCTGGACATGTCTGGCGGTGCCCTACAGTACAGCCCCTCAAAGGCCTGCAGGCTATTCCTGGCCTGTTGCATCCTGCACAACATGGCCAATGACTGTGGGATAGCCATACAGGTCGAAGAGGGGGACAGCAATGGGGATGATGAGGATGCTGGTGAAGATGGTGATGGGCAGCCCCCCCCTTGGTGGAAGGGACCCCCGACTGATCCGGATGGCATAGCTGCACCGGGACACCATCACAGAGGAGCACTTCAACCAACCCAGGTAAGTCATGGGGCCATGTGCAACCACCAGTGGCAAGGGCACAACCCACAAACATGCATGGACAAACCGCAGGGGTGCATATCGTTAAGGGAATTGGCCAAGCATGGAACCGCACATGCCATCAGGGATGTGCAAGGTCTAACACGGCACGTGGTCTCACACACACACACACACACCCCCACAAGACATGCACAAAGGGTAGGAGGCACGCCGACCCCAACCGCCACCCCTAGCCACACACACGTCAACAGACCACCACGCCCAGTGCCTGTCATTATGCATGTGTCAGACACTGGGCACCATTGCACAGTGGCGGACAGCGCAACACAGGCATCATCATGCACACGCCACAGCGGACAGCAGCCAGGAGGGTGTGCAGATGGAACATGTGTGTGTGTGTGTGTGTGTATGTGTGTGCAGGGCCTGGTACCCCACCCATGCATTGCACGTTGAACAACACAATGCACACAGGGCAGCATCAGACAGTAGCCGTGGTGGGAGACAGGTCAGTCATGCGCCACAGTGCCACGGCCGCCACGGATGCATGGGCGGCCCCACCGAGACCCGCCAGCAGTGACAGGCTGACCAATGGCCTCATGGGGTGGCACCGACAGTCCCCCAGGGGTTCCACTGCGTGAACGCGACTGTGCTCGCGCAGGGGTCTGCAGCACACCAAACATGCCTGCACCAGGCATGCTCGGGATGCACACAGCTGAACCCGGTGTCGACGAGGGTGTCACACGATGCCGGGAACAGGGGGTGGACATTGCACTGCGCGGTGTCTGCGATGCATGGGCAAATAACTGTGTGCCCACTGTCGCCATGGCAGCTGTGATTGTCTGTGTCAGCCTGTCAGTGGCAGCGGTCACATCCTCCCGCATCTGGTCCATCCCTGCCAGGAGCAGACCGGTGTCCCTGCTGCGCTGCTCCAATGCCTGGCGCAGAGCCGCACTGAGTGCATCCACCGCCATCACAAGCCGCAACTGCTAATCGACTGATTCTTGGAGTATGCGGGTGTGCTCTTCTAAGAGGTCATCTGCCTGATCGGCATGCTGTCCCTCACAGTGTTCGTGGCCCTGATGGCCAGCACCCCTTGAGGGTGGGTGTTGCACACCAGGGCCAGGCCTGGGCATGTCCACAGGCGGTGCACTGACGCCGCCTCCCGACACTGTACCCCCATGGCCATTGGCCGACTGCTGACACTGCCCCTCTGGCTGCCGCTCTCCAGGGCTCAATGGTGCCGCTGCAGTGGCCACAACAGCCCCACTGTCCCGGACACACACCAGTGCTGCCCCACTGGTGCAGACAAGCACAGGCTGGGACTGTGATGTCACGCAGGCCTCCACGGCAGCACCACCCATGGCCATGCCCGTGCTGTCACCTGCTGTGTGGCCATCCTGCAGCCCACATGTATCACTGTCCATGAAGTGAGCTCCATCATCATCAGTGACGGATCCGGCACCAGCCCGAGACTCAGCAAGATGGCATCCATGGATGCTGGCACGCTGGGATACGGGCAGAGCCTCCTCCGCACCTGCTCCACCAACATCAGTCTGGACAGCCAGGTGGGCCCACTGTCGCCCTGACCCTCGGACACCTGTGGAGGTGGATGGGCCCCTCCTCTATGTCTATGGTATCGCCCTCAGTGGACAAGCCCACCACCGCTGACCCATGTAGACACTTAGGAGCTGTAAGGGAACACAGTAGCATTAATATATCTGCCCTACCCTGTCTCTCCCCCATTGACAGAGACTACACCATGCAGTAACGGGCTACCACCTGTCTAGAATCCACCATGTGGAACACCTCGATGGCACAACGCCGCATGCTGCCAGCAACCCGCCTTCTTGTGGGGTCAGGCGTTGCACGGCTGGCTGTCCCCACCGGTCGCAGCCTGCTGCCCTGATGGCAGCCACCTTGTCCTAATCCTCCGCCTGTTCGTGCCCATCTTCTTTGCACTCCTGCATGGACCGCTGGTGGCTGCCATGCTGGTTGACAGCACATGCCACCTCTTCCCATGCAGCAGCATGGGCCTGTGGTGTTCCCCGCTGTCCACTGAGCAGCGGCTCCTGGTCAAGGTAGGCCTCAAACAGGGCATCTGTTTCTGCCTTGGTGAAGTTAGGCCTCCTCTTCCTCCCATGTCTCTGTTTCTCTTCCTCCACCTCACGATCACTCATTCTTTATCCTGTGGGAATGACAGGTGTTACCTGTGACTGTGTAGTCCCATGCATGTCCCAAACACCACAGTCCACACTCCCAAACAGCATGCAACTCACCACAATAGATTGAAATAACAGAATATGGCCACTGCAGCCCAATGTCACATTTTTATAGTGCAACGATGCAGATGAGGCGAGACGCCATTTTAAGTGGATGCTAATCGGTATCTGCGCCATTGAATGGCTGATTATCTGATTTGCATATGCCAGGTGAATATTGCGCTGTTGCGCTTTGCGCAGTTGTGTTGAATGTGCTCAGGCAAGGGCGCATTTCTGTGATATGCGCAGTGGACACTGAACGGCGCATGCCCGGGGTGCTGATGCCAACACCTGCCGCGCTGCTGACATGCTGTGTGTGGGAGGCAATGCAGGGCACGGCCACCATTGTGCCAGTAGCGCCGCTGCGCTGTTCACATGTATGGCGTCTGGCACTGGGGCGCCATAGGCACACTGGGGCCACAGCGGGTAGGCCACTACAGGAAGTGGCACACAGGCACCCTACCGCGCTACACACGGTGAGTACCAATTGCGCTGTGGCGGTCCATGCGCAAGAGACCCCTAACCCTGTGCTGACCTTTGCCCCCTAGGCACCATGCGTCCGCATGGGTTCACCTCTATCGCGCTGTTTAGTGACAGCGCAATGGGGAATGACAGCACAGTACCGCGCAGTATCCGCACGTGGCGAACGTGCACTACAGAGTGCCATTTTGACACCAAAACAGTACAGGATGGCACGGAGACGGGCACCCATCTGGAGCAAACTGAAATTGGCCAGTCTGGTCCAGTTATTGGAGCCCCATGCCACTGCCCCATTTGGGGAGGCACCCCTGGACAGGGCCAGGAGTGCGGTGTGAGAGGAGGTGGCGGTGGCCCTGGAGGAGGCCACAGGCATGGAGAGTACCGCAGAGCAGTGCAGGCACCGCTGTGGTGACCTGCAGTGCTGGGACCCAGGAAGGCTTGCCAGCCTGCGGGCACATGCCAGGAGGGGCACAGTGCCATGGCCAGGTAGGTGCCCCATCCATACACTGTTAATGTCCATACACGTATCATGGTGGCATGTCCAGCACATGGGGAGGCCATCCAGTGTTGGCCGTGGTGGTGGTATCGGGTGAGGGGAGGATGGGTATGGCTGTGTGATTGCACACACATGGGGCGGGGAGACCTTGCTACCGGATTGTACTGATGTTCCTCTCCATATTTGCACCCTAGGCCCAGAGGAGCGCTGGCGGCAAGGGAGAGGAGGCTGCACCGTGATGAACAGCAGACTGAGAGGGCGGCGGATAAGACAGGCACAGGGACCAGCCTGATGATGGTGAGTGCCTTACATCCATGATTACTATTATGCGGTGTGTAACAGAGCGAGCAGCGGGCATGGCCACCATCCATTGACACCACTGCCATGCATGCAACTTGTTACAGTCAGCACTGTCCAGTGGCACTGCATGTCTGGGAGTGCGTCGATGGTGGTCCATGCGTGCACCGGGTACATGGCTGTACCACTGCCTTCGCACCGCATAGCCATGTCACTGAACAGCCACAGTGGTGCTGTGCAGGACTTGGCTGGTGGGTGTGTGCAGCGGTCTGCGTGGCTGTGTGCATCTGGGTGGGCAGGTCATGTGGACGCGATCACTGTGGGTGGTCACGCACCATCACAGAGGCATGTCCCACGGCCGTATGCCATGCACAGTGGGTGGGCTGCATGGGGCTGTGCATTCACACCTATTGACTCTGCTCCCTTGTCCTGGGTGGACGACAGCTGCATAGATCAGAGTGGCACTGCTGGAGATCCTTCAGGTTGCCAGGGCATCACTGGAAATACTAGAACGGATCGACAGGCTGGGTGTCAGACGGCCATGGCGGGAGGAGCAGCTGAGCGGAGTTGGCTCCCCGCTGAGCTTAGCGGATGCCCCTGATTTCTCCCTCACCCCCTGGACACACCCTCACGCCTCCTTCCTCTACCGGTGTTCACCCTCGCCTTTACCCACTTCACCTTGTTTGTGGCCCTCCCCAAACCTTTGTAAATAGTTGTATATAGTTTTGTTTCTGTTTTAAATACATTTCCTTTGATATGCCTACTGTGGTGGTCTCTGATTTGTAGCGGCTATAGGTGCTCAGCTGCAGTGGTGTGCATGGCGCCAGGGTGGAGCAGGCTGCGTGCGTGTGTGTGTGTCCGTGGGGAGGTGAGTATGTGGAAGTGGCTATCAGTCACTGTCTGTGGTCTGTGTGTTGTTCCCTTACACTGGATGACTGTGTGCAGTGGCTCATGCATGCTCTGTGTCCATGGTGCACCTGTCAGACCGTCTATGGCCTGTGCAGCTGACACCCTTGCATGTCTGTGACCTGCATGGTCCGCTGGCACGTCAGTGGTGGCTGTCCATGCTGGACAGCCACTGTACCCGGCACAATGCTGGGTTGCCTCCTGTCACTGGTGTGGTGCATGTCTGCTTCGGGTGACACTGTGGCATCCACTGTTGTTGTCCCACCTCCATGCTGTCGCTTGTGTGTGTTGCAGGGGATGTGCACCACTGTCTGTCACTTGTGTTCTGGGCACATGCTGGTGCCATAGAGGGGTGCTGGCCATGTGTACACTGTTTCGCGGCTGCCACGCTGGGGGTTTGCTGCCCCACTACTGTGTCCCTGTGTTGGTGTGCCCTTGGTATGGGTGGGTGTTTGTCCATGCACTGTGTTGCATCCTGTGTGGTGCATGCTTCCATGCACCACTGTGGTGTCTGCGCTGGCTGTTGTGGCCAGTGCTGGGTTAGATGTGTCCTTGGGAGGGTGTGCAGGGTGCTGTACCACTGGTGGTGGGGTCCAGGGCATGCCATGTCACGTGTGGGGTACCTCGTGTGCCAAGCATGGTGGTTGGTCTCTGGCTGTACTCGGGGACGCGTGGGCACTGTGTATGCAGTCGTTGCATCGCCAGGTGCTGCCACCCGCTGACGGGTGCTCATGGTGGGGCTGTCTTGCATGGTTCTGTGGTGCACAGGGTTGCATTATCACAGTGGGGGTGGTGGTACGCATGGGGTGTCCTGCATTGGTGGATGCTGCTCCTGGGCAGGGTGTCTGGGGATCACAGTGCAGGTGTGCTCTGCATTGGTGGGATGGTGTGGCACGGGGTGGCGCCCTCCTTGTGTGCCAGTCACAGCTTGCCAGGGGTGTGTTGTGGCACCATGTACCGCTGTGGGTTTGTTGCTGGTATCCATGGGCTGGTGGTTATTCCGCCTCCACCGGTTGTGCAGTGCATGGGGTGTGGGGGCGATGTCTGTTCTGCTGTGTGCTCCTCTGCCCATCTGTGGCACGGGTGGTGGGCCCCTGCATCCTGTCCCTGCGCATCTCTGGTTGTGCTGTTGCACTGCTGCCCTGCTCCACAGGGCATCCCTGGTTGCGCTATGGCACATCTGAACTGCTCTACTGAACATCCCTGCTTGCGCTATGGCGCATCTGGACTGCACAACTGCACATCCCTGGTTGCGCTATGGTGCAGTTGGAGTGATATTCAGTCATGTGCGCTGGTATGATCTTGACCTGTGCAGTTTTTGAATGTCGCGCTTCTTGCACATGGGTGCAGTGGACTGCGCTTGCTCGTGCTGTTGCGCACTTTTGGGCGCAGTTTGAATATCTGGGCCCTATTATCCTCTGGTGAAGCCCCTGAAGAAAGGGGTAAAATATGGAGGTGATGGTTATGCCACTACCTAAAGATTCTGTTGTTTGCTACACTGGTTTAAACAGCAAAATGGCACAATAAAATGGATTTTTTCTCAAAGAAACTGCCTATTAGTCTTCCTTATCGGAGGGGTGAGTGCTCTTTTTCAGATTGCTCTGTTGAGCTCACACCCTGCACAGGGAGTAAAATTATGTGCTCAGGACCACACAGTGAGCTAGTGACTGTGATGTACGTGTGTGTTGCACCCTTCACAGTATGTGAAAACCAATACCGTAGTCGTACTACTGCTGTGTTAATGCACTCCCTGTTTTGCACATAGGACAGTCGTAGCCACCAGTGGTTAAATTGGAAATGTTTAGGAGATGAATCTGTAATCTCTACATTTGTAGGAGATGGAACTGTCATTTGTAGAAGGCAGAACTCTCCAAAGGTGTCAGAGGACATGGAACTGAGTTCCAGTGAGTTCCTGCTCAGTTTAACTTTTTAGCCACAGACATTAAACTTCAGGCAACTAGGTTCACACACACACATACACTCAGAAGCACATAACTAAAAACTAGAATGGCAATGCCAATCAACACTGCCCAGTGCAAGTACATGAATCAGGGCACCATGTTGTGAATGGAAGCCCTCTGCTGTATATAAACAGTATGTGTGAGCAGCGAGACAGGTGAATAATTTTTGGAACTGTGATGTTTTGTACTTCTGTGGTGACTGCAGTCTGTGTTGCAAGGCAGATAACACTACTGGATACATTGCAAATGTTGGGGTATAGTGAGAGACAATTTCCTGCACTTTTTGGTTGCAGCAGCAAGGTTCACTGATTAGCAGAGGTGATGGTGCTACAAAGTACAGCTGTCTTCAGGGAAAATACTATTTCAGGTTAGCAAATCAACTGATTGACTGGAACTGACAGGAGCCTGTCACCCAGTTTGGGGAGCATGGGAGCCTGAGTCAAGGCACCCAAGAGCCTGAAACCAGGGTAGTGGAAGGGAGGGCAGGAATTGGGATACTAAAGCCAAGACTGATAGGGATGGGTAGCCAAACGCTGGGGCACTGGGGCAGTAGTGGGTGGGGTTATCAGGAGCATGAGGCAAGGCTGAATGGGAGGGAAGCTCTAAAGCTAGAGGCCAGAGATGGGGATGGGCTTGGAAGCATGCTGCCATGCTGGGGGTGGGAGCTCAGGTGCCTGAAGCCAGCAATATAGGTACTCTGGAACTAGAGGTCATGTGGGGGATTAGGAGCCAGAGGTCTGGGTTGGAAGGTTGGAGTCCTATGAGAATAAACATAGGGTTTTGAATGAGGAGAGAATTATGCCCCAGAACTGGAGGTGTTTGACAAACTGCTGCCAGGACTTTGGGGTACTCGAGAGCCTGCCATCAGGGCTGTGAATGCTGCTGCCAGGGCTTCTTAGTGCTTGAGAGGCTGCTGTCAGGTCTGGGGGGCTGTGGAGCCTGTCCCTAGGGTTTACGCTCAGGAGTAGAGGTGGGCAAGTTGCAGCTACCTTGAGCCTAGTGCCTGACTTGGCTCAACCTCTAAGCAATTTAGAGCCAAGGTCAAGCCATTCTGGGTATGATCAAAGCTAGCATTTTGTCAGATGAGCAGTTAGTGCAGTGGCTGAGACTTTCAACTCTTCTTATCCAACTCATGAGGGCACAGGTCTTTAATGTAGAGCATGGGGGGCAAAGACTGATAAAGTCCTGATCATCCTGAGAAATACTGAACCAAGAGGCTGGGGGTCTAAGGCAGCCTGGCTCCTGGAAGCTATCAGGTTTTAGATGCATTCTGGTGCATTTTGGCTGCTTTTAAAGCTTTGACTTGCTGCAAACAACAGATATCACTACCAAAATGACTGTCTTTTCGGTTTCCTTTTAAAATTGGCAATACTCAGACAGTCTCTTTGATTAAAACCAAGGAGCAAAAACTGCATACTTCTCCCATCTAGAAAAATTCAATGATAAAATGCTTAAATTCTGTTAGAAGTTTATTCTGAACCTTACCATTTTTTGGGGCAAAACTGTATTAGGGTACAAGAATGCATGGGTTAGGAATAAGGGAACCTTAGTGGTAAGGCAAGGGTGGCGAGTCAGACTGGTAGAGTCTCTAGGGAAAAAATGGGCAGACAAAGTGCACTGAGCAGTCCTTATTCGTCGTCAAATTCTATGTTTTCTATAAATGTTCACATTGGTAACTATATTGGGCATAGGGTTTAAATGGGATCTGTAGTTTACACATGCTGTTACGATAAAATGTAGGATTAGGTTGGGACTATTTTATAGATAGGCTACCACACTCATAGCTTCAAATTGAAAGTGAAAATAGGCACGTAATATCCCATCTAGATGAAATATGATATTTCGTCTGGATGAAACACAGAGGGACCAGTTCTATTTGAGGAAGCTAGTAAGTTTTTTTATGTAGCCCTGGCGCTGTATGCCAGTGGGGATACCCCCCGATACCCGGCAAGGGCCCGAGTCCTGCTACGGTGTCTATTGGGGGTTCGTTCCCAGAGAAAGTTAAAATAACACGGTGCCTCCACCCAGAATAAAGTATCAGTGGGCTAGATATCGGCTTGACACAGCCCTCTGGGATGCTGTGCCTACCCACCTCCCCTACTAACCATTCTGCACACTGTGTCCCCCAGTACCTTGTTCCACCATAAACCATATAATTCAGCAATGAGCGCATGCATGAAGTTCACCACCACTTCAGATTCAAACAACAAATTTACAGCTTTATTTGGGGTAAGGAATAGGAAAAGATACCTAGATACCGGTAGCTGTGAAAGCAAGGGAAAAGGTTAGGGTAATAAGCAATGCAAACACATGGGCCCGCAAGCCAGCCTGCCCCCACTGGTACCAGTTCCCCTGTATTGTCCCTAGATGTACTCATTAGTTGCAGGCCTGTTCAGTGCCGTGGGTTGGCAGACTGTTGGGGCCCTGAAATGATGAAGCTTATATTATATTATATTTAAATAGAACCAACTTCCTTAAACCCTGCCAGGAACCTGGTCCTGGGTACTACAGTTAGTTGACCTGTGCACCAGGGAAAATGGAGCTCTTCAAATTTTAGTGCAGCAACACAGAAACAGGCCGGCCAGGATCCCTCCGCCAAGATGGAACTTGCTCAAGGATCTTGCAGCTGGTCACCTTGATTGTAGTTCTGGCCACTTGTCACCTTCAGCCACTTCTGGCCCACTGCAGAGCACTGTGGCAGAACAACACCAGCCCCAGAAGGCCCAGACCTGGGAGTGGCTCCACAGCCCAGCTCCCATAATCAGGGTGCCCTAGCACTGACCTACCAAGACACGTGACCTCCTGACACAGAGTCCCACCTGGGAGGGGTTAAGTTCCCTCCCTGGCTCTGGGTGAGGACTCCCTAATGGTGGGGGTCATCCTGCAGTCCATGCACTGAGTTCTCAACAAGCAAAAGTTTCAGACAGTCGCTCCAATGAAGTCCAGTGCCAAACTGAGTGTGTTCTAGCCTCTATTGCAATCAATGCCAGTGCAATTCAGCAGCAACAGCCCCCCTGCACACCAGTCCACCTTCCAGCTTAGCAGTGTCCAGCACTTGTAATCGACTGCAGCAAGACCTCCACGCTCAGCCACTTTAATCAGTTCACTCAGGACGCACACGATTCCTGGCTAGCACCCCAATGACCAGAGATGCTCTGCCTCTTTAGAGAAAATGCAATTACAGTCCACACAAGCAAATGACTTTTCAGCAGCAACTGTAAAAACTCAGATAATCTGTTCAGTCCTTTCATTTAGCTCGATTTCCCAGTGCCACATTTAGTTTCTCCCAGCTCTTATTAAGCAACTTCTCAGTACCTGGAGAAACAGGATCACAGTTCAGTCTCTCACTCTCTTCCCTTTGCAACTCAGTACTGCAGCCAGCACCTGGGGAATCCTTCAGCAACCACACTCCTCAGATTAGGGCCTGGTAAGCCCTTGAAGTCCAAAATCTGCTTCTGCAGACAGTTCTGACTCATACAGAGTCCAGCCACAGACTGAAGAAATCCCAGTAAGTCCTCACTGTATCAGACAAAATCCCAGCACTCAGGCTGGTTGTTGAAGCCTTTCACTAATCAATATCCATAATGATCAATATTTCCTGCTTGTTCATGATCTAGGTGCCAGAATTAGTCCCTTCCTTTTCCCAGAAGTCCCTCTGTCACAATTTTGGGTGTCTAGATTACTGATTGGCTAAAAAGGGATGGAGTTAAGTGTCACAAACATGTCATCTCCCATTAGTGCATATGAAGTCCATTTCAATTTAAAGCAGTCTCTCCCCTTTCTCAGGCTGCTGCCACCCAACCCATTAAATTATTAACACCAATGCCCCACCAGAATATAGCCTCAACTATCCTTTGTTAAATAAGCCCACTTGCAGGGCTGTAGCCCCAACTGTTTAGCGGTCGCTGACGCCAAAATTATATCCCCCCCAGACAGCAGGCAGCAACCTCATTAATATGTATAGGGTCACTCAATATTCATGAGCTTTCAGTGGCCCATGTTATCTCTGGGCAATTTGGGCTCTTGAGGGTAAATGTCCAAGCCCCTCCAAATCACGGGCCCCAACAACATAAGGGCGACCCTGGGACCAGAGACACACCTCCTGGGCGACTGCACAACCGAGCAGGCACATTAATGCTGCCAGGCTGCGCTATGCGAGGCCAGCCCCAGCTAGGGATGCTGGCAGCCTCATGATCCATGATCCATGCCCATCGGAGCTGGAAGGAGGCAGAACAGCAAGAGGAACAGGAGAAACCACCACCTGCTCAAGGTAAGTTTCAGATGGGGTTACACCTCTTGAAACGCTTTGGTCGTATGGCAAGCGTAAGGAAATAACCAAGAAACACATCAAACATCAATAACATTTCTAACTATACACCTGATTCCTATCTAGCAGGTAATAACCAGAGGAACACTCAAACACAGAACATTATTTACATTTTGTAAATTCTTTTCCTCCTCTGAGCCCTTTTGGCCATGTGAAAAGTGGCACCCCTTCAGATTATCTCACCAGATATTAGGTACTAAAACTTCACAGGGGATACTTCTTTCTCTCAAACCTGTGAGGTACCCTGTTCACCTCCCTCTCCTTCTATGGGTCACCTTTCCCTCTGACCTAGGGGGTTTAGCTTCAACAGGGCACATAACCACCTTCTGTAGGGACCTAGAAGTAATGTACACCCCCTTATATACTACAAACAAAGGTAAGTCTGTTGGAACCCCAGGGGCATCATACGTCAACTTAAGGACAGGCCTTATCATCCTCTCTGTCTTACAAGGGGTCTCCTGAATACCTGCACCTTACCTACCCCTGGTCGGCAATGATCTCCTCATCTTCTTTACCCTCCTCTTGGTCCTCATCTAACTGAGTGAATGACTCTAACACTTTGCCCGCATTAGGCACATCTTTGGGGCATTAACCTGGGCTCCTTCAAAGAGCACAGTTGGATCAATATTCGGTTCCGATGTGGGCCCTTCAAAAGATGCATCTCCCTCATCTTCCTGATTCTCAGAATCACCCTGCAACCATTCCCTGAGTGTATTTGCAGGGAGCTGCTCCAGTACCACTCAAGTGGCTCAGCTGGACCAGTATTCAGGTCTGGAGTGGTCCCCCCAAGGGGCACAGCTGGAACAGACTCCTCAGCCCTACCCTGTCTCCTAGGTGTATTCCTTGTCAGGAGTGATCCCTGGAATAACCTGGCCAACTCCCTGGTAGGGTAATGACTGCCTGGGGTCTCATCCTCCTCCCCCTTAGACTCATCTTCAGTATCTCCCTCATCTGAGACCTCCCCACCCTGGGCAGGGCCAGCCCCCATGGCATCACTATCTCTCTGCCTCTGTGTTCTGCGTGCAGCAGCTCGAGTGATGGGAGTGATGAGCTTCTTCTGCATTCACTACTTTATCACCAATAGGCAGCAAATGGTTACGGTAAATAACCTTGTGCTCCCGAGTCTCTCCTTCAGGCCGAATCATGTACACCGGCAGGCCTGCAAGTTTCTCCACTACAACATATTTCATTTATTTATTTAAATTTTGGTAACCGGGTAGGCCCGCTGAGACCAATAATAGTCCCTTTTTCAGGGGCGAACCAGGGTTAATTACAACAATGGTACAACAGGATATACTGTTACATTAAGTTCAACAACATACAGTTAGATTATACTTCATACAAGGAGACAGTCATTAGGCATACAGAAATACTGGGGACTATTATCAGTTCTTTGTCATACACGTTAGGTGAGATCAGCAATCATAATCAAACATCAGACAAGCAACAGGAATGAAGTGTGAAGTTCAGCGATTACAAGTGCATTGGTTTAATCCCTGCAAGTGCGTTTAAGTCCTTTTAAACCCCTGAGGATTCACATTCCTGGAGTTTGGGTGAAAGTGAGTTCCATATGGGAGGAATGAGGTTGAGAAGGCCCTGGACCCTTGGGAGAACAGTGTCCGGGGAACCTTGAGAAGCTGTCTGTTTGATGACCTTAGAGTCCTATTATTAGTTTTAGGTTGAAGTAACTCAGCCAGGCTAGGTGGAGCAGAGGTCAATCTGAGTTTGTAGGCTAGGCATAGAGAGGAGTAGCGTAGTCTACCTTCCAGGGTGGGCCATTTTAGGGCTTGCAGGATCTGGCAATGGTGTTCTCTTTGGGGCGCCCCTACAGCAAATTTCCCAATCCGGTGGTACAGTGTCTTAAGTTTATTTATCTCAGTACTTTTAGCAGACAGAAGTACAGGAGAGCCGTACAGTAGTTTTGTTAGCGAGGTACCATGGGCAATCTTAGCTCGTGACCCCAGGGTAAGGTAGGGGCTGAATCGTACAGGAGAGCTATCTTTGGTTCAGTGTTTTGGATAGGTGATCTATGTGAGCCCTTGAAGTTGAGTTCGGTCAATGGTGAGCCCTAGGTGTGTTAGTGAATCTACTACCACCACCTTTTCCCCAGACAAGAGGGAGAGGTTGAGTGTATCTGATCGGTTGGGTGCTATATTTTGGGCCCGAACAGCATCCCTTGGTTTTTGCAGTTCAATAGAAGTTGGGGTATCTCCCCAACTGTCGGCTATCTTGTGCTTTCCTGGTATGCCCAGCTGGCATAGTAGCACTCTAGCTCTCACTTCTAGATCTTGAGCCCACACTTTCTTGTCATAACGCTCTTTTTGCCTGGTCTCTTTTAGTGGCCATCTCAGAAGTGAGCTGGAATGCATCATCCAGTTGTTGTCTCAGAGTTTTCATACTGCAGATATTCTCCTGCTCCCAGTCCATCTGAAGAGACTCCATAACACAGTTTTACGTGTAAATGGACTTCTCTCCCAAACATGAGCTGGTAGGGAGAGAATCCCACAATATCATTTTGTGTGCAGTTGTATGCATGGACCAGAGCGCTCACCGCTGGCTCCATGTAGCTTGTCCTGGGATCCAAGGTGCCCAACATGTCTAACAAAGTCCTGTTGAATCTTTCAGGTTGGGGTCACCTTGGGAATGGTAAGGTCGTCTGGACTTCCTGATCCCCACAGCAACAATAACTCTTTGATGAGTTGGCTCTCAAAATCATGGCCCTGTTCCAAGTGGATCCTTGGGGTGGGGGGCCATAGTGCATGAAAAAGTTCTCCACCAATATCTTGGCCACGGTGGAAGCTCACTGATCCTTGGTGGGGTAGGCTTGAGCATACCAGGTGAAATGGTCTATAACCACCAATACATTGGAGATATTGCATGAGTCAGGCTCCAGTGTAAGGAAGTCTATGCATACCAGCTCCATCTGGCCACTAGTTTTGATGTTGACTAATGGAGCAGCCCTCTGGGGAAGTGCTTTGCATTTTATACACCTCATGTAGCTCTTGCAATATGCCTCTACATCTGCCCCCATCTTTGGCCAATAAAATCGACTCTTAACCAGGTCCAAAGTGCATTCAGCTCCCAAGTGCCCCATATCATCAGTAGGGCCTTCAACACAGTCTTGACATGTTTCTTCAGGAGTACCAGTTGCTATTCTGGGTTACCCTGCTGATCCTGGGTCTCTTGGTACAACAACCCTTTAAACACAGTTTAGGCCATTCACGTAACAACAACTGAGCCTGAGGAATGATGGTGTCCACTTGTTCTTGGCTCCCCTGCCATTTCAACACTTGCACAATCTGCCCGGTGACTGGGCTGGCCCTCAGATCCCGCTGCAGGTCTTGAGTGGTCAGTTGCGGAAGGGATCTGACATCTAGGGTGGCCAGCCAGCAGTATGCAACTGGACAAAACCCACAAAACCCCCCACCCTCTAACCCCCACCCTTCCTAAAATAATAAAAATGACTTAAACCAGTTTTAGTTCCTAGGAGAAATCAGAGAAGGTGCTCTGGAAATAAAGTTCAGTATAGTAATTTACTCCTTATCAGGAGCAAAGTCCAAAAAAGTCACTGTAATGTGAAGTCCAGTACAGTCTCCGACATATAGTAACAGGTATCCACTGTAAGCTCACACCAAGCTGTGGACAGTCACCAAAGTGGGGCTATGCTCTCACCACAGACTCCCAGATGTTAAACAATACAGGTACTGCACAGTTAATAAATTGCTTAAAACAGGAGAAAGAGTACTGGAGGAGATGTTTCAAAACATTCTCTACCTGGAGACAAGGTAGCTAGAGTAAAAGAACTTAAGTGCTTAGGGAGGTGGAGTAGCTAGAAAGGGTGAGTGTGGGGTGGGCTGGGTAGGAGAATCGAGGGAGTAAGAGAAGGTTGAGGCAGTTAGTAGGTGACATAGGTCACTGGACCAGGAAGGAAAGCAACGGAAGCGGGGAGAAAAAAAAAGTGGGGGAAGAGATGAAGCAGTGCAATAAATTAGGGTTGTGACAGGGGAGAGGGTGGGGAGGTAGGTAAACATGAACAGGGCATGAGAGATAATGGAGGTGGGTGTGGGGGAGATTGCTAGATGCTGAAAATATAAAGGCAGTTTACAAGTGATTACCCTGCCAAAGCTGTCTGTACGGTTAGGAGTGACAGTTGCATGTTTCATTCAGGGAGCGATTTAGCAGGGATTTAAAGATGAGTAACCCACTTATCTGAGTAAGTCTTAGAGACGTCTGTAGGGCAGAAATATGGAGTATGCTATAGCAGCCCACATCCACAACCCCCCCCCTCCCCAATACAACACATAAGATAAAAGCGGTGGGAATAAAGGCGATCACCTCTAATATCAGAGGGGAGGGGGGACTTAGAGAATGTATTAAACCAGAAGGAACAGGAGTGGCTATTCGGCTTGGTACATTGAAAAATGGGGCTAATTTGAAATTAGCCCATTTTTAAAAACGGGAACATATTGAATACTTATAATGTATTCTGTAACCTCCCTTATGCTGTAATAATAAACATGAAAAAGTCAGAATTAAATATTTATCTGACTAGAAATATCATTATGCAAACTGAGTTTAAGAAATAGACTTCTTGGCATAGTGAAATAGTTCTTTCTTTTACAGGGTCATTTTATAGGGATTCAATTTGAATTTTGAATCAAGAATAAGGAAACTGGTGGACTAGGACTGTTCACCTTGTCTTTTTATTATCTTAACAATTTATGTTGTGATGGGAAGTACGCTCATTAAAATGATATCATACTACTGCACTTTTTTGATTGGTGCATGTATTGTATAAATAATCACATGATAAAACACCTATTATCCTCTCGCGAAGCCCTTGAGGAAAGGGGTAAAACATAAGGAGGTGATGGTTATGCCACTGCCTAAAGATTCTGTTGTTTGCTACACTGGTGGAAACACCAAAATTGAACAATAAAATGAATTTTTCCTGAAGAAATTGCCTACTAGTGTTCCTTATTGGAGGGGTAAGTGCTCTTTTTCAAATTGCTCTGTTAAACTCACACACTACACAGGGAGTAAAGTGGTGTTCAGGACTACACAGTGAGCTAGTGGCTGTGATGTACGGGTGTGTTACACCATTCACAGTATGTGAAAACCAATACCGCAGTCGTACTACTGCTCTGTTATGGCACTCCCTGTTTTGCACATAGGATGGTCCTAGCCACCAGTGGTTAAATCTGAACAGTTTAGGAGGTGAATCTGTAATCTCTACATTTGTAGGCGGTGGAACTGTCTTTCGTGAGGGAGGAGGAACTTCCAAAGGTGTCAGAGGACATGGAACTGAGTTCCAGTGAGTTTCTGCTCAGTTTAACTTGTTAGCCACAGACATTAAACTTCAGGCAACTAGGTTCACACCACACATACACTCAGACACATAACAAAAAAAAAAAACTAGAATGGCAATCATCAACACTGCCGTGCAAGTACATGAATTGGGACAGCATGTTGTGAATAGAAGCCTCTGCTGTACATTTATTTTATTTATTGGGAACTCGAATTACAAACCTTTGAGCCAAGAGCTCATTTACAAAGGATCTTCCCAACACTTAAGGAGATACATTTTGCTGCAACAGCATAATTACAGTAGACAAATTGACACTGGGGTTGTACTACTAACATAGAGTTTACATAGGAAGGGGTAGCAAATACATTTACGGTTTACACAAGTCAAAACATGAATGAAGCAGCTGGTACCATTGTCAATTTCCCAGTGGGAGTGCAATGTGCAGCCATCTGAGAGAAGTTAAGTGCAGAGAGACAAGTTAGGGGTTTGGCAAGTGCAGGTAGGTGAGGGGAAGTGGGGAGGAAGAGGTCAGGAAAATGGGCTAGAGGTAGTGTGGGTGTACAGAGGCAGGTGGAGGGAAGGGAGTAGGGAGGGCAGAGGAAGTGAACAGGGACCGGGCAGGAGGTAGTGTGGGTGAACTGGACAGAGGGCAGGTGGGTGGGGTACAGAGGGGGTACCGGACAAAGAACAAGTGGGGGGGTTGGTAGGGAGTGGGGGAAGGGGGTGGGAGGAGGGGAGTAGGTGCAACCCAGCCAGAGCAAGTGGGTAGTTGAGTGGTGGGCTGGATGCTGGGATTACGTTTGACACAGGCAGTGGACTGGAGGAGAGATGGACTTACGGAGTTCGGATTTTAAGTGCCCTAGGCGTTGAAAGCTGGTGATTGTGTTTGGAAGCTCATTTAACTGGGTGGGAGCCTATACCATAAAGGCACATCTCCCCTGGGCTGATTTCCTGAAGGGAACAGCTAAGGCATGCCTGGAGACGCTTCTTGTGGCATGCTCACCTGGGGCAGGTCTGAATAACGCTTGCAGGGAGACATGTGCCAGTCCCAGTAGGGCCTTCTTTCCTAGTAAGCAGGTCTGGAGCTTTATTCTATCCTGGAGGGGAAGCACCAAGTTTGATCGACAGTAAACCTGTTGACCACCCGCACAGCAACGGCACAATACCAATGCGGGTATTGTGCTGCCCAAGCCCCTAGTGTTTTCTGTGGCGGGCTGTGCCCCCCACACCCTCCATGCATGGGGCTCTGCCCTCCACACCCCCCAGACTTTAGGATTCTCAACTCCAGGTCGGAGTTGGTCCAAGGAGGGGCAGGACATGAGGAAAGCGAAACACGAAACGGACCATTACAGCGACTGTCGCTAGTGGTAATTTTCTGTGTTTCGCTGTCGGGTGTCAGGCAAGGGGCTCACCTCTGGAGGGGAGCCACTTTGTTCTTATGTAGATCTCACAGGTGTGTGTGATGCGATCCACATCCAGGAAAAATCTGCATGCTTTACTGAGGGTAAGGTGGACTTTGTGTAGGCTAGTGTCCATGGCAGCACCATAAATCACGTTTCCATAATCCAGGATTGGCAGGATTGTGCCATTGACCACCTGGAGCCTGGCTTCAGGGGTGAGGCAGCAGTGGAGTCTGTAGAGTGTCCCCAACTTCCTGTTTGCAGCCATAGTGATATTACTTAAGTATACATCAAAAGAAAGGGACTCATCAATTGTGACCCCCAGGTACCAGAAAAAGTGAACCTGTTCAAGGGTGGAGTCCATATTGAGTTCTACTTTAAATGGTGTGGTGGAGTTCCTCTTCGGCGACTGGTAAAGAGCATTGTCTTAGTCTTTTTACTATTGAGTACTAGGAGGCTGGTGTTAAGCCATTCCTGTAGCAGGTTGAAGTTGTACTGTAGGTTCCTGGTCAGCGTATCTTGGCAGGAGCCTCTAAGGATTAGCACTGTGTCATCTGTATAGAGCAGGACTTTGGCAGAGGGGCAGGCAGCTGGGAGGTCATTTACGAAGAGGCTAAATAGGAGGGGGCCCAGTGTGGACCCTTGCGGGATCCCAACCATGACTTGCCTGGCCTCTGAGATGGTACCATTAATTTTTACCTTCTGTGAGTGCTCAGACAGATAGCTAGAGAACCACCCAACTGTGTCCATGACAACCCAATGCAGGTTAACCTGTGGAACAGCAGCTTGTGATCCACAAGGTCAAATGCATTGGATAGGTCAATATAGATTGCTCCAGCTAATTGTCCTTGGTCTAGTGCCTCGTGGACATAGCCTGTGAATTCAGTGAGGGTCCTGTTGGTACTGTGCCACTTAGGAACCCATGTTGTTGCAGGCTGAAGAGGTTGTATTTGTGTAGGTGGGCAGAGAGCTGGTCTGCAATGATTTTTTTCCAGCGCTTTGGAGAGAGGAGACAGGATGGAGACGGGCCTGTAACTGGACACAAGCGAGCAATCCCCTCATTTTAGAACCGGAGTGACCAGGGCAGTTCTCCAGGTAGATGGGAAGGCTGACATCCAGTGACATATTAAAAGCTTAGTGATAGGTACAACCACCCATCCTTGTTTTACCCAGCACTTTTGCAAGGTATTTAGCAGTCTGTTTGGTGGTCACCTGCCGAAAGTAGAATTTTGGGCTGGTGCTAGGAAGGAGGCAGGTGTTCAGCTCGGTGTTTTGTCCTTGTGAGCAGTTGTTTTAGGTAGTATGACTGCACTGTAGTCAGTAAATGCCTCATTTAAAATACTGTCTGTGGTAAATCAACCATGACTTTGTCACTGTGGTGGAGCATGGTTGGTGGGGACCTGTCACAAGTCCCTACGAGGTCCTTGATGGTAGCCTAGAATTTTTTGCCATCTTTCAGGCACTGGGACTGCTGATTTCTGTGGTGGGAGGCCTTGGCTTGCCGTATTGCCCATGTGCACCTATTTCTAGCAGCTTTGTAATTTTGGACATTCTCTACTATCCCTGATACCCTTGCCCGGTGCCACAGTAGATCAATGTTCCCACATCAAACCAAGGACTTGGGGGGGTGATCCAGTCCATGCACCTCCCTTTTATCATTCTCTTATGAAAGGGGGCACACTTGTCTACAGCTGAGTTAAACTGATCGAGGAAGAGCTGGAGGGCTGCATCAACAGAGGGACAGGTATCCAGGATGCTCCAGTCTGTGTTGGCCAGGTGTTTCTTGAAGGCGGCCATAGAGCAATTTCTGATGACTCTGTTCCTCACCAGCCTGGGGGTAGTTTTGGCAGTGGAGGACCATTCACATAGGACAGGGAGTGGTCACTCAGCACATCTGGGAGCACCTGGACATTGGTAATTCTCTCAGGTGGGAGGTCAGTACCCAGTCAATCAGGGTACTTGTTCCTGTTCTGTAGTTGGTACTTGTGCAACTCTGACCACCCTGTTAGGCATAGTCCAGTAATCCGGTTCCTGTGTGAGAAACTGGAGCTGTCTAGCCAGTTAGAATTGAACTCACCTAGCATAATAGTTTCCTTATTGTGACTTGCTTGGGTATAGAGGTTGGCAAAATCATTTAGCTCCATTTGCTGGCATCCAGGTGGAATGTATATGGAAATGACAATCAGCCCTTTCTTCCCTTGCCGATGAGGATTTTTACTGCAAGGCATTCACAGTCATTGTTGGCAGCAGGCAGTTGGACTTTGTGGCACTGGAGATGGTTGCGTGGTGTAGATTAGGCATCCACCCCTTCTGACCATGCGATCAAGCCTATACAAGTTGTACCCAGGCAGGAGATTGCCGTGTCAGCAGTTCTGAGCGTGAGCCAGGTTTCGTCAGCACAATAACGCCAGGCTGCACAAGTGCCACCCAGGCTTCAAACTGAGTGAGCTTTGCAAGCAGGCTGCCAATGTTTAACAACACAATCCTCAACCTCCCTGTGGGTGGGTGGCTGGAGTCTAGGTGTTGGCAGGCATAGGAGCCAGGGTTGGGGCAAACATTTCCAAGATCAGTAATAGGATCAGGTGAGCATCCTAGATAATTTAGGAAAAGGCAGGTTGTACTTGCTCTCCAGTGTCTGTGCCTTGTGTTTTGTTGGAGGGTGCAAAGGCTGTTAAGCAGTCCTGGGTATAGGCACAATGTCGTGTTGAGTCCTGGGGGCTGTGGTACCTGGCATGGGGTAGGGGGACAATCAAATAGCTGGGTGTTACTGCAGGTCTCCCACTGGGCTGAAGGACTCTTTTCTGCAAGTACACAGCCTTGCTACATAAACAGTATGTGTGAGCAGCGAGACTAGTGAATAATTTTTCGGAACTGTGATGTTTTATACTTCTGTGGTGACTGCAGTCTGCATTGCAAGGCAGATAACACTGCTGGATACATTGCAAATGTTGGGGGTATAGTGAGAGCTAATTTCCTGCACTTTTTTTGGTTGCAGCAGCAGGGTTCACTGATTAGAAGGGGTGACGGTGCTACAAAAGTACAGCTGTCTTCAGGGAAAAATACTATTTCAGGTTAGCAAATCCACTGATTAACTGGAACTGACAGGAGCCTGTCACCCAGTTTGGGGGAGCATGGGAGCCTGAATCTAGGCACCCAATAACCTGAAACCAGGGCAGTGGAAGGGAGGGCAGGAATCAGGATACTAAAGCCAAGACTTATGGGAATGGGTAGCCAAACGCTGGGTCAGTGGGCAGTATTGGGGGTGGGTTATCAGGAGCGTGAGGCAAGGCTGAATGGGAGGGGCTCTTAAGCTAGAGGCCAGAGATGGGGTGGGCTTGGAAGCATGCTGCCATGCTGGGGGGCTCAGGTGCCTGAAGCCAGCAATATAGGGATTCTGGAACTAGAGACCATGTGTGGGGGGATTAGGGCCAGAAGCCTGGGTTGGAGGGTTGGAGGCCTATGAGAATAAACATAGGGTTTTGAATGAGGGAGAGAATTATGCCCCAGAACTGGAGGTGTTCACAACCTGCTGCGGGGCTTTGTGTGTGTTTGAGAGCCCGACATCAGGGCTGTGAAGGCTGCTGCCAGGGCTTCTTAGTGCTTGAGAGTCTGCTGTCAGGGCTGGGAGGGAGGGAGGCTATGAAGCCTGCCACTAGGGCTTATGCTCAGGCGTAGAGGTGGGCAAGTTGCAGCTATCTTGAGCCTAGTGCCTGGCTTTGCTCAACCTCTAAGCAATTTAGAGCCAAGGTCAAGCCATTCTGGGTATGATCAAAGCAAGCATTTTTGTCAGCTGAGCAGTTAGTGCAGTGGCTGAGACCTTCAACTCTTCTTATCCAACTGACAAGGGGCACAGTCATTAATGTAGAACCCTGCCTGGTGCACAGGGGTGTAGCTAGCTTTGTGACGGGGCGGGGGGGCAAAGACTGATAAAAGTCTTGGACATCCCAAGAAATATTAAACCAATAGGCTAGGGGTCTGGTGGCCACTTGGGCCCCTGGAAGCTATCAAGCTTTAGATGCATTCTGGTGCATTTTGGGGTCTCTTTGAATGTTTTTGGCTGCTTTTAAAGCTTTTGACTTGTTGCAAACAATAGATATCACTACCAAAATTACTATCTTTCGGTTTCCTTTTAAAATTGGCAATACTGGACAGTCTCTGATTAAAACCAAGGAGCAAAAACTGCATACTTCTCCCATCTAGAACATTCAACTATAAATACTTAAATTCAGCTATAGTTATGTATTTGAACCCCACAACAGTTTTTTTGTGGGGCCAAAAACTGTAGTGGGGTTCAAGAATGCATAGGATAGGAATAAGGGAACCTTAGTGGTGAGACAAGGGGGGGGTTAGAGCTGGAGATCAGTTAGAGTCTATAGGGAAAAAATGGGCAGACAAGGTAGGCCGAGCAGTCCTTATCTGCCGTCAAATTCTGTTTCTATAAAATGTTCACATTGGTAACCATATTGGGCATAGGGTTTAAATGGGATCTGTAGTTTACACATGCTGTTACAATAAAATGTAGGATTAGGCTGGGACTATTTTATAGATAGGCTACCACACTCATAGCTTCAAACTGAAAGTGAAAACAGGCACGTAATATCCCGCCTAGATGAAATATCGATATAGTGTATGGTGGAACCTTATTATGTCCCAAATTCGTTGAAAGACAACCTTGTTGTACTAACGATGGGATTAATCTTGCTGTTATACCTTCTTGAGTACACTACATCGATGGTACAACAGCAGCCAACCTACTTGCTCATAATGACGCCAGGTAAAGCACCACACTTCGGAATCGGCTGTGCCAGTAAGTCGGGACCTGGGGAGGAGGAAGATAGACTGGAGTAAGGGAAATGGAAACAGTACTTAGTCTGTTTTTTTTCAGGGGTCCGCTTAGTCTGTGTGATCGGAGACCAGGACAGAGTGTGACTCCTTGGGGGTTGAAACTTAAGCACGCTTTTTCATTGTAGACAAGGAACTAAAAAGTAAACGCTCCAGGAGGTGAATCCTCCTTGTACTGTGCCCATACACTATATAAGACATTGGATGGGCATTTGTAACTAAGAAGGCTGACCACTTCTCGAGCCTGCCATTACATGGTAAGCCTCTCGAGCTTCGGCTTCCTCGAGGTTTACTTCGTTGTCATGGCAACCTCTTGAAGTGACTACAGCCTTGTTGTTACCTGATGCCCACCCATTATCCTCTATATTTCATCTTGATGAAACATAGAGGGACCAGTTCTATTTGAGAAAGCTAGTAAGTCTCTTTTTTTTTAATTGAAAAAGAGGCTCACATGGTATTATATACAATACTGCACCCCCCCCCATGTAGAAAACAAGATGTTTCTCACACCGCAGAGGGCAGTGACGTCAGCATTCAAGCTTCGTTCTTGTGCTGTATGATGTCACTGCTCCTCCTCAGTGTGAGAACCAGCTTGTTATCCACACTTGGGGATGCAGTATTCTCTATGTCTATCTCTCATCTCAAATAAAATGGTAGCTAGCAAGAGCAAGGCAGAGAGTCCTATGCAGCAGCAACCAATTATTCCCTGACCACAGGCCACAGATGCCTGGCTAAAAAAAAAAATTTTGCAGTATCAATAATACGTAATCCTAATGAAGGCCAGAGGCCACCATCAGCTACCGGTGACCTCTGGACTCTGGCATTCGTTATAATTATGTATTATTCATAATCAGGGACAGTTGAGAGGTATGGGCAGAAGCTAAGTTTAATTGTACAGTCTGCCTGGTATAGCCAGTGGTGTATTATACAGTCCCCTGATTATCACTCCCACGTCCCACCGACCTGATCTCAAGGGCTCCCAGAGATCTCCCGCTCTGACTGTCCTGGCGGACAGCCAAAACACACAGATCTCTGTTTCACTCATTAACTGTCTCAGCAGCTGGCTGACAGGAAACTCATTACCATTCACTGACAGCCCTGGCAAACGGCCTCACAGGGATCTCTTTCTCTCTCTTGCCTCCATCACTAGTAGAGGAAAATATAAATAAACTAAAAAGAAAATCAGCATTAAACACATGCAATTAAATGGTACAACAGCATCATATATGGGTACATATAAACAACATCAACACAGGACTAAAAACTTGTCACTCCCACGTCCCAGCAATCTGGTCTCAAGACTCCCAGATATCTTCCGAGTCATGTGGGCCACAGCTCCTTAGTTCTCTTTGTTCTTTCTTCAGCTCTGGACAGTACATTTTACCTCGACTCAGCACACTCTAACCATCAGACAGATGGATCCACTCGTTTCCAGCACTGCCCACCATCTTCTCTAGCCTCCAACCCAACTTAACTGATGAAAACTGAGCCAGGCTGTCCCAGTCTTCTCCTCTGACCTGGACATGCACGCATGGGTGGACCACAGACAGCAAGCTTTGGCGATGCCAAAAAAAACACCCACAGTCTATCGACTTGGCGCCAAAACCAGTGAGGTGCCAGTGTGGAGGGCACTATGGTGTGGGGTGGTGGGTTAACATCCTTGTGAGACATCTCTGACGTTAGTGGATCAGGTCATGGTGAGGTCGACCTTGTGTCCACAGAGACACAAGTATGTGGGGAGCCCTCAAAGTCTACGCAGGCAGAGGCAGCGCAGAAAAAAGACAATGCTATGGACTCTGCTCACAAAAGGGCCCCCAGAAACTAAAGGCCCTATGCACGGGCATACTTTGTATGACACTAAATTAGGCCCTGGGTGGGCAATTGGCACAACCCACCCACCTCCATGGCTGTCCTCCATCTAATGCATGGAAGTGCAAGGTGCGCATTTTCTCTGTAATTAAACCAGTGGCCCTCCACCATCTAGTACATGAAAGTGCGAGTCATGCGCTTGCTATAGAAAAACCCACAACCAAGCGCTTAGATGACGGGCAGCTGCTGGTTTAACTATAGAAAAAGTGCCACGCCTTGCACTTTCATGCATTAGATGGTGGCCAGCCCGTGGAAGCTGGTAGTAAGTTGTTCTGTTTGCCCACCTTGTGGACCTAAAAGCAAATTCAAAGGACCGGGCTGGCACTCTGCTGGGACTGGCAAAAGGCCCGGATTCTTAAGGAGTATGTCTCTGGGGGAGGTGGAGCCTGCCTCCCATCTAGCTACGCTACTGCTACTGCAGCCGTGGCTTTACCTGTGATTGGCTCTAAATGAAGAATTGCTGGCTTGCTCACCTCTATTCAGGAGCCTTCTGCCAGGGCTGGGGGATCAAGAGCTGTTGTCCTGAGGATATGGCAATGGAGGCTCAGAAGCTTGTGGGCAGGGCTTGAAGGAGACTCTGGAGCCTGCCACCAGGTCTAGGGGAGCAGCTACAGGTACCTGCAACAATGGCTTGGGGGACATGGGAATACGCTGCCAAGGCTGATATGGGGTGGGCTAGTCAACATATTGGCATGGCTGTGGGGGATCTCAGGAGCCTGAGGCTATGACTGAGGGGTGGGAGTTAGAGGCTAGGGATGGTGGGTGGACTTGTGAGCATGCATCTATGGCTGGTGGACTCAGCAGCTCGATGACAGGATGGAGGGGCTTGAAGCTAGAGGCCAGGGCCAGGTTAAGGGCTCATGAGTTGTCAGGGTGTGATGTCCTTTGGATGAGATGTTAAATCAGTTTCCCATCTGCCTTTGATGGTAGTTGTTCAAGTGGCTGTTTAAGATCCATGGCACTTCTTGAGAAGAGCAAGGGAATTTCCCTGGAGTCCTGGCTAAATTCCCCCTTTCATGAAACTAACACCAACAGCTGAGTGTGGTTTAATTTTACTTGGTTTGCATCTCTCTCCTCTTTGCTATTCTAGTCATTTTTTATGTTTGCTTGCGCATGCGCAAGAAACATGATGTGGCAGCTTAGGAGAGAAGTGGGTTGTGGAGGTGCGGCACTGTGGCAGTCAATGCAGGCACTGTATTTGTGGGCTTGGCACTGTTCACCCAGTGCAGGCCCAGTGTCATGATGACACTGGTTCTGCATAAGTGCCACCAAGTTGAAATGATTTGGCCGCTGCAATGAGGGGCCGCCTCGTCATTGCAATGTCAGCCATCCCTCTGCAATAAGGGAGTGACCCGTCATTGCAGGGCGATACCTTGCCAGGTGTAGCATGTCCATAAACATGGCAGCAGAGGGAAAGACGATTGACTGGGGTGCCCAATCCCCCTGTTGGCATTCCCCCAGCCCAGTTAATTTTCTGACAGGGGAGACCACTCCCTGTCAGCATAATGCCCCCACTCATTTGTTGTGTGTCGAAGGGGGTGCCCAATCCCCCTCGGCATCATGCCAACCCCAAACAGTCATTCTTTGCCAACAGGGGCCCAATCTTCATTGGTTTAAGTCCCCCCACCCAAAGGCAGGTGGTACACTGGGAGCCCACCCAGTGTGCCAAAAGAGCAAAAAAAAAAAAACTTTCCAACGCTTTTTTTTTTTCTGTAACTGAAAGAAAGGAAATGGTCCCACGCTGGTCAGGTCCCTCTCCCATCCCGCACCCACCCACTACGCATCCTACCTCCCCACACCCCTTACTTACCTCCAGAGCCTGGTGCGATGATCTTCGTGGACCGGGAACACGCCTGCACTCTTCAGCCGACTGCAAACTGAAGAAATGCCGTAAGCTGTATAATGGCATAAATAGGGTTTTTCAACTTTAGTGCATAGCTCGTGCATTTTGGGAACAGTGGCACCACATTTTCAACATGGGGTAATTGGGACCCCTCCTCACAAATTCAGTCACTGTCATGGCGTTATTCCATCCCAAAAGGTGATTTCGAGGTCACTGCACGGAATCACCTTTCAGGACCAATTAATGAAACGACAGTGCCGCTGTTCATGAGATGGGCTCTCAAAAAGCCTATATTGCAAATCTGGTGAAAAAAAATCCAAATAATGACTATTTTATGAGCGTGTGTTACGCAGTTTCCACGCACGCCATAACTTCATTGCTTTTGTAATATTTTACTCCAGATTTTCAACATTGGCATTTTTCCACACCTCCTTATGAATAGTACAGCTGTCATTTTTCACATCCTTGCTGAAATGTGTTTTCGCACTTCTGGTGCAGATTAGGGCGGTTGCTGTGGGAAATCAGCGTTCAGGACACATTAAGAAAATCACAGTGACACTGTTCATGAGCAGAGGTCCTAAAATACCTATTTTGAAAATTTGGTGATGAAAGTCCATAAAATGACTGTTAGTGCATGTGTTGCGCAGTTTCCACGCACCCTTGTAACTTCGCAAATTTGTAATATTTCCACTCCAAATTTTCAACATTGGCATTTTTTCACACCTCCTTATGAAAAGTACAGCTGTCATTTTTCACATCCTGGCCAAAATGTGTTTTCGCACTTCCGGCATAGAATAGTGCAGTCACTGTGGGAAATCAGTGTTTGGGACAGATTAGGAAAATCACAGTGACTCTGTTTATTAGCAGAGGTCCTAAAATGCCTATGTTGAAAATTTGCTGACAAACGTCTATGAAATGACTGTGTTACGAGCCTGAGTTGTGCAGTATCCATGTACCTTCTTAACTTCGCAAATTTGCAGTATTTTCACTCCAGATTTTCAACATTTGCATTTTTTCAGACCTCCTTATGAACAGTACAGTTGACATTTTTCACACCCTGGCCGAAATGTGTTTTCATACTTCCAGCACACAATAGTGCAGTCGGTGGGAAGTTAGTGGTCAGGACAGATTAAAAAAATCACAGTGACATTGTTCATGAGCAGAGGTGCTAAAATGCCTATGTTAAATATTTAGTGACAAAAGTCCATAAAATGACTGTGTTACAAGCGTACGTTGTGCAATTTCCATGCACCCTCGTAATTTCACAAGTTTGTAACATTTTCACTCCAGATTTTCAACATTGGCATTTTTCACACCTCCTTATGAACAGTACAGCTGTCATTTTCATAGCTCTGCCCAAATATGCATTTACACATCTGGCGAGAATAGCACGGTCACTGTGGGAAATTAATGTCCGGGACAGATTAAGAAAATCATAGTGACAGTGTTCATGAGCAGAGGTCACAAAATGCCTATGTTGAAAATTTGGTGAAATACAGTAATTCAACTAAATGACTGTGTTACGTGCATGCATTGTGCAGTTTCCATGTATGCTCAGAAGTGCGAGCATTTTTAAGATTTCCACTTCAGATTTTCAACATTGCCATCCCTTCACATCTCCCTATGGATGGTACAGCTGTCATTCTTCACATCCTGCCCAATCTGTGTTTTCATACATCTGGCTAGAATGGCACGATTGCTGTGGGAACTCAAAGTTTGGGACACATTAACAAAATCACATTGCCACTCTTCATGAGAAGAGGTCCCAAATGCTTTCATGAGGTGGGGCTCATAAAGGCCATATTAAAATTTGTAGTGCAAACACCAACAAATGCCAGGGTGTTAGGGTTTCTAAACCATAATGTCCCACACAGACAGACTGACAGGCATCAGGAGTGTGCCTTTGATTGCCGACTGTAATGCTCATGCCATCCCACCCCCACCCCCAGCCACTGACAGGCATTGAGGTGTGCCTTGACTCTTTGGCCCCAGAGTTCACCCCATTCTCCTATACTGCACCCATTTCAGCATATGTCCTTATGGAATGGGGTGACTATAAAGCCAAACACCCCAAGGCACACCTCAACACATGTCGGTATCTGCAGAATAGGGTGAGGTGACATGGCATGAATGTCATGGGCACCGACCCAAATGTATACCCCAATGCCTGTCCATCTCTGCAGGGTGGAGGTGGGATGGTGTGAAGTTCAGTACTTCACTGCCATTCCTATTCTGCATCTGTCTAACTCCTGCATTTCCAATGTTAATACCAGCAAGCAAACATTCGCATTGACAAATGCTTGTTTCTAGTTCTGTCAGGTTGGGGTTTCCCAGCAGATGTGAGGAGAAACTGCCAACTCACTAGCTAAGCAGTGACAAGAGTTCAGCTGTTCTAACTGAGTATTGGTCAATGCAGAGGTACTGCAGGGAGAGAGATCATTTCTGTTTTTGTGGCAGTGACAATCTTTTCATGAAGTGCTAAAGAGGTGGGAGTGATATCTGGGGTCATCATTTGTACCAAAATAGTGAAAAAGGCCCACACTTTGCTCCTTTCTTGCTGATGCAGGCGGTCCAATTGTTACCTTTTCATTGTGGACCGCCATGACAGATGGATGTGGGTTGCCATAATATGCCTGTGGTGGACTTCATTAGCAGTCACCAGGGACAACCCCATATCTACAGTCATAGAAACAAAGAATTTGGTGGCAGATAAGGACCACTTGGCCTATCCAGTCTGCCCATTTCTCCCACCTACCTGCCTACACTATTACCAAAGACAGTGCCTGGTCTACAGCTCTTTCTTCCTTCCCCTTCCTTTCCACTATGATTCCCTTGTGTTTATCTCATGCATTCTTGAACCTCACCACTGTTTTCACCTCACCACCTCCACTGGAAAGCGGTTGCAAGAATCACCACTCTTTCTATGCAGTGTCAGTGGCTTAGTAAGTAGCACACTCGCCTCTGAAGCCGGGAGATCAGAGGGCTGTGGGTTCAGTTCCACACCTGGCACTTGCTATTATCCCAATACTGACACTGTAGTACAGCATGAGGGGAGTGCTGCACTTCTGAGGTGCCGTCTTTTGGATGAGACGTTAAACCGAGGTCCCATCTGCCTGGGTTGGTGGTATTTCAGGTGGATGCTAAAGATCTCATGGCACTTATCGAAAAAGAGTAGGGGAATTTTTTATTGAAATCAAAACAAAGTCATAACAAAGTATATGCAAATCAGTCTGATATCATGCATTGCCATAAAAAAAGAAAAGAAACCAACATAAATACGATTAATGCATACAACTATCAAAGAAAAAATGTCAAATCCTGGCCACGCCCCTCTCCCATTGTAAATATAGTTTATAAAAAGCGACTCAGAACAAAACCTGTAACATTTCGCACTTTATGGAGAAACCCCTAATCCCAGCAAAAAAATATTCCAATCATACAAATTCAAATATATCATCTAATACAAAAGTGTAGTTCTATCTGACAGAATGTTATGTTAAAACAATATACCTATCAAGGTATAAAGTCATAATCCCTCCATAATTCTCCCCAGTCTACACTATTGAAACTCATTTTCTCTTTCATCTTTAATCGAACCAAATCCTGATAAACCATAAAAAATCAATTGCTAATTATGTGTCGTTGTTGCAACACAAGTCGACACCTTGAAATCCAAATCCAATAAAGAAAAAATATATGTATGATTTGTAGAGTACTAAGGAACCACCTGGCATCCCTTATAAGAAAAACCCAAAGTATAAAAAAGATCCTCAGAGGGTGGAACTAGTATTCTATACTTCCAGCAGTTTTTAACCACATCCCAGAATTCCCAAGACAAGGACATTGGAAATACAAATGTTCCATTGTCTCTGAAAGAAATTCACAACTTTCCCTTGGGCAATAAGCGGTCCTGAGCCGTTTATGTTTTTGCTTATTGCATACATTAATTTTTAAATGTAACCCTAACCAAGCAGAATCCCACATATGGAGTGGAATACGCACATTCGTTATATATTTAGAACTACCATCTTGAATCTGAGGGGGCTTGTCTGTAAAGGGATTTTCAGAAAAAAAATCATATAAAATCTTCAATTACATCATTTTCCAAGTGTGTCGTAAGAACGTATCCCATTTAACATCCCATTGCTGAATTTTATCAAAAACCTCAGTCCATTCTTTGTTTAGTCTAGGGTTTCTCTTATTTTTATGGACAAAATGATTCATTAGCCATTCTTTCAAAACAACATGTAGTTTAGTAGTAACCAAGGGAATCCAAAGAAAAGCTTGAGACTTCAGAATTGGTAACATATTAGTATACAAAAATGAAAAGAAAAATAAAGAGGATTGAGCATGTTCAGTCCCCTGATTTAATATCCAAATATATACATTCCATTTGATTGGGTTTAGGCGACCCCCGTATCCTAAAAAAACATCGCATAACTGCTGTTTCCAAACGTTTGGGTAATAGGTAAACATTGCTTAAATGTAAAAAACGGGATCAAAAAGTTTTTAACAAATATACCCTCTTCCTTTGGATAGTTTCCATTTATTCCAGCTAGCTACTTTCATATTACCAATTTGCAAAGCTTTAGACCAGTTGAAACCTGCACTATCATCACCCCAAAGTAGATGCCTAAAATTGTGCATGGGGCTTGGTCTACTATAATCCCACCTGCCATTTCAGTGATAGTAGGAAATCCTGACAACTTTAAACAGTGAAATTTATGTTCATTAATTTTTGCTCCTGTCACTTTGCCTATGTCTGTAATTAGAGCACAAGCTGTCTTAATCGAATCACCATTAGCAATATTAAACATAAATCGTCGGCATATGCCATAACTTTCGTATATGCCTCTATGCCACCATGCTCAACAATCGGGAGATTTATTTAATACCGTAGCATAGGATCTAAAGTTAAAACATATAGAGTCACGGACTAAGTGGGCATCCTTGCGATGCCCTTTTAAAATAACGATGTTTAATACCTTGCCAACCATTCTCATATGGAATACTGTATGCCAATGCATAGCATAACTGAAGCCAACTTATAAATAAAGATGGAATCCCAAACCCTGCCAAACATTGCCATAGATAAGGGTGGGAAACTTCATCAAAAGCTTTGGCTTGGTCTAAGCTCACTAAATACCCATCTATAGGATGCAATCCCAACTCCCCTTCCCTGGAGGCTGTTATTTCCCTAAGATATAATAAGACATCTTTAATATTGCGTCCCGGGGTAGAACAAAACTGAGAACTACTAATTAAATCAGGCATCACTAAGGACAATCTATTTCCTAGGAGCTTTGAAAAAATTTTGAAATCCACATTAAGCAAGGTTAAGGGGCGCCAATTCCCAATATTTGCCCGATCCCCTTTTTTAAAAAGAAAGATCATCAATCCTTCATACATTTGGGAGGGTAAATATAATTCATGAAGAAAAAATTATATAACTCTCTACAAGCTCCGTGCCATAATCTCTCACAAAACCTTGTAGAACTCATGGCAATCCATCTGAGCCTGGAGAAACATTAGGTTTAAAAGAGGAAATAACAGATTCAAGCTCTAGTCTGGTAAAATCAGTCATTAACCCCTTTTGCATTCCAACTGGAACCTGGGGAAGATCTGCAGCTTGTAAAATCTGTTCTACATAATCAGAGTCATTATGTTGTACTCCAAAAGTGCGTGTAATATGGGCATCTAAAGTTTGCATAATTTCTGTATTACTTGTAACCAGTAAACCTGTAGATGTTCTTAAAGTTGTAAATAACCGATTTTCGCGAAGTTTTTGTCCAGCTAAAAAAGGATTAGCATAGGCCTACCTACCCTGTGTGTCAAGGATTGTTCTTTATGTAAGGATTGCAACCTGTCATATTGGTATTTTGACATATGTATTTTAATGTTCTTAATATCTTGAGACACATCCATCCCTCACGTTGTTTGTACTGACATAAGAGACCTTAGAGATTTTTAAGAGTTAAATAGTGTTCATGTTACGTACGGGCCCTAAATTTACCTATCGACTGGAGATAGCAAATCAAACACTTTTTCAAATCTACCCACCAATCAGCTATAGAATCATATAAAAAAAGTGTAGATTTTTTATCTTGCACAATAGTATGTAATTCCGTCAGCACCGAAGTTTGTAATAGTAAGGAAGTGTTTAATTTCCATATCCCAGGACCTTTTTGTCTACTTGGAGGGTTGTCTATTTTAACACCAATCAAACAATGGTCCGAAGATTCCACAGGGTTGTAAAGAAGTTTCTCAAACTGTAAAGATTTATGGGTAAATAAAAAATCAATCCTAGAAGATAAAACACCCTTAAAAAAAGTGGGCCTAGCCTTAGTCTTACCAATGGAATGGGAATCCACCAAACCTGCTGAAGAAATAAGGGATTTCAAAAAACTTTTGTCGCAATATTGCTTACCAACATCGGTTTTAGTTTGGAAATTTATATTAAAATCTCCCCCCCAAAAAAGTTGGCGGCTAGTAAAAAGGTAAGGTTGAACCTTTTTCAACAAGTCTATCCGCGAAGCTTTTGTCTGAGGCCCATACAGTGTAATTAAGCGGCAGGATAAACCTTTTAGAACCACATCCAAAATAAAAACTCTCCCAGGTTCTACATCAATCAGTCTATGTAAGCGTACCTCTGGAGTAAGAAAACAAATACCTACACCGCTGCACGCTTCATCTCCCATAGACCAATATGACGCTCCCCTATGCCAATCTTTTTTAGCCTGTGAAACTTCATTACATGTATGTAATCTTGTGTCTTGCAAAAGATATACATCATATTGTAAGTTTAACAATTTACTAAATGTAGTCAATCTTTTTTTCAAAGATTTCAAACTATTAACATTCAACACAGTTATTATTGAAGAGGATTCAGGGAGGGGGTTTAGGACATTTCACACTTGATCTAGTTAAGTGTTTTCTAGAACCAAGTCGAGGAGTTTTATGGGAACAGACTTATTTTTAACCATCCAGTAACGTCGCTTGAAGCGATGGGATCTAACAAAGGTTGTGCTTCATCAACCTGATCTCCCAGGAAGAAAAACTTCAAACCTATTTGCCAAAGGCAATGGACAAGAAGGTTACTTTGGCCAGACAAAGGAATTTCCTCTAGCTCTATAGATTCCATACTATACTTCTCTGGTTCTTCATCAAGTATTCCTGTCGACATAACAGAATCAGCCAGGATTCTTGCAATCCATTCTCTGAGGGAGGCTCATTCAATCTGGACAAGGGTTGTAGTCTGTGGGGGAACTCTTGAGGGTCACAAAGGGAGTTTCTTATCGTCCCATCTCTCATGTCTAGAAAGGGGATGTAAAGTCTGCAAATCTACATGGGAAGAAAGGGTCTGTTCTTCTTGGGAGGCTGTGAACCATAAGGGGATGGTCAATCTATCCTCATTGGACCCCCCCCCACCTCTGCCTCTTCCCCTACGTCTATTCCCAGTAAAAAAATCAGGACCATTAAATTGTCTTCTAGCTTGTGCTAAGTAATACTCTTGATCTGATGTTTCATCAGTATCCGTTGATACTAAGGGCAATCTGCAAAGGAATGAGACTGTTCTTCACATAAATTACAGACAGGTAAAAGCTACACAGGTCTGTGCAGCGTGACATAGTACACCACACCTAAAACATTTTATTTGTCGTAGGAGGTATTCAAATGGGACAGAGATCCGCATTTGAAACAACTCTTGGAGTTAGCCTGCATAGAAAATAATACCTCTATCGTCCTAAATAAAAAGAACTGGGCAAATGTTGTATACCCTCTTTGGTTTGATGTAATTGAACTCTCACCAACCAACCCCATTCCAAAATCCGTTCTCATCAATAATGGGTTTGGGTTTGTCATGCAATGAACAGTGTTTCTCTAACCAGAACAGTATATTTGCAATATTTACTCCTTTATTTCTAAAAAGTATCGTAACAATCTTAATTGTGGGTTTCGTAACAGGGATAGCTATAAAATCTTTCCAAATCTCCTGATCCTTAACATCATAATAGAGTCTCCAGAATTTATCAAGAGAGATAATTGAACAGAAACTAATGTCATAATTGTGATCTCCTGGTGGATGAATTAAAGCATATACTTCAGTGGAGAGAATTTCATAGAGTCAATGAGTAAGGTCCTCCCACCCATACTCGATCTGGGACCACTGGAGCTTTCCCATTGTAGCGGAGTCTAACTAAAAATCAACGTTTAGCTGCTCGGCAGGTTTATAAATAAACCCGCATAAGATTGCGGGCAGCATTTGTGGGCAAGTCAGTTCCACTCTGTAAACAATCCAGCTCGAAGAGGAAGAGCAAATTCAGTACCTGATTTTAAGTTAGGATCCACACAAGACTCTGCTTGCAGTGTAGAGGAGTGTTTGTCCGCGACACAATCTTCAGGAATAACAGCCAAAGTCCTAGTATCTTCTCCTGAGTGTCAGTGTCTCATGCAGCAGGTATTCCATCCATCTCACCTAGAGGTTAGATCCTCAGTGGCAAAATCAAGAGACTTAGACTGAATAGGGATGTCTTTCACCAAGGGATAATGAATTAATTCAAATGACTTGTCTGATGTTGTGAAACAACCGGAGAACCTGGGACAGGTATTCCAGGGTCAGGTATCCACTTGTTACCTGCCCATAACCATCCAGCTTGACTTAAAGTTGCTCGGAGACCTTTCCAACGGTTGGCAAAGGTCATTTATAGATGTTGCAGGTATAGAAATGTCGGAGTGCTTGTTCTTGTTGCATCATTGATAAATCTTCTGAACCCAAAGGTAAGCATTTTTATTTCCTTCTTCAGAGGCTAGCAATGGAACGCTTACGCTTAGAACGCTCCGCTTCCAGTTCTGTCTACACGACTGGTAGTCTTGTTCTGCAACTGAGATTAAGTCCAACAATTGTATCTTTTTTGCTCTAATTCTCGTTGTAGTCTGATTTCTTCAGCTTGAGTATCACATTTCTCAATGGAGTAACCGTAAAACCATAGCAGCTTGTGACATTACAAGAGTCGATCCATACCATTCATAGCTGAAGATTGAGAGATAGTAGCCAAAGGTTCAGAGCTCAAACCAGCATGACCGTATTCCTCCACCACCACCTCCTCCTTACTGAGATCATCCATCCCTGCAGACTGATGGACAGCGCCACCCGCCTACAGAGTAGGGGAATTTCCCCGGTGTCCTGGCCAGATTTCTCCCATTCACTAAAAATACCACCAACAGCTTAATCTGGTTCAGTTTCAGTTGCTTACCATCTGTATCCCCCCTCCTCCCGGTCGCCCCTGAAAAAGGGACTTCTACGCCCAGTGGGCTTACTGGGTCAACAAAATTCAATAAATAAATAAATAAGAAGTACTTCCTCACATCTCCTGAATCCACCTCCTCCAACTTCATAGCATGTCCCCTTGTTTGAGCACCTTTTCTTCTGAAAAGTACCTCTTGTACTGTATTTACCCCATGAGGTATTTACAGGTCGCTATCATGTTCCCTCTCCTCCTTTGTTCCAGGGTGTATGTAGTGAGGTCCTTTAGTCACTCCTTATAGTGTTTCTGATGCAGACCCTGCACCATTTTAGTTGCCCTCCTCTGGACTGACTCCACTCTGTCTATGTCCTTCCAGAGATGTGGTCTCCAGAACTGGACACAGTACTCTAGGTGGGGTTTTACCAGTGATCTATACAGAGGCAACACACCACTTCTCTCTTTCTGCTGGTGATACCCCACCCTATGCATCCCAGCATCCCATTTACCTTCCCTACTGCCTTGTCACACTGCCTGGCCACCTTTTGGTCATCTGATATGATTACCCCAGGTCTCTTTCTTGCTTGGTAGCCGTCAGTACCTCTCCACCCATTGTGTACTCTGCCCCTGGGTTTCTATGGCCTTAAGTGCATTATTTTGCACTTTGTCACATTGAAAGCCAGCTGCCATACCCTTGACCACTCCTCTAGTTTTCTTAGGTCTCTTCTCATCCATTTCACTCCTCCTGGAGTGTCCATCTTATTGCAGATTTTGGTATCATCCTAAAAGAGGCAGACCTTCCATTCCAGCACCTCTGCAATGTCATTTATAAAGGCATTTAAGAGGACTGATCCCAGTACTGATCCTTGAAGCACCCTACTGGTCACCCTCCCTTCCTTGGAGTGAACTCCATTTACTACCAACCTCTGTTGCCCATCCCCTAACTAATTTCTTATCTAGTTTACCACCTCTACACCCACTCCTAAGCTACCCAGCTTGCTTACTAGTCTCCTATGTGGAACGGTGTCAAAAGCCTTACTGAAATCTAGGTAGGCCATGTCCACCGCTCCACCCTGATTTTTTTTTTTTTAACTCTATTTATGTCTCAGGGGGATCAGGGCATCTCTCTCTCTCTGGAGTACCCATGTGACCTACTACCTCTACTCCCAGCTGGAAACCACCCCACTGGTCCCCCCACCCGGTCCCATGGACTCGTCCAGTCCCCCGGATCACCTCCCGGGGGAGGGCCCACTTCTCCTACCTGGCGGCCTTCCTGTGATTAGAGGAACAGTCCTGGGCTGGGGTGCAGATCAGGAGAACCGGTGAAGGCTGGTCCAGCAGCGGGATGTGGCACTGGTCCCTGGGGTCCCCTTTGCCTCCACTGATCCACCGTGGTATTTGCTTGTGTTTCGCCCATTATCCTGAGGCCTCAGAAGCAGTTGTACATGTGCGTGGAGGCGCACATGCGCACTGCAGCTCCAGTTTACAGCCTCATCTTCCCACCCTGGCCTACCACTAGGGGTCCTCGAATGTGACGCTGTCCCCCTGACCTCCACCAGGGGGCAGCCAAACCCCGAGGGGCCCCCTAGATCCCTCCCTGAGGGTGAGAACTGCCAGTTGGCAGCTCAATCAGTTCCTCACCCTCCCCCCCACCTGACCCCTGACGACCTAAGTCTGTTGCCGAACCTGGGTCACCAGCATGGTGCGAGGTGTAGCATCCAGCGCCTCAACCCTCAGCGCCATCAGGCTGGCTCGCTCCACCCTGCTCTAAATGCTTTGTCACCTAGTCAAAGAAATCTATCCAGATTCATTTGACATGACCTCCCTCCTGTGAAACCATGCTGCCTCAGGTCTTGCAACCCACTGGATTCAAGATATTCCACACTCCTTTCCTTCAGCAGTGATTCCATTAACCTTCCCACCACCAGTGTCAGGCTGACTGGCCTATAATAGCAAGACTCCTCCCTGCTACCATTTTTGTGTAGTGGGACTACATCCACTCTCCTCAAGTCCTCTGGAACCACTCCTGTTTCCATTGAGCTGTTAAATAGAACTGTCAGAGGTGCAGCCAGTATTTCCCTGAGCTCCTTCAATACCTTGGATGCACCCCACCTGGCCCCATTGTTTTTCCCACCTTCAGATTAGCAAGTCCCTTCAGAACGCTCACCTCCAAAAAAGGACTAGTGCCAACCTCCCTCCAAAGTGTCTTACTTTTTTGTGGCCCCTCCCCCTTCTCCTTCCTTTGTGAACACTAAACAAAATTCTGTGGCCAACTGGGGAACGTGCATGCTGTTTTGTCAAGGCACATGGCACAGCACAATGTTGGCAGTGGAGGTGGCACAGCAAAGTGGTGGCAATGCATGTGACACACCATAGCGTGGTGTCAGCAGTGCACATGGAGCAGTGCAAGAAAGGCAGTGCATATGGCGTAGTGTGTCGACTGCCTACACATGGCAAAATGCAGTGTCGCAGTGTGTGTTGACACAGTGTAGTGTTGACACTGCCAGGACACAGTGCTATTTCAGAAGTGCATGTGACACAACAGTGTGTCAGCAGTGTACAAGTCACGGTGCAGTAATGTGACTGCACGTGACAGTGCAGTGACAAAAGTGCAGGTTGCACAGTGCAATAAAGGCAGTGCATGTGGCACAGTACAGAGACAGAGATACATGTGGCACAACACATTCTAGTGTTAACAGGTTATGAGGAACAGTACAGTGATAGTACACATGGCGCAGTGCTGTGTCAGCAGTGCACACGGCACATACATATGGCACAATGCAGTGACAGAGGTAAATGTGGCATAGTACTGTGCGGTGTTGACAGGTCACTTGGCACAATGCAACAGTAGTACATGTAACACAGTGTGGTGACAGCCTACACATATCACAGCACAGTATCGCCAGTTGCATGTGGCACGCCTCTATGCCAGCAGTGCACATGGCTCAGTGAAAGTCTACACATGGCACAGTGCAGTGTCGGCAGTGCACATGGCACAGGGCTGTCAGCAGTCCATGTTGCAAAGTGCAGTGTCAAGTGCATGTGACAGTGCAGTAACAACAATGCATGTGATAGTGCAATGACGACAGTGCATGTGGCACACCACAGGTACAACAGTGTAGTGACAGCAGTGCATGTGGCAGAGTGCAGTGCAGTGTTGACAAGTCATGTGGCACTGTAGCTTGACGGTCAACATACATGACACAGTGGCAGACGTTGCACATGGCACAGCATGGTGTTGACAGTGCACTTAGCACTGCACAGTGGGAGCAGTGCACATGGCACTTACCCTCCACTCACGTCTGCTACTGGCCACCATCCCACGCAAATACAGTCACTTGTATTATACTTGCGTTAATACACTGTCAACAAAGTTGCTTGTATAAAGCAAGTGACTACTTGCCTGAGACAGAGGCTGCAGTGGAAGTAAGTGCTGGCTGCTGTCTTGGGGGGGCTGTCTATGTGGGGGACATTGGTCAATAGTTTTTTGATTTTGCCTGAGTTATGCCCTCTTTGATTAAAACAAATTCACTGGTGCCATTGTCAATTTTCCATTTGCTACAGCCTCCATCCCCAGTCAACCACACTCCTTGCTGGTGAAAACCACAGACCAGCATATCCATCCTCACCCCAGGACTACTCTTCCCAGTCCCATCTATGGACCAGGCCCCCAAGCTGAGCCCCTGCCTGAGGTAAATCACACCCAGTCCACGGACAAGTCTCTATCCCCAGATGACCAACCCCATGGACCACCCTTCACATCCACAGACCAGTCACCCCTACAATCTCCCTGCAGCTGGAGCACACCCTTCACCATCCTGCAAGTGCACCAGCCTTCCTCCCCAAACCAGCCTTCACAAAGCTGCTCACCCTCCCTGGACCACACCACAGCCACTGGACTATCTCTGCAGCTGGATTCACCCACTCCATACCACATATCCACCCATAGACAAGCCACCACACCATGCCGACCACTCTCTCTCTCCACAGCTAGAACACCTCCACACCTGACCACACTCCCAAGCCAAGCACCCTCCCTGGCCTTCTACAGTCCCCAAATCTGCATCCCCAGCTGACAACCCTCCTACAGCTAAACTCTTCTCCCCAAAGTACCACCCTTCCGTTCCACAGACCTGCCACCCAACTTTCCCCTGCAGCTGGACCCCCAGCGACCACTCTCCCAGCAACTGTACCATCATTCCTGACCTTGGACCAGACTCCACCAAGCTAAATATCCTTTCTGCAGCTGGACCCCCCTGAACTGCTGTGCTTGCCCACAGACAAGCCACCGACACCATACAGACCATTCTCCCTCCAGCTAGAACACCCCCACCCACCAGCAGCTGGACCAGTCTACCCCAAGCTGAGCACCCTCCCTGGACCACTACAGCCCCTGAATCTGAATGCCCCAGACAACCACCATCCATACAGCTGGACTCTCCTCCGACCTACCATTCCCCCAATGGACCAGCCACACAACTCCACCCCACAGCTAGAACACTCTACCTGACCACCATTCCTGCCCTTGGATCAGCCTCCACCAAGCTGAGCACCTCCCTGCAGCTGGCTCCCCCACCCCCATGGAAGCCACCCTGCCCACAGCAGACAAGACAGTTGCACTACTTCCTTCTAGCTAGAACACCCCACCAGCTAATTACCCTACCTGCAGCTTGGCCAGCATCCCTGAAGAGCTCAGCACCCTCTCTGGACACCCAAATCACCCTGGAATCTGAATCCCTCACCAACCAACCACCCTTCTTACAGCTGAACTCCCACCACCACCATTCCCACCCACGGACCACCTGTCAACCACAGAACAAAAAAAAAAAGACTAGAATGCCGTACTGTTGCACTGTAAAACCCACCACCATATTGTGGATGGCAAGTCGCACTGCCTCCAGATAGATTGCCACTGCGTCTTTATTAGCTTTTAGCACCATAGTTGCGCATCTGAAGAGCCTTGGGGTCACACACTGGGATAGATCACATCAGAATCTCTGTGTATATCTCTGAAGTCTCCCCACCCCAAAGTGACTTGCACAGGGTCCCATTTGAGTATGCTGCATTGGGGTGTTCAAGCCTCGGCCCCGACAAACCACGTATCCTACAAAAGGCAAGCTAGAGCACTGAATTGAGAAACTTGCTCACAACCCTAGTGTAAAATCCTTCAACATTCACTCACTGACACAAGATAGGGGATACTAGTTCAGCTGTTGGGGCAGTGGTGGGCTGGAATATTAGATGGCATAAGTGAAAGTCTGGTTTTCAGCTGCAATAATGAAACAAAGGCTCATCTTTGAGATCCTGCTGCTACACAGATGGATCTTTCTACTTGGGATTAAAATCTTTTTAGGTCAACCACAGTGCTCTATATCACCAAAAGCTAATACACTAATAATAACATAAAAACAGTTAATCCAGATTGCTAAACTGAAGATGTAGCTGGCCACCCTACTGTATTAAGAATGCAAATAAAAAAAATTAGCGCCACAGCAGGGATGAAGAGAAAGTCTCTCAAGGGACTTGGTGGTTTAGGTTCTGAACCCCCTCACCTTCAATAAATTATTTCTAGCATCATAGATGCTGTAACACAGCTTGATTTATTTATTTATTTTCGCAATTATGGTTTGAAAATGCAGGCTGGCGAAACAAGTCCACTGTTGCCAAGACAATGCTCGGCACTGAAAATGAGCATTTTTAACTAACTAAAATGCCACAATGCTTAAGAAAAGTAAAAAAACACAGTACAGGGCTGTTACCAAAACACTCTGCTGAACCCGAGTTATCCTTATCCTGTTAGCTTTTTACTTTGAAACGATAGCTGCAGATGCCCCGTGAATGCATTTTGTCATCGCTGGGTCCCAAAGCAATGCTGAGGATCCGATTGGACAACACTCGCTCTGCCCTGCCAGGTGATGAAGTGTGTTACAGGACTGGAGATGAGAGGTGTGATCTCTCCTGGATGTGTCTGGAACATTTTAGTTTTTTTCTTATATGGTTTGGTCGCAGCTAGTGCCCAGCCTTAGTTGCCACTGCCACTTCGGATGGTCGATGTTCGCCACCGTGCAGATGTCGCTAGGTCCCTTATGCATATGGGAACTAGCCGTGACCATAAAGTTAGTCATATTTCTCAACTCTCTGTATTAAAATGCATAGCACTGGCCTTCAAAATTGATAGCACATGGCCAGAATGTGCAGCTGCTTCTTATTTTTAGCCCCTATATGTTTAGTGTTAAGGAACCTTTCCGTCAATTTAGCGTAATGTTTTAATAGTTTGTGTGTCTAGAAATAGCTTTATCATTTATATAAAGAATATCAATAAACCTTCATGAAGCAAGAGTCAATTTGAGTGTAAGAATCATAGCGTTATGGAAAATTCACAGCAATTGAGAGGTATGAGTTTTTATCACAACATTATTTGTCCACTGAGGCCCTGGCAAGTGACACCCCTCAGAGGGTACAACATCCGGCCCATTGGGACCATCATGGGTCATGCCAGGTCCTGGTATTTTCCTCCATTTTCCCTTGCGCCCACACACGTGCAATGGGTGCAGCAGCTGTCTCCACCTCCATGAGGCAGCCAAGCACCCTGGATGGGGCCAAACCCTCTAATTGTGCTGACTCACACAGCACAAACCCCCACCCTGAGGAAGGAGAGTGTCCAGGCACTCAATTCTTACCTCCCAGGCTGACCCCAAATGACCGAATCTGTTCCCGAGCCTGGGCCGCCGGCATGGCGCAGGTGTGGCATCCAGTGCCTCAACCCTCAGTGCCACCAGGCCAGCATAAGAGGTATGAGGTTTGTTAAAGATAAATAACAGTAGGAAATGACCCAAGGTCCTTACAGTCTGCCCATTTCCTTCTTATCCCCAATTGATCTACTTTCTAATAGGGTTTATTTATGCTGAGTTCTGACCCTCAATTGGGCCCTCAATTCCCCCAGCCAACCACTCTTCATTTACCACTCTCTCATTCTTTATGAACCCCCACTCACCTCTAGTTGTTGCTGAATCAAACTGGGAGGTACTGTTGGGTGGGCATTGCCAAGGTACTCTCATGTCTAGGGATACTGATGTTATGCATGCAGGAGTCCCTTGCAAATAAATCACAGACTTCTGGTCATTTCCTTCCTCTCTTTAGGGGTACAGGGACAGATATTTTACATTGGTGGACAAATGACCTTGACAATGGGGTCCTAACACATGAATCTGTTTACTTGGCAGGATGGAGCCAAAATTCGTACAGTACATGTAGCACCCAACCATGGCCCTAAAGGGTCCACCTCTCCAACTCTCTGAGGCACTGGCCTGGGTCACTGAAGTTGTGCTACACTGGGTATTCAGGTCTAATAGTGATGTGGTGCCTCCAACCTGTGTGAAATACAGAGTACCTGGATGCTGACAATCAGGGCTATTACCCCCCCTCCAGGAAATATAAATTACCCTGGCCCACATAGTCCCTCCCTGAAGCAAATTGCTCTGAAAGACAATTAAAAAAACAAGAAAATTCAGTGTAAACAGTTTATTTAAAAGGGAGGGGAAGGAAAGAACAAGGGGAGCAAATGGCAAGTGGATGCAATGGGGTATCAGTTAAATCTTATACTGTAGCCTTTAGCCTTGCTCCAAACAATTGCCTACCCTCTGGCAGTCTGTCACTCCCCAAATTTGGGTGCACCTGACTTTTGTCCACCCAAAGGCCTTGGACAAGCTTTCTCTCTCTCTCTCTCTCTCTCTCTCTCTCTCTCTCTCTCTCTTCTCTCAAGAAGCTAGAGGATCTGAGTAGGGTAAAGGACATAGTTAGATGGGTGAGAAGTTTGTTGGAAAGGAGGCAGCAGAGGTAGTGGTAAACAGAGGCAGATCCAAGGAGAGGCGATCACCAGTAGAGTGCCACAGGAATCTATCCTGAGCCCAGTCCTTTTCAATATGTTCATCAGCAACATATGAGAAGAAATACAAGGCAAGATGTATTTCTTCAGAGAATACTGTGGTACGGGAAGACAGCAAGGAGAGGGTAAAGGAGATGCAGAGGAATTTGCAAAGGCTGGAGGCGGTGGTCAAGGTTTGGCAGCTGCAATTCAACACCAAAAGTGTGAGGGGATTCACATAGGGAACAAGAACCCTAGAACAGAATATTGGAAGGAGGGTTAAGCTGGACACCCCTTCTGAGAAAAGGACCTAAGAGTCATCATAAGTGACTCATTTAAACAAGCTAGCCAGTGTAACAAGACTTTCAATGAGGCCATCAGGGTACTGGGGTGTACTGGGAGGTGTTTGACAGCAAGAGAGAAAGAAGTATTACTACTATAGATCACTAGTGAAACCACACCTAGTTCTGGAGTCTTCACATAAGAAAAGACAAGGACAGGCTGGAGACAGTGCAACATAGGGTAACCAAAACAATTCAGGGCCAGCAGGGCAGATCCTATGACTATCAGTGTAGGCAATGAACATGTACTTGCTTCAAGGCCAGATGAGAGAGAGGTGACATGACAGAGATCTTCAAGTTCCTGAAAGGAATGAAAACAAGGTGAACTGTGAGGAACTATTCAACTAGAACATTGAATCTAGAACACAAGGTCATGAGCGGAAGCTGTTGGATGGAGGTTCAGGAGGAACGTGAGAACATTTTATTTTACAGAGATACTACCTCACGAAAGATCTCAAAGGGTTTGCACTGGGGTCTCATCCACCCCTAAGAGGTGCATTGATGTGTCACCTCAAGGGTCCATATTAGGATCTATCCTTTTCTCCCTTTTGTCAACCACTTCCTCAGGGATAACACAGTCTGCCACATGTTAATGTATAGGACAATGTTGTCCTCTCTACAGGAGCAACAAAGTCCATCAGATTTATCCTCTCCTCTCCAGAGAATATAGGTTTGTCCAGATGTGGTTTACATCTAACAGATTACTTGTTAATGCCAAAAAATTAGGAAATCCTTTTTCGGTCTAAACTAAGGCTTGACAATTGCACTTTGCAGGCAAGAAATCTCCTTGAACATTCTGATTCCAGACAGGACTTCTCTTGAACAGAGTTACAACTTTCAAATACTTGGGCGTCACCTTGACCCCTACCTAGCATTCATGGACCACATTGGGCAAATAGTCAAGTGGGTGAACCCAGAAACTGAGCATCTGCTACCACCTAAAAGCACCTTCTAACCCCAGAGCACATAGCCATTGCTCAAGGCACACTTCCTGCCTCCTGGACTACTGCTCTCCTATCTCCTCCCAGACCTCAAACTGGTGCCCTCGCATTTCGATACCACCTTCAACAGCATCTGCAAGTTTGTGGCACTTGCTTGCGTACTGCACTCCCCACTGCTCCTTATACGCACGTTCAGTGGATGTCCTCAGGGCCTGCCATGACTATCCTCATGGGCACCCTTGTCGACAGGGGTCAACCTTAACTTTTTTTTGCGCGGTCTTTGGGGGTTGTGGTTCATGTGGCCCAAAACACATTGTATAAACGGAAATACGGCCCGACTGGAAGATGTTTATATCTCACTCAAGGCCAATGACACTCAAGATCTCCGCCATGGCTTCACGCACTCATGAGATATTATATCACTGGCTCTCGTGAAGATAAATATGATATGTCTAGTCAGGCCATCTCTCTCCTCTCTCCACACACACACACACACACACACACACACACACACACACACACACACACACACACACACACACACACACACACACACACACACACACACACACACACACACACACACACACACACACACACACACTTCCTACCACTGAATCATGCACACTCAATAAAGAATTTTACTAAAATTACTTTTCTGCTCATTCTACTTGCCACTAGATGCTCCATTTAATGCTGTGGTCCACATTTGCACTTACTAAGGACCAGCAAACTCCAAAGCAGTGACATCATAGAACCCACCCTCCGACCCAGAGTCCTAAATCTTTCATATAATACCATGGCTAAAACTGCAGTATGTTAAAGATTTTGTTTTTATCAACGTACACGTTTTCAGTTTTTTCTAGTCCACAATCGAGATGCAGGATTTTGAGGATATAGATATCTCCACACCTGACATGAAATAAGCAAATATTGTGTGGTTCCTGTGACGTAGACAGCCAGCTCTGAGTGCTGTCTTTTTTTACTACCACTACCACTCGTGATGGGAAGGTCAGTTTGAGGAACTACTGTCTTACTGGAGCGGACACAAGACCCCCACCCCCACCCCAGGGATAAGTTCAAAGGACAGGACATAGCTAAACTGTAGATATCTGTGGTGCAATTACCTTGTCAATTTGCTTTCATCCCAGAAATAAGATTAGCCATTCATAATTCCCTCAGGAAAAATCCTTTAACTTGCAATAGCTGTCAGGAAGAACTTGAGGGAGGGGTGTCAGAAGCCATAATGGACATTGAAGAGAGGTTGATGTCTGGGCCAGGGAGGACCCAGACGGATCTGGAAGGTCCAATCTACATTACCGGGGAACCCTTGAATTACATCAGACACCCCTTTGAGGTGTAGATTCCAAGGCCCAGACGGGATTAAAGAGGTAAATACACTTTTGCTTTGAATACAGTGACCTAGGCCCTGTCCACACTACCCCTCTAACGTTACAGAGTGCCTAAACAGTTACCGCAATGGTTTGCGTTTACACCTGTAACGTTACAGAAGGCGTTACCGTAACAGTTTTGAAACCACATGAGGTGGTTTCAGCGGTTATAAAGCTTGGTTGACGCCTCGATAGCGTTACTGGGCGTAAGCGTGTGGCACCGGGTCCCTTTAGGGCAGCGTGAAGCGCATTGTGGGACCAGGTGCCATGGTAATGGTCGCCCGGCAGCAGTGCTGGTCCGCAACGGACACCACGGCAGTGTGGACACACTGCACCGCTCCCCGGTTGTAACAGTTTCTATCAGTTACAGGGTCTATGCGGTGCAGTGTGGACAAGGCCTTAGATCAGAGAAACTTTTGAGATGTATGTGTAGCAGAGCACAAGCCAGTTTGGTCTGGTTAACCAGAGGGAGGAAAGGCAATGAGGTCACCCATTATGTTTTTAAATATTTTATTTGGACATCCTGTGAAAAAAAATACAGGTGTTACACCAAGGCGGAGTTGTGACCTCAGAGAAGGCCGGCTCAGAACTGTGTTTAATTGCTGAGAGAACCTTGGCAGAGAACACAAGACAACATTTCTGACACAGAAGAGACCATCAAAGCACTGAAAGAAAGTAAGCATATTAAATTAGGCCAGTCTGAATGTATGTATTGTAGGAACTGCACTTTTACCTGTTTAAAGGCTATATGTGTTGGGATACATTTGTTCTGTAATTATTGTTCTGTTTAGATATTTTAAAGTAAAGATTTTACAACAGAAACTGCCTGGAGTGCCTTGACTTTTTATTTATTTTAAGTGGAGCTTTTAAAGGTTATAAGTGATGCTGTGTATGAGCTTATTGTATAACAAAATTGGGAAATGGAGAGAGTTTAACGTCTTGCACAGAGTTCTAAGGGTTCATTTGAAAGACCTGGTTGGGTGCCCATAGGCAAAGATATCTGGCCCCTGAAGACAGAATTATCCAAGCCTGATAATTGGGTACGCTAACAAGAGGTTATCAGTATGAATCCCTCCACAGCTTGAGAATAAGGTGACTTGAACCCACAAAACAGACAAGAGGGTTACCAGGTTCTGTTCACTGTCCACAAATCATATGCTCAGAGGTTGGCACTTTGGGAGTAGAGGGCTGACAGAGTTGGTGACAGACTGGCTGGCAGTGGTGGCACAAAAAGTTTGGTGGTATAAGTTGCATTGTATAGTGGTTTAGCTTGAGACCATTTAGCTCACTTGGGGGGGGGGGCGCAGTGTCTCATTTCAAAAGGTAACGACTATACCATTTGACTTACAGTTAAGTTCCCATCCATTTTTTTTTTCTGAAGTGCCAGTCAGAATAGTATTAGTAGTGAGGGAAAAAATGGCTTCTGACTACAGCAAGCACACTGTAGATTTCTTAAAGCAGTTGTGTGGGGACAGGGGAGTCCCATTTGGGCTGAAAACCAGTAAACAGAACCTCAGAGGCCCGGATGGTAGCAGATACCCAGAGCAGCAAGTCACAGGCCATGACTGAAAGGGACCAAACCTCAAGTGTGGAAGGGTTAGCGGCCAGTGAGGGGTCCCGAGCCGATGAGGGGACAGCAGGGCCACTGCAGCAGGGACAAGTCACCAGTATCCTGAATCCGGAAGTTCTCAGGTTGCAACTTGAGTTGCGAGGATGGAGCAGGAGGCCCAGGAGAGGGAGAGAAAGGGAACAGAGCGGTAGACCGTGAGAAGCATGAGCACCAGTGAGCTGCAGAGAGAGAGAGCAAGAATGCAGAGAGGCAGAGGAGAGAGGAGCACCAGTGGCAACACGAACTGGAAAAGCTATGACTCCAACCAGCGGCACCAGGGCAGGTAAGTGGCTTGGGTTTAACTGGGACTGCAGGACTGGGTTACAAATTGAACTTCAAATTAATAGCAGAGTTTAAGGATGGTGAGGACATGGATGCCTTTTAAATTCTTTTGAAAAGTTTGTATTCAGGCAAAATTCTTAGAGTCTCCTGGAGCTTCCAGATATCCCCGCTACTTACCGGAAAAGCTCAGGATGCATTGGGTCAAATGAACAATGAAGACAGTGATGATTACAGCAAGTTAAAAAACTGCACTGTTAAAGTCTGAATTAACTGCTGAATCATACAGAGCTAAATTCCGTAAGCTCAGGAGAAGCCCTGATATGAGCTATGAGGGGCTAGCCATGAAATGTCAGTTTTTAAAACGTTGGTGTGAAGGAATTGAGGCAAACACTGTTGATCAAATTGAAAATGTGATTTTATTAGAACAGCTTTATTGGGCATGCCCAGCAGAACTAAAAACCTGGCTAGAGGACAGAAAAAAAAAAAAACACACACACACACACACACACACACACACACACACACACACACACACACACCCGCAAGAGGCTGCTGAACTCTGACCGCTATGCCAAGAGCAGACCTGCTCTGAGAGCGAATGGGGAGAGTGACAGCGCAGAAAGGGAAAAGCACACCTTCAGGGCAGCTAAAACCCTCACTGCCTCCACCGAAACCAGTTAGCCCCAGGTTTCAAAGAAAAGATTTCTATGAAGTAAGAAATGTTTGTTGGTTATGTAAAGAAAATGGGCACATTGCCAGACAGTGTTCAAGAAGGGCAAGCAATAATATACAAAGTAGTACCAGAAAGGAAGTGGGTTGTTTGTGTGTCCCTGGGAGCATGACAGTGAACATGAGGGAACACATGCACCCAGTCATGGTAAATGGCGTACAGACGCAGGAGTTAAGGGACACAGGGGCATCCCTGACATCAGGGGAGAGAGAGAGAGAGAGAAAAAAAAAAAAAAAATCTGGTACAGCCTGGTCAGCTTATACCCAAATACATAACTGTAAAAGGGTTTACTGGTGAAGAGAAAACACTGCCACTGGCCAGTGTTCTCCTGGACTGGGGTGAAACAGGGGGAACTGTGCAACATGTGACTGTAGCCAACACATTAACAGTGGATGTGATCCTGGGTAACAATCTCCAACAGGGGATGGTATGTGCAGTTACCCGTAGTCAAGCGGCCAGGGAAAACTGTAGTTCCCCCGAGCCCCCCAGAAGCCACTGGGGAAGATACGAGAGGCTGGTTCCCCAGTCTGTGTCTCCAGATGGGGAAGACTGATAGAGGGTAGATTTCCCCAGTAGCAAGTAACACATAGCTACAGAGGGTTACTCTGAGGAGGAGGGTGACCTCTTGTCAGAGGGTTGGGACTGACAGTGATCCTGAGGGCCCTGATGCTAGTGCTAGGGACCCTAGTTTAGTGACTGAAGGGGCCTGTCCCATGCCTTGGCAAGGTCGAGGGTTCTCAGCTGCTCAGAGAGTGACCCTAGTTTAGAGAAGCTGAGGGCTTGGGCAGACTTGGACGGTGCACAGGAGGTGACAGCAGACATAAGGTTTACTGTGAAAATGGACTTATGTATACACAGGCAGTACAGACAGAGGAAGGGATGCTAGGCAGGCAGCTAGTCGTTCCCCAGGGATATCGTGAGCAGTTGCTCAAGGTTGCCTACGATATTCCCTTGTCTTGTCATCTGGGAATCGCTTGCTCAATGCAGCGGTTAGGCCCAGAATTCTGCCCAACTTCACCCAGCAGGTGAAGGAGTATTGCAGGTCTCTGTCACTGGTGCCAAGAAACAGGGAGGCGGGCAAGAAAATCCAAGCCGCCGTGATCCCTTGCCCATAGTGGAGGAGCCATTCCAGAGAGTGGGAATGGATACTGTGGGGCCTTTAAATACCCCCAGCTCCTCAGGGAAGAGATTCATCCTGACTGCGTGGTGATTATGGCACCTGGTACCCAGAAGCAGTCGCCCTATCCTCTGAAGATAGACAAAGTGGCAGATGCCTCGCTTGGTATTTTCTCCATGTTGGGTTTCCACAGGAGGTAATCACTGATCGATGGGGTTCTTTCATGTCGGACCTAATGAAATTTCTATGGAAAAAAGTGTGGGGTGGTGCAGAGATGCACGACACCATATCACCCACAAGCCAGTGGGCTTGTGGAATGCTTCAATGGTGCCCTAAAGTCAGTGCTCCGGGCATTTGCTTAACAGCATGGGAGGGACTGGGAGAAATACCTTTCCCACCTGTTTGCATACAAGGAGGTGCCCAAGAGTCGACAGGATTTTCCCCCTTCGAGCTCTTGTATGGACGCCCAGGCGGGCCCCCAGACTTGATCCGGGAGGACTGGAAGGCAAGCACGCCACCCAGGGAACTCCCATTGTGAATTACGTCCTAGGTTTAGGTAAAGGCTGAAGGAGCTTATGGGGACAGCCCAGAGCAACCTGGCAGCTGCCCAGCAGAAACAAAAAGTATGGTACAACCGCAGAGCCAGAGCTTGCTCGTACATGGTGGGTCAGGAAGTCATGGTCCTTATTCCGGTCCGGAAAAACCAGCTGCAAGCTGAGTGGGCAGGACCGTACAGAGTGGTTAGAAGGTAAATGACGTAAACTACATTGTGGAGTTACGTGACGACAGACAGAGGATGTACCATGTCAACATGATGAAGCCATATGCAAATAGGGCTAACAAGGTGTTTGCAGTGTGTAGTCATGGGAAGGGGACGGACGAAGGAGACCCCTTCTGGAATTGGAGGAAAGTAAGCAGGAGTCCTCTGTGGAGGCAGTAAAATAGTCTCCCCAGCCGACCCTGGGCCAAATCCAAAAAGTGAGGGAGGTTTTTAGCAGACTTTGCCCCCTTGTTTAGCACCAAGCCTGGACTAACCTCCTTAGCAACACACTATGTTGAGAGAGGGACACAGACGCCCATATGGCGGACAGCATATCGGGTGCCAGAGGCTGTCCAAAAGGCCTTTAGGAGGGAGGTGGAGGAAATGCTGGATTTAGGGGTGATCCAGAGATCCCACAGTCCCTGGGCCTCACCCATAGTCCTTGTACCCAAGCCAGGTGGCTCAGCTTGGGTTTGTGTAGACTATCGTGGACTGAAAGCAGTCACGAAGTCAGGCGTCCACCCGATGCCCCGGACAGACGACCTCCTGGACAAGTTGGGAGGGGCGACCTACCCTCGCACCACTGGACCTAACAAAAAGGGTATTGGCAGGTAGAGCCGACGGACAGAGCTAGAGAGGTCGGCCTCACTCACTCCGATAGGCTTATACGAGTTCAAAGGAATGCCTTTCAGAATGAAGAATGCCCTGGCCACTTCCAAAGGTTGATGAACCAGGTGTTAAAATCGTGCTGAGGAGTACGCTGTGGTGTACCTGGATGACACTGCCATCTTCAGTACCAGCTGGGAGGAACACCTGTCACACCTTAGGGAAGTGCTGGGCAGAATACAGACGGCAAGGCTCACTGTCAAAGCCGAGAAGTGCCAGGTGGCCATGGGAGAAGTGGCATACCTCGGGCATGTGGTAGGCTGGGGACAGCTCCATCCTAACCCAATCAAGATAGAGGCGATACAGGCATGGCCCAGACCAAAAACTCAAGCAGGTCAGGAGTTCTCTCGGGACAGCAGGTTACTATCGAAAATTTGTACCAGATTACAGTGCCTTGGCTGCTCCCCCATCTGACCTGACAAAGAAACAGATGCCCAAGAAAATTACCTGGGGTCCAGCCTGTGAGGATGCCTTTTCCAAACTAAAAGGAAACACAGTGCAGTGCTCCTGTTTTGACAAGTCCCAACTATAGTAAAACCTTTATAGTTGGGACGGATGCCTCAGACGAGGGTATTGGGGCAGTACGGAGCCAGACATCCAGCGAAGGAAGGGATCTCCCCATAGTCTACCCAAGCAGAGAGCTGCTCCCCAGGGAGGAAGCATACTCCATGGTGGAAAAGGAGCACCTTGCCCTAGTGTGGCCACTAAAGAAATTGGAGCCATACTTGTATGGGCAGCCTTTTGTGGTGCAGACTGACCACAACCCCCTGGTTTGGCTAATGCAGATGGGGGAAAAAACAATGGCAGACTGCTCAGATGGATTCTTGCTTTAAGGGTATGATTTGAAGAAAAAAAATAAATAAATAAATCACACATAGGGCCAGAGCCAAGAATCGGAACTCAGGTGTACTGTCTAGGGTCTGAGGGTGGCGGATTTGGGAAGCTCATCCCATGTAAGGGATAGAGTCCCCAAATTCAGTCTAGGTTGGGAGGAGTGTGACAACCAGCCAACTCTGAGTGCGGTCTCTGTTTTTATTATTACATAGAAATAAGATTAGCCATTCATAATTCCTCAGGAAAATCCTTTGACTTGCAATAGTTGTCAGGAAGAACGAGAGAGGGTGTCAGAGAGAAGCCAGAATGGGCATTGAAGAGAGGTTGATGTCTGGGCCAGGGAGGACCCAGACGGATTTGAAGGTTCAATATACATTCCCGGGGAACCCTTGAATTACATCAGAGACCTTTGAGGTGTAGATTCCAAGGCCCAGACAGGATTAAAGAGGTAAATACACTTTTGCTTTGAATACAGCGACTTAGATCAAAGAAACTTTTGAGATGTATGTGTAGCACAGCACAAACCGGTTTGGTCTGGTTAACCCAAGGGAGGAAAGGCAGTGAGGCCACTTTACATATATGCATCTATGTAGATATATTCATCTCTCCTTCTCTATATTTCTCTATATCTATACAGATAGAGAATATGTATACAGATATCTATTTCTATTTATATAGGCGTACACACACACACACACACACACACACACACACACACACACACACACACACACACGTATTTTATTTGGACATTCTGCAAGATAAATATAGATGTTAAACCAGACGGAGTTATGGGACCTCAGAAGGCCGGCTCAGAACTGTGTTTAACTGTTGAGAGAACCTTGACAGAGACACGAAACAATATTTCTGACAGAAGAAAGACCATCAAAGCACTGAAAGAAAGCAAGCATATTAAATTAGACCAGTCTGAATGTATTATAGGAACTGCAGTTTATCCAGTTTGTGTTAAGGCTGTATGTGTTGGGATATTTGTTCTGTAATTATTGTTCTGTTTTGACATTTTAAAGTAAAGATATATTTTACAACAGAAACTGCCTGGATTGCCTTGACTTTTTTTTTTTTTTTAATATTTTAAGTGGAGCTTTTGAAGGTTGTAAGTAACACTGTGTATGATCTTACTGTATAGCAAACTGGGAAATGGATAGAATTCTCTAAAGTCTTGCACAGAATTCTAAAGGGTTCATTTGAAAGACCTGGTTGGGTGCCCAAAGGCAAAGATATCTGGCCCCCCGAAGACAGAATTATCAGAGCCCAATAACTGGGTATGCTAACAAGAGGTTATCAGTTTGAATCCCTCCAGAGCTAGAGACAAAGGTGACTTGAACCCACAAAACAGACAAGAGGGCTACCTTGTTCTGTTCACCGTCCACAAATCATATGCTCAGAGGTTGGCACTTTGGGAGAAAGGGCTGACCAGCTGAGCAACTTGTGATAGTTCCATGCTATTTTACCATTAGAAAAATGTGGAAGAGCTGTCCCAGTGGCATGGTGAGCTGAAGCATTGGTACCATACCTCCTGCCACACTGGCAACCCGTGTTCAGTGGAGAGTGTAGATTGCTGGGGGGGTCGACCAGAGAGGAAGAGGACAGAGCATCCCAAGGACTGCTCTCCTCTCCCAGGGAGGGTGGACTGGCATTCCTGAATGCCTGCCCTAAGGTAGTGAGGGTCCAAGGGAGCCAAAGACAGAGGGTGCTGCAGGACTATGCAGCTTGCGGACACCTTCACATGCACAGTGATGTGCATGCCCCAGTAACAGAGACAGGAGAAGGAAAAAAAACAAAAACAAAAAACAAAACAAAAAAAAAAAAGGCTCTCCAACAGGCTCCATGAAGCCCTGTTCGTGCTCCCAACTCATGGTTCATTTTGTCGTAGCCAGGTAATAGCTGGTAACTGGGTAATGGCTGGTAATTGGGTAATGCCCACTAGGCACAAGTAAGTGCCCGTTTTCAGGGGTAACCCGGGAGCACTAAGGAGGTTAAGCGACTTCCTCAGAGTCACAGTATGCACGTGGAGGTTGTGGGAATCAAACCCAGGTCTGCTGGATGTACCAAGCTCATTCACAGCTTGTTACTCTAACCTCTAGGCTACTGCCCAGGAATGTGATTAGTCACAGGAGGGAGGAAGGAGGCCCTCCCTCCTGGCCCCTGATCCAGGGAAATCCATGGAGGACTTGCCTGGGTTGTATCAGAGTCAAGAGTCATGCGCAGGTGGAACAGAGCCCCTCATCGAGAGCCGAAGCCTTGCCTACCAGCCACCCTGTGGGACAAAAATAATGTGGAAAAAAAAAAAAACACATGGTAGTACCATCCTTGTACAGTTTCTTTATACTCCCTCTCTGGCCACCGACTGGTGCGGACACCCAGCTCAACCTTGTCCCACGGCCTGAATTCCCCAGCCTTACCAGTGGGGTGCCTGTTTCCTCCTCTGATCACCTGACCCCCAGATCTAAACCCCACGGGGCAGGACTGCAGACTCCTCTTGGCGACCTTTCTACAATATAGTTAAGTAACCAGGAAACACAGGAAGCACCTGAGGTAAGCTGGGAGGACCATACACTGGGCGTGTGGGTCAGCCACTGGACCCACCATCGCCTACCAAGTGCCAAGGCCATTTCCTTTTTCCATTCCTCCCTTCGTTGTTGGGCGGATTGCACATCCGAACCATGTGCTTATTCCCACACATGCCACTGCCAATCCACTGGCAAAGGATCCCAAGGGCTGCCGTACCCCCAGTCACCACCAGGAGTCTCCAAAGCCCAGGCTCCACAGCTCCCTCCTCTGTGGAGAGAAGAGGAGTCCTCTGTATGCTCAATCTTCTCTCCCCCAGGTTGACCCCAACAACCAGAGTCAGTTCCCAAACTCAGGTCGCCAGCATAGCACAAGTGTGGCATCCAGCACCTCAACCTTCAGCGTCACTGAGTCAGCCCAGTACTATTCTCATAATTAACAGCATGTACATTTATAGTAGTATCAACTGAAAAGGTTTTTAAAAACAGTGTTGGCAAACTTCAGTGACCAAGTCATTAATTATAAAGTAAGCTCTAAAAAGATGTTGGATACAAATCTGAGAAAATACATGGACCATTAATTTGAAGGGCAAAATTTGCTGACTAATACTGCTGTTTTAGCCTATACAATCCTTAAACAAATCACAGCCATATACTGGAGATGCAAGGCACCACCGAAAAGTTGGTTTGTAACGGATAAAACTTGTCCACCAACTTCTGCAATAGATGCATGCAATATAAATGGGAATGAAGGAGTTAATGGCTTGGATTTTCTGGCCTTGTGGAGAACAAACTGCCTAGCAACTTTCAGAAAAGTTGATGGCCTCAAATCTCAGAGAAGGACCAAGAGGAGGAAGTGGACATACAGAGTCTGAAGAGACTGGGCCACTCAACTATAAACTGAATGTTAAATATAATTGGACACATAGGTGAAAAACTGATTGCACCAACCATATGCATTTCTTTCCATTCAAAGGGAACAAGAATTACCTACTCAAAAGGAGACTATAACAATGCTGAGAGAGTTACAAGGGGAATTCTGCTAGGGTTACCAGATTCTTTCCTTCTTTCCTTCCTTCAAGCTGCGAGCCTACTGCTGCAACTAAGTGGGAGCTGTCAGATAGCATAGAATTCAGTCCTCTCCCCAGTGTAGCAGAGAGGTAGGAAAATTAGCTTAACTTAGGAATAGTCTCTTTTTGCCATTTGTCATTTAAAACTCATTTGTTTATTTTTCCTGTAACAGTGTTATGTTAGATCCTGTAATGCAATGTTTGACCGTCTTTAAGAAGGCATTTATTTACACAGTACTGGTGATGTTTAATTTCTAAAGTATTTTATGGTTTCCACTGGCAAAGGAAAACAGTTAGCATTTGCCACCCAAAAGGCGAACTACTAGACTTTAATTTGTGGAACTGCATTTTTGACCTCCCACTCTGAAGGGGGTGGGGAGAGAAGAAAGACCTTTGCAGGTGGTCGCTAGTAAAAGAGTGAGACACCTTTCTGAAAGCTGTTGGGGGCGCAGCAGGGGGAGAGAGGAGGGATTTGTCACAATGCTCCCAAAATAAACAATTTTTTACTTCAGTGATCTACTCTGATTTTTGTATCGGTGACAATGCCCCCCATCCTCTGATCCACCCCATGCCCAGGCTTGCCTCCCCAGCGGACACCATATGCAAGCCCAGATTACCCCAGCAGACAGAGGCAGTGGACAGTGGATGGCGGAGAGTCATGCGGGGGCCCCCACATTTGTTTTGCCACTTGCTTCACGGGTGGGGGCGTGCAATGGCGTCAGCATCCAACCCCCCACCAAGTACTGGCACCGATCGCAGCAGTACCCCCAGCCTCCAGCAGGGTTCGTTAAGTGCCGGGCACCCTTCCCCCTCCCTCCAGAAGCAAAGCAGTCCCCAAGACGCTCGATCCTTCTCCTCCGGCCAGCCCTCCGACTCCTGGGTCCGTTCCCAAACCCAGGTAGTCTGCGTCGCAAGCAGAAATCCAACTGCTGTGCGAGCAGGCCGGCTCTATCTCGGTGACAATGTGGGGGTTGGAGGAGAAAGAAATACAGCAAGTCTGAGCTTCTTTAGTGAACTCACAAGTGTCCAATCTATAATGGTTTGGTAAAGTGCGCAAAAGGCCGGTAACTGCCTTGCACAAATCAGCCACTTCGGCCTATAACCTTTTTGCCCAGGAAACTGTCAGGCTGACGATTTGATCAAAGCTGGTGGCTTCTTCTGCTGCCACGTGGGCCTTTTCCGACTCCTCTAGCCATGGTCACCTTGATTTAACTGCACCACACAGTACAAAGAAACTAGGATTTCCAGACAAAATACAAATTTAATTCCTAGGACGAATATCTTAATTGCTCTGCGAATGTCTGCTTGTGAGATTGCTTACTCACTGGCTTCAGACTAAAGAAGGCAAGCTTACCTCTAGGTTAACATGGAACTCTGTAGGCAAGGGAGTTGGGGAGTGGGCGCTTGTTGTACACAAACACTAACATATTCTAGTATGAAGGCCAAACAGTTCCTTGCAAGTGTGCCTGCAGCTCTCTAAGGAGCAAAACTACCAGCTAAGAACAGAAAGGATAGCTCCCAATACCTGCAGTGGAGTCTCAAACAGGGCTTGCAGAGTACTGGACCCATTAAGGCCCCACGGAGCAGCACTTGGGATTCACAGACTGGCTTGGTTCAGCCAATAGCTGCAGAATCTACCCATGTCAGAGTGCACTCTCTGAATGTGCCCTTCGTGAGGCCAAGCACTGCACCCAATGGAAAACCTGCGCTCAAAGTTCAGATGGCCAGATCTTAGTGTGCTCAATACAGAAGAAATAAAAGGCACAAAATGACTTCCTTGGCCTAATCTCTACTCATCCAGTGCGCTGAATAAGCCAAAAAGTGTACCGTTTTCCTTAATCATGTGCAATGGTTTACATATTTTTTATAAAAGCTTGAAAAGCTAAAAAAATCACGTCCGTGTGTCAAGATTAGTGTTTCCTGAAAATTATGCAGTTGTGGTTCTTTAAGCATGTGTTAACTTGCTCTACAGTGGTTGAAGAGCATGGAGTTATTTCTGTCCTCAGTCAAACTTAAGGGTGTGAAGACATCATTTTAGATTAGCCTGCTGTTTCAGATTCCCAGTTAGAGTAGTAGTTTGTAGAGCTAATAGTTTGACGAGTTCTCCAAGTTTGCAAACCCAGTGTCTGGTTTATGTTTAGATAGATAAGGATATATTTTATATTTTAATCTCATTTCAAATTGCTGATCATTTCAGTTTCAATGCTGCATTGAAGTAGTGGAAATGTTTCAACATGAGAAAAATCAGCTTGTCTGTATCACAGTTTAGCGTTTTCCAATCAACTGATTTAAAAAAAAAAAAAACACACACACACGGCTATTTAATAACTATAAAATCTAAATTGTTTTTTCACAGAATTTGTTTTTGATGTAGCCTTCATAAATACATTCATGCAAGAACATTATTTTTCATGTCAGATTGACAACAGCACATGTGCTTGAAATACTGTTGCAGACAGACACCTGTCCTAACTCAAATTTCGGATCTTTGGTGGTGTGTGTGTGTGTGTGTGTGTGTGTGTGTGTGTGTGTGAGAGAGAGTGTGAATACATCATGTATGTGTAGAACTAGAAACACTATGTGGCATCCCGATGCACTGGGTCTCTGCCCGAGTTGAGGCAGCTGCAGTCCACCACCCGTCCCTGCCCCACAAGCCACCCCTGCCTTCTGCTCCACATTTGAGGCTGCTACATCCTGCTGCCCACTGTCTTCTCCCACACAGTTAGGGACTGTGCACCCTGCCCAAACAGTGGGGTTGCTGCACCCTGCCCCCTCTCCACCACCCTCCGTTATGGAAGCTGCACCTGTTGCCCCTGTTCCAGTCTCCACAGTCAGGGCCGCTGTGTTAAGCCCTACAGTGCCAGGTTCCCTGCCTCCACAGCTGGGGCTACTGTACCATGCTGCCTAGCCACCAGAGGTGGTGCTTCTGCCACTCTGCTACCCACTTCTATTGGCCCAAATGGGCAGGGCTGCTGCACCACCTGTACCCCATCTCAGTCGGGCTGCTGAGCCATGGCACAGCACTGTTTAATATCGCCTGGGCCATGCCCTGGCACACTGCAGTTGCGCTGCACCAGGTTTGCACCATGCCTGGCGCATGTCTGATATCCACCATGGTGTGTTATCTGTATCAAAACTTTGATCAGAAATTAAATACACAAAAAAAAAAAAAAGACCCGATTATGCACCTTAAAAAAAAGGTTTCAAATAAAGGTTCAGTTAAATTGGATTGTAAATGGTTAAGTTAGCGGTGGAATGGCTAGCAATCAGGAGTCAGACTGGTTCGTTTAAAGTGGAGAGAAGTTTTGCCCCATACTTTAACTGTGGTACCAGCTGTATGTTTAAATAAAGCTGGTGACCCATTTATGATACTGTTCAAAACATATCACTGTAGTAAGAGATTAGATTCAGTATGGTGGCTACTGGATTTGCTTTCTTTTTTAAAGGGTTAGGATAATGTTCAGTGTAGATTCAGTAGCTGGCCATGTGCCAATATGGATTTAATCTACAGTCAGCAGACCATCTCCTGGCCAATGAATTTCCTAGATTTTTCTCGCCATTTCAGAAATTACTTTGATAGATCAGAGCTTATACTGGGACGCCGCCTTCCAAGTATGAATTAAAGACTCCTTAATCTCATCCCACCAATATGCAGTGGCCTCCTGGGCCGTGGACCCAAACCCAGGTCATGTCAAGCAGCACCCCCTCACTACTGCATTATTTCAATGGGCTGATCATTCACTACTCCTTGCCTGAAAAGAAAGAGCACTCAATGTCTGGAGCACAGTGCCTTCAAGGACAAACTATGGTATAGCTATGAGCTGAAATAAGCTTACCTCTGTGAAGTTGATCTTCTCTCCAGTAAACATCCGTTCCCTTGCACTTTCAACTGCCCTGGACTTTGCCTAACAAAACAAATACAGCATCATACACTACTACAGAGCACAGTGACCAAACATTAGCATGTGCATTAGACTGTTCCACATTTTTCCATAGAAATTGTGTGGCAGGCTGGGCAGCTCTATCAGCCCATCCCACAGTTCTGGCTCTCTCACTCTCTGGTGGGCAGCAACCCCTTCCTCCAGAGGAGGAGAGCTGTCAGAGGAGATGCTAGATTCCCCCCGCCAAAAGCGACCAGATTGTCAGTTCTCAAACCTGGATCACTGGTGTGGCAAAGGCAAGACACTAGGCGCCTCAGCCCTTCACACCATGGGGTCGGGCATCCAGCAGTTCCTACATTGAACAAGTGGAGGAAAAAGTACTTAATTTCTAAAGAGTCACCAACACTTACAATAGTGATAGAAGTAGGAACCTCAGCAGAATTTAACATGTGAGCATTTATGTCAAGAGTTTAAACTGACTGATCCCAGATCTTCGTTGCTATGGAGCAGGTCCTGAATTGGTGAGGGGGCAGGGGAGAATTATCTACAGACCTGTGCTGGATTTTCCATCTGTTCTACCAGTGGAACCATTTATTTAGTGACAATATGCCAACACCAAACAAATCAATCACTAGGTACACCATTACTGTTGAACTTACCAATGATCTGCCTGCAGCCAGCCACCATTTCTAGGGCTGTACAACACAGCATACAAAGAAATTCTGTTTAAGGCTTCCCGCATAGCTACCACAGTAGTCAAGTACTATAATGAGTTTCCTGAAGTCCAGTCTGTCGATTTCATAAGACTCCCATGTGCTAAAAATAGCACTGATCGAACTATGCTACACTTATTTGTGGTAGTTCCATTATGTTTTCCTTTTAAGTTTGGGGTGCAGTTCCTCCTTTATTTTCTAACACAAGAGAGTACATCAATCAATGCTGAATGGTACTCTACAGCACTCGCTAGAGTACAAAAGAGAGGACTTGGACTTTGTCAAATGTCTAATGTACAGCTCAATTAGAACTAGGTCTCTCCAATATATCCATTTTAGTCTTTGGTAACCAGGTAAGGCCCACTAGGCACAAGCGGGTGTTTTCAGGGGCAACCTGGGAGCACTGGGCAGTTAAGTGACTTGCTCAGAGCCACACAGTATTCAAGTGGAGGTTGCAAGAATCAAACCAAGGTCAGGTCTGATGGATGTACCAAGCTCATTCACAGCTCATTACTCTAACCTCTAGGCTATACTGCCATCCCTTCTGACTATCAAATAAAAGTTGTTAGACATAAACGGTATACTGGTAACTGATCCAATTAAAATGGCCGACTAGTTCAATTGATTAACCAAAGTTAAGCTTGGAAATGGACATGTTAAACACACACTCATTTCAAACCTCTACTTGCTCATGATGCTATGAAGCATTTATTTGAGCACAAATGAAACTTCATGTCTAGATAGTCTAGTCTATATAGAAACATGCAGCTCCAAATCATTTGGTTTCCTTTAACCAGTCTTATCAGCTGGTGTTTTGCACACACAGAGAGCACTGTGCACGCATGCATGTCCCCCAATTACAACTAAACTTTCTTCCAACAATCTCTAAAGTTTTAGGAAAATTCATTTAGTGCAGATTTCATTTAATCTAAAAAAAAAAAAAAAAAAAAAACCACCCCACACAGCAGCACTATTTCTGCACTAGATATTTATATGGTCATGCTATTTCTGTAGCCTTTAGTTCTTTGAACCCTTCTGAATCATCCAATTAGGCTGTGATGTGATGGAATCATTTCAGATTGATTAGTCAGCAATCTGTGAATTGTTGCCAACTGGTCTCATAAGAATTAAGTTGGAAATGCTGCCTTTGCCAAAAGTGGTCCCCTCAAGGATCAAACTTAAGACAGTTCCTCTTCACCATTTACGTGAATGATCTTTTAATTAAAAATTTTGTAGGCAAATGAAGACTTGGGAGACGAAAGTTTACAGGGAGACCAGAGTCTGCACAGTCCTCCTAAACTTACTGCAGCCTCCTCTCAAAGTATCCTTAATTTTAAGCACCCAACTGCAACACTGCCCCACCTGCATCGTTATCCATCTCCCACTCCCCGAGCTCCAGCAAGCTACTGTATGTCTCAGCACACCCAAACCCTTAGAGACCGCCATGCAGCAGTCTGTTTCTGCTAGTCCACCACCCACTCCATGAAGTAATACTGCCTTATGCCCCTTTTAAATGTACCCCTACTAGTTTATACTTGCGCCTCCTGCTGCTTAACCCCTCGCTTTGTCTAAACAGAAGTCACCAGCCACCTCTGTTGACCCGTGGATGTATTTAGAGATTTCATTCAATCACCCATTTTCTATCTTGCCTCTAAGCATGTACATGTCGAGGCTAGACAGACTCCTCCACATGTCTTCACTTAGATGAAGCCCTGTCATTTTAGTGACCCTTCTCCAAGCAGCTGGATTGGTTTTGAGAGAGGGTTTCAAAACTGCACAGTACTCTACATACCACCTCACCAGGAACATGTAGAGTGGACAAAACATCCAGTCTCCCACTGTAAACGCCTCTCCTACACAGCACAGTCGCTAGTCACACAGCACCCCACTACATCTTTCATGTCTAATCTGCCACATATCAGCAAATAAGCCAACCTTCCTCAATCTCATCCCTGTGCTGCAGATGAATACACTGAACACTGTTCCAAGGACTAACTCACGTGGCAGCCCACTCTTCACTTTTCTAACCCCCAATCACTCCCACCAGTTCCCTAACCACTTAAAACTAATCCAACCCCCATTCCCAAGCTTCTCAGCTTTTCCAGTCTCCCATGCAGCATCCAAGTACCAAACATACACAGCTTGGTTTACTGTGTTAAACACAAAACACCCACACAACCATGAGGTTAGTTTGGCATAACCTACACCTTACAAAGCAGGCTGCCTCTCGTCTCTATAGACTTACTTGAGGAATTCCACCATTCTCTAATCATTGAGTAGCTTCCACACCAAAGGTCAAACTGAACCAGCCTGTAGTCGCCAGGAGCCCCTTATCCCTCCCTTGTGAAGGTAGATCACATGCACCTCTCCCAGTACTTCAGTACCCCACCAAGACAGGGAACAGGTTTACACCCAACTCTAACAGTAACATCCAAGATTTTAAAACATGGGCATCAGTAGGGGACTGGGAGCAGTTAGAAATGGAATTGGTCAGTTTCAAGTTGTGTTTTTATTGCAATTTTCAGTTTCAAATATTTACCAAGTCTATCAGCATCTTTAGAACATCCTCAGTGATAAGGTTCTTCGAATAGTCCACCAAGATATCGCCATCATCCGTATTCAGGGTTATGCTGTAAGACACAGGACATGTCATTCATTAGTGCTCCAGCTTCCTTTAAACTGCCATTGTTTACAGTACATAGTTCGTGTTAGTCATGTATGACAAGCAGCCCCCTCAAATATGCTGCTGTGCACATTACACATATCAATGTCTGCCATGTCCCTCCGAGCTCAGTCTCCCAACGCACGGTTAACAAAGATAACTAAAATAAATAAGCAAGGGTTTAAACACTACTGAACTCCACTCAAAGTGAACAATTAATGGCACCTGCAACCCCCAAAAAAAAAAAAAAAAAAAAAAGTAGTATGCACCCATAATAAACTTGCCATGCATTTCCACTTCAGAGGCGGAAATAACAGAATGGACGGTTTCTGCTTCCTTCTCAAGGTTTCATATGCCGTTCTCAACCAATTAATGGATTGTGTATGGTTAACTATACATTAGTTGAAAATGGGTAACCAGGAAAGGTCCACAGAGCCAAGGCTCATTTCCATGCTTGACCCAAGAAGAGGGTGGATTACAGGAATAAAACATAAAGAATAGTACAGGCAAATAATACAGTAAAAAGGTGTACTGGCAATATATAGGGCTTGTCCATCCTTAGGATAACAAGGTACTGTAATCCTTCACCAGGAACCCAAGATATATTCCACAGAATCATAAATGATCCTATACACATGTACAAGACATGGGCTATGTACAGTGTGCAGGCAAGACCGAGAAATCTGGTCTCATTTACACATGCAAACTCTGAGGAAGAAGTGATAGAACTTCAGTAATGAATATCTCTGCCTCAATACCATTCAAAGGGGCTACCACGTTGTTTAACTGGACAAAAAAAATAAAGAATAAAAAAGGCACTGTACCACATACTCGGTGCTTAAAATTGTTTGTAGGTCCAAACACAGCTGCAACCTTAAAGTGAAGCATCAGTATATTTTCGGGAAGTTAAGACATTTAAAGTGTAAACTGCATGGCACTCCAGTAGTTGCCACACCACTGCCCAACCTCCACGCTTCTAATCTAACGTTGTGCCTCGCAGCACGTACCAGGGATAGAATGAATGAGTCAAGGACGTGCATTAGTAATGCATCAAATGCGCCCTTCGATGCTGCGGTAACAATCTGGCCTACCTACATCTAGACAGTAGGGCATAGCGGAAAGTAAAATAACCCATCAAAACACGTAATTTTTTTTTTTCTTTACCAATCGATGTTTAGCAAAGAGTCAGAATACTCGGGGAGAAACGGAGGGTGGGTACTGCGCCATAAAATCAGTGCACAGCTGTTTAAGAACCCTTCTTATTCAAACAGTTTTGCCCATTCTGTCCAGAAGACAACACTGCTCAGGTCCTCACCATCCACATGGGCGGGGGCATTAAGATCACACACAGTCGCAAGGTCACGAAGTCTCCGTCCAGATTGACTACCCTTCACGCCCTTTTATCTGCAAATTTTGACAGCTATGCGCACACTAAAACTGCAACACCGAGAATGACCTTGATCACACGTTCTGCGCTGCTGCGGAACTTAATATAGATTTTAACTAAGAAGTGTATTGCTTGCCACTGCAATAATATTAGTCTAACAAGGAATTATAGAATTGCACCGAGCACACCTAATGCGTACAATCTTACTTTGCATCTCTAATAAACACGTTAAAAAAAATTAGCAAATATAAATTCATTAGAAAGACAACCAATTTACATAACCAGGAAATACTACTCAAAATTGGATGAATCTAAAGTACCACTCACCTGAATTTCTTAAACCTTTCCGGATCGGACTCAAACAACTTTCTCATCTTGAGGCTCGGCGCGTTCGCTTTGTGCCATTGAGCCAGCTTCTGGAAGCTGGAGTCGCTGGTTAGACCGGGTGCCATGAGTACTAGAGGGAGAAGCTGAGTCTGCAAGCTGCCGCACTCCTTACCGTTACAGAACGACACCCTTAATGCTCCACAGGTAAAGCTGCGACGATTTTGGCAGGAAATGGATTTTATACCAATCAGTGCGCATGGACGAGCACGCCCATCGGTGACGTATGGGCCTAACCCAGCCGGAACTGAAAGTTGTAAGCGCTAGAAGAGATACCCAGTGTTCAGTAGTGGAAATACACTGCGTTCTGTGGAGAGTTTGGGTGTTGTGAAAGATTTTGTCATCTTCTACCCAGATTCAGAGGCGGCCTTATTTCAGCATCCATCCCAATAAGATTATAGTCGCAACTATTTTCTGACTTTCGGTTGTCTGCTTATCGCTTATGTGAGAACTGAATTGGTCTACACACGGACATGATACCCGTAACCACTTACCACTAAGACGAAAGAACTCTGCGGCCCTCTAGTGGTCAGGTCCTTTCCTTTCTTTGTGTAACATATCTACGGGTTCGGGGAAGGATGAGGTTACCTGGCACAAGGGACCTAGGTTTGGCTACTCTGCACAGGGGCACCCAAGTAAATCCAACTACAGGAAGTAATAACTGTAATGTCCAGAATTGGGATTTTTTCAGTGTGGCTTTATTTATTAACTAGCTGAACATAAACAAAGCATTGCATGGTCCCCCAAAGGGTTACGTTACTGTATGTGCAGATTAGAGGTTAACACAGCGGTCCATTTGAGGAATGAACACATTACTACAGTTGTCTGGCTTTGGACCCACCGGGCACTCAGCCCGGACTTTGCATGCGCATTGGATACATAGCCCGGCTCCCCTGCTGGCCACTCGACTGACGGTCCACTTGAAGAATGAACCCAAACTTTACTTGGAAAGACATCCCATCAAACAAGGAGACTCCCAAACTGTGGCTCCCCACACCACTTGAAGTCTGTGACTCCTAGAGAGATTTGTTTTCGTACTTCCAGTCGAAACTCCCATCAAACGAGGAGACTCCCATCCAACAAGGAGTAATTTTCCCATCCTGTGGCTCCCCACACCACTTAGAGTCTGCGACTCCTAGAGAGATTTTCAAGTTGCGACCCACGTCTGGGTACCCACCCCATCACTGGGCAAGTAGCAAAAACACAGACGAAATCCGTAGAGGTGGACCTGGTTACTATAGATGGGGGGTTTTCCCACCTCCAGCTCCCGCAGCCCATACCCGGCCATTTCTGTGGACCCACAGAAAACTTTAGACTTTAAAATGTAGATTGAACGGTGGATGACCTGAAGCACCCCCCTCTACAGCGAACTTTAAATCCATTTAAAACTTTAAACTGTTTGACTGCTCTATTTGTTTGTCCTAGTTGACATAGTCCTCCCAAATAGCAGTCCACATTAATTTCCCAACTGAAGAAAACAATTTGTTTGCCCCTTCAAATGGAGCCAAACACTCACCCATTCGTTGCAGGTGCCCCACAGGCCGAAGTACTGTAACCTTTGCTGTTATACAAGAACAGACAAAAACAAAATCGGGCAGCTTCCTTCCATGGTGGGAGAGGGATTGCCCTGGAACCCACAGAGAACTTTCTCCCCCGAGGGAGGGGCACTGAGACCGGGGCGGTTCCACCACTTTTAAAAAGGTAAACACAGAACACTTCCTTTTTCTTAGTGAGAGATCAACATAGACTGATGCTTCCTTCTTGCTTAAGGACAAATGGAAGACTCCTTTGAATTTCCCAAAGTTCTAAATTTCACTCCTGAGCTGGAGATTCAATGGCTCATGCAGCTGCGACAGTTCTATAGTGATGTCATCTCTCAAGTCTCAGCTGTGACTGAGGACAGAGTGAGACAGTGTGAAACCCATTTAACTGGAGTTTCACAAGCTGCCTTCCTGCCTACCACTAGGTCTTACTGGGATTCTAGTAACCCGGTAACAAAAGGTTACATCTGCATTTAGCCAACTTTCTAGGATATTACTAGTTCCCATAGTAGTGAAGAACCTCGTACTGTTTGGTCCTTTCTGGTCACTGGAAGTATCTATTTGATACAAAGTGGACGTGCTAGTTTCCCTAAGAGCAAAGGACCTCATTCTGTTCTGCACTATATTTTTCTGTTGGTCCTTTTCTGTCATTGGAAGAAAAAAAGTAAGCAATAACCCACAACAGGTGTGCAGGTATTGGATATTATACAATAGCTTGAAAAATAGTGATTCCAGATTGGCTGGCATGATTTACTACAACATGTAAATCGTACTATCACCCCACAGTAAAAAGTGCCAGTTGGCTGCATCAGAAACCCTTTTCTGAAATCACTCAGAACCCCTGAAGATCAAGCATGGAAACCACGATATTCGTTGCAATGAAAAGTGAAATTCAAACATATGCTACTCTTTTTTTGAGTCTTTCCATTAAAATTATTTTAAAATGTTAAGCATTTCCACACAAATTTACTTCAAGGAAAACACTGTCATCACGCTCTGTTTCTCTCCCTCTCTCTTTCTCTCTCCTTTTTTATAAAAACTCCACCATATTCTCTGCTGCTTAGTCACACAAACCATGACCCCGAACAAGTATTTTGGAACTAGCTACATTTCTGTCACGTGTGTGTGTGTGTGTGTGTGTGTGTGTGTGTGTGTATATATATATATATATATATATATATTCCCTCCTGGTCCTCTGCACCTCCTTTCTTCTCCCTCAGATCCTACGACCAGAGAAGGCGCCGCTCAGTAATGCAGCTGTCCATGTAATCTTAGGCTCCAGTTAAAACTTGCAGTCGCTGCTGGAAGCAGCTCTGACCTCAAACCCTTTAGGTCTTCTAGTTACAGTGAGCCAAAGGAAAGAGACTCAGTATGACCAATTAACAAAACAAAAATTACTAAAACAGTCCATGTCTTAAAAAAGAAAAATAAGAGAACCTCCAGGAGGACCGAACCCGTTCTTACAGCAGCCAGCCAGTGGAAACAACATGTTCTGTCATTTCTGGTCACACCAGGCACAATGCAGACAGCCATGTAGAACTGCAACACATTCTCTCTTCAAAAAGAGAGGTATGCCACAACCAGTATGTCAAACGCAGCCACTGATTATATTTCAAATCTATTCATACAAATACAGACGCGTGGTGCTGTACACCTCTGACCCTAGCAACCTAGGACTATTTTTTTTTTTTGGCGCAATACCAAATTCAACAAAATAATGTAAAATTATGTTTTTCTTTAATTTGCTTTAACAGAAAACTACAGAGGGCATTGTATAATCCAATATGCCTCTCGAGGGTGTAGTTGATGCCATGATTTACCCACACCTGGTGGTTACCAAACCACACGCGGTGGTTAAATCCTGGCATCACCCACACCCTCTTATGATATATTGCCTTATTAATGAACACCACAAGTGCGTTTTGTGGCCTCGTGCCCTCACAGCACCCGGGGTATTCATTAATCTCAAATACCCACACACCCTGGAGTGGGTTATTGCACTTATAACATGGGGTATGTTTAAACAACAACAAAATATATGAAAAGGTGTTTTTTTGCTGTTTAAATAGCAACAAAGGTACTGTATCTTGCCACCTTGCAAAATAGTCCCTAGCAAGAAAACAAAGATATTCCTGTAATTATGCACACAGAAATGTGAGATACCACATTGACATAATTTATCACATTTCTGATCATAATGTCCTCTGCTACCATGCACATACTGTAATATTCTCCCCCCACCGCCACACACACACACTCCTCCAATCCACTACAGTGCAGGATAGATGAGGAGTTAATGTGTTGTAGTAGTATCACACAATCCTGGTAGTTGCCATGCATTATAACTGAAAAGAGAGCAACTACTCGTTTAGTACTGTTAAGAATTATAGCAGCAACTATGGCTTCGTCTGTGGTTTGTCTTCACTCAGTGCTCCCTCTCCCTATATCTCTCTCATCACCCCATTGCACTGCCGCTAGCTGTTGCCATGGGTAAACATTCCGTTCACAGTACAGACAGAAATTATCCAGATAGACAGAGAGAGAGAGAGAAAAAGGAATAGTCTTTTGCACCTGTAACCACTGGAAGCTCACCCATTGATGGTTACTCACAGCTCCTCTCCATTTATTTTGATTCCAATTAGCTGCTGTCTGTCCCTTGGTGTGCACAACTCACTTCTCGTTCTACAGCTCTCTGTCTTTCTTTCTTTCCTCTGGCTCTCTCGGTTCCTCTCTGTCAGTTACTGTCTCCCTCTCACTGCATATCTGTTCTGTTGGTGAGGCATGAGCATGAGGATGGCAGTCCAACCTCTCTTGAGGCATCTCCCTCTTCCTACAGGATAGGAGACAGGGACACTGTTCATCTGGACGACTGGCACTGTGGATCATCGGGCTCCCAGATGACTGTTTCAGCCACTGGTCTCCTGCATTGCTCCGTATTGCTGGAGGAGAGAGCAAGTACCAGAGCGAACCCTGAGACATACTTCTGTGGCTGCCTAGTTGTCAATGCATTGGCCACAGAACAACTGTGCAGGAGGAGTACACGATCCACTGGCGGTTGGGTGGGTAGTCAGGGTGCAGAGTGGAGGACACAGATTTCTGACAACCACCTGCTCTCGGAATGCTGATCTCAGTAAAACTGACACTTGTATGCTACATGTGTGGGAATATCTAATACATGTAGGGGAATTGGCAGGGATGACTACCCAGTACCTACATTCCTGTACCTGTCTCTGTATGGGACAAGTAATGATCTGCGGGGCAGTGAGTGGGTTTTACTGTACCACTCACTAAGAGTAAAAAAAAAAAAATGACTGCTTTTACGTTCGCACGTAGTTGGAGCAAAACCACAGCCGGCACAGCTCACTGATTTTGCCTGGCACCTTCTCACATCCACTGTGAGTATATCGTGCAGTAATGCACGTTCAGGTGCCAGGACTCAAACCAATCAGGTATCCGCTCCATTTGTCCCCATGTTATAACAGTAGATATTCGAGAGAATCTCTTCTCTTAGGCCACAACTTTGGAACTGTATCCTGTCAGCGCTAGGACCACACAGAAGCTTTTGCTGGCCAGGGGACACCCCACTTATGACGACATCATGTGTCAGTAATATAAAGCTGGAGGGGGTAGGTTCAGGGATGATGTGAGGAAGTTCTTCTTCTCGGAAAAGGTGGTGGACAACTGGAACAACCTCCCAGCTGAGTGGTGGGGCAAAATACAGTCACAGGTTTTAAGTGTGCATGGGATAAACACATGGCTATCTTAGATAACAGAGGGGTGGATGACAGCCCCAGTAGTGGCTGGGGTAGCACTATTGGAGGGATTTTATGGGTAGACTAGGTGGGCCAGGAGGTTCTTATCTGCCAGCAGAATCTATGAATAAACATGGGTGGCCCCATCTGTCCTCAGTTCCCTGACGAGAACGTGCTCGGAGGACTCTATTCTTGGGGAACTACAAGATTATACCAGCATCCATGATATTAGGCAGGCACTGGAGAAAGCAGCCATGAAAATTCCCAAGGTACAATTGGATGCCAAATTCCCCTATAGCTGATAAAAGGGGGAAGGAGGGAGGGCTGGCATAGCCTAAGGGAAGAGATTATCTCAAAGATCTACTGTTTCATTAAGTACATAACTATTCTGTCTTCTTTTTCAAGGATATCTCTTCCCTTAGGCCACACCTTTGGAACAAGTCCCAAGCAGTCCCAAAAGCTAACTGGGTGGTTGGTGCAGTTTATTCATGACAGCATGCCCTGTAGAACAGCAAGGCCAAAGCCTGCACATCTATGAGAAACAATGTCCAACTGTAATGGTTAGTAAGGTGTAGAAAGTAGTCCCGGTGGCTGCAGGACCGAGGTCAGCCACAGAGACATTTCTGAAACAAGCAACAGGTGTCATTACCCTTGTGGAATGACCATGAACCACACCAGGAAGTTCCTTACTATACTTCCCTATGACAGAGCGTTATACAATGTGCTTAGCCATTTGGACAAGCACTATTTTGAAAGAATGCAGCCCTCTTTCCCGGGGCAAACTGAACAAAAACTTGGAGGGCTTTCTACAGTCCTTGGTGTGAGCAATAATAGTATCTAAAGAGTCTACATAGATCCAAAGCGTGGAGCAATGCTTCACTTGATTGGCATGCTCAGGATAATAAACTGGAAGGTGGATGGTTTGATTTAGTGTAAACTCAGACACTACCTTTGGCAAAAACGTAGGATTAGTATGTAAAGACACCCTGCCTTTATGGAAAAACAAATAAGGGGGCTCACACATTAGAGCCTGTAGCTCTAACATCCTTCAAGCCAAAGTGATTGGAACTAAAAATAATGCTTGCCATGAAAGTGTAAGCCGCAATTGGCAGCTGGCTCAAAAGGAGCCAAAGTAAGTTTCTCAAGCACATAACTGAGGTCCCATTGGGGGACTGGCTTGCAAATGGGAGGTTTCATAAGCAGAATACCTCTCAAAAAGGTATGGGAGACTTCTAATTGAGCTACCATATGCCCATCAACAGGAGCATGGAAAGCTGATATAGGTGCCAGATGCACTTTCAGTGAGGAATACTGTAGACCAGAGTTTGATAGTGACAGCAAGTATTCCAACACGCATTGACCAGACACATGAATGGGTCCATATTTTTGGAAGTGGTAACAAAAATTAAAACACTTTCACTTTAAAGAGTATGTATGTCTGGTGGAAGACTTTCTGATGCAACCAATACATCAGCTACTTTTGGTGACACCCTAAATTGTGCAGTGACTGTGTCCTCAGAAGGCATGCATGCAGGAGCAGGGATTTCAGGTCCAGATGCACCAGCAACCCCTTGTCCTGTGACAACTGGCCTCTGCACAGAGGCAAGGGTATTAAAGGCTCCACTGCTTCTTGCTGCAGCAATGTATACCATATTTGTTGGGGCCACAGTGGTGCAATTAGAATGAGAGTCACACCCTCTATCTGTAGTTTCAGTAATACTCTTTGTATTAATGGAATGGGAGGGAATGCATACAGAAACCTTCCTTTCCAATAGAGCAACAACGTGTCTCACCAAAAAACTCCAGGCCCTGAAGTGAGCAAGCAGAAATGCAGAAGTTTTGCATTGTGTGGGGACACAAAATGGTCCAACTCTGGACAACTCCACTTTGTGAAGAAGTCTGCCATGGGGCTAGCAATTCCCATTCATGCATCTTGGACTGTGATCTGCTTAGCTTGTCTGCTAAGATGTTTTGAACCCCTGAGAGATGCCATACTGTGTTCCAGCACCCAGTACCACACTCTAATGCTTCCCAATACAGGGATAGGAATGAGTTCCCTCTTGTTTGTTTATGTGATGCATTACACTGTCGTTGTCCATCTGTACTAGCATATGACCTGGAGTCAGATGCTCTTGGAACTTGAGGACTGGATAAGACAGCTCTCATCTCCAGGACATTTATGTGTAATCTGGCTTCTACCTGGGTCCATGAACCTTAGGTTTGATAAGAGGCACAGACATGCTCCCCACCCAGATCCTGAATGATCTGAGGCGAGAATCTGAGTCAGATTTAGGATTAAGAATGAAACACCCCTCTAGAGGTTGCTGTAGTCCATCCACCACGTCAGTGTTTTGTGTAAATGGGACATGATGAACACTTTTTGTCCATGTTGTCCATCAAGTGGTTCCACTGCACTCTGTGTCCATTGTGGTATCTGCATATGTGGCGAGTGAGAGGCACAGTGGCCACTGCCATGAGTCTCAGGAGACATGGAAAGTCCTGACTGGGATGTAATGACTGCTGTACACAAGTCGCACTTGAGCCATGAGATGTTCTGCCTTTTCCAGGGTAGAAACGTTGTGCCCTGTTCTGTGCCCAGGACTGCATATATACTGCAGCTTCTGGCAAGGGGACAGTACAGACATTGGTACATTCACTGTAACCCCCAGGTCTTTGAGCAGATGCCTTGTGAGGGACTGGGTGTGTTCAAGTTGGCTCCTGGACCTGGCTTTCAATAGCCAATTGTCCAGGTATGGGAAGACATACAGACCTTCCCTGCAAAGGGCTGCTGCCACCACAGCCAAGCATTTGGTAAAGACCCAAGGCACAGAAGACAAGCCAAAGGGCAATACTCTGAACTGGAAGTGCTTCCCTTCTAGGACAATTCTTAAGTACTTTCTGTGATGCTGTCTGATCTTGATATGAAGGTATGCATCCTTCATGTCCAGGGAGCAAATCCAGTCCCCTGTTTGCAACAGGAGAATCAGATTTTGCAGGGATACTATGCGAAAATTGTTGTGTTTTATGTAGAAGTTCAGGTTACACAGATCTAGCACAGGTCTGAGATGTCATGTCCATTGGGGGATCAGGAAGTATCTGAAGTAGAACCCGTTGCCTTCCTGGCATGAAGCTACAGGTTCTTTGGCATGTTTGGTTAGCAAAGCTTGTACTTCTTTCAGCAGGGACAGATGTTCCAGGGGATACATGTAAAGATATGGAGGATGCTCTGGAGGGGTTTCTAGTAACTCCAGAGCATGTCCTTATGCTGATTATCTCAGGACCCTCTCGTCTGTAGTAATCTCCTTCCATTGTGTTAAATGAAGGGCAGTGCCCTCCTCCATTACCTCCTGCGTGTGAAGTGGTTTGGGGGGAGTCCAATACAAGTCATGCTGAGCCTGTGGGGGCAGTGCCACTGGCTTTGGAGGATTTAGAATGGGCTCCTTGAGGAGGGGAGCTGGCAGGTTCCGCTACCCTTACCTCAGCCTTGCTGATGGTAGGCTGGATGGTCATCTCTGGTAGCAGTTTGGAGAAAGGATACTTTATCTCAGCCTCTACCAGGTGTGGGCACAAGGCTTTAACTGACCTTAAAGTCATTTTCAAGACTTGAAGGCCTCTTAATGCCTCTTTTACATGGTACCCAACAGTTTGGTGCCTCAAAGGGAACATCCAGAACTGTTTGCTGCATGTCTGTTGCAAACCCAGCCACCCTGAGCCAAGCGAACCTTCCAATGCAAATACCAGTGGCAGCTGCACTGGCAGATACATCTGAGACAGCATATGCTGAGCATAGTAGATGTTTGCCTACCTCAGCACCAGCATTCAAATTTTCAAGCAATTCATTCTTGGCAGTGCCCTCTGGAGGTGCCAGAGCTGCAGCTTTGGCAGCCTTCCAGAGGCTATTTTGATACTTGAACATGTGAGAGTGATAGTTTGCAATATGCAGGTCCAGTGGGTACAGGCATTATGTTAAACACCCATCATATCAAGCCTCCTGGATTCCTTATCAGGTGGCAGGGCACTCATATGCGTTGGTGCCCTGGATCTATCATGGGCAGCCATTATAACCACATAATCTCTTTCTGGCTGGTTGGCATGATAAGGCTTGGCAACAGGGGCGGGGTACTGCTTGTCTGCTTTTCTGGGTATGGCCGGTATGGTATTTGGCCTGTACCATGTAGCAAAGGTGGCATCCTCCAGTGCAGGAGAAATTGGAGGAACAATGATGGATGAAGCGCCAGGAACCTCCATAAAATCCATCAAATTCTTTTTGGTGGAATCCTGTTCTTCCACAGCGAAACTCACAGCATTTTGTATTTGTTGCATCAGCATTTGAAAGGGAGGGTCTTCAGAAAGAGATCTATGTGTATACGCTGCAGAATCCTCACTGCAAGGGGATACAGCACAGCAGGAATGTGGAGCATAATGTTCCTCTCCATATCCCTCCTCTTCCTCATAATCTTCTTCCATTATGAGGTCTGGATTATATTCCTCCTCCTCACTGGTGTCCTTGTCAAGGACGGGAATGGAGAACCTTTCTGGTGATGCAGAAGGCCTCTGCTCAGGAGGTGCTTGCTGTGTACCAGCCGATGATGTCGACAGGGTCTGCGATGCAGTAACTCACATCGATGGCAGTACAGGCTGCGTAGGCAAACCAGGAAGTATGTGCCATATCATATCTGAAAATGACACCAGTACTGGCCAGGGGTCATGACCACTGGAGTTGACAACAGGCCTGGATCCATCAATGACAGCGACATACCATCCTTAGTACGTACGGTAGTGCCTAAGCCAAGAGCTAACCTTGGTGTCTGGTCAACCATCGGGGGGGGCAGACAATGACGATTCAGGCTGACTACTTGCAGGCTGCAACAGCAACCTAGCTCTCCTCAGGGAAGCAGCCTTATCCTTACTCTTATGTTTGTACTTATGTCCCCATGACAACCTGTATTTTTGGTGGTCTTTTGACTTCGACAACCGAGAATTGGTCGATGGGGCTAGCGACACTGCCTTCTGACCCTGATCTTTTTCTGTGACTGCTAGAGTTTTTTTTCTAACAAAACTTCTCCAGCACCTTTCTTCTGCATCACCTGGTTGCTTGATTGAAGCCTTGGCAAATCTCACAAGTTCTTACATTGTGAGAAAGGCCTAGACAGCAGACACACACTTCGTCTGCACCATCCTTGTAGATTTTTTCTCCATACTCACAGTCCTGGAACAAAGTCATTGATTTCAGCAGCATACAGAGGCAGCGATTTCACTAAATTATTAATGATTAGTTTGTAAGAAAATAATAAACGTCAACAGCTAGTTGTAGTCCTTTCCACAGGAGGTTCAATAAGTACAGTCGATGGGAAAAGAATAGGAGAGATGGGGCCACCCATGTTTATGTAGATGCTGACGTGTGACATTGTCATGGGTGGCCACTGGCTAGCAAAAGTTTCCATGTGGTCCTAGCACTGGCGCAAGTATAATTCCAAAGGTATGGCCTAAGAGAAGAGATACCCTCGAAGAAGATCTGATTCAGTGAAGATGTGCTAGTTCCCATGCGAGTAAAGGACCTCATTCTGTTCTGCACCGTTTCCCTTTTTTCTGTTGTTGCTTTTCTGCCATTTAAACTATCTGATTCAGTGCAGGTGTGCTAGTTCCCATACAAGCAAAGGATCTTATTCTGGCTGGCAGAACTGGACCATTTTTTGTTCCTTTCTTCTCATTGGAACTATCTGATACAGTGTGGACGTGCTAGTTCCCGTAAGAGCAAAGGACCTCATTTTGTTCTGCTCTGTATTCCTTTTTTCTGTTGGTCCATTTCTGTCATTAGAACTATCTGATTCATTCCAGGTGCGGTAGTTCCCTTATGAGAGAAGGACCTCATTCTGTTCAAAGAGTGCAGGTTGCCCACCTCGAAATTTGCAGCCTCTTCCCAAAACTGGATCAGTTGCAGCCCCTCAGGGTCAACCTCCAGCTGAATGTCCTCACCATCTCTGCTCTCCCAGAAGGTCCCAGATTCTGCTGTATTTATTTATTTGGTTAGTTTTGTTTACCAGGTAAGCACACTAAGCAATTGAATGCAATCTGTTGACAGGCAGGATTATACCAAAGGACTGGTGATGTTGCAGTCTACCTCCTCTGGCATCCAGTTTGCACCTCGTAATCAGTCTCCTCCTCTTGGCCTATAGTGTCTCCTCCTTAAACTCTCCTTTCCCTTCTCAGTCCTATTTTTATTGCTGGGGTGTACTGTTGCCTGGGCCTATCCCTGCTTCAGTCACCAAAGTCCTTTCCTCCATCTTCTCCTACTCCTTCTCCGGTGGGTTACTTGGCCTTGGGGATTTTTAACATGAATTATTTCTCCCCAGAGCATACACACAATTGCCAAAGTTGTTATGACCACTCAAATGTAATAAACTAATTTCCAGATCCACCTGAAGCCACTCCCTTCAGGAATAGGTACTCTTCTCTCACCCTCACCATATGATGGATGGAGGTATCCTCCCTGACACCCTCCGTGACCATCATGTGGTCTACTGCGTGTGTAAGGTCCACTGCCCTAGAGCTCCCCTTAAAATCAACCTCATACGGTCCTTTGGGTAACTGGACCTGTTGTCCCTCCACGCTGACCTTTCATCCACTGACTGGGCTCATCTCTCTACAAACACAGACATCAGTTCTGCCCTCAGATCCCTCCAAGCCAAATTTATGGTTGTCTGGGACCATCGTGTCCCCTCTGGAAAAGCAGGGTCCAGGGTTCCCAACTTCACTGGATCTTTGCTAAGTTTCTGATTGTGAGACATGATGGGCTTAACCCCAAGCTTCTGCATCTCTCTGCTCCTGACATTGCCATCCCTATTATCCACCTCCTCAGCCTCTCCTTCCCCTCAGCCTCTGTCCTGGATGCCTGTAAATAGGATATGGTCATCCCCTTCCCTATAGGGGCTGATCCCTTCCTCCCCTGGCAGCCATCAGCCTATCTCTCTCCTCCATACCTTTGCCAAGCTCCAGGAACACCTTGTACTATCTCAGCTTATACCTTTTCTCGACTCCTCCTTTTTCACTCCTTATAAATCTGGCTTCAAAAAGTAGCAATCCACTGCGATCTCCCTACTCTGGCTGATTCCATCTTGTCAGTTATGGACCATGGCCAGCTCACTTCTGCCATCTTTGTCGACTTTGCCAAAACTTTTGACACCGTGTCCCTACCCTTCCTCCTGAAGAAACTAAAGTGGCAAAGTCTGCTTCTGCAATTGGCTGGTTCCGCCCTACCTTGAGGGCAGTTCCCAAGCTGTCCATATTATAGACATCTGCCCCCCCAACACTCACACACACACACTCCCAATCTTCTCTGGTCTTCTCCAAGGATCCATCCTGAGCCCCATATTCTTTTAAATATTACTGAGCTACCTCCCACTGCCTGTCCTCTGTGTTCTTTACATGTACACAGATGACACTGTGTGTTTCCTCTGGCTCCTCTGTGGCTGACCTTGCTGTCTGACTTCAACAGGATTTTAAAGCATCCAGCACTGGTTCTGCACCAACCAACTGTCCCTCTGTGACCCTTGGTTCCCAGCAGAGGCCCACCGTGCCCTCATAGTCTTGCTAAACCATCACTTTGACTACTCAGTGCACATAGATGCCATCCACCAGAAACCTCACCCCAAACTGGAGTCGTTCTACAAGAACAAAGTCAGCATTCACTTCCTGCCTGCTGAGACTTAGTGTCAAGATGATCCTCCCCATCTTTGATTATGGTGACATTGTCTACAGCACTGCTCCCAAGTTCTCACTGGCCAGACTGTCCCCCTTTTACACTTTTTCTGTTGTTGTGCCTTGGACTGCCCTGGCCACCTTACCAATACAACTCCCTTTAGTCCTGCCTCTCTCTTTCCTCCTCGATGCCAGGGGTCTCACCCACTGTGCCTCCTTCACTTCAAATTCTGTTTTTTTCTCTCCTCCCTACATTTCCACCTTTGTCTAACCCCTCTTACCCTCTCTGGAACAATAGATACCATTCCCTCTCCCTCACTTCCAGGAAAACTGCTGCTGCTGTCCAAGCCACTTTCTCTTAATGTTTCATCAAGCTTTGGTCCTGTCTTCTCTTGTTCATCTGCTCTGCCTCTTCCTTCTCCTCCCCTTAAGTCCTTTCTTTGTGATTTTACTGTATTGGGAGAGAATGTGGTTCTATAGCATACTCCATATTTCTGTTTTATAGCCTGAGTGTGTTCATATAAACGGAAATGCAGTTTTCTATTACTGTGTCCAAACCTCCCAAAAGTGGTCACATATGTCAGAGAGGGTTCTATTTTCTTCCTTTCATTCTTTGCATGCTGTCTACTCATCTGGTTACCCTCTCTATATTCACTGATTTATAATGTCTCTCTCAAGTAGCCTGTCTGTTTGTTCCTGTGCCTTTTAATGTACAATTGTATGTGCAGGGTGACAGCTTTTTGCGTGGAGTAGACTGTTCCTATATGTGGTTTTTTGATATAGATCTGTCTGGAGTGTGCCATCTTCCATTTTCTGAATGTTAAGATCTAAAAAGTTCACAGTAAAGGGGTCAGCTGTTACTTTAAATTTAAGGTTTGGATTCATTTTCTCTAAATATAGAACAAACTCAATCAGCTCATCCCTAGACCCCTTTCCATATTATTAACACATCTTCTAAAAAACATTTGTGGTCAGTCTTGTCAGATACACAGGTCACACACAGATACATGGGCACAGGTCCAAGCAGATAGCTGGAAAAATGGGCAGACTTGGTGGGCCTAGTTTGGTCCTTTTCTGCCATCTCACTTCTGTGAATCTATGAATCTATGATACGGATTTTGTTGTTCACAACAGATGAACCTGTTCTCCCATTCCCCAGAATACATATTAGCCAGGCTGGGTGCTAAAATTGCACCCATTGCTGTTCCCTTCATTTGCATGCAAATAATACCCTTGAACATAAAAATATTCTCTCTGAGTACTATATCAGTTAGGTGAACAAGCATGTTTATCTTTTCCTGGGGTGGGTCTGTGTATTTCAGAAGGCAGTATTCAATGGCTTGTAACCCCTCTCATGTGCACTATTTCCCGGATCGTACCTGAGAATAGTCACTTTGTGTCTAATCCACTTACCGGTTATCAAAAAGTAAATAAAATAAAATATTCCATTGCAACAAGTAGCCATTGTTCTTCCATCTGAAATCCATTTAAAATAGACAGCATGTGATTTGGGTCTTTAAATGGCTCTTGATCTTTGGTACCACAAGTTTCAAAACTATCTACATATCTAGATATGGGTTCCATCAGCCACCTTATTCCTGATACTGTTGGTCAGCTGGGAGGATTTAGAGGGTGCTTTTGAACTTTCGTCAGAGTATAAAATACCGGTTTCATTGGAATTTGCACTGCCAGGAAAAACAATTTGTTATTGCTAATAAGACTCTCCTGATACAATTCAAGGAGATGTAGCTCAGTTTGTTTTTTTATTTCTGATGTTGGGTCAAAGGTCAGTCACTGATAGAGTATTGGGTCAGAAAGTTGTCTGCATACCTCCCTAGTATAGTGTTCTGTACTTTGGGTTATTATACTCCCGCCTTTATCAGTGGGTTTGATCACGCTTGATGCATCATTTTTTAAATCATTACTAGCCTGATGTTCCTCATTTGTTATATTACAGAATGCTGTTTTGGTCGGATTTTTATAGAGCTCTGTCAAATCACTAGTATAGCATTCAAGGAAGGTCTCAATACTAGGGTGTAGAGGTGGACAGAAAGTAGACTGGGGTTTAAATAAAGTCGCTAAATCATTGTTTTCTGAAGATATACTTTCAGAGCTTATGTTCCCATTGTCATTCACATTTTCATTAGTTAAATTACTTTCAGGCATTTTGTCTGCAAAGAATATTTTCAAGTTTAGTTTCCTTGTGTAACATCTAGGTGGCGTATCTTATGGGCTACTACCCCTGCCTGTATGCTATGCACAGGTTGAGGGGCCTGAGTTCTGTAAATGGGTGCCTCCACCCAGAGGAATGGCATTGGGGTAGCTTAGCTGCTTTGGTATAGCCCTCCAGGATGCTATAACCACCCACAAACCCTCTTAGTGGCGTGAACAGTAAAACCATAGTCCATTCACATTCACTGAATAACCATAATAATATGCTCACACCCCTTGCACTTACCACCAGGGCTGGATCTGCTGCAACTGTCCAGGAACGTCCCTGGAAAATAAGGTCAGTAATGCAACAATGCAATATTACCATGTAACCTAACTAATAATGTGCACACTAGCCAGGTTAAATGAGCAAACTATCAATCAGATTTGTAACACGGCAGTAATGGCACAGACAGAATCGGGATCGGGATAGGCTGAAAAGCATCAGGGACCATAGCGGGCGAGTATTAACCCAGCATATATGCCGTGCCCGCTCCGGCAGTACCGTGACCAGCCAGACCCCAGCCTAGCAGCACTGGGTCCTGTGGCGGCGAGAGGAGGAGTGGCAGGGCGCGGGAGTCAACCGCGTACCCATCTGAGGGTGGAAACAGGAGGGACCCGAACTGCGGGCGCACCGGCGAGACTTCCAGCATCAGACCTTCACCGCCCGTGTGCATGAGACTGTGTTTGATGGAGGCGGGCCACGGTGACTGGGAGTGGAAGCTGGCGGGCAGATGAAGAGAGGCGCGAGGGCACACCGAGGAGCAGGAGGGGCAGCCCAGCTGGAGCACGGCAGGACGGAGCAGTGTGCCGGAGGCAGAAGGCAGTGACACCCCCGGCATCCATAGCGCCAGTGCGATCCTCCTGGGAGCGGCTGAACCGTGCACCTGAGACCTCCCGCTGCGGGTATCAGCAGAATACCCGCACCAACCTCCACACAAGTGCAACAGCGATGTTGGCCGCATGCCTCCGGGCGAAGCTAGGGACAGAAGCTGATCACCAGATAGGTACGTATCTGATGGTCCACACTGTGCTCTGATCCTGAAGTGCAGCTGCGAGAACCTCGCACCGCCTCTCATTGTCGATCTCGCACAGGGGGTCTGCCAGCTGCCTCCACCAACCCGGCCCGTGTTACAGGGCATTAAGCCACTCCGTCGGTGTGCTCTGTGCGATTGATGCATGGGGGGTGGCAGCCCACCCTGGGCTCGGCCCCCCATGCATCAATCCAGCATTAGAGCACACCTCCGTCGTGGCTTAATGCCTACTTATTTGGGGGAAGTAACAAGGGAGGGGTGTGAATCTAGCAGAATGATTAGAGATCTGATTAGAATCAGGATTGTTCAGCATGCACTGTAAGTCACAATCACACAGTTCACCAACCCTGGGTACCCAGTGTGTCATGCAGGCTAACCTGAAGCGTTGCCCAGGGTGGCCAGGATTGGAGCTGTTGTTGGGGCCCTTGAAAGGAAAAACAGTTAACATGCACACAACCCAGGAATTTGTAATCCCGGGCCAGATGGCTCAGTCCTTTGCAATAACCCAAGATAAGAAACAATCAGATGGTACACAATAATTGTAGCTGATGTTGCGGGAGCTACCCTGAAGTTACTCATGCTACTCAGACCAGGACACAGGACAAGCAAGATGAAGACCTTGTGGTGTTGATCTGGAAGGCCAGGGGAAGCAGGGCCTGTACGACTCACTTCCTGGTGGTTGCTACCTGTTCGATGGTGTTGAGCAGGGGGCCGAATCCCCAAGCGGATCTTTTGCCGAGGTGGTCTCTGAATTGGGAGTAGCGGCCTAGGCTGAGATGGCAGGGCCCAGGCAGTAAGAACAGTTCAGAAAATGTCTGTGATTGTCTGCTGGTGAAGCCTCCAGCTGGCATAACAGATTTTGGCGTGGGGAACCACATCGCAACCCACGAAACACATTCAGCACATTTAAATCAATAACTTCACTGACTTACAGTTCGGATAAAGTCCGATCACAAAGTACAGCTTCACTTCTCAAACCTTTTTCTCCGAGGCTATTTTCTCTCATTCAAGCAGGTCGATTGCTTCTGGGGCAAGTCTTCAGTCCCACTTCCAAGTAGCAATAAATCACTTTTCTCTTGTTTGCTGCAGGTCCCAACCTGCAATCGGAGAGGTCCAACTTCTGCACAAGGCAAAATCTTAGGCCAGAGGCATGGCAGGCAGTCAGCAGAGCCTTCCCGCCAATTCTATGCTGCTACCAGGAGCAGCTACTCGACAGCTCGTGCTGTTCACTCTTTCCACTCCAACTTTTGACTCCCTCTGCTTCAGGCAGTTCTGGGTATATCCTCTGAGATCCAAAGTATCCGGTTGGCTGAGGGAACTGTCTGTCACATTAAAAGCTCCCCTCCAGGTCCATTTAGGCACCAAACCCTTAACACTACAAATACTACAGAATTTCCTTCCCACAAGACCTCTGGGGCAGTCTCCATTTTAGGTCCCCAGAGGTTCGATTGGTCCAACACTGGAAGTCCAGAACCAAAATGGTGGCTCCTTTTCAAAAACTCAAACTGCAAATGAGAGCAGGTTAGACAAACTTCCCTATCATTATTATAGTGTATAGTGGAGTGGTGTTCTGTATAGAATTCCATCCCTTTCAAAATTAGTGTCCCAGTTGAGGAGACCAGATCATTCAAATGTGTCGTAGTGGTAGGTGGGGGCTATAGGATGGCTCTCGTCTGTCGTCCACCCGGAGCCGAGGTTATTCCTTAAGAAGTGGCGGACTTCGCTGCCGACTTGTGTTTGAGCGCCCAGGTTGATGGTGCTGGGTGACTTTAATGCCTGGATCGAAGATGAACTCTCGCAATTTGGACAGCACTTCCTCCAGTTGATGTATTCATTGGGCCTCCACAGGTGGTTACCTCTACCACTCATAAACATGGCCATTCCTTGACCTGGTCTTCCTCCTGGGGATGGAAGCCTCCGATGTGAAGGTGGAACCTGTCGGATGGTCTGACCATTACACTGTGAATTCAATTTTCGCACCCCTCTGCGTGAGCCAACCCCTGTGGAGATGGTCAAGTACGCCCTTCACGGGATGTGACTCCCGATGGCCTAACTGCGGTACTTGATCTATCAGAATTTCCTGTGATGAGCTCGGATCCAGAAGTTCTGGTTCTGGCCTACAATAAGACCATTACCTCTGCACTGGATTCTATTGCTCCCACTCGTGTGCGCCCTCTCTCCCTTTGCCCTTGGTCCCCATGGTTCGATGGGGACTTGAGGGAGATGTGGTGACTAGGACGCAAGTTGGAGAGGTGCTGGCGAAAATCCAGCTTCGATGCCGACCATCTTAGACTCCTAGAGCATTATCAATTCTATCAGTCAGCAATTACTCATAAGAAGGCAGTATTCCTGTCTGGAGAAATTGCTGCTGCACAGAACCGACTGGCCCAGCTCTTTCGAACCGTAGACAGGCTGTGCAACCCAGCCTGTCTACAGGTTCGTCAAGCTTTTTCATAAATGCAGTGTGAGGAGCTTGCTCGGTTCTTTGTAGATAAGGTGGATGACATCAGGGCCAAGACCCGTGCAGCACTCTCTATGGGAATTGCGGTGGACCAGCCTTCAGTCGCAATCCCTCTGTTTTCCTGGAGTTCCTTGGAAAGGCGGGAAATCGAAGATGTCATGAGGATTGTCCAGGGTATGCGCACCACATGCTGTAGTTTAGACCCGGGCCCCATGGCCCTGATCATGGGCTGTGGGGAGGTTATCATCCCGGTTCTAGCAAGGATAGTCTGGTGCTCCTTAGACTCTGGTGAATATCCCTAGTCCCTGAAGAAAGCAGTGGTGACACCAGTGTTGAAGAAGGCTTCTCTGGACTCCGACTCCTTGCTAACTACAGACCTATCTTGAACCTTCCCTTTGTGGGAAGGTAATTGAAAAAGTGGTGGCTGCCCAGTTGGACAACCATTTGACCATCCATAACATCTCTGACCCTCTTCAATCAGGTTTCGAAGAGGCACAGCCGAGACTGTGCTGGTTCGGGTGCTCAATGATCTCTTGATGGCGAGAGACCAGAAAAAGCGGTCCATTTGGTCCTATTGGATCTGTCAGCAGCATTTGACACTGTAGACCATGGGGTGTTGCTTGAGCACCTGAGATGCATCTGTGGGCTGTCAGGTTTGGTTCACAGATGGTTTACCTCCTTCCTCACAGGTAGAACTCAGAGGGTGGTGTCGGGTATTTTCTCGATCCTACCTCTCTGTCCTGTACAAGTGCCTCAGGGCTCTGTGCTGTCCCCATATTGTTTGCGGTGTACATGCTTCCCCTCAGAGACATTGTAAGATGATATGCGCTGGAGTTTCATTGTTATGCCAATGATACCCAGCTCTATCTGTCTTTTGCACCTGACCAGAATGGAGCACTCTCAGTGTTTAACAACTGCCTCGGTGAGGTCCAGGGTTGGATGAGGTCCAGCTGGTTGAAGTTGAATTCTGGGAAGATGAAGGTGACGGTTGTGGATCCCGGTCGCCGGATTGGGGGTTGGGGAGCAAACCATCCCTCAGGTTTGTGTTGGGGATGTTGGGCTCCCTATCTCTGAACAGGTTGCGTGACCTAGGGTGATCCTTGACGATCGGCTGACATTGCGTGCTCAGGTGTCGGCTGTTGTTAAGGTATCCTTTACCATCTGAGGAACATCGCTAGGATCAAGCACCTTGTTCCATCTGGCGACTTGCCTATGCTGATCCACGCCTTTGTGACCTCGTGTTTGGACTACTGCAACTCCCTTTACTTTGGGCTTCCAGGGGTTGATATCCGCTGCTTGCAGCTGGTGCAGAACTCAGCAGCCCGGTTGTTAATGAGAGTTCTCGTTCTTCCCATTACACCAGCACTGCAGGATCTGCACTGGCTGCCGGTTCAGTGGCGGATCACCTTTAAAGTCGGTTTACTGACATATAAAGCCTTACATGGCTTGGGCCCTGACTACTTGAAAGAGCTTCTGGTTCCTTACCTTCTGGAGCGACTGCTCTGCTCAGCCAACAAGGGGTTGCTAGAGATTCTGAGGGTAGCTTTAAAATCTTACGGTGCCCGAGATTTTATTTTCACGGTGCCGACCCTCTGAAATTCTCTACCCCGTTGGATTAGAGAGTGCATGACTGGGGGGTTTAAACAAGTTGAAGTCCTTTCTATGGAAAAGGCATATGGGGATGGTATTGACATGGACTGATACTATTGATTTTAATGTTTTTACGATGTTTTAATATGATGTTATTTTAATGTAATGCGCCTTGATTTCTGAAAGGTGCAATATAAATAAAGATTATTATTTATTATTAAAATGCTGTTGTACCATAGTTCAAAGGTTATGGAATGTGATTCTACCCTATGGTAGCAGAATAGCATTCTAGAACCTCTAGAGACTGCATGAGACAGTTTCATTTTGAAAGCAAAATAACTCACAAACACAATAACTAGGCAGAAAACTGCACTGGCCCATAAATGAAATAAATAATACCAGCCAAGGAAATTTATTTAAGTGGATATTTTTTTCACAAACCTGGCAAGCGACCACGGTAAAGATAAATAAACCTTAGCTCCCCAGTGCTTCGATTCAAAGAATCTTCCTTAGGGGTTGAACTCATAATGAGGACACAGTTTATATATAAATCAAACAAGTGTAGTCAATTACAAACAAGTGATTAATTAAAACTAAAAATTAGTAGTAATTATATCTTACACCACTAGATGGCACCAGAGTAGTATTTGAAAGGAAAACAAAACCATTTTAAACACATTGGAAAGTGTTTCAACTTATGAGTAACTATTAACTCATGCAAAATAAACACTGTTTAGAATACTATCTGCAATGTATATTCAAAACTTGATAGTCTTATTAATGTAAAACTTCAACTAGTAGGTGCTTTATCATTCTATAATAACATCATGTTATGATTTATTCAATACAGTCTAATGAAAGACAGAGCAAAGAAAAAAAAGGTGACCAAACCACATAGTCTGCCAAGGCAACTCTTGCACATTTACAAGGCAACACTCTTTATTTCAAGGATTTTCCAAGTTCTGGGACCTCCTTGCAGTTGAGACCAGAACAAACAGGAAAAATCGGAGGGCACAAAAAGTAATGAAGTCTGAAAAAAGGAAAAGAGGTAAAACGAATAAATGAAATACAAAAGCACATACTTTACAGCATACTCAGCATTTCATCTCTACTCATTCACAAAATCACTTTTAATCAGAAAGGGTTTTAAGTCCCATTTTTCATTCAGTCCTGATGGTTTAACGCTGTCCAGCCTATAAATCCAGTAGCTCTCTCATTGGAGCAGCAAGTTTGGTCTGTTGCCACCATTTTTAGGTGGAGGTACCATTTCCAATCCCACAAATTGCAAACATCTTGGGTCAGAGTTATGCACATCAGCAAAGTGTGTCCCTACTGGAGTGCCCCTTTTTGCATGTGAAATGGAATGAACATGTTCCTGTATTCTTTGCTTAAGTAGTCTAACAGTCTTACCTTCATAAACAAGATCATAATCACACCAGAGCACATCAACTACATACGTTGTGTCACATGTGATCAGCTCCCATATGTTTACTGTCATGTTCTCAATTAATGAGTGTTTAAAACACTTGCTAGTAGTAGCATGTTTACAAATGTTACGCCTCATGGATCTGTAAAAGCCTGCTGGGTGCATTGGCAACCAAGTTCCTTTCTCTTTTGGCTGAATGTTTTTCATCCTACTGTGGACCAATCTATCCTTAAGGTTCCTTGCTCTGGTGAAGGTAACCCTAGGTTTTACTCCCACCACTGCATTAATCTCTAGGTCCCCCTGTAGAATTTGTCAATTCTGATATATTATGTTGCCAATACGTCCAGCTAGGTGATTATACTCAGTTGCAAAAGTACAAGGAATGTGCTCTGATGTCTTTTTTCTTTTCAATCAAAAGTCTCTCTCTGAAAATCCTATTCACTTTTTCTCTAGTCTCTTCTAAGAGTTTGTCTGCATAACGTCTAGCCTTAAATCTTTCTGTCAATTCATCTGCCTGACTGACAGAATCAGTATCATTACTACAGTTTCTGCGCATGCATAGAAACTGCCCATAGAAATGTCGAGTTTTCCAGCCTGGGGGGCACTCATGGCTGAGAGCAGGAATTTGTGGCCATGGGTTTTCTATATCCTTTTGTTTCCACCTTTTGCTGGGGAACGTTACCACTAACTGTCACATCCAGAAAATCCAGTGACTCTTTACATGTTGTGTATGTAAATCTAAGGTTTAAATTATTTTTATTGAGCCAAAAAATAAAATCTGGAATCAAATCCCTGTTCCCTTTCCATATCCACAAAATGTCATCAATAAAGCGGTACCAGCCATTAATGTGCATATGGAATGGGTTCTTTTTCTTATTAAATATAATTTCTTCTTCTTCCCAGTGGCCCAAAACAAGTTGGCATAACTAGGGCCATAGCTGCCCTTATGGCTGTACCACACTTTTGTTTATAGAACACTCCCTTAAATTCAAAATAGTTATGTGTAAGGGTGAATTCTATTAAGTCTAAAATCAATTCTGTTGGCATGGCACTTTTCTCTGGTAGTTGATCAAACCAGAATTTTATGGACTCTAGACCTAAATAATGTTCTATGGCTGTATATAATGACTCCACGTCTATTCCTATCCATGCATTATCGTCCTCCCATTTTGGATCTTTCAGAACTTTAAGAAGCTCTGTGCTGTCCTTTATGTAGGATTGTAGGTCTTGTACCAAAATCTCATAGATTTCATAGATTTATCAAGCTGTATTTAGACATAGTAGTCCTTAAAGCTTGCCACTGTATTCAGAGATATATTTAAAAATAATAAATTTATACTCATCACCAAGAGCAGTGTCCAGATTTTTTGAATGCATCCACACTGGGGCTATTAACTACTTCAGCCGGCAGTTTGTTCGAATAGAAACAACCCTGCTACTAAACCAGTATTTTCTATGAGGGTGTTCCATTTTGGTGCTAGCAGTTGTTTAGTATGCCCTCTTGTGTTAGACTTCTTTTTAATTTGGATAATACCTAACTGGTTGCTAAGAATGGGATCATTTAGTGCATTAAATACATGATCATCTCCCCTTAACCTTCTATATTGTAGCGTAAACAGATTAAGTGATTTAAGTCTAGTCTCATATGTCATGTTTTCATACCTTTGATAGCTTTGGTATATCTGCGTTGTACTCTCTCGATTTTGGTTATATCTTCTTTATGGTATGGTGACCATACCTGAGCACATATTCAAGCTGAGGCCTGACCAAGGCATTATATAGGAAATAGTACCTCTTTAGTTCGGCTAGATATATGCCTCAATATACAGTTAAGGTTTTGGTTGGCCCTATTAAACTGGTTACTACAGTGTGTTCTGAATTTTCAGTTGGGACTGATTATTATACCCAGGTCTCTTTCCTGTACAGTTTCTTGTAGAAGTATATTCCCTAATTTATAATTATAATGTATGTTATTTTTACCCAAATGCATAACTTTACACTTGGTAGGGTTTAATTCCAATCTATTAATCTGTAAAAAGAAGTCTATAAATTTACCTACATTCTGAGTAACCGAACCATATCCTGAGACAATGGTTCTCCCTGGGGATTTCTGTTGTCTTTTTGTGTATTTTTGGAAGGGCATAAATACATGGAATTACAGGATTCTCTGACCAAAGGTATTCATATTCTTTGTCCGATATGTCCCCTTTATCTAATGCTTTTTTCAATATTTGAAACGGCTCTTTTTTTGTAAGACAAAGTGGGGTCACTGTTCAGTTTCTCATAATTATGCACATTCTGCAACAAATCTAATACCATTTTCTCATACTTATGCACATCCATTCAAACAACATTGCCCCTTTGTCTGCAGACTTAATAACAATGTCTTCTCAAGTTGATGAACTATCTAGTGTATTCCTTTCCTTTTGCTAAATTATAATATCTGGGGAATGATTCTGCTGTAGAATAATTTTCACTTGCCTGCTAACCGTTTTCTCAAAACTCAATATAGTAAAATTACTGATGTAAGGGCAAAATGTGGAGCTGGTGGTAAATTGTAGTTTCCTAAGTTTAGTTAAATGGCTCTTGGCCTGCAATAAGCTATTACCTGACGCCATGCCATCGGAGGTCAGGAGGTCATCTCACCCAAATTCTCTTGAAATAATTCATCTAGGGCCAGTAAATTAAGAAGTTCAGTTTCAAAGTTCCTAAATGTATTTTCAGTTACATCTTGTTAGAAATCAGAATTATTCTCATTTACAAAATTTTTATCTTCAGCCGCTTGAAGAGCATAATCAAAATCTTCATTAAATGGAAAGATCAAATCTTCCAATCTGGCCCCCATGTTCACACTGCGATCTGGCTTTCTTGAAAAAAACAGTTAAAGCTTTGATTTCCAGAAAAACTTTTGTAAATCAATGAATATCTGGAAATCATTCACAACAGGAGTGGGAATAAAACTAAGACCTTTTTCCAAAACAGAAATCTCCGTTTCATTTAATACGAGCTCTGAAAGATTAATCACTTGTTACTTATGTCCCTTTTCTTGGCTTAGTGCTTGAAAACCCATGGCCACAAATTCCCTGCTCTCAGCAATGAGTGCCCACCCCCACCCCAGGCTGGAAAACTCGATACCCTATGGGCAGTTTCTACGCATGCACAGAAACTGTAGTAATGATACTGATTCTGTCAGTCAGGCAGATGAATTGACAGAAAGATTTAAGGCTAGAGGTTATGCAGACATACTCTTAGAAGAGACTAGAAAAAGTGAATAGAATTTTCAGAGAGAATTTTGGTTGAAAAAAAAAGACACATCAGAGCACATTCCTTGTACTTTTGTAACTGGTATAATCACCTAGCTGGACGTATTGGTAACATAATATATCAGAACTGACAAATTCTACAGGGGACCCAGAGATTAATGCAGTGGTGGGAGTAAAACCTGAGGTTACTTTCACCAGAGCAAGGAACTGTAAGGATAGATTGGTCCACATAGGATGAAAAACATTCAGCCAAAAGAGAAAGGAACTTGGTTGCCAATGCATCCAGCAGGTTTTACAGATGCATGAGATGTAACATTTGTAAACATGCTACCAACAGCAAGTGTTTTAACACCCATTAATTGAGAACATGACAGTAAACTCACAGGAGCTCATCACATGTGACACAATGTATGTAGTTGATGTGCTCTGGTGTGACTGTGACCTTGTTTATGAAGGTAAGACTGTTAGACCACTTAAGCACAGAATACAGGAACATGTTCGTTCCATTTTACATGCAAAAGGACACTCCAGTAGGGACACACTTTGCTGATGTGCATAACTCTGACCAAGATGTTTGCAATTTGTGGGACTGAAATGGTACCTCCACCTAAAAATGGTGGCAACAGACCAAACTTGCTGCTCCAACAAGAGAGCTACTGGATTTATAGGCTGGACAGTGTTAAACCCTCAGGACTAAATCAAAAATGGGACTTAAAACCCTTTCTGATTAAAAAGTGCTTTTTGTGAATGAGTAGCGATGGAATGCTGAGTTTGCTGTAAAGTATGTCATTTTGGATTTAATTTATTCATTCTTTCCTTTTTTTTCTCTTTCTCCTTTTTTCAGATTTCATGACTTTTTGGTGCCCGAACCTTCCAATTTTTCCTGTTTGTTCTGGTCTCAACTGCAAGGAGGTCCCAGAACTTGGAAAATCCCTCGAAATAAGAGTGTTGCCTTGTAAATGTACACGAGTTGCCTTGGCAGACTATGTGGTTTGGTCACCCTTTTCTTTCTTTGCTCTATCTTTCATTAAACTATGTTGAATAAATCATAACATGATGTTATTATAGAATGATTTTATTTATTTAGCTTTTGTTTACCAGGTAAGCACACTAGACAGTCAAGTGCCTATTTTAAGGTGTGACCGGGAGAATTACAAGGCACAGGCAATAACAATTGATAAAGCACCTACTAGTTCAAGTTTTACATTAATAAGACTATCAAGTTTTGAATATACATTGCAGGTAGTATTCTAAACAGCGTTTATTTTGCATGAATTAATAGTTACTTTTAAGTTGAAACACTTTCCAATGTGTTGTTTAAAAATGGTTTTGTTTTCCTTTTGTTTAAATACTGCTTTGGTGCCATCTAGTGGTGTGAGATAGAATTACTGCTAATTTTTAGGTAAGCAATAAGACACGACAGGATGTGCATTATGGTGTGATAAACGTACTCCTAAGGGTGTAGCTAGGCACGAGGCCGAAGGCTGAGTGCCGGTCGTCCCTAGGAGTGCGGTTATCACACCGTAATGCACTACCCTGGAGTGTCTTATTGCTCTTATAAAATGTCCCTTTATTTTTAGAAGCATTTTTTTTTTATTTTTAAATAAGTAAAAATGTAAGTGAATCTGTGCTTTTAACATAAAATGGTCCTTCCTCCTATTGGTGCTAGATTAAAGTAGTGTTATACAGTGTGTGACTCCCTGCCCACTTACGCTTCATATTCCCCTGCCAGCCACAATTCACAAATGCTGTTTTTCTCTTTCTAAGTATGACACAAAGCCCCCTTATTGTATTTCATTCTCCTCACTCTCTAGACAAAACTAAAAAGGCCATAACAGATGCTTCTCTCAGTTCCCCAGTGCTGCAAGCATAAGTATGTTCAGAACTGCCACACTCACTGACAGCATCATGAACTGTTCACTCTGTCCTAAAAGATAAACAGCAGGGTGAGTCATTTACCACCTTTTCTCTTTGTTTATATAGTATTATTGCTTACTTTCTTCATTCTGTTTTTTTTTTCTGTGTTTCCCACATTCAAGAAATGGAATGTTTATCATGGAATGTTTACCATGGAATACAGGGATTCAAAATTCTGCTCAGTTCTACTAGCAAAATGTTCCCCTACTAACATACTGTATACACATACAACAAAGGCCTGTTTTAGAGCCAGAGACTCAATTGTCTCACTTGTCTGAGAAAGCAGAAGAGATTTCCCTGATAAACATGTAAAGATAGAAGAGGGGTTTTTCACTGTTAGCAAACAAACCATTGTAATGAAAACTATAAACAATACTTAATGTTTCTAATTTGTTTATGTGTGTAAGGAGAGTGTGATGATCTGGTAAACAACATTTAATTAATTTGTTTTATTTTATGTAACCCCTACCAGGTATGTCATTTGTATCTGACAGCTCTACCAGGTGGGCTGGGTTTGGGGAGGAATAGTCCACTCGGCACAAAGGCTAGGTTTGGCTACTCTGCACAGGAGCACCCAAGTAACTCCGAACACAGGAAGCAATAACTGTAATGTCCAATACCAGAAGTGGGATTCTAAAGTGTGGTTTTATTCATCCAACAGAATAAACAAAGCATAGATGGACCCCACGGGCTACACTCCTGGTAATGCAGATTAAAGGAGACCAGAACACATCCTCATCACTTTAGCCCTCAGGCTCTGAGACACACTGGGCACACAGCCCGAACCTCAGCTGCTCTGGGTTTCCTGGCTCAGCTCCCTTGCCAGCAACAGACACTTTCCATATAGCATGGAAACATTTACTGGTGGCTCCCCAAACCACCTATGAGCACTTCTGCTCCATCAGGAATCTTCCTCATCAATCCCATGGCTGGGTACTTTCCTGAGGCACTGGCCAGGTACCTGAGAGAAAGCAACAGGTGTCCCAGAGCAAATCCATAGAAGTGAATTTGGTTACTACTGATGGGGGTCTCCACTTCCTCCCACAATTCATACCCGTCCATTTCTCTGGACTGTAACACCTCATCCTTAAAAACACTTTGCTGTGTAGATACTTTGTAACCCCTCACCCCTGCCTTTTACTAAAATGACAGGTGGCATGCTGTTGGCGTTGGCAGCAATACCTGGTGGGGACCTGGGTTCGGGGAGGATGAGGTTACCTGGCACAAGGGGACCTAGGTTTGGCTACTCTGCACAGGGGCACCCAAGTAAATCTGAACACAGGAAGCAATAACTGTAATGTCCAGAACCAGGATTGGGATTTTTCAGTGTGGCTTTTATTCATAACTAGCTGAACACAACAAAACATAGATGGACCCCCAAGGGGCTACAGTTACTGATAATGCAGATTGGAGACTACCAGGCGGTCCACTTAAAGAATGAACCCATTTCTACTAATTTCAGGCTCTGGACCCACCAGGCACACAGCCCGGACTTGCATGCGCTTTGGATACACAGCCCGACTGGCCCGGCTCCCCTGCACTTCCCTTGACTGATGGTCCATTTAAAGATGAACCCAATTTACTTGTTGTGGCTCCCACACCACTTAGAGTCTGCGACTCCTAGAGAGATTTTTTCTTACTTCCTTCTGACTCCCATCAAACAAGGAGAATTCTTTTTCCCAAGTTGTGGCTCACACCACTTAGAGTCTGCAACTCCTAGAGAGATTTTCCCAAGTTGTGGCTCCCACACCACTTAGAGTCTCACGACTCCTAGAGATTTTCAATTTGCGACCCACGTCTGGGTACCTACCTCATCACTGGCCAGGCGCATGAGGCAAGTAGCAATCACAGCAGAAATCCGTAGAGGTGGACCTGGTTACTAAAGATGGGAGTTGCCTACCTCCAGCTCCCAGCCCATACCCGACCATTTCTCTGGAGAAACTAAAACTTGAAATGTAGATTAAGCGGTGGATGGACTGTAGCACCCCTCTACAACATTACTTGAATTCATACAGACTTTAGATTTTGATACTACTCCATTTGTTTGTCCTAGTACAATAGGCCTCCCAAATAGTAGTCCAAATCCCATACTTCTTCACATTTTCCAAGCTGAAGAAACACATTGATTGCCTCTCAAATTAGAGAAAACACTCACCCTTCGTTGCAGGTGCCTCACAGGCGAAGTACAACTTCTACCACTTTTAAGACCAAACAGAAACTGTAAACAAGGCAGCTTTCTTCCTTTAGCAGACATTAGGGGATTGCCCCTGGAATCCACAGAGGGATACTTTACTCCCCCCCCCGGAGGGAGGGGGCACTGAGACCTGGACAGCGGTCTCCACCACTTGAAACTGGACACTGACCTTCTCACACAGAAGGTAAACAAAAGACACTTCCTTCCTGCTGGCAGGCAAGCAGGAGACTTCCTTCTTGCTTCAAAACAAACAGAAGACTTCCTTCTCCCAAGGGGTAAACAGAAAACTGACTTTGGGGTTTTCAATGTTCTATCTCACTCCCTCTGCTGCAGATTCCAATGTGGCTTATGCAGCTCGACAGTTCTATGGTGATGTCATCTCTCAGTCTCAGCTGAGACTGAGAAGAGTGAGACAGTGTGAAACCCATTTAACTGGAGTTTCTAAAGCTGCCTTCCCTGCCTACCACTAGGTCTTACTGGGATTCTAGTAACCCCAGGTAACAAGGGGTTACACTGGCCCTTGACCAGGAAAATGACTGTCCCCAGTCATTATGCACCCGGCCTTAGGCCATCCCACCCTATGTGCTACCTGCGGAGGGGGGTGATCAGGCCCCCTCCTACCATGTGCAAGCACAGGCAGGCAACACTAAAGGCCTAGAGGCCTGTAGCTGACATATCAGCCTCTACACTATCCACTTGCTATGGACACCTAGTGGCTCTGGTAGAACCATCCAGAGCATAGCCCTGATAGATCAGCACTGCGGTCCCTACTGCAGGTCAGGGCCACAACCTGTCCATCCCCTAACCCTCTAGGGAAAACCTATCTGCCTCTAACATAACATTCCAAAACAAAAACAAAACTAGGGACCTCCTGACCTTGGGCAACCTCAACCACACTATTAAAATACCAATTACTGCCTCCTCCCTACCCCCACAACCACACCTGTGGAAGGAAAAGGGTTAATACAGTAACAACCATAACAATAACAACACAGTACTTTAGATTTCTACACAATAAAGCACTGACGAGGAACTCTGATGAGCCCCTCCTCCTCTTCTTGTCTTCTCTTCTGTCTTCCCAGGAACACCTGTAAGAAAAAGAAAGACAAAACACACACTCCTAATCTGCATACACAGTCTACCTAAACACCCTACCATACAAAACACTGAACAATCCCAAAAAGATTTTTTTAGAAAAGGTAGAAAAACAGTATTTACATTAGAATACAATAATGACATTATTTACAATACACATTTGGGGGATGGAGTGCCAAAAGTCCCAACTAGTGACCACAAGGCCGAGGCTAGTCCAATAAAGAGTCTCTCCTGGGCGGGCCAGTGAAGCACAGTTCTAAAGGCCAAAGTCCCGAAGAGAGGTCTTTGCAGACAGTTCACACATTTTGAAGTCTGTAGTGTAGGGAGTGTACTGCAATGTCATAAAGATAGAAAGGTTTTGGACTTACCAGCCATTTGTAGTACAAGACTGTGCACGAACCTGGTCCGCGGCCGAAGACTCTCCCTGGCAGCATTTCTTCTGATACAGCTGGGCGGACACCTTCCGGGAACCACAGGAGGGCACATCTGGAAACAGCTGGGATGATGTCATCTCTGGAGAAGGAACCTTAGAACAGGAACAAAAAGAAAAACAGCTGGTCCGACGTCATCCGATTACCAGGCGATGAACAGGAAACAGCTGGGCTGGTGTCCTCTCTGGATCTGAAGTCATCTGTGGTGGGCCAGTAGGTGGTTGCTGAACAGGACAGTACACTGTAGACTGATGAATGTAGCGCACCTGAGTCCTTGGTTGTTATATTGGTGGATCAATAAGGGCACTTCACAGTCTGGTGTGGCAGTATTGACTACCACTGCTCGGTTCTCCATTTTGTAGGCACGGGCTTAATTGCTGGGAGGTCCTGCACTGAGGCCAATAGTACCGGGGTCAGGGCTTGAATTATTACCCGTCTGGGCAAACATAACTCACACAGTGGGAGATTTCACATCCTCTCTGTCCACTATTCTCACTCTGTCCATTAACAGTGTCCTGCCTCTCTTCCACTGGGTATACTTTTCGTGGAACAGTCTATTCTTTACATGCTGGTTGGCCCCAGGATGCACATTTTTCATTGCTTCATCCCAGATCCAGGATTTCCTGCAGTCCTCAATCTTCTCCCAGACTCTCCGAGGAAAGGTAGGAAAGGTCATACCATAGATTTCATTTGCCTTTCTACGAACCAGTCTCTCCTCTTTACTTGCTTTGGTCAATCTGAGACCGCTGGCCTGGCTTGGGGGTGGCCAGTCCTGGTTCTGCCAGCTTCGCATTCTCAAAGAAATTAAAAACGGATCCCTGACTTCTTCCTCTTGTAAAGCCAGGGCAGTGGCATCACCACCTTCTTCAATACATTCCTCCGAGGCAAGATCTTGAGGCTGTGTACCCGTTCCTTTCTCACAAGGCCACATAGGTTCCCCCTCATCTTCCTCTTCACTGAGGATCTGAGCCCAGGAGTGAGCAGTCGTTCTCACCCCTGAGACTATCCATTCATCACTAGGAGCGGAGGTCGACACCTCCCATTCAAAGGCCTAGTGCATCTCATCTTCACCTAAGAGACTTGGGCTAGGCTCCCCCACCCAGGGGTCTAGTGATGCTTTATCCGAACTTTCTTTCTGAGATCCAGCATCCAAAACTTCAACTTCAGGTTCAGTCTCAACTCTGCACCCTCTAACTTTGTGCCACACTCCCCAAGGGCCTTCTTCCACAGGCTCCACCTGGTGCTGTGTGCTGCCAACTGCAGATTCCTGAATTTTTGTTCATGTAGGAGCCAGACAGATTGGAGGTGCTTTATACAAGCCATATTTTGAAGGCATCCAGCACAGTGAGGAATCATAAAGACATCCCTTCCAGCACTCAAGCATATTTGGCATACACGCACTAGATAGTTAGGAATTGCCACATCAGGAGGCAGTTGCCCTCCATAGCACCACTTTTCAATATCTCTCAGTCTATTTACTGCTGCTGTTACTGCAACCCGGCATGATCCGGTAACGAGCTGTCCTGAGGCCATAATGTGATCAGTAGCAACTTGCTGCGATGGGATAAAATGGCCTGCAGCCAGTTCTTGAAGGCCTTGAAACACAAACGGGCGGGCAGTCTCAGCGATCGTCGTTTTATACACCAAACTAGCTATTTTCATGATCGATTTGCGGATTGAGCCCAATTTTAAACTTAAAAGTCACTTTTTGAATGTTTACAGCGCTTTGAATCCTTCGCGACGCTCCTCTACTGCCAGTACACGCACTACTCTCTGTCTCCCTCTCGAATGCTGAGGCAGTCTCAGAAGAGCTGGCTGAGGGGCGGGACTAATGGCAATCTGACCAACCACACGACGCCATGCAAATGAGCCTTTTCTTCCTCGAGAGGGCTTCTCTCCTCACGGCGATCATCGAGCAGGCAAATTTAAACTGTAAAATGCACACTTTTTTTTTTTTTCAACTGACTCCACCACGGAAGCCCATTTCAACCATGTAACATTGCCATTAACTCTGCAGTCTCTCCATTTACACAGAAAGCATTTCCAACGTCCAGGGCATAATTTCTCTGTTGCTACCCCTAGTTTTCCACACTTTCCTTCACAGAACTCATTTTAAAAACGTTGCCAACGTCCAGGGCATAATTTCTCTGTTGCTACCCCTAGTTTTCCACACTTTCCTTCACAGAATTCACTTTAAAAGCATTTTAAATGTCCAGGGCACAATTTCTCTGTTGCTACCCCTAGTTTTCCACACTTTTCCTCACAGAATTCATTTTAAAAGCTGACAAAAATGCTGTAAACAATTTTGATGCAGGACAAGGGCACACTCTTTGACTTTAATGCTTCTTGGTAAGCAATTGGCATTTTAAACAGCAGCACAAGATTCACAGCACACAGCAACACACTAGGAAAATTACTTCAGCTTTTTGGCCTATCCGCCAGACAGCCAAAACGCTAGCCACCTTGCCTAAGCACCTTCCTTCCGAACAAATCCAAAGCGGTGTTTCCATTTTTATAACCCTCACCCCTGCCTTTTACTAAAGTGACAGGTGGCATGCTGTTGGCATTGGCAGCAATACCTGGTGGGGACCTGGGTTCAGGGAGGATGAGGTTACCTGGCACAAGGGACCTAGGTTTGGCTACTCTGCACAGGGCACCCAAGTAAATCCGAACACAGGAAGCAATAACTGTAATGTCCCAGAACCAGGATTGGGATTTTCAGTGTGGCTTTATTGATAACTAGCTGAACACAACAAGCATAGAATGGACCCCAAGGGGCTCGGTTACTGATAATGCAGATTGGAGACTACCAGGCGGTCCACTTAAAGAATGAACCATTTCTACTAATTTCAGGCTCTGGACCCACCAGGCACACAGCCGGACTTGCATGCACTTTGGATACACAGCCCGACTGGCCCGGCTCCCCTGCCGGCCACTTGACTGACAGTCCATTTAAGGAATGAACCCAATTTTACTTGTTGTGGCTCCCCACACCACTTAGAGTCTGCGACTCCTAGAGAGATTTTTCCACATTGTGGCTCCCACACCACTTAGAGTCTACGACTCCTAGAGAGATTTTCCAATTTGCCACCCACGCCTGGGATTCCTACCATCACTGGCCAGGCGCATGAGGCAAGTAGCAATCACAGCAGAAATCCGTAGAGGTGGACCTGGTTACTAAAGATGGGGGGTTTGCCCACCTCCAGCTCCCACAGCCCATACCCGGCCATTTCTCTGGAGAAACTAAAACTTCTAAATGTAGATTAAGCGGTGGATGGACTGTAGCACCCTACAACATTACTTGAATTCATACAGACTTTAGATTTTGACACTACTCCATTTGTTTGTCCTAGTACAATAGGCCTCCCAAATAGTAGTCCAAATCCCATACTTCTTCACATTTTCCAAGCTGAAGAAACACATTGATTGCCCTCTCAAATTAGAACAAAACACTCACCCTTTCGTTGCAGAACTCTACAGGCTAAGTACAACTTCTTCCACTTTTAAGACCAAACAGAAACTGTAAACAAGGCAGCTTTCTTCCTTGAGCAGACATTAGGGATTGCCCTGGAATCCACAGAGGGATACTACTTCCTCCCTCCCCAAGAGGGAGGGGTCACTGAGACCTGGACAGCGGTCTCCACCACTTGAAACTGGACACTGACCTTCTCACACAGAAGGTAAACAAAGACACTCATTCCTGCTGGCAGGCAAGCAGGAGGCTTCCTTCTTGCTTCAAAACAAACAGAAGACTTCCTTCTCTCAAGGAGGTAAACAGAAAACTGACTTTGAAAACTCCCAATGTTCTATCTCATTCCCTCTGCTGCAGATTCCAATGTGGCTTATGCAGCTGTGACAGTTCTATGGTGATGTCATCTCTCAGTCTTAGCTGAGACTGAGAACAGAGTGAGACAGTGTGAAACCCATTTAACTGGAGTTTCACAAGCTGCCTTCCCTGCCTACCACTAGGTCTTACTGGGATTCTAGTAACCCCGGGTAACAAGGGGTTACACTTTTAAATGTGCTTCACATTCAATCTACTGTCTTTTTTTCCCATTTGTGTTGGACTTGAACATACTTATTAAGTGGCTTTGTCCATTACTCTAGACCCCCACAGAGTTAAGCAGTCCAGTCCCCACATCCTCCAAACTGTACTTGGCTGTCTTTTCCTGACCCCACAGTAACAGTCCCTTTAGGTTCATCATGATGCAGGTGGAAACACATGGCCCTTTAGCAGGCGAACTCACCCTTCGGTTGCAGGTGCCCCACAGATGTTTCCTCCTCAGAAATATTCCTTCCAGAGCTTCTGGTGCCTCATCATGAACTTAAACAGGCAGCTTCTTTTCCTCGTAGTCCGACCAGGGGTTGCCCTGAAACAGGCTGATACCATCCCCCATCCCGCAGGGATGGGGCCCTAACACTGAAAGCAGTATCCAACACTTCAATTTGCAGTTCTTGTGTTCCTCTTCAGGTGGAAACACACACCTAAAAGTAGCTCTTTAACAGAGTTTAGAGCTCTGAGGATCTGCCCTCAGCAGAGCACCTCTGCTGAACTCTACAGAACCTCTCTCAGACTGACTTCAAATTCCCCAACGTTCTACTCTAACCAACTGCAACATTCCAGTGTGGCGTGCAGCTGCAACAGTTCTAAATGATGTCATCCCTCAGTCTCAGCTGAGACTGAGAACAGAAGTGAGACGGTGTGAAATCCATTTAATTGAGTTTCACAAGCTGCCTTCCTGCCTACCAATAAGTCTTACTGGGATTCTAGTAACCCGGGTAACAGGGGTTACATTTATATTTAAGATCATTTTAATTTTAGGGCCCAGTTGAAGGTTTCTACAGTGTAAAGGTAGTGGCCATGTTTGTGGTGGAAGATCAGTTCTGGTTGTAGGAGGACTGATCTGCTCATTGTGTAATGTGGTTTAGGACCAGGATGACTGTGCGTATACAGAGAATTAATGTACAGTCAGCTGATCTGTCTTGCCAATGAGATTTCTAGATTTTTCTTGCCATTTTATAATTTTAATTAATCACTTGTTTGTAATTGACTACACTTGTTTGATTTATATATAAACTGTGTCCTCATTATGAGCTCCACCCCTGAGGAAGATTCTTTTGAATCGAGCTGGGGAGCTAATGTTATTTATCTTTACCGTGATGGTTTGCCAGGTTTGTGGAATAAATATCCATAAACAAATTTCCTTGGCTGGTACTATTTATTTACTTATGGGCCTGAGTACAGTTTTCTACCTAGTTATTGCTTTCATGTGAAGGGCAGGCCTCCCTTTGTTAAACTGTACCAGCTGACAAAGTGGGGATATTCAGTCGCAGCACCATTCTTTTTGAACTCACAAACACACATTTCACACAGTACTGTACACTATAAAAATACAGGATGAGCAACTCTATGCACAGCCAGTGTGTTTGTTACCTCGGCGTCTGATTCCCATGGACCTCTTGAGCCTGCCTCCGAGGTCAGAGGAATCAGAACCTCTGTGGCAGAACACTCTGGTTGTGCATAGTTGCCCATCCAGTATTATCTGTATTATAACAGACAAACAGTAAATAATCACTTTTCCTAACAGAGCTCCCTCTGCTCAAGTAGCGACTGCAGAATGGAGCAGAACAACGGACTATCTGGCTGGTCTCGAGCCTTAAATTACTTGGACCCAGCTCAGACTAATTTCTAACACAGTATAGGTGCTGTCTTAAAGAGACAGGCATGGAGACTCGCTAGAGCACTCTCACACAGATGAATAGAACTACTGCAAAACAGGACACCATCCTGACAGTGGGCGCTTAGGAGCCCAGGAAGACATTTTAGTAAACCCCAATTTGTAAGGGGGTTACACTCTTTCCTGCCTGAAAAAAACTTGGCGTCCGCATCAAGTCTATGCTTACTATAAGATTCTATATGAAAAATATTATATGAAATACATGCATGTTTCATTTGGTATACCATAAAATAAAGCTGATGCATTAGTAAAAATGAACTGGTACTAAGCATTACTGTACTTTTCTATTGGCAATGAACATCTTCACAGTTTCACATAGTCATACATTTTCACAAACGTATTACCAGGTTTAAACAGTTAAACACATTATACTCATAACTCTAGTCTGTATCACCTCCTGCGCTTTAACCCACATGGCTTGGGGCCTGTTCCTATCAACTACATTGGGGCTGCATGGGGCATTGGTATACTGGTTAGGTGATTCACCAGTGTTGCTTTCTGTCTCACATTCTCTTTCTTAAGGGGGCATTCTGAGTCTCAATTCGCACAGTGCCATGCAGGCAAGATTTTCTGAGTCTATCAATCAGGATTTCATTTGGCCCGCATCTTCAGGCAGTCAGCACGTACATTGTGTGTGTGACCATCCTCTCCACAACGATAACAGAACACTACCTCTTGGTTTACCACCTTCCCTTCGTGGGTCCACTGTAAATCCTTTTCTGTATCTTGCACATGGCCATAACTACATCACACAACCAATCAAACCAATCTTCCAGTGTACAGAACTGCACTTTCAGGTGGGGGGCAAGGCATTTTCCTCTGACGTTGGGGCCTCGGGGTGAGTGCATTCATATGGATCTCTCTCTTCAGCTGCACTCAGTCCTGGAACTGGTTCCACAGGGCTCTCCTTTCGGCTTAATGTTCAGCCCATTTACAGCCTGCATCAGCTCAACAAAGGACGGGCACCCTCCACATAGTGCTGCATGTGCATCCGAAGCATGATAAAGCTAAGATCCTCTACCCAGGTTAGCACATGATCCATCCTAACTCGGTTCAAGTCTGTTGGGGCTACTCCACCCCGATCAAACATCTTCAGCAGAGCACGCTCAACTCTCAGCAGATAGTCAGAAAGCAACCCCTTTTTCTGTTGCAGGGTTTTAAACTCCCACAGTAGATGACTGACATCTTCATGAGGATCAAGACAGAGGTCAAGGCATCCAAGTACTGCTGTGCAGACTCAGTGGGCCCAGTAGTCTGAAGCCCCCAAATAACATCCAAGGCAGGTCCCTGCAGGATCACTAAAATTTCCATCCTCTTCTGCTCATCAGTCCCGGGCCATCGGGCCAGCATCCAGGCTGCATGTGCTCTCCAAGTCTCCCAGTCCTTTTCTCCACTAGGGGTGGGGACGATCCCAGAAAACATGCCCTCCATGTCATGGTGTCACAGCGAGGAGTACTTTGGCAACAAACTCTCCCTGATCTCCAAACATTTATTAATTGAGCCACTAGGGGGCACAGATCCCAGCAGTGCTCCCTCTGTGCAAGTAGTGACTGCAGAATGGAGCAGAACAACGGACTGTCTGACTGGTCACGAGCCTTAAATTACTTGGACCCAACCCAGACTAATTTCTAACACAGCATAGGTGCTGTCTTAAAGAGACAGGCACAGAGACTCGCTAGAGCACTCTCACACAGATGAATAGAACTACTTTAAAGCAGGACACATCAGTGGGCATTTAGGAGCCCAGGAAGACATTTTAGTAAACCTCGGTTTGTAAGAGGTTACACTTGCAAACTTTTGTACATCTACAAAAGCATTGAAATAACTGAGGTCTATATCAAAACCCACAGATAGGAACAGTCTACTTCACAAAAGCTGTCACCCTGCTCATGTTATAAAAAAATCTGCCAAAGGGACAATTTATGCAGATGAAATGTAACTGTAGAAATGAAGAACTGTACATTAAAAGGGCACAGGAACTAACAGGCTGCTTGAGAGGGATTATAAATCAGTGGATATAGGTAGGGTAGATACAGAAAGGGTAACCAGACAAGTAGACACTATGCAGAAAGAATCGTTGTTTCTTCCAAAGAATAAATGGAAGAAAATAGAATCCTCTGACATTTGTGACCACTTTTGGGGAGGTATTGGCTATAAAAAAAACTGCATTTCCATTTATATGAACATACTCAGGCTACAAAAACAATCAATCAGTCTTTATTTAACCAGGCAGAACACCTTTGAGCAAGCTCATTTACAAGGTGGTCCTGGGAGGACAATAGACAATTATATCAGTCAGCTGAAGATATACAGGTGAACCTAAACTGGTGACACGTTTGTCATACATAGAATACAAAGGAGTGACACATAGGGATACATAAATGAAAAGATGCAAGAGCACAATGGGTTATACATGGAGAATACTGGCTGGGTAACCATACAGAACCAGTGTGTTCTGCCACAGAGGGGTCTGATTCCCTGTGACCTCAAGAGCAAAGCTCGAGAGGTCCTTTGGAATCAGACCCCGAGGTGGCTTAACACACTGGTTTTGCATGGTTTTACCCAGACAGTATTTTTTATAGTGTATGGTGTCCCTCGATTGATTTTTAAGTTTTTTGTTTGGCTTGTAAATCAGGTTTTCCTGCAGCATGTCTCCCAGAGCCATGACCTTTGTTGTGGTGGTTGCTAGGGTCTGGGTGTCCCTACATTTTCAGAACTCACTCCATTGGTTGTCAATTTGCTGTGGGAAGAACATACTAAAAAAAAAGCATGGCGGTTGAATGACTCGGTTGCGAGCAGAGGACGGACAGAGGAGAAAGCCGTGAGTAAATCATTGTATCCGCGAATGTCTGGTTGATCCTGCATTTTCTATTACTGTAGTTATGTGAGCTATACACAGAAAACCACCATGGGCATTTTCAGTACTGTTTGAAATACCATTGCCATAGCGGTTTTCTGTTGATACCAACTCAAGCTTTCAACTCTAAATAAATGGAAAGCTGTTCTGCACATACAGTCAGTACAGCATTCCATTCATTTAAGTGTGTGTGGATGAACAGCATTTTTGTAAGGCTGGATTTCGAGTGAGAATAACGTTCCGCCATACACTATAAGGGGTTACATAGGATACCAGTAAAATTACCAAGGATGTGTACATGATACCTAGGTGATTCCACTATCAAGGTTACAATGCATCATTTTCGTAGGATACACAAGGAGGGAGACAAGGTAGCTAGAGTAAAGGTATTTAAGTGCTTAAGGAGGTGAGTAGCTAGGAAAGGTTAGGGGTGAGCGGTGGGCTGGGGTAGGGAGAATCAAGTGGAGTAAGAGAAGGTTGAGGCAGTTAGTAGGTGACATAGGTCACTGGACCAGGAAGGAAAGTAAGGGTAGCGGGAGAAAAAAGTGGGGAAGAAATGAAGGGTGCAATAAATTAGGGTTGTGACAGGGAGAGGGTGGGAGGTAGGTAAACACAAACAGGGCATGAGAGATAATGGAGGTGGCGAGGGGAGAGAATGCTAGACAATTACATCGATTAGATTAAGCTGATTGATGTAATTGTATAGATGCAGGTTACAAGTGATTACCCTGCCAAAGCTGTCAGTATGGTTAGGAGTGGCAGTTGCATGTTTATTCAGGGAGCGATTTAGCAGGGATTTAAAGACGGTAGCCCAGGTATCTGAGTAAGTCTTAGCGATTTCTGTAGGATAGAAATATGGAGCATGCTATAGCAACACATACCCCCCATACAACACTTAAGATAAAAGTGGTGGGAATAGAGGCGGTCACCTCTAATATCGGGGGACTAGAGAATGTATTAAACCAGAAGGAACAGGAGTGGATATTCAGGCTTGGTACCCTGAAAAATGGGGCTAAATGGAAAATTTTAAATTAGCCCATTTTAAAGAAAACATTAGAAAAACAGGGGGAACATATTGAATATTTATAATGTATTCTATAACCCCCCATGCTTGTAATAATAAACATGAAAAAAGTCAGAATTAAATATTTATCTGACTAGAAATATGATTATGCAAACTGAGTTTAAAAAATAGACTTCTTGGCATTGTGAAACTGTTTTTTTTTTATTGTTGCTCACATCTCTTAATGTTCTCTTTTCCTTTACAGGTCAGCTTTATAAGGGATTGAATTTGAATTCTGAATCAAGAATATGGACGCTGGTGGACTAGGACTGTTCACCTTGTCTTTTTTATTATCATGACAATTTATAATGCTTATGTTGTAATGGGAAGTACATTCATTAAAATAATATCGTACTACTACACTTTTTTGATTAGTGCATGTATTGTATAAATAATCACATGGTAAAACACCTAGGCCCAGATATTCAAAAGGGTTGCTCCATGCGTAACAGGGATGCACCAGCGCAAGTCCGAAAATGCGCCATTTTGTGATATTCAGCGGGAGGCAGATGCACCCCCCAAATCACAATGCGCAAGAGCGCAATGATAATGAATGCATGCACAACTGAAGGGGGAGGAACCATGCATAAATGGCGCAGTGCGATATTCAACAACATGCGCCATGTACAATAGGGGAGCAAATGGAAGTTGCGCGATAGCGGAAATGATCCAAAATAAAAAGGAACAAGAGAGAGGCGCAAGAACGCTACAGGAAAGCCACATGTTGGTGAACTGCAGGCAGCCACACAGGCACACAGAAACTGTGAGCAGGACAGGGCAGGAGCAGGACAGAGCACCTGGAACCACCAGGAGCAGGGAAGGTGTGGGGAGCCTGTGCCACAGTGCAGGACAACATTTGGAAGTGCCACACAGCACTGAGGGCACAGACAGTTGGGCAGTACGCCACTACAGGGAGGTGTTCCCAGTGCAGGGTGAGTAGAAGGAAGGACAGTGGGAGGAACAGTAAAACAGCTGCCGGGGGGGTAACACAAGCCAGGGACATGGCCAGTGCCACCATCCAGATGGAGGCAGTTATGAGGGGGTTGAGAAGGCAGGCAGCAGGGGGTCGCAGCCGTGGAAGGGCCCGTCGGCGGTATGCCCCCAACAGGCAGTACCGAGCCCGCGCCAGCTTCGAGCTGTACCCTGATACTGAGATTGTGGGCCAGTACTGCCTGAACTGGGTGATCCTGAGGTGGCTCTGTGAGCTGTGCAGTGATGTGATGCAGGCACCCACACAACGGAGTCATGCTCTGTCAGTGGAGACCAAAGTGACAGCTGTCATGTGTCTGCTCACCACGGGTACCTTCCAGAGACCAACAGGGAACATGACAGGCATAACTCTTTTGGCCGCATCACACCTTCTCACCCAGTTCCTCAGCACACTGCTGCCACATGCTGCGAGTACATCTGTTTCCCCAGCACACCGGTAGTGCACAGCAAACATACAGGAGTTCCACAGGGTAGTACGTATGCCTGGCATGCTGGGGCAGTAGACTGCACCCATGTGGCCATCCGCATGCCACCTGGCCCCAAAGGGCCGCATACATGAATCGGAAGGGTATGCAAGCATCAACTGCCAGGCGGTGTGCGATGCCAGGGGCGATAATCAATGTCTGTGCCATGCACCCTGCTGGAGCACATGATGCCTTCATCTGGCACCAGTCCGCACTGTGCCACAGGTTCGAGAGTGGGGACATCCCCACTGGCCACCTAGTGGGCGAGTATGCAAATCACGCAGAAAGACATGGAGCTTGGGAGGGGCATAGTCAGAGGTGACATGGTTACTAGCCTAGATAGCCCATGGCAGGGTGACGCTGATCACCAAACTAATGTCCACCCTCTACACACAGGTGACAGTGGGTACCCAATCCATTCCTGGCTGCTCACACCATACCGGACCCCACCCCATCGCAGCAATGCTACAATGAGGCACATGCCACCACATGCAATTTCATTGAGCGGGTGTTCAGGATGCTGAAGGCACGTTTCCGTTGCCTGGACATGTCTGGCGGTGCCCTACAGTACAGCCCCTCAAAGGCCTGCGGGCTATTCCTGGCCTGTTGCATCCTGCACAACATGGCCAATGACTGTGGGATAGCCATACAGGTCGAAGAGGGGGACAGCAATGGGGATGATGAGGATGCTGGTGAAGATGGTGATGGGCAGCCCCCTTGGTGGAAGGGACCCCCGACTGATCCGGATGGCATAGCTGCACCGGGACACCATCACAGAGGAGCACTTCAACCAACCCAGGTAAGTCATGGGGCCATGTGCAACCACCAGTGGCAAGGGCACAACCCACAAACATGCATGGACAAACCGCAGGGGTGCATATCGTTAAGGGAATTGGCCAAGCATGGAACCGCACATGCCATCAGGGATGTGCAAGGTCTAACACGGCACGTGGTCTCACACACACACACACACACCCCCCCACAAGACATGCACAAAGGGTAGGAGGCATGACCCCAACCGCCACCCCTAGCCACACACACGCCAACAGACCACCACGCCCAGTGCCTGTCATTATGCATGTGTCAGACACTGGGCACCATTGCACAGTGGCGGACAGCGCACTAGGCATCACCAGCCACACGCCACAGCGACAGCAGCCAGGAGGGTGTGCAGATGGAACATAATGACCTGCCATGTGTGTGTGTACAGGGCCACAATGCACCAAAGCATTGCACGTTGAACAACACAATGCACACAGAACAGCATCAGACGTGCAGTGGTGGGAGACAGGTCGGGTCATACGCCACAGTGCCACGACAGCCCCCGGATGCATGGGCGGCCCCCACGAGACCCGCCAGCAGTGACAGGCTGATAAAGGCCTCATGGAATGGCAGACAGTCCCAAGGGTTCCACTGCGTGAGCGCCGACTGTGCTCGCGCGGGGTCTGCAGCACACAAACATGCCTGCACCAGGCATGCTGGATGCACAGCTGAACCGGTGTCGACGAGGTGTCACACGATGCCGGAACAGGGGTGGACATTGCACTGCGCGGGTGTTCATGCGAAGCATGGGCAACAACTGTGTGCCCACTGTCATCATGGCAGCTGTGATTGTCTGTGTCAGCCTGTCAATGGCAGCGGTCACATCCTCCCGCATCTGGTCCATCCTCGCCAGGAGCAGACCGGTGTCCCTGCTGCGCTGCTCTCAATGCCTGGCGCGAGAGCCGTCACAGAGTGAATCCACCACCATCACAAGCCGCAACTGCTAATCGACTGATTTGGAGTATGCGGGTGTGCTCTTCTAAGAGGTCATCTGCCTGATCGGCATGCTGTCCCTCACAGTGTTCGTGGCCCTGATGGCCAGCACCCTAGGGTGGGTGTTGCACACCAGGGCCAGGCCTGGGCATGTCCACAAGCGGTGCACCAGCGCCGCCTCCCGACACTGTACCCCCATGGCCATTGGCCGACTGCTGACACTGCCCCTCTGGCTGCCGCTCCCAGGGCTCAATGGTGCGCTGCAGTGGCCAACAGCCCCACTGTCCCGGACACACACCAGTGCTGCCCCACTGGTGCAGACAAGCACAGGCTGGGACTGTGATGTCACGCAGGCCTCCACGGCAGCACCACCCATGGCCATGCCCGTGCTGCACCTGCTGTGGCCATCCTGCAGCCCCATGTATCACTGTCCATGAAGTGAGCTCCATCATCATCAGTGACGGATCCGCACCAGCCCGAGACTCAGCAAGATGGCATCCATGGATGCTGGCACGCTGGGATACGGGCAGAGCCTCCTCCGCACCTGCTCCACCAACATCAGTCTGGACAGCCAGGGGCCCACTGTCGCCTGACCCTCGGACACCTGTGGAGGTGGATGGGCCCCTCCTCTATGTCTATGGTATCGCCCTCAGTGGACAAGCCCACCACCGCTGACCCATGTAGACACTTAGGAGTGAAGGAACACAGTAGCATTAATATATCTGCCCTACCCTGTCTCTCCCCCCCATTGACAGATCAGGACCTACCATGCAGTAACGGGCTACCACCTGTCTAGAATCCACCATGTGGAACACCCTCGATGGCACAACGCCGCATGCTGCCAGCAACCCGCTCTTCTTGTGGGGTCAGGCGTTGCACGGCTGGCTGTCCCCCACCGGTCGCAGCCCGTGCTGCCCTGATGGCAGCCACCTTGTCCTTAATCCTCCGCCTGTTCGTGCCCATCTTCTTTTTGCACTCCTGCATGGACCGCTGGTGGCTGCCATGCTGGTTGACAGCACATGCCACCTCTTCCCATGCAGCAGCATGGGCCTGTGGTGTTCCCCGCTGTCCACTGAGCAGCGGCTCCTGGTCAAGGTAGGCCTCAAACAGGGCATCTGTTTCTGCCTTGGTGAAGTTAGGCCTCCTCTTCCTCCCATGTCTCTGTTTCTCTTCCTCCACCTCACGATCACTCATTCTTTATCCTGTGGGAATGACAGGTGTTACCTGTGACTGTGTAGTCCATGCATGTCCCAAACACCACAGTCCACACTCCCAAACAGCATGCAACTCACCACAATAGATTGAAATAACAGAATATGGCCACTGCAGCCCAATGTCACATTTTTATAGTGCAACGATGCAGATGAGGCGAGACGCCATTTTAAGTGGATGCTAATGCGGTATCTGCGCCATTGAATGGCTGATTATCTGATTTGCATATGCCAGGTGAATATTGCGCTGTTGCGCTGCGCAGTTGTGTTGAATGTGTTTCAGGCAAGGGCGCATTTCTGTGATATGCGCAGTGGACACTGAACGGGCATGCCCGGGTGCTGATGCCAACACCTGCCGCTGCTGACATGCTGTGTGTGGGAGGCAATGCAGGGCACGGCCACCATTGTGCCAGTAGCGCCGCTCGCGCTTGTTCACATGTATGGCGTCTGGCACTGGGGCGCCATAGGCACACTGGGGCCACAGCGGGTAGGCCACTACAGGAAGTGGCACAGGGCACCCTACGCGCTGCCACGGGTGAGTACCAATTGCGCCAGTGGCGGTCCATCGCAAGAGACCCCTAACCCTGTGCTGACCTTTGCCCCTAGGCACCATGCGTCCGCATGGGTTCACCTCTATCGCGCTGTTTAGTGACAGCGCAATGGGGAATGACAGCACAGTACCGCGCAGTATCCGCACGTGGCGAACGTGCACTACAGAGTGCCATTTTGACACCAAAACAGTACAGGATGGCACGGAGACGGGCACCCATCTGGAGCAAACTGAAATTGGCCAGTCTGGTCCAGTTATTGGAGCCCCATGCCACTGCCCCATTTGGGGAGGCACCCCTGGACAGGGCCAGGAGTGCGGTGTGAGAGGAGGTGGCGGTGGCCCTGGAGGAGGCCACAGGCATGGAGAGTACCGCAGAGCAGTGCAGGCACCGCTGTGGTGACCTGCAGTGCTGGGACCCAGGAAGGCTTGCCAGCCTGCGGGCACATGCCAGGAGGGGCACAGTGCCATGGCCAGGTAGGTGCCCCATCCATACACTGTTAATGTCCATACACGTATCATGGTGGCATGTGTCCAGCACATGGGGGAGGCCATCCAGTGTTGGCCGTGGTGGTGGTATCGGGTGAGGGGAGGGATGGGTATGGCTGTGTGATTGCACACACATGGGGCGGGGAGACCTTGCTACCGGATTGTACTGATGTTCCTCTCCATATTTGCACCCTAGGCCCAGAGGAGCTGGCGGGCAAGGGAGAGGAGGCTGCACCGTGATGAACAGCAGACTGAGAGGCGGCGGATAAGACAGGCACAGGGACCAGCCTGATGATGGTGAGTGCCTTACATCCATGATTACTATTGTGCGTGTGTAACAGAGCGAGCAGCGGGGCATGGCCACCATCCATTGACACCACTGCCATGCATGCAACTTGTTACAGTCAGCACTGTCCAGTGGCACTGCATGTCTGGGAGTCGTCGATGGTGGTCCATCGTGCACGGGTACATGGCTGTACCACTGCCTTAAGCACACAGCATAGCCATGTCACTGAACAGCCACAGTGGTGCTGTGCAGGACTTGGCTGGTGGGTGTGTGCAGCGGTCTGCGTGGCTGTGTGCACCTGGGTGGGCAGGTCATGTGGACGCGATCACTGTGGGTGGTCACGCACCATCACAGAGGCATGTCCCACGGCCGTATGCCATGCACAGTGGGTGGGCTGCATGGGGCTGTGCATTCACACCTATTGACTCTGCTCCCTTGTCCTAGGTGGACGACAGCTGCATGACATCAGAGTGGCACTGCTGGAGATCCTTCAGGTTGCCAGGGCATCACTGGAAATACTAGAACGGATCGACAGGCTGGGTGTCAGACGGCTCATGGCGGGAGGAGCAGCTGAGCGGAGTTGGCTCCCCGCTGAGCTTAGCGGATGCCCCTGATTTCTCCCTCACCCCCTGGACACACCCTCACGCCCTCCTTCCTCTACCGTTGTTCACCCTGCCCCTTACCCACCCCCACCTTGTTTGTGGCCCTCCCCCCAAACCTTTGTAAATAGTTGTATATAGTTTTGTTTTCTGTTTTTAAATACATTTCCTTTGATATGCCTACTGTGGTGGTCTCTGATTTGTAGCGGGCTATAGGTGCTCAGCTGCAGTGGTGTGCATGGCGTCAGGGGTGGAGCAGTCATGTGCGTGTGTGTGTGTCCGTGGGGAGGTGAGTATGGTGTGGAAGTGGCTATCAGTCACTGTCTGTGGTCTGTGTGTTGTTCCCTGTACACTGGATGACTGTGTGCAGTGGCCCACGGTGCATGCTCTGTGTCCATGGTGCACCTGTCAGACCGTCCATGGCCTGTGCAGCTGACACCCTTGCATGTCTGTGACCTGCATGGTCCGCTGGCACGTCAGTGGTGGCTGTCCATGCTGGACAGCCACTGTACCCGGCACAATGCTGGGTTGCCTCCTGTCACTGGTGTGGTGCATGTCTGCTTCGGGTGACACTGTGGCATCCACTGTTGTTGTCCCACCTCCATGCTGTCGCTTGTGTGTGTTGCAGGGGATGTGCACCACTGTCTGTCACTTGTGTTCTGGGCACATGCTGGTGCCATAGAGGGGTGCTGGCCATGTGTACACTGTTTCCGTGGCCACACGCTGGGGGCTTGCTGCCCCACTACTGTGTCCCTGTGTTGGTGTGCCCTTGGCATGGGTGGTGTTTGTCCATGCACTGTGTTGCATCCTGTGTGGTGCATGCTTCCATGCACCACTGTGGGTGTTCCGCTGGCTGTTGTGGCCAGTGCTGGGTTAGGATGTGTCCTTGGGAGGGTGTGCAGGGTGCTGTACCACTGGTGGTGGGGTCCAGGGCATGCCATGTCACGTGTGGGGTACCTCGTGTGCCGAAGCATGGTTGGTCTCTCAGCTGTACCTCGGGGGCGTGCGTGGTGGCACTGTGTATGCAGTCGTTGCATCGCTGTGTGCTGCCACCCGCTGACGGGTGCTCATGGTGGGGCTGTCTTGCATGGTTCTGTGGTGCACAGGGTTGCATTATCACAGTGGGGGTGGTGGCATGCATGGGGTGTCCTGCATTGGTGGATGCTGCTCCTGGGCAGGGTGTCTGGGGATCACAGTGCAGGGTGTGCTCTGCATTGGTGGGATGGTGTGGCACGGGGTGGTCGGCCCTCCTTGTGTGCCAGTCACAGCTTGCCAGGGGGTGTGTTGTGGCACCATGTACCGGCTGTGGGTTTGTTGCTGGTATCCATGGGCTGGTGGTTATTCCGGCTCTCCACCGGTTGTGCAGTGCATGGGGTGTGGGGGCGATGTCTGTTCTGCTGTGTGCTCCTCTGCCCATCTGTGGCACGGGTGGTGGGCCCCTGCATCCTGTCCCTGCGCATCTCTGGTTGTGCTGTTGCACTGCTGCCCTGCTCCACAGGGCATCCCTGGTTGCGCTATGGCACATCTGAACTGCTCTACTGAACATCCCTGCTTACGCTATGGCGCATCTGGACTGCACAACTGCACATCCCTGGTTGCGCTATGGTGCAGTTGGAGTGATATTCAGTCATGTGCCGCGGGCGCATCTTGACCTGTGCAGTTTTTGAATGTCGCACTTCTTGCACATGGGTGCAGTGGACTTGCGCTTGCTCCTGCTGTTGCGCACTTTTTGGGCGCAGTTTGAATATCTGGGCCCTATTATCCTCTGGTGAAGCCCCTGAAGAAAGGGGTAAAATGTAAGGAGGTGATGGTTATGCCACTACCTAAAGATTCTGTTGTTTGCTACACTGGTTTAAACAGCAAAATGGCACAATAAAATGGATTTTTTCTCAAAGAAACTGCCTATTAGTCTTCCTTATCGGAGGGGTGAGTGCTCTTTTTCAGATTGCTCTGTTGAGCTCACACCCTGCACAGGGAGTAAAATTATGTGCTCAGGACCACACAGTGAGCTAGTGACTGTGATGTACGTGTGTGTTGCACCCTTCACAGTATGTGAAAACCAATACCGTAGTCGTACTACTGCTGTGTTAATGCACTCCCTGTTTTGCACATAGGACAGTCGTAGCCACCAGTGGTTAAATTGGAAATGTTTAGGAGATGAATCTGTAATCTCTACATTTGTAGGAGATGGAACTGTCATTTGTGAAGGCAGAACTCTCCAAAGGTGTCAGAGGACATGGAACTGAGTTCCAGTGAGTTCCTGCTCAGTTTAACTTTTTAGCCACAGACATTAAACTTCAGGCAACTAGGTTCACACCACACACATACACTCAGAAGCACATAACTAAAAACTAGAATGCAATGCCAATCAACACTGCCCAGTGCAAGTACATGAATCAGGGCACCATGTTGTGAATGGAAGCCCTCTGCTGTATATAAACAGTATGTGTGAGCAGCGAGACAGGTGAATAATTTTTGGAACTGTGATGTTTTGTACTTCTGTGGTGACTGCAGTCTGTGTTGCAAGGCAGATAACACTACTGGATACATTGCAAATGTTGGGTATAGTGAGAGACAATTTCCTGCACTTTTGGTTGCAGCAGCAAGGTTCACTGATTAGCAGAGGTGATGGTGCTACAAAGTACAGCTGTCTTCAGGGAAAAATACTATTTCAGGTTAGCAAATCAACTGATTGACTGGAACTGACAGGAGCCTGTCACCCAGTTTGGGGAGCATGGGAGCCTGAGTCAAGGCACCCAAGAGCCTGAAACCAGGGTAGTGGAAGGGAGGGCAGGAATTGGGATACTAAAGCCAAGACTGATAGGGATGGGTAGCCAAACGCTGGGGCACTGGGGCAGTAGTGGGTGTGGGTTATCAGGAGCATGAGGCAAGGCTGAATGGGAGGGGAAGCTCTAAAGCTAGAGGCCAGAGATGGGGGATGGGCTTGGAAGCATGCTGCCATGCTGGGGGGTGGGAGCTCAGGTGCCTGAAGCCAGCAATATAGGTACTCTGGAACTAGAGGTCATGTGTGGGGGGGATTAGGAGCCAGAGGTCTGGGTTGGAAGGTTGGAGTCCTATGAGAATAAACATAGGGTTTTGAATGAGGGAGAGATTATGCCCCAGAACTGGAGGTGTTTGACAAACTGCTGCCAGGACTTTGGGTGTACTCAAGAGCCTGCCATCAGGGCTGTGAATGCTGCTGCCAGGGCTTCTTAGTGCTTGAGAGGCTGCTGTCAGGTCTGGGGGCTGTGGAGCCTGTCCCTAGGGTTTACGCTCAGGAGTAGAGGTGGGCAAGTTGCAGCTACCTTGAGCCTAGTGCCTGACTTGGCTCAACCTCTAAGCAATTTAGAGCCAAGGTCAAGCCATTCTGGGTATGATCAAAGCTAGCATTTTGTCAGATGAGCAGTTAGTGCAGTGGCTGAGACTTTCAACTCTTCTTATCCAACTCATGAGGGCACAGTCTTTAATGTAGAGCATGGGGGGCAAAGACTGATAAAAGTCCTGATCATCCTGAGAAATACTGAACCAAGAGGCTGGGGTCTAAGGGCAGCCTGGGCTCCTGGAAGCTATCAGGTTTTAGATGCATTCTGGTGCATTTTGGCTGCTTTTAAAGCTTTCTTTGACTTGCTGCAAACAACAGATATCACTACCAAAATGACTGTCTTTTCGGTTTCCTTTTTAAAATTGGCAATACTCAGACAGTCTCTTGATTAAAACCAAGGAGCAAAAACTGCATACTTCTCCCATCTAGAAAATTCAATGATAAATGCTTAAATTCTGCTATAAAAGCCATGCATTCTTGAACCCCACTACATTTTTGTGGGCAAAACTGTATTAAGTGTCAAGAATGCATGGGATAGGAATAAGGAACCTTAGTGGTAAGGCAAGGGTGGTTAGAGCCGAGATCGGGTAGAGTCTCTAGGGAAAAAATGGGCAGACAAAGTGCACTGAGCAGTCCTTATTGCCGTCAAATTCTATGTTTCTATAAAATGTTCACATTGGTAACTATATTGGGCATAGGGTTTAAATGGGATCTGTAGTTTACACATGCTGTTACGATAAAATGTAGGATTAGGCTGGGACTATTTTATAGATAGGCTACCACACTCATAGCTTCAAATTGAAAGTGAAAATAGGCACGTAATATCCCATCTAGATGAAATATGATATTTCGTCTGGATGAAACACAGAGGGACCAGTTCTATTTGAGGAAGCTAGTAAGTTTTTTTATGTAGCCCTGGCGCTGTATGCCAGTGGGGATACCCCCGATACCCGGCAAGGGCCCGAGTCCTGCTACGGTGTCTATTGGGGTTCGCTCCCAGAGAAAGTTAAAATAACACGGTGCCTCCACCCAGAATAAAGTATCAGTGGGCTAGATATCGGCTTGACACAGCCCTCTGGGATGCTGTGCCTACCCACCTCCCCTACTAACCATTCTGCACACTGTGTCCCCCAGTACCTTGTTCCACCATAAACCATATAATTCAGCAATGAGCGCATGCAATGAAGTTCACCACCACTTCAGATTCAAACAACAAATTTACAGCTTTATTTGGGGGTAAGGAATAGGGAAAGAGATACCTAGATACCGGGTAGCTGTGAAAGCAAGGGAAAAGGTTAGGGTAATAAGCAATGCAAACACATGGGCCCGCAAGCCAGCCTGCCCCCACTGGTACCAGTTCCCCTGTATTGTCCCTAGATGTACTCATTAGTTGCAGGCCTGTTCAGTGCCGTGGGTTGGCAGACTGTTGGGGCCCTGAAATGATGAAGCTTATATTATATTATATTTAAATAGAACCAACTTCCCCTTAAACCCTGCCAGGAACCTGGTCCTGGGTACTCACAGTTAGTTGACCTGTGCACCAGGGAAAATGGAGCTCTTCAAATTTTAGTGCAGCAACACAGAAACAGGCCGGCCAGGATCCCTCCGCCAAGATGGAACTTGCTCAAGGATCTTGCAGCTGGTCACCTTGATTGTAGTTCTGGCCACTTGTCACCTTCAGCCACTTCTGGCCCACTGCAGAGCACTGTGGCAGAACAACACCAGCCCCAGAAGGCCCAGACCTGGGAGTGGCTCCACAGCCCAGCTCCCATAATCAGGGTGCCCTAGCACTGACCTACCAAGACACGTGACCTCCTGACACAGAGTCCCACCTGGGAGAGGTTCGTAAGTTCCCTCCTGGCTCTGGGTGAGGACTCCCTAATGGTGGGGTCATCCTGCAGTCCATGCACTGAGTTCTCAACAAGCAAAGTTTCAGACAGTCGCTCCAATGAAGTCCAGTGCCAAACTGAGTGTGTTCTAGCCTCTATTGCAATCAATGCCAGTGCAATTCAGCAGCAACAGCCCCCTGCACACCAGTCCACCTTCCAGCTTAGCAGTGTCCAGCACTTGTAATCGACTGCAGCAAGACCTCCACGCTCAGCCACTTTAATCAGTTCACTCAGGACGCACACGATTCCTGGCTAGCACCCCAATGACCAGAGATGCTCTGCCTCTTTAGAGAAAATGCAATTACAGTCCACACAAGCAAATGACTTTTCAGCAGCAACTGTAAAAACTCAGATAATCTGTTCAGTCCTTTCATTTAGCTCGATTTCCCAGTGCCACATTTAGTTTCTCCCAGCTCTTATTAAGCAACTTCTCAGTACCTGGAGAAACAGGATCACAGTTCAGTCTCTCACTCTCTTCCCCTTTGCAACTCAGTACTGCAGCCAGCACCTGGGGAATCCTTCAGCAACCACACTCCTCAGATTAGGGCCTGGTAAGCCCTTGAAGTCCAAAATCTGCTTCTGCAGACAGTTCTGACTCATACAGAGTCCAGCCACAGACTGAAGAAATCCCAGTAAGTCCTCACTGTATCAGACAAAATCCCAGCACTCAGGCTGGTTGTTGAAGCCTTTCACTAATCAATATCCATAATGATCAATATTTCCTGCTTGTTCATGATCTAGGTGCCAGAATTAGTCCCTTCCTTTTCCCAGAAGTCCCTCTGTCACAATTTTGGGTGTCTAGATTACTGATTGGCTAAAAAGGGATGGAGTTAAGTGTCACAAACATGTCATCTCCCATTAGTGCATATGAAGTCCATTTCAATTTAAAGCAGTCTCTCCCCTTTCTCAGGCTGCTGCCACCCAACCCATTAAATTATTAACACCAATGCCCCACCAGAATATAGCCTCAACTATCCTTTGTTAAATAAGCCCACTTGCAGGGCTGTAGCCCCAACTGTTTAGCGGTCGCTGACGCCAAAATTATATCCCCAGACAGCAGGCAGCAACCTCATTAATATGTATAGGGTCACTCAATATTCATGAGCTTTCAGTGGCCCATGTTATCTCTGGGCAATTTGGGCTCTTGAGGGTAAATGTCCAAGCCCCTCCAAATCACGGGCCCCAACAACATAAGGGCGACCCTGGGACCAGAGACACACCTCCTGGGCGACTGCACAACCGAGCAGGCACATTAATGCTGCCAGGCTGCGCTATGCGAGGCCAGCCCCAGCTAGGGATGCTGGCAGCCTCATGATCCATGATCCATGCCCATCGGAGCTGGAAGGAGGCAGAACAGCAAGAGGAACAGGAGAAACCACCACCTGCTCAAGGTAAGTTTCAGATGGGGTTACACCTCTTGAAACGCTTTGGTCGTATGGCAAGCGTAAGGAAATAACCAAGAAACACATCAAACATCAATAACATTTCTAACTATACACCTGATTCCTATCTAGCAGGTAATAACCAGAGGAACACTCAAACACAGAACATTATTTACATTTTGTAAATTCTTTTCCTCCTCTGAGCCCTTTTGGCCATGTGAAAAGTGGCACCCCTTCAGATTATCTCACCAGATATTAGGTACTAAAACTTCACAGGGGATACTTCTTTCTCTCAAACCTGTGAGGTACCCTGTTCACCTCCCTCTCCTTCTATGGGTCACCTTTCCCTCTGACCTAGGGGGTTTAGCTTCAACAGGGCACATAACCACCTTCTGTAGGGACCTAGAAGTAATGTACACCCCCTTATATACTACAAACAAAGGTAAGTCTGTTGGAACCCCAGGGGCATCATACGTCAACTTAAGGACAGGCCTTATCATCCTCTCTGTCTTACAAGGGGTCTCCTGAATACCTGCACCTTACCTACCCCTGGTCGGCAATGATCTCCTCATCTTCTTTACCCTCCTCTTGGTCCTCATCTAACTGAGTGAATGACTCTAACACTTTGCCCGCATTAGGCACATCTTTGGGGCATTAACCTGGGCTCCTTCAAAGAGCACAGTTGGATCAATATTCGGTTCCGATGTGGGCCCTTCAAAAGATGCATCTTCCCCCCTCATCTTCCTGATTCTCAGAATCACCCTGCAACCATTCCCTGAGTGTATTTGCAGGGGAGCTGCTCCAGTACCACTCAAGTGGCTCAGCTGGACCAGTATTCAGGTCTGGAGTGGTCCCCCCAAGGGGCACAGCTGGAACAGACTCCTCAGCCCTACCCTGTCTCCTAGGTGTATTCCTTGTCAGGAGTGATCCCTGGAATAACCTGGCCAACTCCCTGGTAGGGTAATGACTGCCTGGGGTCTCATCCTCCTCCCCCTTAGACTCATCTTCAGTATCTCCCTCATCTGAGACCTCCCCACCCTGGGCAGGGCCAGCCCCCATGGCATCACTATCTCTCTGCCTCTGTGTTCTGCGTGCAGCAGCTCGAGTGATGGGAGTGATGAGCTTCTTCTGCATTCACTACTTTATCACCAATAGGCAGCAAATGGTTACGGTAAATAACCTTGTGCTCCCGAGTCTCTCCTTCAGGCCGAATCATGTACACCGGCAGGCCTGCAAGTTTCTCCACTACAACATATTTCATTTATTTATTTAAATTTTGGTAACCGGGTAGGCCCGCTGAGACCAATAATAGTCCCTTTTTCAGGGGCGAACCAGGGTTAATTACAACAATGGTACAACAGGATATACTGTTACATTAAGTTCAACAACATACAGTTAGATTATACTTCATACAAGGAGACAGTCATTAGGCATACAGAAATACTGGGGACTATTATCAGTTCTTTGTCATACACGTTAGGTGAGATCAGCAATCATAATCAAACATCAGACAAGCAACAGGAATGAAGTGTGAAGTTCAGCGATTACAAGTGCATTGGTTTAATCCCTGCAAGTGCGTTTAAGTCCTTTTAAACCCCCTGAGGGATTCACATTCCTGGAGTTTGGGTGAAAGTGAGTTCCATATGGGAGGAATGAGGGTTGAGAAGGCCCTGGACCCTTGGGAGAACAGTGTCCGGGGAACCTTGAGAAGCTGTCTGTTTGATGACCTTAGAGTCCTATTATTAGTTTTAGGTTGAAGTAACTCAGCCAGGCTAGGTGGAGCAGAGGTCAATCTGAGTTTGTAGGCTAGGCATAGAGAGGAGTAGCGTAGTCTACCTTCCAGGTGGGCCATTTTGGGCTTACAGGATCTGGCAATGGTGTTCTCTTTGGGCGCCCCTACAGCAAATTTCCGATCCGGTGGTACAGTGTCTTAAGTTTATTTATCTCAGTACTTTTAGCAGACAGAAGTACAGGAGAGCCGTACAGTAGTTTTGTTAGCGAGGTACCATGGGCAATCTTAGCTCGTGACCCCAGGGTAAGGTAGGGGCTGAATCGTACAGGAGAGCTATCTTTGGTTCAGTGTTTTGGATAGGTGATCTATGTGAGCCCTTGAAGTTGAGTTCGGTCAATGGTGAGCCCTAGGTGTGTTAGTGAATCTACTACCACCACCTTTTCCCCAGACAAGAGGGAGAGGTTGAGTGTATCTGATCGGTTGGGTGCTATATTTTGGGCCCGAACAGCATCCCTTGGTTTTTGCAGTTCAATAGAAGTTGGGGTATCTCCCCAACTGTCGGCTATCTTGTGCTTTCCTGGTATGCCCAGCTGGCATAGTAGCACTCTAGCTCTCACTTCTAGATCTTGAGCCCACACTTTCTTGTCATAACGCTCTTTTTGCCTGGTCTCTTTTAGTGGCCATCTCAGAAGTGAGCTGGAATGCATCATCCAGTTGTTGTCTCAGAGTTTTCATACTGCAGATATTCTCCTGCTCCCAGTCCATCTGAAGAGACTCCATAACACAGTTTTACGTGTAAATGGACTTCTCTCCCAAACATGAGCTGGTAGGGAGAGAATCCCACAATATCATTTTGTGTGCAGTTGTATGCATGGACCAGAGCGCTCACCGCTGGCTCCATGTAGCTTGTCCTGGGATCCAAGGTGCCCAACATGTCTAACAAAGTCCTGTTGAATCTTTCAGGTTGGGGTCACCTTGGGAATGGTAAGGTCGTCTGGACTTCCTGATCCCCCACAGCAACAATAACTCTTTGATGAGTTGGCTCTCAAAATCATGGCCCTGTTCCAAGTGGATCCTTGGGGTGGGGGGCCATAGTGCATGAAAAAGTTCTCCACCAATATCTTGGCCACGGTGGAAGCTCACTGATCCTTGGTGGGGTAGGCTTGAGCATACCAGGTGAAATGGTCTATAACCACCAATACATTGGAGATATTGCATGAGTCAGGCTCCAGTGTAAGGAAGTCTATGCATACCAGCTCCATCTGGCCACTAGTTTTGATGTTGACTAATGGAGCAGCCCTCTGGGGAAGTGCTTTGCATTTTATACACCTCATGTAGCTCTTGCAATATGCCTCTACATCTGCCCCCATCTTTGGCCAATAAAATCGACTCTTAACCAGGTCCAAAGTGCATTCAGCTCCCAAGTGCCCCATATCATCAGTAGGGCCTTCAACACAGTCTTGACATGTTTCTTCAGGAGTACCAGTTGCTATTCTGGGTTACCCTGCTGATCCTGGGTCTCTTGGTACAACAACCCCTTTAAACACAGTTTAGGCCATTCACGTAACAACAACTGAGCCTGAGGAATGATGGTGTCCACTTGTTCTTGGCTCCCCTGCCATTTCAACACTTGCACAATCTGCCCGGTGACTGGGCTGGCCCTCAGATCCCGCTGCAGGTCTTGAGTGGTCAGTTGCGGAAGGGATCTGACATCTAGGGTGGCCAGCCAGCAGTATGCAACTGGACAAAACCCACAAAACCCCCACCCTCTAACCCCCACCCTTCCTAAAATAATAAAAATGACTTAAACCAGTTTTAGTTCCTAGGAGAAATCAGAGAAGGTGCTCTGGAAATAAAGTTCAGTATAGTAATTTACTCCTTATCAGGAGCAAAGTCCAAAAAAGTCACTGTAATGTGAAGTCCAGTACAGTCTCCGACATATAGTAACAGGTATCCACTGTAAGCTCACACCAAGCTGTGGACAGTCACCAAAGTGGGGCTATGCTCTCACCACAGACTCCCAGATGTTAAACAATACAGGTACTGCACAGTTAATAAATTGCTTAAAACAGGAGAAAGAGTACTGGAGGAGATGTTTCAAAACATTCTCTACCCGGAGACAAGGTAGCTAGAGTAAAAGAACTTAAGTGCTTAGGGAGGTGGAGTAGCTAGAAAGGGTGAGTGTGGGGTGGGCTGGGTAGGAGAATCGAGGGAGTAAGAGAAGGTTGAGGCAGTTAGTAGGTGACATAGGTCACTGGACCAGGAAGGAAAGCAACGGTAGCGGGGAGAAAAAAAAAGTGGGGGAAGAGATGAAACAGTGCAATAAATTAGGGTTGTGACAGGGGAGAGGGTGGGGAGGTAGGTAAACATGAACAGGGCATGAGAGATAATGGAGGTGGGTGTGGGGGGGGGAGATTGCTAGATGCTGAAAATATAAAGGCAGTTTACAAGTGATTACCCTGCCAAAGCTGTCTGTACGGTTAGGAGTGACAGTTGCATGTTTCATTCAGGGAGCGATTTAGCAGGGATTTAAAGATGAGTAACCCACTTATCTGAGTAAGTCTTAGAGACGTCTGTAGGGCAGAAATATGGAGTATGCTATAGCAGCCCACATCCACAACCCCCCCCCTCCCCAATACAACACATAAGATAAAAGCGGTGGGAATAAAGGCGATCACCTCTAATATCAGAGGGGAGGGGGGACTTAGAGAATGTATTAAACCAGAAGGAACAGGAGTGGCTATTCGGCTTGGTACATTGAAAAATGGGGCTAATTTGAAATTAGCCCATTTTTAAAAACGGGAACATATTGAATACTTATAATGTATTCTGTAACCTCCCTTATGCTGTAATAATAAACATGAAAAAGTCAGAATTAAATATTTATCTGACTAGAAATATCATTATGCAAACTGAGTTTAAGAAATAGACTTCTTGGCATAGTGAAATAGTTCTTTCTTTTACAGGGTCATTTTATAGGGATTCAATTTGAATTTTGAATCAAGAATAAGGAAACTGGTGGACTAGGACTGTTCACCTTGTCTTTTTATTATCTTAACAATTTATGTTGTGATGGGAAGTACGCTCATTAAAATGATATCATACTACTGCACTTTTTGATTGGTGCATGTATTGTATAAATAATCACATGATAAAACACCTATTATCCTCTCGCGAAGCCCTTGAGGAAAGGGGTAAAACATAAGGAGGTGATGGTTATGCCACTGCCTAAAGATTCTGTTGTTTGCTACACTGGTGGAAACACCAAAATTGAACAATAAAATGAATTTTTCCTGAAGAAATTGCCTACTAGTGTTCCTTATTGGAGGGGTAAGTGCTCTTTTTCAAATTGCTCTGTTAAACTCACACACTACACAGGGAGTAAAGTGGTGTTCAGGACTACACAGTGAGCTAGTGGCTGTGATGTACGGGTGTGTTACACCATTCACAGTATGTGAAAACCAATACCGCAGTCGTACTACTGCTCTGTTATGGCACTCCCTGTTTTGCACATAGGATGGTCCTAGCCACCAGTGGTTAAATCTGAACAGTTTAGGAGGTGAATCTGTAATCTCTACATTTGTAGGCGGTGGAACTGTCTTTCGTGAGGGAGGAGGAACTTCCAAAGGTGTCAGAGGACATGGAACTGAGTTCCAGTGAGTTTCTGCTCAGTTTAACTTGTTAGCCACAGACATTAAACTTCAGGCAACTAGGTTCACACCACACATACACTCAGACACATAACAAAAAAAAAAAACTAGAATGGCAATCATCAACACTGCCGTGCAAGTACATGAATTGGGACAGCATGTTGTGAATAGAAGCCTCTGCTGTACATTTATTTTATTTATTGGGAACTCGAATTACAAACCTTTGAGCCAAGAGCTCATTTACAAAGGATCTTCCCAACACTTAAGGAGATACATTTTGCTGCAACAGCATAATTACAGTAGACAAATTGACACTGGGGTTGTACTACTAACATAGAGTTTACATAGGAAGGGGTAGCAAATACATTTACGGTTTACACAAGTCAAAACATGAATGAAGCAGCTGGTACCATTGTCAATTTCCCAGTGGGAGTGCAATGTGCAGCCATCTGAGAGAAGTTAAGTGCAGAGAGACAAGTTAGGGGTTTGGCAAGTGCAGGTAGGTGAGGGGAAGTGGGGAGGAAGAGGTCAGGAAAATGGGCTAGAGGTAGTGTGGGTGTACAGAGGCAGGTGGAGGGAAGGGAGTAGGGAGGGCAGAGGAAGTGAACAGGGACCGGGCAGGAGGTAGTGTGGGTGAACTGGACAGAGGGCAGGTGGGTGGGGTACAGAGGGGTACGGACAAAGAACAAGTGGGGGTTGGTAGGGAGTGGGGGAAGGGGTGGGAGGAGGGGAGTAGGTGCAACCCAGCCAGAGCAAGTGGGTAGTTGAGTGGTGGGCTGGATGCTGGGATTACGTTTGACACAGGCAGTGGACTGGAGGAGAGATGGACTTACGGAGTTCGGATTTTAAGTGCCCTAGGCGTTGAAAGCTGGTGATTGTGTTTGGAAGCTCATTTAACTGGGTGGGAGCCTATACCATAAAGGCACATCTCCCCTGGGCTGATTTCCTGAAGGGAACAGCTAAGGCATGCCTGGAGACGCTTCTTGTGGCATGCTCACCTGGGGCAGGTCTGAATAACGCTTGCAGGGAGACATGTGCCAGTCCCAGTAGGGCCTTCTTTCCTAGTAAGCAGGTCTGGAGCTTTATTCTATCCTGGAGGGGAAGCACCAAGTTTGATCGACAGTAAACCTGTTGACCACCCGCACAGCAACGGCACAATACCAATGCGGGTATTGTGCTGCCCAAGCCCCTAGTGTTTTCTGTGGCGGGCTGTGCCCCCACACCCTCCATGTGCATGGGCCTGCCCTCCACACCCCCAGACTTTAGGATTCTCAACTCCAGGTCGGAGTTGGTCCAAGGAGGGGCAGGACATGAGGAAAGCGAAACACGAAACGGACCATTACAGCGACTGTCGCTAGTGGTAATTTTCTGTGTTTCGCTGTCGGGTGTCAGGCAAGGGGCTCACCTCTGGAGGGGAGCCACTTTGTTCTTATGTAGATCTCACAGGTGTGTGTGGATGCGATCCACATCCAGGAAAAATCTGCATGCTTTACTGAGGGTAAGGTGGACTTTGTGTAGGCTAGTGTCCATGGCAGCACCATAAATCACGTTTCCATAATCCAGGATTGGCAGGATTGTGCCATTGACCACCTGGAGCCTGGCTTCAGGGGTGAGGCAGCAGTGGAGTCTGTAGAGTGTCCCCAACTTCCTGTTTGCAGCCATAGTGATATTACTTAAGTATACATCAAAAGAAAGGGACTCATCAATTGTGACCCCCAGGTACCAGAAAAAGTGAACCTGTTCAAGGGTGGAGTCCATATTGAGTTCTACTTTAAATGGTGTGGTGGAGTTCCTCTTCGGCGACTGGTAAAGAGCATTGTCTTAGTCTTTTACTATTGAGTACTAGGAGGCTGGTGTTAAGCCATTCCTGTAGCAGGTTGAAGTTGTACTGTAGGTTCCTGGTCAGCGTATCTTGGCAGGAGCCTCTAAGGATTAGCACTGTGTCATCTGTATAGAGCAGGACTTTGGCAGAGGGGCAGGCAGCTGGGAGGTCATTTACTAAGAGGCTAAATAGGAGGGGCCCAGTGTGGACCCTTGCGGGATCCCAACCATGACTTGCCTGGCCTCTGAGATGGTACCATTAATTTTTACCTTCTGTGAGTGCTCAGACAGATAGCTAGAGAACCACCCAACTGTGTCCATGACAACCCAATGCAGGTTAACCTGTGGAACAGCAGCTTGTGATCCACAAGGTCAAATGCATTGGATAGGTCAATATAGATTGCTCCAGCTAATTGTCCTTGGTCTAGTGCCTCGTGGACATAGCCTGTGAATTCAGTGAGGGTCCTGTTGGTACTGTGCCACTTACGGAACCCATGTTGTTGCAGGCTGAAGAGGTTGTATTTGTGTAGGTGGGCAGAGAGCTGGTCTGCAATGATTTTTTTCCAGCGCTTTGGAGAGAGGAGACAGGATGGAGATGGGCCTGTAACTGGACACAAGCGAGCAATCCCCTCATTTTAGAACCGGAGTGACCAGGGCAGTTCTCCAGGTAGATGGGAAGGCTGACATCCGAAGTGACATATTAAAAAGCTTAGTGATAGGTACAACCACCCATCCTTGTTTTACCCAGCACTCTTGCAAGGTATTTAGCAGTCTGCTTGGTGGTCACCTGCCGAAAGTAGAATTTTGGGCTGGTGCTAGGAAGGAGGCAGGTGTTCAGCTCGGTGTTTTGTCCTTGTGAGCAGTTGTTTTAGGTAGTATGACTGCACTGTAGTCAGTAAATGCCTCATTTAAAATACTGTCTGTGGTAAATCAACCATGACTTTGTCACTGTGGTGGAGCATGGTTGGTGGGGACCTGTCACAAGTCCCTACGAGGTCCTTGATGGTAGCCTAGAATTTTTTGCCATCTTTCAGGCACTGGGACTGCTGATTTCTGTGGTGGGAGGCCTTGGCTTGCCGTATTGCCCATGTGCACCTATTTCTAGCAGCTTTGTAATTTTGGACATTCTCTACTATCCCTGATACCCTTGCCCGGTGCCACAGTAGATCAATGTTCCCACATCAAACCAAGGACTTGGGGGGGTGATCCAGTCCATGCACCTCCCTTTTATCATTCTCTTATGAAAGGGGGCACACTTGTCTACAGCTGAGTTAAACTGATCGAGGAAGAGCTGGAGGGCTGCATCAACAGAGGGACAGGTATCCAGGATGCTCCAGTCTGTGTTGGCCAGGTGTTTCTTGAAGGCGGCCATAGAGCAATTTCTGATGACTCTGTTCCTCACCAGCCTGGGGGTAGTTTTGGCAGTGGAGGACCATTCACATAGGACAGGGAGTGGTCACTCAGCACATCTGGGAGCACCTGGACATTGGTAATTCTCTCAGGTGGGAGGTCAGTACCCAGTCAATCAGGGTACTTGTTCCTGTTCTGTAGTTGGTACTTGTGCAACTCTGACCACCCTGTTAGGCATAGTCCAGTAATCCGGTTCCTGTGTGAGAAACTGGAGCTGTCTAGCCAGTTAGAATTGAACTCACCTAGCATAATAGTTTCCTTATTGTGACTTGCTTGGGTATAGAGGTTGGCAAAATCATTTAGCTCCATTTGCTGGCATCCAGGTGGAATGTATATGGAAATGACAATCAGCCCTTTCTTCCCTTGCCGATGAGGATTTTTACTGCAAGGCATTCACAGTCATTGTTGGCAGCAGGCAGTTGGACTTTGTGGCACTGGAGATGGTTGCGTGGTGTAGATTAGGCATCCACCCCTTCTGACCATGCGATCAAGCCTATACAAGTTGTACCCAGGCAGGAGATTGCCGTGTCAGCAGTTCTGAGCGTGAGCCAGGTTTCGTCAGCACAATAACGCCAGGCTGCACAAGTGCCACCCAGGCTTCAAACTGAGTGAGCTTTGCAAGCAGGCTGCCAATGTTTAACAACACAATCCTCAACCTCCCTGTGGGTGGGTGGCTGGAGTCTAGGTGTTGGCAGGCATAGGAGCCAGGGTTGGGGCAAACATTTCCAAGATCAGTAATAGGATCAGGTGAGCATCCTAGATAATTTAGGAAAAGGCAGGTTGTACTTGCTCTCCAGTGTCTGTGCCTTGTGTTTTGTTGGAGGGTGCAAAGGCTGTTAAGCAGTCCTGGGTATAGGCACAATGTCGTGTTGAGTCCTGGGGGCTGTGGTACCTGGCATGGGGTAGGGGGACAATCAAATAGCTGGGTGTTACTGCAGGTCTCCCACTGGGCTGAAGGACTCTTTTCTGCAAGTACACAGCCTTGCTACATAAACAGTATGTGTGAGCAGCGAGACTAGTGAATAATTTTTCGGAACTGTGATGTTTTATACTTCTGTGGTGACTGCAGTCTGCATTGCAAGGCAGATAACACTGCTGGATACATTGCAAATGTTGGGGGTATAGTGAGAGCTAATTTCCTGCACTTTTTTTGGTTGCAGCAGCAGGGTTCACTGATTAGAAGGGGTGACGGTGCTACAAAAGTACAGCTGTCTTCAGGGAAAAATACTATTTCAGGTTAGCAAATCCACTGATTAACTGGAACTGACAGGAGCCTGTCACCCAGTTTGGGGGAGCATGGGAGCCTGAATCTAGGCACCCAATAACCTGAAACCAGGGCAGTGGAAGGGAGGGCAGGAATCAGGATACTAAAGCCAAGACTTATGGGAATGGGTAGCCAAACGCTGGGTCAGTGGGCAGTATTGGGGGTGGGTTATCAGGAGCGTGAGGCAAGGCTGAATGGGAGGGGCTCTTAAGCTAGAGGCCAGAGATGGGGTGGGCTTGGAAGCATGCTGCCATGCTGGGGGGCTCAGGTGCCTGAAGCCAGCAATATAGGGATTCTGGAACTAGAGACCATGTGTGGGGGGATTAGGGCCAGAAGCCTGGGTTGGAGGGTTGGAGGCCTATGAGAATAAACATAGGGTTTTGAATGAGGGAGAGAATTATGCCCCCAGAACTGGAGGTGTTCGACAACCTGCTGCCGGGGCTTTGTGTGTGTTTGAGAGCCCGACATCAGGGCTGTGAAGGCTGCTGCCAGGGCTTCTTAGTGCTTGAGAGTCTGCTGTCAGGGCTGGGGAGGGAGGGAGGCTATGAAGCCTGCCACTAGGGCTTATGCTCAGGCGTAGAGGTGGGCAAGTTGCAGCTATCTTGAGCCTAGTGCCTGGCTTTGCTCAACCTCTAAGCAATTTAGAGCCAAGGTCAAGCCATTCTGGGTATGATCAAAGCAAGCATTTTTGTCAGCTGAGCAGTTAGTGCAGTGGCTGAGACCTTCAACTCTTCTTATCCAACTGACAAGGGGCACAGTCATTAATGTAGAACCCTGCCTGGTGCACAGGGGTGTAGCTAGCTTTGTGACGGGGCGGGGGGGCAAAGACTGATAAAAGTCTTGGACATCCCAAGAAATATTAAACCAATAGGCTAGGGGTCTGGTGGCCACTTGGGCCCCTGGAAGCTATCAAGCTTTAGATGCATTCTGGTGCATTTTGGGGTCTCTTTGAATGTTTTTGGCTGCTTTTAAAGCTTTTGACTTGTTGCAAACAATAGATATCACTACCAAAATTACTATCTTTCGGTTTCCTTTTAAAATTGGCAATACTGGACAGTCTCTGATTAAAACCAAGGAGCAAAAACTGCATACTTCTCCCATCTAGAACATTCAACTATAAATACTTAAATTCAGCTATAGTTATGTATTTGAACCCCACAACAGTTTTTTTGTGGGGCAAAACTGTAGTGGGGTTCAAGAATGCATAGGATAGGAATAAGGGAACCTTAGTGGTGAGACAAGGGGGGTTAGAGCTGGAGATCAGTTAGAGTCTATAGGGAAAAAATGGGCAGACAAGGTAGGCCGAGCAGTCCTTATCTGCCGTCAAATTCTGTTTCTATAAAATGTTCACATTGGTAACCATATTGGGCATAGGGTTTAAATGGGATCTGTAGTTTACTACATGCTGTTACAATAAAATGTAGGATTAGGCTGGGACTATTTTATAGATAGGCTACCACACTCATAGCTTCAAACTGAAAGTGAAAACAGGCACGTAATATCCCGCCTAGATGAAATATCGATATAGTGTATGGTGGAACCTTATTATGTCCCAAATTCGTTGAAAGACAACCTTGTTGTACTAACGATGGGATTAATCTTGCTGTTATACCTTCTTGAGTACACTACATCGATGGTACAACAGCAGCCAACCTACTTGCTCATAATGACGCCAGGTAAAGCACCACACTTCGGAATCGGCTGTGCCAGTAAGTCGGGACCTGGGGAGGAGGAAGATAGACTGGAGTAAGGGAAATGGAAACAGTACTTAGTCTGTTTTTTTTCAGGGGTCCGCTTAGTCTGTGTGATCGGAGACCAGGACAGAGTGTGACTCCTTGGGGGTTGAAACTTAAGCACGCTTTTTCATTGTAGACAAGGAACTAAAAAGTAAACGCTCCAGGAGGTGAATCCTCCTTGTACTGTGCCCATACACTATATAAGACATTGGATGGGCATTTGTAACTAAGAAGGCTGACCACTTCTCGAGCCTGCCATTACATGGTAAGCCTCTCGAGCTTCGGCTTCCTCGAGGTTTACTTCTGCTGTCATGGCAACCTCTTGAAGTGACTACAGCCTTGTTGTTACCTGATGCCCACCCATTATCCTCTATATTTCATCTTGATGAAACATAGAGGGACCAGTTCTATTTGAGAAAGCTAGTAAGTCTCTTTTTTTTTAATTGAAAAAGAGGCTCACATGGTATTATATACAATACTGCACCCCCCCCCATGTAGAAAACAAGATGTTTCTCACACCGCAGAGGGCAGTGACGTCAGCATTCAAGCTTCGTTCTTGTGCTGTATGATGTCACTGCTCCTCCTCAGTGTGAGAACCAGCTTGTTATCCACACTTGGGGATGCAGTATTCTCTATGTCTATCTCTCATCTCAAATAAAATGGTAGCTAGCAAGAGCAAGGCAGAGAGTCCTATGCAGCAGCAACCAATTATTCCCTGACCACAGGCCACAGATGCCTGGCTAAAAAAAAAAATTTTGCAGTATCAATAATACGTAATCCTAATGAAGGCCAGAGGCCACCATCAGCTACAGGCTATCGGTGACCTCTGGACTCTGGCATTCGTTATAATTATGTATTATTCATAATCAGGGACAGTTGAGAGGTATGGGCAGAAGCTAAGTTTAATTGTACAGTCTGCCTGGTATAGCCAGTGGTGTATTATACAGTCCCCTGATTATCACTCCCACGTCCCACCGACCTGATCTCAAGGGCTCCCAGAGATCTCCCGCTCTGACTGTCCTGGCGGACAGCCAAAACACACAGATCTCTGTTTCACTCATTAACTGTCTCAGCAGCTGGCTGACAGGAAACTCATTACCATTCACTGACAGCCCTGGCAAACGGCCTCACAGGGATCTCTTTCTCTCTCTTGCCTCCATCACTAGTAGAGGAAAATATAAATAAACTAAAAAGAAAATCAGCATTAAACACATGCAATTAAATGGTACAACAGCATCATATATGGGTACATATAAACAACATCAACACAGGACTAAAAACTTGTCACTCCCACGTCCCAGCAATCTGGTCTCAAGACTCCCAGATATCTTCCGAGTCATGTGGGCCACAGCTCCTTAGTTCTCTTTGTTCTTTCTTCAGCTCTGGACAGTACATTTTACCTCGACTCAGCACACTCTAACCATCAGACAGATGGATCCACTCGTTTCCAGCACTGCCCACCATCTTCTCTAGCCTCCAACCCAACTTAACTGATGAAAACTGAGCCAGGCTGTCCCAGTCTTCTCCTCTGACCTGGACATGCACGCATGGGTGGACCACAGACAGCAAGCTTTGGCGATGCCAAAAAAAACACCCACAGTCTATCGACTTGGCGCCAAAACCAGTGAGGTGCCAGTGTGGAGGGCACTATGGTGTGGGGTGGTGGGTTAACATCCTTGTGAGACATCTCTGACGTTAGTGGATCAGGTCATGGTGAGGTCGACCTTGTGTCCACAGAGACACAAGTATGTGGGGAGCCCTCAAAGTCTACGCAGGCAGAGGCAGCGCAGAAAAAAGACAATGCTATGGACTCTGCTCACAAAAGGGCCCCCAGAAACTAAAGGCCCTATGCACGGGCATACTTTGTATGACACTAAATTAGGCCCTGGGTGGGCAATTGGCACAACCCACCCACCTCCATGGCTGTCCTCCATCTAATGCATGGAAGTGCAAGGTGCGCATTTTCTCTGTAATTAAACCAGTGGCCCTCCACCATCTAGTACATGAAAGTGCGAGTCATGCGCTTGCTATAGAAAAACCCACAACCAAGCGCTTAGATGACGGGCAGCTGCTGGTTTAACTATAGAAAAAGTGCCACGCCTTGCACTTTCATGCATTAGATGGTGGCCAGCCCGTGGAAGCTGGTAGTAAGTTGTTCTGTTTGCCCACCTTGTGGACCTAAAAGCAAATTCAAAGGACCGGGCTGGCACTCTGCTGGGACTGGCAAAAGGCCCGGATTCTTAAGGAGTATGTCTCTGGGGGAGGTGGAGCCTGCCTCCCATCTAGCTACGCTACTGCTACTGCAGCCGTGGCTTTACCTGTGATTGGCTCTAAATGAAGAATTGCTGGCTTGCTCACCTCTATTCAGGAGCCTTCTGCCAGGGCTGGGGGATCAAGAGCTGTTGTCCTGAGGATATGGCAATGGAGGCTCAGAAGCTTGTGGGCAGGGCTTGAAGGAGACTCTGGAGCCTGCCACCAGGTCTAGGGGAGCAGCTACAGGTACCTGCAACAATGGCTTGGGGGACATGGGAATACGCTGCCAAGGCTGATATGGGGTGGGCTAGTCAACATATTGGCATGGCTGTGGGGATCTCAGGAGCCTGAGGCTATGACTGAGGGGTGGGAGTTAGAGGCTAGGGATGGTGGGTGGACTTGTGAGCATGCATCTATGGCTGGTGGACTCAGCAGCTCGATGACAGGATGGAGGGCTTGAAGCCAGAGGCCAGGCCAGGTTAAGGGCTCATGAGTTGTCAGGGTGTGATGTCCTTTGGATGAGATGTTAAATCAGTTTCCCATCTGCCTTTGATGGTAGTTGTTCAAGTGGCTGTTTAAGATCCATGGCACTTCTTGAGAAGAGCAAGGGAATTTTCCTGGAGTCCTGGCTAAATTCCCCCTTTCATGAAACTAACACCAACAGCTGAGTGTGGTTTAATTTTACTTGGTTTGCATCTCTCTCCTCTTTGCTATTCTAGTCATTTTTTATGTTTGCTTGCGCATGCGCAAGAAACATGATGTGGCAGCTTAGGAGAGAAGTGGGTTGTGGAGGTGCGGCACTGTGGCAGTCAATGCAGGCACTGTATTTGTGGGCTTGGCACTGTTCACCCAGTGCAGGCCCAGTGTCATGATGACACTGGTTCTGCATAAGTGCCACCAAGTTGAAATGATTTGGCCGCTGCAATGAGGGGCCGCCTCGTCATTGCAATGTCAGCCATCCCTCTGCAATAAGGGAGTGACCCGTCATTGCAGGGCGATACCTTGCCAGGTGTAGCATGTCCATAAACATGGCAGCAGAGGGAAAGACGATTGACTGGGGTGCCCAATCCCCCTGTTGGCATTCCCCCAGCCCAGTTAATTTTCTGACAGGGGAGACCACTCCCTGTCAGCATAATGCCCCCACTCATTTGTTGTGTGTCGAAGGGGGTGCCCAATCCCCCTCGGCATCATGCCAACCCCAAACAGTCATTCTTTGCCAACAGGGGGCCCAATCTTCATTGGTTTAAGTCCCCCCACCCAAAAAAGGCAGGTGGTACACTGGGAGCCCACCCAGTGTGCCAAAAGAGCAAAAAAAAAAAAACTTTCCAACGCTTTTTTTTTTTCTGTAACTGAAAGAAAGGAAATGGTCCCACGCTGGTCAGGTCCCTCTCCCATCCCGCACCCACCCACTACGCATCCTACCTCCCCACACCCCTTACTTACCTCCAGAGCCTGGTGCGATGATCTTCGTGGACCGGGAACACGCCTGCACTCTTCAGCCGACTGCAAACTGAAGAAATGCCGGTAAGCTGTATAATGGCATAAATAGGGTTTTTTCAACTTTAGTGCATAGCTCGTGCATTTTTGGGAACAGTGGCACCACATTTTCAACATGGGGTAATTGGGACCCCTCCTCACAAATTCAGTCACTGTCATGGCGTTATTCCATCCCAAAAGGTGATTTCGAGGTCACTGCACGGAATCACCTTTCAGGACCAATTAATGAAACGACAGTGCCGCTGTTCATGAGATGGGCTCTCAAAAGCCTATATTGCAAATCTGGTGAAAAAATCCAAATAATGACTATTTTATGAGCGTGTTACGCAGTTTCCACGCACGCCATAACTTCATTGCTTTTGTAATATTTTACTCCAGATTTTCAACATTGGCATTTTTCCACACCTCCTTATGAATAGTACAGCTGTCATTTTTCACATCCTTGCTGAAATGTGTTTTCGCACTTCTGGTGCAGATTAGGGCGGTTGCTGTGGGAAATCAGCGTTCAGGACACATTAAGAAAATCACAGTGACACTGTTCATGAGCAGAGGTCCTAAAATACCTATTTTGAAAATTTGGTGATGAAAGTCCATAAAATGACTGTTAGTGCATGTGTTGCGCAGTTTCCACGCACCCTTGTAACTTCGCAAATTTGTAATATTTCCACTCCAAATTTTCAACATTGGCATTTTTTCACACCTCCTTATGAAAAGTACAGCTGTCATTTTTCACATCCTGGCCAAAATGTGTTTTCGCACTTCCGGCATAGAATAGTGCAGTCACTGTGGGAAATCAGTGTTTGGGACAGATTAGGAAAATCACAGTGACTCTGTTTATTAGCAGAGGTCCTAAAATGCCTATGTTGAAAATTTGCTGACAAACGTCTATGAAATGACTGTGTTACGAGCCTGAGTTGTGCAGTATCCATGTACCTTCTTAACTTCGCAAATTTGCAGTATTTTCACTCCAGATTTTCAACATTTGCATTTTTTCAGACCTCCTTATGAACAGTACAGTTGACATTTTTCACACCCTGGCCGAAATGTGTTTTCATACTTCCAGCACACAATAGTGCAGTCGGTGGGAAGTTAGTGGTCAGGACAGATTAAAAAATCACAGTGACATTGTTCATGAGCAGAGGTGCTAAAATGCCTATGTTAAATATTTAGTGACAAAAGTCCATAAAATGACTGTGTTACAAGCGTACGTTGTGCAATTTCCATGCACCCTCGTAATTTCACAAGTTTGTAACATTTTCACTCCAGATTTTCAACATTGGCATTTTTTCACACCTCCTTATGAACAGTACAGCTGTCATTTTTCATAGCCTGCCCGAAATATGCATTTACACATCTGGCGCAGAATAGCACGGTCACTGTGGGAAATTAATGTCCGGGACAGATTAAGAAAATCATAGTGACAGTGTTCATGAGCAGAGGTCACAAAATGCCTATGTTGAAAATTTGGTGAAATACAGTAATTCAACTAAATGACTGTGTTACGTGCATGCATTGTGCAGTTTCCATGTATGCTCAGAAGTGCGAGCATTTTTAAGATTTCCACTTCAGATTTTCAACATTGCCATCCCTTCACATCTCCCTATGGATGGTACAGCTGTCATTCTTCACATCCTGCCCAATCTGTGTTTTCATACATCTGGCTAGAATGGCACGATTGCTGTGGGAACTCAAAGTTTGGGACACATTAACAAAATCACATTGCCACTCTTCATGAGAAGAGGTCCCAAATGCTTTCATGAGGTGGGGCTCATAAAGGCCATATTAAAATTTGTAGTGCAAACACCAACAAATGCCAGGGTGTTAGGGTTTCTAAACCATAATGTCCCACACAGACAGACTGACAGGCATCAGGAGTGTGCCTTTGATTGCCGACTGTAATGCTCATGCCATCCCACCCCCACCCCCAGCCACTGACAGGCATTGAGGTGTGCCTTGACTCTTTGGCCCCAGAGTTCACCCCATTCTCCTATACTGCACCCATTTCAGCATATGTCCTTATGGAATGGGGTGACTATAAAGCCAAACACCCCAAGGCACACCTCAACACATGTCGGTATCTGCAGAATAGGGTGAGGTGACATGGCATGAATGTCATGGGCACCGACCCAAATGTATACCCCAATGCCTGTCCATCTCTGCAGGGTGGAGGTGGGATGGTGTGAAGTTCAGTACTTCACTGCCATTCCTATTCTGCATCTGTCTAACTCCTGCATTTCCAATGTTAATACCAGCAAGCAAACATTCGCATTGACAAATGCTTGTTTCTAGTTCTGTCAGGTTGGGGTTTCCCAGCAGATGTGAGGAGAAACTGCCAACTCACTAGCTAAGCAGTGACAAGAGTTCAGCTGTTCTAACTGAGTATTGGTCAATGCAGAGGTACTGCAGGGAGAGAGATCATTTCTGTTTTTGTGGCAGTGACAATCTTTTCATGAAGTGCTAAAGAGGTGGGAGTGATATCTGGGGTCATCATTTGTACCAAAATAGTGAAAAAGGCCCACACTTTGCTCCTTTCTTGCTGATGCAGGCGGTCCAATTGTTACCTTTTCATTGTGGACCGCCATGACAGATGGATGTGGGTTGCCATAATATGCCTGTGGTGGACTTCATTAGCAGTCACCAGGGACAACCCCATATCTACAGTCATAGAAACAAAGAATTTGGTGGCAGATAAGGACCACTTGGCCTATCCAGTCTGCCCATTTCTCCCACCTACCTGCCTACACTATTACCAAAGACAGTGCCTGGTCTACAGCTCTTTCTTCCTTCCCCTTCCTTTCCACTATGATTCCCTTGTGTTTATCTCATGCATTCTTGAACCTCACCACTGTTTTCACCTCCACCACCTCCACTGGAAGGCGGTTGCAAGAATCCACCACTCTTTCTATGCAGTGTCAGTGGCTTAGTAAGTAGCACACTCGCCTCTGAAGCCGGGAGATCAGAGGGCTGTGGGTTCAGTTCCCACACCTGGCACTTGCGTTAATATCCCAATACTGACACTGTAGTACAGCATGAGGGGAGTGCTGCACTTCTGAGGTGCCGTCTTTTGGATGAGACGTTAAACCGAGGTCCCATCTGCCTGGGTTGGTGGTATTTCAGGTGGATGCTAAAGATCTCATGGCACTTATCGAAAAAGAGTAGGGGAATTTTTTATTGAAATCAAAACAAAGTCATAACAAAGTATATGCAAATCAGTCTGATATCATGCATTGCCATAAAAAAAGAAAAGAAACCAACATAAATACGTATTAATGCATACAACTATCAAAGAAAAAATGTCAAATCCTGGCCACGCCCCTCTCCCATTGTAAATATAGTTTATAAAAAGCGACTCAGAACAAAACCTGTAACATTTCGCACTTTATGGAGAAACCCCTAATCCCAGCAAAAAAATATTCCAATCATACAAATTCAAATATATCATCTAATACAAAAGTGTAGTTCTATCTGACAGAATGTTATGTTAAAACAATATACCTATCAAGGTATAAAGTCATAATCCCTCCATAATTCTCCCCAGTCTACACTATTGAAACTCATTTTCTCTTTCATCTTTAATCGAACCAAATCCTGATAAACCATAAAAAAAATCAATTGCTAATATGTGTCGTTGTTGCAACACAAGTCGACACCTTGAAATCCAAATCCAATAAAGAAAAAATATATGTATGATTTGTAGAGTACTAAGGAACCACCTGGCATCCCTTATAAGAAAAACCCAAAGTATAAAAAAGATCCTCAGAGGGTGGAACTAGTATTCTATACTTCCAGCAGTTTTTAACCACATCCCAGAATTCCCAAGACAAGGACATTGGAAATACAAATGTTCCATTGTCTCTGAAAGAAATTCACAACTTTCCCTTGGGCAATAAGCGGTCCTGAGCCGTTTATGTTTTTGCTTATTGCATACATTAATTTTTAAATGTAACCCTAACCAAGCAGAATCCCACATATGGAGTGGAATACGCACATTCGTTATATATTTAGAACTACCATCTTGAATCTGAGGGGGCTTGTCTGTAAAGGGATTTTCAGAAAAAAAATCATATAAAATCTTCAATTACATCATTTTCCAAGTGTGTCGTAAGAACGTATCCCATTTAACATCCCATTGCTGAATTTTATCAAAAACCTCAGTCCATTCTTTGTTTAGTCTAGGGTTTCTCTTATTTTTATGGACAAAATGATTCATTAGCCATTCTTTCAAAACAACATGTAGTTTAGTAGTAACCAAGGGAATCCAAAGAAAAGCTTGAGACTTCAGAATTGGTAACATATTAGTATACAAAAATGAAAAGAAAAATAAAGAGGATTGAGCATGTTCAGTCCCCTGATTTAATATCCAAATATATACATTCCATTTGATTGGGTTTAGGCGACCCCCGTATCCTAAAAAAACATCGCATAACTGCTGTTTCCAAACGTTTGGGTAATAGGTAAACATTGCTTAAATGTAAAAAACGGGATCAAAAAGTTTTTAACAAATATACCCTCTTCCTTTGGATAGTTTCCATTTATTCCAGCTAGCTACTTTCATATTACCAATTTGCAAAGCTTTAGACCAGTTGAAACCTGCACTATCATCACCCCAAAGTAGATGCCTAAAATTGTGCATGGGGCTTGGTCTACTATAATCCCACCTGCCATTTCAGTGATAGTAGGAAATCCTGACAACTTTAAACAGTGAAATTTATGTTCATTAATTTTTGCTCCTGTCACTTTGCCTATGTCTGTAATTAGAGCACAAGCTGTCTTAATCGAATCACCATTAGCAATATTAAACATAAATCGTCGGCATATGCCATAACTTTCGTATATGCCTCTATGCCACCATGCTCAACAATCGGGAGATTTATTTAATACCGTAGCATAGGATCTAAAGTTAAAACATATAGAGTCACGGACTAAGTGGGCATCCTTGCGATGCCCTTTTAAAATAACGATGTTTAATACCTTGCCAACCATTCTCATATGGAATACTGTATGCCAATGCATAGCATAACTGAAGCCAACTTATAAATAAAGATGGAATCCCAAACCCTGCCAAACATTGCCATAGATAAGGGTGGGAAACTTCATCAAAAGCTTTGGCTTGGTCTAAGCTCACTAAATACCCATCTATAGGATGCAATCCCAACTCCCCTTCCCTGGAGGCTGTTATTTCCCTAAGATATAATAAGACATCTTTAATATTGCGTCCCGGGGTAGAACAAAACTGAGAACTACTAATTAAATCAGGCATCACTAAGGACAATCTATTTCCTAGGAGCTTTGAAAAAATTTTGAAATCCACATTAAGCAAGGTTAAGGGGCGCCAATTCCCAATATTTGCCCGATCCCCTTTTTTAAAAAGAAGATCATCAATCCTTCATACATTTGGGAGGGTAAATATAATTCATGAAGAAAAAATTATATAACTCTCTACAAGCTCCGTGCCATAATCTCTCACAAAACCTTGTAGAACTCACTTGGCAATCCATCTGAGCCTGGAGAAACATTAGGTTTAAAAGAGGAAATAACAGATTCAAGCTCTAGTCTGGTAAAATCAGTCATTAACCCCTTTTGCATTCCAACTGGAACCTGGGGAAGATCTGCAGCTTGTAAAATCTGTTCTACATAATCAGAGTCATTATGTTGTACTCCAAAAGTGCGTGTAATATGGGCATCTAAAGTTTGCATAATTTCTGTATTACTTGTAACCAGTAAACCTGTAGATGTTCTTAAAGTTGTAAATAACCGATTTTCGCGAAGTTTTTGTCCAGCTAAAAAAGGATTAGCATAGGCCTACCTACCCTGTGTGTCAAGGATTGTTCTTTATGTAAGGATTGCAACCTGTCATATTGGTATTTTGACATATGTATTTTAATGTTCTTAATATCTTGAGACACATCCATCCCTCACGTTGTTTGTACTGACATAAGAGACCTTAGAGATTTTTAAGAGTTAAATAGTGTTCATGTTACGTACGGGCCCTAAATTTACCTATCGACTGGAGATAGCAAATCAAACACTTTTTCAAATCTACCCACCAATCAGCTATAGAATCATATAAAAAAGTGTAGATTTTTTATCTTGCACAATAGTATGTAATTCCGTCAGCACCGAAGTTTGTAATAGTAAGGAAGTGTTTAATTTCCATATCCCAGGACCTTTTTGTCTACTTGGAGGGTTGTCTATTTTAACACCAATCAAACAATGGTCCGAAGATTCCACAGGGTTGTAAAGAAGTTTCTCAAACTGTAAAGATTTATGGGTAAATAAAAAATCAATCCTAGAAGATAAAACACCCTTAAAAAAAGTGGGCCTAGCCTTAGTCTTACCAATGGAATGGGAATCCACCAAACCTGCTGAAGAAATAAGGGATTTCAAAAAACTTTTGTCGCAATATTGCTTACCAACATCGGTTTTAGTTTGGAAATTTATATTAAAATCTCCCCCCCAAAAAAGTTGGCGGCTAGTAAAAAGGTAAGGTTGAACCTTTTTCAACAAGTCTATCCGCGAAGCTTTTGTCTGAGGCCCATACAGTGTAATTAAGCGGCAGGATAAACCTTTTAGAACCACATCCAAAATAAAAACTCTCCCAGGTTCTACATCAATCAGTCTATGTAAGCGTACCTCTGGAGTAAGAAAACAAATACCTACACCGCTGCACGCTTCATCTCCCATAGACCAATATGACGCTCCCCTATGCCAATCTTTTTTAGCCTGTGAAACTTCATTACATGTATGTAATCTTGTGTCTTGCAAAAGATATACATCATATTGTAAGTTTAACAATTTACTAAATGTAGTCAATCTTTTTTTCAAAGATTTCAAACTATTAACATTCAACACAGTTATTATTGAAGAGGATTCAGGGAGGGGGTTTAGGACATTTCACACTTGATCTAGTTAAGTGTTTTCTAGAACCAAGTCGAGGAGTTTTATGGGAACAGACTTATTTTTAACCATCCAGTAACGTCGCTTGAAGCGATGGGATCTAACAAAGGTTGTGCTTCATCAACCTGATCTCCCAGGAAGAAAAACTTCAAACCTATTTGCCAAAGGCAATGGACAAGAAGGTTACTTTGGCCAGACAAAGGAATTTCCTCTAGCTCTATAGATTCCATACTATACTTCTCTGGTTCTTCATCAAGTATTCCTGTCGACATAACAGAATCAGCCAGGATTCTTGCAATCCATTCTCTGAGGGAGGCTCATTCAATCTGGACAAGGGTTGTAGTCTGTGGGGGAACTCTTGAGGGTCACAAAGGGAGTTTCTTATCGTCCCATCTCTCATGTCTAGAAAGGGGATGTAAAGTCTGCAAATCTACATGGGAAGAAAGGTCTGTTCTTCTTGGGAGGCTGTGAACCATAAGGGGATGGTCAATCTATCCTCATTGGACCCCCCACCTCTGCCTCTTCCCCACGTCTATTCCCAGTAAAAAATCAGGACCATTAAATTGTCTTCTAGCTTGTGCTAAGTAATACTCTTGATCTGATGTTTCATCAGTATCCGTTGATACTAAGGGCAATCTGCAAAGGAATGAGACTGTTCTTCACATAAATTACAGACAGGTAAAAGCTACACAGGTCTGTGCAGCGTGACATAGTACACCACACCTAAAACATTTTATTTGTCGTAGGAGGTATTCAAATGGGACAGAGATCCGCATTTGAAACAACTCTTGGAGTTAGCCTGCATAGAAAATAATACCTCTATCGTCCTAAATAAAAAGAACTGGGCAAATGTTGTATACCCTCTTTGGTTTGATGTAATTGAACTCTCACCAACCAACCCCATTCCAAAATCCGTTCTCATCAATAATGGGTTTGGGTTTGTCATGCAATGAACAGTGTTTCTCTAACCAGAACAGTATATTTGCAATATTTACTCCTTTATTTCTAAAAAGTATCGTAACAATCTTAATTGTGGGTTTCGTAACAGGGATAGCTATAAAATCTTTCCAAATCTCCTGATCCTTAACATCATAATAGAGTCTCCAGAATTTATCAAGAGAGATAATTGAACAGAAACTAATGTCATAATTGTGATCTCCTGGTGGATGAATTAAAGCATATACTTCAGTGGAGAGAATTTCATAGAGTCAATGAGTAAGGTCCTCCCACCCATACTCGATCTGGGACCACTGGAGCTTTCCCATTGTAGCGGAGTCTAACTAAAAATCAACGTTTAGCTGCTCGGCAGGTTTATAAATAAACCCGCATAAGATTGCGGGCAGCATTTGTGGGCAAGTCAGTTCCACTCTGTAAACAATCCAGCTCGAAGAGGAAGAGCAAATTCAGTACCTGATTTTAAGTTAGGATCCACACAAGACTCTGCTTGCAGTGTAGAGGAGTGTTTGTCCGCGACACAATCTTCAGGAATAACAGCCAAAGTCCTAGTATCTTCTCCTGAGTGTCAGTGTCTCATGCAGCAGGTATTCCATCCATCTCACCTAGAGGTTAGATCCTCAGTGGCAAAATCAAGAGACTTAGACTGAATAGGGATGTCTTTCACCAAGGGATAATGAATTAATTCAAATGACTTGTCTGATGTTGTGAAACAACCGGAGAACCTGGGACAGGTATTCCAGGGTCAGGTATCCACTTGTTACCTGCCCATAACCATCCAGCTTGACTTAAAGTTGCTCGGAGACCTTTCCAACGGTTGGCAAAGGTCATTTATAGATGTTGCAGGTATAGAAATGTCGGAGTGCTTGTTCTTGTTGCATCATTGATAAATCTTCTGAACCCAAAGGTAAGCATTTTTATTTCCTTCTTCAGAGGCTAGCAATGGAACGCTTACGCTTAGAACGCTCCGCTTCCAGTTCTGTCTACACGACTGGTAGTCTTGTTCTGCAACTGAGATTAAGTCCAACAATTGTATCTTTTTTGCTCTAATTCTCGTTGTAGTCTGATTTCTTCAGCTTGAGTATCACATTTCTCAATGGAGTAACCGTAAAACCATAGCAGCTTGTGACATTACAAGAGTCGATCCATACCATTCATAGCTGAAGATTGAGAGATAGTAGCCAAAGGTTCAGAGCTCAAACCAGCATGACCGTACTCCTCCACCACCACCTCCTCCTTACTGAGATCATCCATCCCTGCAGACTGATGGACAGCGCCACCCGCCTACAGAGTAGGGGAATTTCCCCGGTGTCCTGGCCAGATTTCTCCCATTCACTAAAAATACCACCAACAGCTTAATCTGGTTCAGTTTCAGTTGCTTACCATCTGTATCCCCCCTCCTCCCGGTCGCCCCTGAAAAAGGGACTTCTACGCCCAGTGGGCTTACTGGGTCAACAAAATTCAATAAATAAATAAATAAGAAGTACTTCCTCACATCTCCTGAATCCACCTCCTCCAACTTCATAGCATGTCCCCTTGTTTGAGCACCTTTTCTTCTGAAAAGTACCTCTTGTACTGTATTTACCCCATGAGGTATTTACAGGTCGCTATCATGTTCCCTCTCCTCCTTTGTTCCAGGGTGTATGTAGTGAGGTCCTTTAGTCACTCCTTATAGTGTTTCTGATGCAGACCCTGCACCATTTTAGTTGCCTCCTCTGGACTGACTCCACTCTGTCTATGTCCTTCCAGAGATGTGGTCTCCAGAACTGGACACAGTACTCTAGGTGGGGTTTTACCAGTGATCTATACAGAGGCAACACACCACTTCTCTCTTTCTGCTGGTGATACCCCACCCTATGCATCCCAGCATCCCATTTACCTTCCCTACTGCCTTGTCACACTGCCTGGCCACCTTTTGGTCATCTGATATGATTACCCCAGGTCTCTTTCTTGCTTGGTAGCCGTCAGTACCTCTCCACCCATTGTGTACTCTGCCCCTGGGTTTCTATGGCCTTAAGTGCATTATTTTGCACTTTGTCACATTGAAAGCCAGCTGCCATACCCTTGACCACTCCTCTAGTTTTCTTAGGTCTCTTCTCATCCATTTCACTCCTCCTGGAGTGTCCATCTTATTGCAGATTTTGGTATCATCCTAAAAGAGGCAGACCTTCCATTCCAGCACCTCTGCAATGTCATTTATAAAGGCATTTAAGAGGACTGATCCCAGTACTGATCCTTGAAGCACCCTACTGGTCACCCTCCCTTCCTTGGAGTGAACTCCATTTACTACCAACCTCTGTTGCCCATCCCCTAACTAATTTCTTATCTAGTTTACCACCTCTACACCCACCCTAAGCTACCCAGCTTGCTTACTAGTCTCCTATGTGGAACGGTGTCAAAAGCCTTACTGAAATCTAGGTAGGCCATGTCCACCGCTCCACCCTGATTTTTTTTTTTTTTTTAAACTCTATTTATGTCTCAGGGGGATCAGGGCATCTCTCTCTCTCTGGAGTACCCATGTGACCTACTACCTCTACTCCCAGCTGGAAACCACCCCACTGGTCCCCCCACCCGGTCCCATGGACTCGTCCAGTCCCCCGGATCACCTCCCGGGGGAGGGCCCACTTCTCCTACCTGGCGGCCTTCCTGTGATTAGAGGAACAGTCCTGGGCTGGGGTGCAGATCAGGAGAACCGGTGAAGGCTGGTCCAGCAGCGGGATGTGGGCACTGGTCCCTGGGGTCCCCTTTGCCTCCACTGATCCACCGTGGTATTTGCTTGTGTTTCGCCCATTATCCTGAGGCCTCAGAAGCAGTTGTACATGTGCGTGGAGGCGCACATGCGCACTGCAGCTCCAGTTTACAGCCTCATCTTCCCACCCTGGCCTACCACTAGGGGTCCTCGAATGTGACGCTGTCCCCCTGACCTCCACCAGGGGGCAGCCAAACCCCGAGGGGCCCCCTAGATCCCTCCCTGAGGGTGAGAACTGCCAGTTGGCAGCTCAATCAGTTCCTCACCCTCCCCCCCACCTGACCCCTGACGACCTAAGTCTGTTGCCGAACCTGGGTCACCAGCATGGTGCGAGGTGTAGCATCCAGCGCCTCAACCCTCAGGCCATCAGGCTGGCTCGCTCCACCCTGCTCTAAATGCTTTGTCACCTAGTCAAAGAAATCTATCCAGATTCATTTGACATGACCTCCCTCCTGTGAAACCATGCTGCCTCAGGTCTTGCAACCCACTGGATTCAAGATATTCCACACTCCTTTCCTTCAGCAGTGATTCCATTAACCTTCCCACCACCAGTGTCAGGCTGACTGGCCTATAATAGCAAGACTCCTCCCTGCTACCATTTTTGTGTAGTGGGACCATCCACTCTCCTCAAGTCCTCTGGAACCACTCCTGTTTCCATTGAGCTGTTAAATAGAACTGTCAGAGGTGCAGCCAGTATTTCCCTGAGCTCCTTCAATACCTTGGATGCACCCCACCTGGCCCCATTGTTTTTCCCACCTTCAGATTAGCAAGTCCCTTCAGAACGCTCACCTCCAAAAAAGGACTAGTGCCAACCTCCCTCCAAAGTGTCTTACTTTTTTGTGGCCCCTCCCCCTTCTCCTTCCTTTGTGAACACTAAACAAAATTCTGTGGCCAACTGGGGAACGTGCATGCTGTTTTGTCAAGGCACATGGCACAGCACAATGTTGGCAGTGGAGGTGGCACAGCAAAGTGGTGGCAATGCATGTGACACACCATAGCGTGGTGTCAGCAGTGCACATGGAGCAGTGCAAGAAAGGCAGTGCATATGGCGTAGTGTGTCGACTGCCTACACATGGCAAAATGCAGTGTCGCAGTGTGTGTTGACACAGTGTAGTGTTGACACTGCCAGGACACAGTGCTATTTCAGAAGTGCATGTGACACAACAGTGTGTCAGCAGTGTACAAGTCACGGTGCAGTAATGTGACTGCACGTGACAGTGCAGTGACAAAAGTGCAGGTTGCACAGTGCAATAAAGGCAGTGCATGTGGCACAGTACAGAGACAGAGATACATGTGGCACAACACATTTCTAGTGTTAACAGGTTATGAGGAACAGTACAGTGATAGTACACATGGCGCAGTGCTGTGTCAGCAGTGCACACGGCACATACATATGGCACAATGCAGTGACAGAGGTAAATGTGGCATAGTACTGTGCGGTGTTGACAGGTCACTTGGCACAATGCAACAGTAGTACATGTAACACAGTGTGGTGACAGCCTACACATATCACAGCACAGTATCGCCAGTTGCATGTGGCACGCCTCTATGCCAGCAGTGCACATGGCTCAGTGAAAGTCTACATGGCACAGTGCAGTGTCGGCGGTGCACATGGCACAGGGCTGTCAGCAGTCCATGTTGCAAAGTGCAGTGTCAAGTGCATGTGACAGTGCAGTAACAACAATGCATGTGATAGTGCAATGACGACAGTGCATGTGGCACACCACAGGTACAACAGTGTAGTGACAGCAGTGCATGTGGCAGAGTGCAGTGCAGTGTTGACAAGTCATGTGGCACTGTAGCTTGACGGTCAACATACATGACACAGTGGCAGACGTTGCACATGGCACAGCATGGTGTTGACAGTGCACTTAGCACTGCACAGTGGGAGCAGTGCACATGGCACTTACCCTCCACTCACGTCTGCTACTGGCCACCATCCCACGCAAATACAGTCACTTGTATTATACTTGCGTTAATACACTGTCAACAAAGTTGCTTGTATAAAGCAAGTGACTACTTGCCTGAGACAGAGGCTGCAGTGGAAGTAAGTGCTGGCTGCTGTCTTGGGGGGGCTGTCTATGTGGGGGACATTGGTCAATAGTTTTTTGATTTTGCCTGAGTTATGCCCTCTTTGATTAAAACAAATTCACTGGTGCCATTGTCAATTTTCCATTTGCTACAGCCTCCATCCCCAGTCAACCACACTCCTTGCTGGTGAAAACCACAGACCAGCATATCCATCCTCACCCCAGGACTACTCTTCCCAGTCCCATCTATGGACCAGGCCCCCAAGCTGAGCCCCTGCCTGAGGTAAATCACACCCAGTCCACGGACAAGTCTCTATCCCCAGATGACCAACCCCATGGACCACCCTTCACATCCACAGACCAGTCACCCTGCTACAATCTCCCTGCAGCTGGAGCACACCCCTTCACCATCCCTGCAAGTGCACCAGCCTTCCTCCCCCAAACCAGCCTTCACAAAGCTGCTCACCCTCCCTGGACCACACCACAGCCACTGGACTATCTCTGCAGCTGGATTCACCCACTCCATACCACATATCCACCCATAGACAAGCCACCCACACCATGCCGACCACTCTCTCTCTCCACAGCTAGAACACCTCCACACCTGACCACACTCCCAAGCCAAGCACCCTCCCTGGCCTTCTACAGTCCCCAAATCTGCATCCCCAGCTGACAACCCTCCTACAGCTAAACTCTTCTCCCCAAAGTACCACCCTTCCGTTCCACAGACCTGCCACCCAACTTTCCCCTGCAGCTGGACCCCCAGCGACCACTCTCCCAGCAACTGTACCATCATTCCTGACCTTGGACCAGACTCCACCAAGCTAAATATCCTTTCTGCAGCTGGACCCCCCTGAACTGCTGTGCTTGCCCACAGACAAGCCACCGACACCATACAGACCATTCTCCCTCCAGCTAGAACACCCCCACCCACCAGCAGCTGGACCAGTCTACCCCAAGCTGAGCACCCTCCCTGGACCACTACAGCCCCTGAATCTGAATGCCCCAGACAACCACCATCCATACAGCTGGACTCTCCTCCGACCTACCATTCCCCCAATGGACCAGCCACACAACTCCACCCCACAGCTAGAACACTCTACCTGACCACCATTCCTGCCCTTGGATCAGCCTCCACCAAGCTGAGCACCTCCCTGCAGCTGGCTCCCCCACCCCCATGGAAGCCACCCTGCCCACAGCAGACAAGACAGTTGCACTACTTCCTTCTAGCTAGAACACCCCACCAGCTAATTACCCTACCTGCAGCTTGGCCAGCATCCCTGAAGAGCTCAGCACCCTCTCTGGACACCCAAATCACCCTGGAATCTGAATCCCTCACCAACCAACCACCCTTCTTACAGCTGAACTCCCACCACCACCATTCCCACCCACGGACCACCTGTCAACCACAGAACAAAAAAAAAAAGACTAGAATGCCGTACTGTTGCACTGTAAAACCCACCACCATATTGTGGATGGCAAGTCGCACTGCCTCCAGATAGATTGCCACTGCGTCTTTATTAGCTTTTAGCACCATAGTTGCGCATCTGAAGAGCCTTGGGGTCACACACTGGGATAGATCACATCAGAATCTCTGTGTATATCTCTGAAGTCTCCCCACCCCAAAGTGACTTGCACAGGGTCCCATTTGAGTATGCTGCATTGGGGTGTTCAAGCCTCGGCCCCGACAAACCACGTATCCTACAAAAGGCAAGCTAGAGCACTGAATTGAGAAACTTGCTCACAACCCTAGTGTAAAATCCTTCAACATTCACTCACTGACACAAGATAGGGGATACTAGTTCAGCTGTTGGGGCAGTGGTGGGCTGGAATATTAGATGGCATAAGTGAAAGTCTGGTTTTCAGCTGCAATAATGAAACAAAGGCTCATCTTTGAGATCCTGCCGCTGCTACACAGATGGATCTTTCTACTTGGGATTAAAATCTTTTAGGTCAACCACAGTGCTCTATATCACCAAAGCTAATACACTAATAATAACATAAAACAGTTAATCCAGATTGCTAAACTGAAGATGTAGCTGGCCACCCTACTGTATTAAGAATGCAAATAAAAAATTAGGCGCCACAGCAGGGATGAAGAGAAAGTCTCTCAAGGGACTTGGTGGTTTAGGTTCTGAACCCCTCACCTTCAATAAATTATTTCTAGCATCATAGATGCTGTAACACAGCTGATTTATTTATTTATTTTCGAATTATGGTTTGAAAATGCAGGCTGGCGAAACAAGTCCACTGTTGCCAAGACAATGCTCGGCACTGAAAATGAGCATTTTTAACTAACTAAAATGCCACAATGCTTAAGAAAAGTAAAAACACAGTACAGGGCTGTTACCAAACACTCTGCTGAACCGAGTTATCCTTATCCTGTTAGCTTTTACTTTGAAACGTATAGCTGCAGATGCCCTGTGAATGCATTTTGTCATCGCTGGGTCCCAAAGCAATGCTGAGGATCCGGATTGGACAACACTCGCTCTGCCCTGCCAGGTGATGAAGGTGTTACAGGACTGGAGATGAGAGGTGTGATCTCTCCTGGATGTGTCTGGAATATTTTAGTTTTTTTCTTATATGGTTTGGTCGCAGCTAGTGCCCAGCCTTAGTTGCCACTGCCGCCGGATGGTCGATGTTCACATCACGTGCAGATGTCGCTAGGTCCCTTATGCATATGGGAACTAGCCGTGACTATAAAGTTAGTCATATTTCTCAACCTCTGTATTAAAATGCATAGCACTGGCCTTCAAAATTGATAGCACATGGCCAGAATGTGCAGCTGCTTTTTTTTTTGTGGGCCCCATATGTTTAGTGTTAAGGAACCTTTCCGTCAATTTAGCGTAATGTTTTAATAGTTTGTGTGTCTAGAAATAGCTTTATCATTTATATAAAGAATATCAATAAACCTTCATGAAGCAAGAGTCAATTTGAGTGTAAGAATCATAGCGTTATGGAAAATTCACAGCAATTGAGAGGTATGAGTTTTTATCACAACATTATTTGTCCACCGCGAGGCCCTGGCAGCTATGACACCCCCCTCAGAGGGGTACAACATCCGGCCCATTGGGACCATCATGGGTCATGCCAGGTCCTGGTATTTTCCTCCATTTTCTCCCCTTGCGCCCACACACCGTGCAATGGGTGCAGCAGCTGTCTCCACCTCCGCGGAGGCAGCCAAGCACCCTGGATGCGGGCCAAACTCCTCTAATTGTGCTGACTCACACAGCACAAACCCCCCACCCTGAGGAAGGAGAGTAGTCCAGACGCTCAATTCTTACCTCCCCAGCTGACCCCCAAATGACCCGAATCTGTTCCCGAGCCTGGGTCGTCGGCATGGCGCGAGGTGTGGCATCCAGTGCCTCAACCCTCAGTGCCACCAGGCCAGCATAAGAGGTATGAGGTTTGTTAAAGATACATAACAGTAGGAAATGACCCAAGGTCCTTACAGTCTGCCCATTTCCTTCTTATCCCCAATTGATCTACTTTCTAATAGGGTTTATTTATGCTGAGTTCTGACCCTCAATTGGGCCCTCAATTCCCCCAGCCAACCACTCTTCATTTACCACTCTCTCATTCTTTATGAACCCCCCACTCACCTCTAGTTGTTGCTGAATCAAACTGGGAGGTACTGTTGGGGTGGGCATTGCCCAGGGTACTCCCATGTCTAGGGATACTGATGTTATGCACGCAGGGAGTCCCTTGCAAATAAATCACAGACTTCTGGTCATTTCCTTCCTCTCTTTAGGGGTACAGGGACAGATATTTTACATTGGTGGACAAATGACCTTGACAATGGGGTCCTAACACATGAATCTGTTTACTTGGCAGGATGGAGCCAAAATTCGTACAGTACATGTAGCACCCAACCATGGCCCTAAAGGGTCCACTCTCCAACTCTCTGAGGCACTGGCCTGGGTCACTGAAGTTGTGCTACACTGGGTATTCAGGTCTAATAGTGATGTGGTGCCTCCAACCTGTGTAGCAAATACAGAGTACCTGGATGCTGACAATCAGGGCTATTACCCCCCCTCCAGGAAATATAAATTACCCTGGCCCACATAGTCCCTCCCTGAAGCAAATTGCTCTGAAAGACAATTAAAAAAACAAGAAAATTCAGTGTAAACAGTTTATTTAAAAGGGAGGGGAAGGAAAGAACAAGGGGAGCAAATGGCAAGTGGATGCAATGGGGTATCAGTTAAATCTTATACTGTAGCCTTTAGCCTTGCTCCAAACAATTGCCTACCCTCTGGCAGTCTGTCACTCCCCAAATTTGGGTGCACCTGACTTTTGTCCACCCAAAGGCCTTGGACAAGCTTTCTCTCTCTCTCTCTCTCTCTCTCTCTCTCTCTCTCTCTTTCTCTCTCAAGAAGCTAGAGGATCTGAGTAGGGTAAAGGACATAGTTAGATGGGTGAGAAGTTTGTTGGAAAGGAGGCAGCAGAGGGTAGTGGTAAACAGAGGCAGATCCAAGGAGAGGGGCGATCACCAGTAGAGTGCCACAGGAATCTATCCTGAGCCCAGTCCTTTTCAATATGTTCATCAGCAACATATGAGAAGAAATACAAGGCAAGATGTATTTCTTCACAGAGAATACTGTGGTACGGGAAGACAGCAAGGAGAGGGTAAAGGGAGATGCAGAGGAATTTGCAAAGGCTGGAGCGGTGGTCCAAGGTTTGGCAGCTGCAATTCAACACCAAAAAGTGTGAGGGGATTCACATAGGGAACAAGAACCCTAGAACAGAATATTGGAAGGGAGGGGTTAAGCTGGACACCCCTTCTGAGAAAAAGGACCTAAGAGTCATCATAAGTGACTCATTTAAACAAGCTAGCCAGTGTAACAAGACTTTCAATGAGGCCATCAGGGTACTGGGGTGTACTGGGAGGTGTTTTGACAGCAAGAGAAAAGAAGTATTACTACTATAGATCACTAGTGAAACCACACCTAGTTCTGGAGTCTTCACATAAGAAAAGACAAGGACAGGCTGGAGACAGTGCAACATAGGGTAACCAAAACAATTCAGGGCCAGCAGGGCAGATCCTATGACTATCAGTGTAGGGCAATGAACATGTACTTGCTCAAGGCCAGATGAGAGAGAGGTGACATGACAGAGATCTTCAAGTTCCTGAAAGGAATGAACAAGGTGAACTGTGAGGAACTATTCAACTAGAACATTGAATCTAGAACACAAGGTCATGAACGGAAGCTGTTGGATGGAGGTTCAGGAGGAACGTGAGAACATTTTATTTTACAGAGATACTACCTCACCGAAAGATCTCAAAGGGTTTGCACCGGGGGGGGGGTCTCATCCACCCCCTAAGAGGTGCATTGATGTGTCACTCAAGGGTCCATATTAGGATCTATCCTTTTCTCCCTTTTTGTCAACCACTTCCTCAGGGATAACACAGTCTGCCACATGTTAATGTATGCGGACAATGTTGTCCTCTCTACAGGAGCAACAAAAGTCCATCAGATTTATCCCTCTCCCTCTCCAGAGAATATAGGTTTGTCCAGATGTGGTTTACATCTAACAGATTACTTGTTAATGCCAAAAAAATTAGGGAAATCCTTTTTCGGTCTAAACTAAGGCTTGACAATTGCACTTGCAGGCAAGAAATCTCCTTGAACATTCTGATTCCAGACAGGACTTCTCTTGAACAGGTTACAACTTTCAAATACTTGGGCGTCACCCTTGACCCCTACCTAGCATTCATGGACCACATTGGGCAAATAGTCAAGTGGGTGAACCAGAAACTGAGCATCTGCTACCACCTAAAGCACCTTCTAACCCCAGAGGCACATCTAGCCATTGCTCAAGGCACACTTCTGCCTCTCCTGGACTACTGCTCTCCTATCTCCTCCCAGACCTCAAACTGGTGCCTCGCATGACTCGATACCACCTTCAACAGCATCTGCAAGTTTGTGGCACTTGCCCCGTACTGCACTCCCCACTGCTCCTTATACGCAATGCTTGGGTGGATGTCTCCTCAGGCCTGCCATGACTATCTCATGGGCACCCTTGTCGACAGGGGTCAACCTTAACTTTTTTTTGCACTAGCCAGCCAGGCTAGTAAACCAGAGATTGCACTAGCCTGCAGAAGTTTGCAGTAGCCCGCAGTCTGTATGGTTAACAATGATTTGTTAAACGAAAGGCAAATACAATTGTATTTGTCCTGCCTAGAGACAATGAATAATGTCTGTCTATGTCGCCCCTGAAAAAGGGACCTCTGGGGCTCAGTGGGCCTACCAGGTCAACAAAATTTAATAAATAAATAGTCTGGACAGCTACCAACTGATTTTGCACTGTGCCTTTAACTGCAAACTTCACATACACTATCTCAGCTTCTATGACTGAAGAGTCAGTGGTTCTGTGCGATGAAATGATGGTTGAAATGAACTTTGTTCCCATAATATTTTCTCGTAGCACCATGTGTTCAACCTCTGCTACATAGTGAATAAAGTTGCTGAACTGCTCTCTAGCCCTTTCATATCATCAAGGCTGCACATCCACACAAAGTCTGTGAAAGGATGGCCTTTCTTAGCAATTGCATGGCAGGTGCAAAACAGTTTATCCAGAGGGATAAGTGTTGCTTCATTCATGTTCTTCAGCATTCCTCGCATTACTTGTCCCTGGAGTAGCAATGCTAGCATCCTCCTTTTCCTTTGCCCTAGCTTGAGCTTCACTGATATTATGGGATGAGACAGAGTCAAGCCAGCAGTTATCTGTACCGAAATGAAAATTATTTTTATTGCCCACCTTACCCAACTGTATTTCATGTTTGACAGACAAATGACAGAACATCAGATCTTTTGCATCATCATATTCCAACCAGTCATATTTTTCTAGCCAGCATTGCTGGAACCAACAGCTTCACTTTGTCTTTTCGTACTCGTGATCTTTTATCGGTTTGTCTTCATCAGCATGCTTTCTATTAATGTCAGCTGGTTACTGGCTTCTTTAATATATGTCACATTTTGGTTTGTAGTTAATAAAGATGTGTCATGAAAAGTGTGTATGTCTTTTTCTTCCCTTTTTCCACCCTGGCCACAGATCCCAGAAATGCGTGATTGTCCCAGTTCTATTAAAAAATGTTCACCAAAACAAAAAGTGAGGATAAATTCAACAACATCAACTCATACTGTTACTTATTTATTTATTTTTTATTCTTCGGCAACCAGGTAACTCCCATTGGGCATGAGAGCCAACTTCAGGGGTGACTCAGAAACACAGGGAGGTTAAGTGACTTGCTTAGGGTCACATGGTATGCAAGTGGAGGCTGTGGGAATTTAAACCCAGATCTGCTGGATGTACAAAGCCCATTCACAACTTGTTTTTTCTCTGTTAAACACTCTTCAGTTTTCCTTTCCATGACAGCCATGTATTCTGATATGCTTGGTCCACCGTTTTGATAACTGAACTATCAGTACTTGTGGTATCCTTAATACTACATTGTGTTCCCTTTACCTTATCAGCTACAGCTGTTTCTTTTCAAATGTCTAAGATACCACATTCCACAATTTCAGGCACACTATTCCATGCTATTTATTCCAATGGCCTGTAAAGGTGTAGCTAATATCATGGAATGTTCAGGTTGGTAATAGAAAAAAATAAGAGCAACAGCTGCTGAGGACTTAGGGGAGAAATAATCAACACAGTGACAAAGGCAATGAAAAAGTGAAAAATAATTTGAAAAAGTTGGTCTAAAACATATGAGAATATAAGAAAAAGGAACCCATTTCAGCCTCTAAAGGTATAAAACTGTTTCCTGTCATGGCCGTAAATTACCATACTTAAAATTCAGAGTTGAAAAGGTTAGATTGATTTATTGCTAATGGTCATAATGGTCATACTGTATACCTCCTAGACAGACTGGTTTTACAAACAAAAGTCTGTGACTAGTGATATCAGAACTTTTTTTGTAACCTGGACATGCATGCAACAGTGACTGATTTGATACAATCAGTTTTAATACTATATGAGCACTCAAAATGGACCAAAAACTGTACTACATTTAATCAAAACAGGATGATCAGATAAAGGCCCTGAAAACCAGATTATCCGGTCTCACAACTGGACAGGTGGCAACCCTAGAACTGTGCTGCTCCGTACACAGTCACAAATCTGTCTGCCACGAGTACTGAGCTAAACAAGGAAAGGAAAAGGAGAAATGATCTTTACCAGCAAAAATAAAAGCAACAGTTAGTATAAAATGAAACAGTTTGCAAATGCACTACACACAGACATTTTTTTTGTTTCATTTCACTAATGCTAAGGCAGCGATAGTAAAACCTCCATGAAAAGGATCTGGCTTTAAATTACATAACAGTTATATTTATGTATTTGTTTATTTATTTGATACCCGGTTGAGAATGGAACTGAAGCTTTCCACAGGAGGAATTGCACTAGTCCAGCCAGGCAAGTAACAGAGATTCTACACTAGCCCGTGACAATCTGCACTAGTACCCGGGCTAGTAAATGAATGTTAAAGTTGACCCCTGCTTATCGACAAATCCCTTCCTGATGGAGTTAGCTCCCCTCTAACAAGACTTCTTAGCTACTGAGATGGGACCCCCTCTAACAAGACTCCTTAGCTACTGCGATGGGGCAAAGAGCCTTCTCCGTTGCTACCCCTAGGCACTGGAATGACTTACTGGGCATGCCTCACTCACTAGGCACGTCCCATCTCTTCTTATCACATTTCAAAAATTTCCCGATTTATTTGTATGCTGTTCAGTTTTGCATCAGTATTTGTTTTATTTACACAGTCGTTTGAACATTTTTTTAAAAATAATTTTGTTTCACCATGATTTTTCAAGTGTTCTGCTCTATGAACCAGGAAGCTGTGTGATATGTGTACATGCATTCCCTGCTCGGTAGCAGCGCATGCGCGTTATGTTTGAGTTGGCAGTGTGATGTATTACCAGGTACGTCTCCCGGAAACAATGGCAGCTTGTGGTAGCGATTCTGCTTCAGTGACCTCTCAGGATTCTGTTTCTGACAATTAATCCGAAATTGGTAGTGACATTGAGCCACTAAATGATGCTGCCGGAATACTCGATCCGTTTCAGTGATGATCCCTATGCTTCTGATGCATCTGCATCAAGCACTGATTCCTCAGGCGCCGAGGATGAGGTTGACCACCATGGATATGGTAGTGAACGCCGCTTGGGGAACAATAACTGGTACAGCAACAATTTATGACTTATTTTAAACAGTAATTCCCATAAATGTGTTTCCCGGTTAACCATGTGTGTCCAGTCATAGGTTTTCATTAATGCACAGTGCATTGAAGCTTGTTTTGCAGGGGGCTACATAGTTATCTGTAGTATGTGTGCTGTGGTTGACGTTCTCAGAGTGTGAGTACTAATGCTTTTGTTATTTGCTATGGAGCACCTCTGAATTGTAACCTGGCTTTGGTGTTTTGAAACCTAGTTTGCTCATGAACGTTATAAATGCAGAACCAATGCACATTTGATGTTTGTGATGTCCTCAGGTATATGCCTTTCATTTGAATTCATTCACTTAGTGCCCTAAACAGTATTTCAGCCATGGAGCAGTAGAAGTGTTCCCGAAGTACCTGACATTTTGTTGATATGCCACAATACTGGCAATGCTTATTTTTTCAGTGCTGCATTTCTTGCAGGTCAGGTACACTCTCAATTGTGTGTGTGTGTGTGTGTGTGTGTGTGTGTGTGTGTGTGTGACAGATGCAGGTTTTGGTTGTTACTGTGTGTGTCACACTGGTTGTGGGTGTGACTGTTGGTGTTTTGTATTGTGTGTCTTGTGGCTCAACACAGGTGTGTTACTGTGTGTTGCTTCTACCTGTGCTACCGGCACAGAGGACACCTTCAGAGGGTGTGTTAATATTCATTTACTGCCATGGTAAAATCAACTGCAATTTTTGCTCCTTTGGTTTTGTCAACACACAACTGAGCAACATATATGTCAGGGACCTTGTCACATAAGGGAACACTTTTTTTGTATTGTACAGCAGTTAATAGGTAGTGCCCTACTATCCTACAATTTAGTACTACCTGTATGTCCTTTATGTTGCATGCTTTATTTTAATATGGAATTTCACTCAATCAGTAATGTTCTTGATCGTAAAATGTCCCACGAATTCTGTAATTTCACTTTAGCTGACATATATATCTCATTGTAATGCCCTGTTCATGCCACCTGGCCCCCCTCTGGTTAATTTGTTATTGAATTTGCAGTTTTTCTGCTATTGCATCAATTTTCCGACAATTGCACAGTGCAGAAAACATCCTCATGAAGCAAGATTGTGGGGGGTAATCTCTGAGGTAATCCACACTCCGTACACATGGGTTGTGTCCACCTGATGGGTTGCTTGATGCACATGTGACTTCGAAAGTCAACCCCTTTCCCTATGATGCTGCCCCTCAGGATCAGTTCTTCATGGTGCATCTGTAGGTTGCAGGCACATCACAACAGCTCCCAAGCAGTTATTTCAAGAATATCAAACAAAGGTAAAGCCACCAGGCTTAACAATTTTATATCTAAGGTTTTTGGCAGTTTAGGATATGCTAGCATAGCAAAGCATCTTATGGAATCACATAATGAAATATATGGCTCAATCTAGATTCCAAAGGAGAGTTGGTTGTTTAAAATAACTTCATTTGTGCTACTCAAGACCAATTCATGGTATCTGACAAGAATCACAAGAGACAATCACTCAGCCTACATTTAAATTATTGCCAGAGGCACACTACAGGAGATCAACAAAGGGTATTGTGTCATGCCCATAAATGTCATACCAAATGCCTTAGATTCCCTCTCAGCGAGTCTAAAATGAATTAAGCAGTCATGACTGCAGTTTGCAGCTTTCTGGGATCCCTGATAATGGTCCCAGTTCAGCCTGCACCCACTACTACACTCTGGTGGGATTGGAACACCCTATGGCTCCTGCTAGCAGCCATAGGAGTGCTGTCCCACATATATTTAAAACAACTCCTATATGAAGTTTGGTTACTACGCAAGTGAATATTTCAAGCACATTCTACAGCTCCAGTGTGCTGATAAAATTTAAGTTTGCTAAATGCAGATAAGACTACATTATTCAGAGCATTTGATATCAAAAGAGCTGAAAAGTGTCTGCTAATATAACAATATGAGCATAGAATATAAGTACTTTTAAATGCCTACACAGTGACTGACTGACTGGGCACAGTAACTGATTATCTTTGGGAACAGACAATAAATGATGAAACTATTGCAAAATAAATCTGGTACCCCTGCTAGTGGTACCAGTGTTTAGAATGTACTGTAAAATATTTCAACACAGCAGCTCCAGAGTATGTTTCATGGATATGCAACTGTTTAAAATGGCAAAACTGGTAGTCTTAGAGATGTTAGCACTGCAGCTTCTACTAGCGGCCAGTTGTCTAGAAAATTATTAGCTGAGAAATTGTTAGCACAGTATTCAAATTATGAACATTATCGCATCGTCACAAGCATAGAGATTATTAGCTACCTGAACACCCCTGCTAGCGGTGCCAGGAGTTAAAAACAACGTCTGACCCACATAAATGAACACAGAATCTATGCAATGATTTACAGGAGGTAATATAACAAACAATCAACCTGGTTCCCTTGCCAGCGGTTCCTGAGTTGTATTAATCAACAACAAGAACCTGGTGACCCACTAGCATAACTAACTTGTAAAAAGATACTCACAAACTCATCCAGAAAAGTTTCCTTGCAATGGAAAGTGCTTAAAATACCCACGCTGGATTCAGTCATTCCTCGAATTCAGTGGCAGTAAATAAAAGCACCTACAACCATTTCATGTTATTTTCTGTCCAAAAACACTCCCACAGAGAAAAGGAAGCTCTATGGACCAAAATGGAGCCACCCCAATTTTATTTTATGGCTTCTCAAACAGCTCCAAGCAGCATGACCATCCCCATGCTTCATAATTTCCAAATCTCCTGCTACATGATAGCTGCAAGCTGATTGGCTCTCAGCTCTCGTGAGATTTTGGCCACCATCTCAGAGGAAGATAAACAAGAGTTGACTAAATCCAACATATCTTGCAATGGAGAATGGAGCTAGCAATTGTACAACTTCTCAAGCCTAAGTCCCCTAACTTTTAACACTGACCATGAGGGAGAACTGAAGAAACATATTTTAAGGAATAAAAAAAAAATGCTTCTGCCCCATACTGTGTCCTATTACACAAGCAGCAATACAGATGATTCCTCACTCAGTTTACCACACACCCAAGGCAAGGATTAGCTAAGAGATCCTGCCCACTCCCCTCTTAAAGGCACATGCCTACATTATTCCAAAGAATACCAAGGCATACAAAAGGGGCCAATAAATAAAACACAGTACTGTATTATATTGGGTCAACATACAAGGAGATTTGATTAAAATAACTATTTGGGAAATAGTGAACTTTAATAGTCATTTCTTTTACTGATACCCACAGTTAGTTCCTTCTCTTAAAGGCACAGTCACATATTAATTAAGGAGCCGCTACTATGTACTGTGTACGACAAAGTAATGCATACTAATATGAATGCATGACTGAGCCTGAACAACATAATTTATCAAATTTTTGAAATTTAAAGGATGCTAACAGAGCCATGTATTGTCTGAGATATTTCACAGATGACCAAATAGATTCCACAGCCACAGTTACCTGGAAGCCCTTACCAGAGGTCCCAGAAACTCAGTACATCAGGGTTACAAAATAATTAAAAGGCCTCATTCCTTAAATGGGCATATACTCTTGAGTCCCCCACATGCTGTTCAGAACAAGCATACCACTTTACTAAGGTGCTAATGACCTGGAGCCCTGCCAGTGGCTCCAGAGGTTTATCCACTATTAAATGAGCAAGTGGCTACATTAGAACATCGAGTACCCTGCCAGCATCCCAGATGGCTAAAATACTAAGTAATGTGCCATAGTTCCCCATTACAAGCATAGCAGCACCTGAAGTACTCACTCAAGACATAACTACACAACAGTTTCTGAAGCATTTTCTTAGTCCCTCTGTGCCTCACCTCAAAATGACGTGCTGTCAATAGGGTTTTTATGGCACATTATGTCTTTTAAACTCACCACCTTCTTCCGTCAAAAGGTAGAGGAAATTCCTCTATCACCTACCCGACTGAAACACCACAAACAAAGTAGGTCTCATGAGGAGGAGGAGCACTGAGGGACTAACCTAAGTTGCCTATCCAGGTTGGCAGCCACGAGAAATATCATCACGAGACTTGCTGCTGTGATCTCGGAAAAGCTCTTCACTCCCCCCTTATCTATGCAGGATTAAGGGTGTAGGCGGCTGCCAGACAGTGTAGATTGACTGACAGTCACTGCCTCCATCTTGTGGAGGTACCTACACTCACAAACATCCAACCAGCACAGAGGGCGTTGGTTAAAAGCACCAACCGATCTGCAACAGCAGACCACAATGCGAATAATTAAATATAAAGGCAACAATTTGAAAATCAATTAATAATGGGGAAAATACATTGGGGGCTGCACTGTTACCACAGCTGTGGGCAAGACAGCATAACACTGAGTCTCTCACTCACTCTAGCCACATTTATAGGGACAGTGCACACTTTTAATGCACAGGCACAACAATAGCCCTGAGCAGTTGCAGAACATTGTGATTACTGTGCAGGGGAAGAATTAAGGGAAGTAATAAATAAATAAAACAGTATATCTAATCCCCCCAACACCACTCTCTTTATGTATCCTTTCTCAACTTACTACAATAGCCAAAACAAAGAGTTGCAGCCAATGCAATGTGCTGCTAGCCTCTTAACAACTAAGCATACTGTGTGCATCAGATGCTCAAGGTGCACCCATGCCATCTGATCAGGAGGACACCTATGAAAACACAAAAGACAAGGCACAAACAAATATGCCACCTGCAATCCCAAGTCCTCCGCTAGGCAGAATTTAGACACAGCAACAATTCCCCATCAAAATAATCAACCGATCCTGGCACAACTAGTGTAAAAAGTGAAATAAAGTCAGGCACCAGCAGGGCCAGAACCCCACTCACCACAGCTGGATTCAGAAACACACTCTGATCTAGAAACAGAGATGGAGGTGGTTACACAAACACTAACATCCATATGGTGTTTGCCTCATCAGATACAGCCATTAGTGTGAAATACAATGATGAAGGTGGGGTTTGTCACACAACTCCTACCCACTACCCAAGCTAATCCCACACCTTAATGGCTGCCCACACATTTGCCTGCTCATAATGCCATACACCCTTGAGTAGCCTCTACATAGTGGTCACTCCACTGGGAAGCCTAGAAAAGTGGTACATGCAAGAGTAAAAAATGGTCATAAACATTCTGGAAATCAGGGCACCATCCTGTGTGCCACTGCAATTCACAAGGCTAGTCAGCAAAAAGAGAAATTGCCTCATGAGCTCGGACAATCAGGTGATCATCTCCTACATCAACAGGCAAGGAAGAACAAAGAGCGGAGTCATGCAAAGAGAGGCTCAAGACTCATTCTTTGGACACAAAAATATCTGGTGAGCATATCAGCCATACACTTGGCAAGCAGGCTGAATACCACTGCAGACTGGCTAAGTCACCAGTTAATACATCCGGGAGAGTGGAAGATTCATTCCAACATATTCCAAATGATCAACAGACATTGAGGACTGACAGAAATAAACTTAGTGGCCACCAACAAGAACAATCAGTGCCCCAGATTCTACTCCCACTTCAGGGATGACAAATCCATGGGAGTGGATGCACTATCAGCTACATGGTCATTCCAGGTAACCTACATCTTTTCACCGATACTACAGGTTCTGAAAGAGATATGCAGAACCAGAACCTGGGTGATAATCATCACCCCTCATTGGCCCAGAAGAACAGGGTTCACCACGATAGTGATAATGGATAGACCACCCATGGACACTACCATTCAGGAAGATATTCTCACCAGGGACCAGTATGTCACCTCAGTCGAACAATCTCAAACTAACAGCCTGGCTCTGAAAAGGAGAAACTTAAGAGAGGAATACCACCCTATGGTAGCCAACACTATGGAGAAACCCCATTACCTCAAAATGTCAGAGACATTTGAGATTATTCCATAGGTGGTGAGAAGAAAAGGGGAAAAAAATACAACCTCTAAGGGCCACAGTGTCCAACATACTTCTCTTCCTTCAGCAAGGTCTAGATAAAGGACTATCTCCAGCATCCCTAACAGTGCAAGTGGCAGCAATCAATCCAATCTACATCCTAAGATAAAACAATGGACCACTCTCTGGGACCTCAACTGAGTACTCAGGGCAATGACCAACTCATCATCTGAACCTTTAGAGTCACTACCACTCAAATGGCAAACACGTAATCCTTATGGTCACTATAGGTTCAGCTAGTTGCATAAGTGAACTACAAGCATTATCCCACAGACTGCCTGGGCAATGACCAACTCACCTTCTGAACCTCTACAGTCACTACCACTCAAAGGACAAACACTTAACCCTTATGGCCACTATATGTTCAGCTAGCTGCATAAGCAAACTACAAGCATTATCCTACAGACTGCCTTATCTGGTATTTTTGAGGATAGGATCAGCTTAAAGATGATTTCTGCCTAAATATGCACACTTTTTCACTCCAAGCAGGATATTGAAATACCTGTCTATATGCCTGCAGACAAGGTAGATAGGACCCTCAACATCATCTGGTAGCCATGAGCCGACTATGTCAACTTACATCACAAGAGCGCAGACATACAGCACATATTGGCCAAGTCTCCCATCACAGAAGTGTATAAGGCCTGAAATCATACACCACCAACAAAAATTAAGGCCATTCCACTACAGCAATAGCCACATCATGGAGGAGAAACATGGCCATAATAGAGAAAATTGTGCTGGAGAACAGTAATATTCTTCAACTGAAACTACCTCTGGCTGGAAGCTGCAATACTGAACATAGGTTTGCAAGAGCGTAGTTGTGCTCACAACAGAGGAGGGTGAACCTTACAATTGTCTTTGGTTTGTAGCAGATATTCTGCAGGTGGATGCTACTCTAACTGAAAGGTGAAATAAGGAACTTAGAATTATCAGGAAAAGACAGTCTTTCAAGCAACATAGGGAGGTGGATCTAGCTTTCGTTTGTTACAATTCTTAAGATTTTCAGTGCAGGAAGAGTTTAAGCACAGCTGACTTATTTTGGGGCTGACTGCTTTGAGAGCACAAACCACCGTGGCTGTTTTGGGGCTGGGAGGTTTACCTGTGTCTGACTTGGATGTCTGGGTTTTCTCTGTTTGATTAGCAGGGTATTTTCTCTGTCAAATTGCTGTGTAGGGCATCTTGCTGACAGAAGGCACCATCGCAGCTGTGGGTCAGAGCTCTTAGCCGATTGTTTGTGAGGGCACAGTTTAGGCCCAACTCTTCCTGACCCCTCACCCCCACCCACCCCTGGAAATAGTTCCTATACCTGGGGTTCTGACACCATTTCTCTCAAGAGTGCAAGATGCATATCATTGTCATATCCTCTCTAGCACATTGCACTGACAATATAAGCATACACATTGTATAATATATATATTTCTATATAACAAACCAATCACACACACAAACACACACACACAAAAAAGTAGATAAACATGTGGGGAGTAGTGCAATGTAATGGCTGTGGGGCAACAGTCTTCCGGGAGTCTTTCTGGAGGCTGAGGTGCTGCCCTATTTGCAGACAACTCTCTGCCCTGAGGGAGGAAGTTGCCTGTCTTCAGGCCACACTGGACAGTAGTAAGGGAACCTTCCCCCAGGCCACACTGGACGGTAGGAAGGGAACCTCCCCCATCCAGGGAGCACCACAGCCACAACCACTACCTCAGAGGCTGTGAAGAAAGCACAGCAGTTGGACCACAGTGGGCTCAGGAGGGTGAGGATGGTGGAACAGGCACACCCAGTCAGTTGTTCCTCCACAATCCATACACCATTCTGGGGGCATAGCTCCCCTATGGATCACACCTGCAGAGGAGACTACGAAGGCTGAGAACAACTGTCACAAGGGAGGCCCACAGGAATGAGGCAGGAGGACACCACAAGGAAAGGAAGCAGCTCCTGGTGGGGACTCAATTATTAGGGGATAGAACTGGGGAGCAGGAAAACTGAAGTAAGGTGCCTGCCTGGTGCCATGGCTTGGAGGGACAGGAAGCACATCCTCCAGGATCACGAGAACAGCTGCATGGAGTCTGAGCTGGATGTCATTGTCCACCCTAGGGACAAATGACTTGGCTCAACATGAGATTAGAGCAGTGCAGAAGGACTTTGTAGAATTGGGGAGGGGCCTAAGACAAGTAGCATACACAGTATCCTTCTCAGAGGTGCTGCCTGTCAATGGCATGAGGAGGCGAGGTACTTTGCACCATGCAGTTTAATGAATGGTTGAAAAATGGTGTAGGAGCACAGGGGTTTGGCTTCATTGGGGACTGGGGTTCCACCTGGAGGGACACCCGCCTATACTGGCAGGATGGTCTGCATCTGTCCAGGAAGGGAACAAGTCTTTTGAGCAGTCGGTTTAAATGCTTCATTGGCAAGCTTTTAAACTAGTCAAGGGGAAGCACTGATAAGCAGCAGGAAAATCAGCCTCCCTACAAAACAGGGTACTAAATGAGTAAAAGACCGAGGTAGAAAGGTCAGTGGGGATGCTGCAACAGAAGATAAAGCCATCAAAATGGAGAGCAATGAGTACCAATGCCCGTAGTCTGAGTAACAAGCTTCCTGAATTAGTGACCTTGATGGAGGAGAACATCTGGATATTGTGGCAGTCACAGAAACATGGTACCCACAAAACCATGACTGGGACGTAAACACCCAGGATACACTATCTACAGGAGGGACGGGAGGGAAAGAGGAGGAGGAGGGCTCTTTACATAAGGGAAGAATCAAAGCAACAGAACAAAAGGAAAACAGGGAGGAGAAGAAGCACTGTGGGTAATTTGGAGACTGGCAATGGCACCACAATCACTCTGAGGGTTATACAGACACCCCTTCAGGGGGACGAAATGGACAAGGAAATGATAGAAAGTATACTTAGAATGGCAGAAAAAGGGAGATATTGCTGATGGGTGATCTGAATATGCCAGATGTTAACTGGAGTGCAGTTAGGGTTATTCTAGATGCCTACAGGGGGCATGCCTCGACAACTAGTATTGGAGCCCAGTCAAGAGAGACAATCTTAGACCTGGTTCTCTCAAATGGAGATGAAGAGAGGATCACAGATGTAAAAGTGGGTAGCCATCTGGGAACTAGCAACCATCGAACAGTATGGTTCACAATAAACACAGCAATAGAGTCGGAGCCATACAAAGGCAAAAGTACTGCACTTGGGAGGCTGACTTTGCTAAAATGGGTGAGTGCCTAGGGAATGCACTAGCAAATGGGCAGGAAGGAGGGTGGAAGAACAATGGGGAATAATAAAAACTGCCATCACAGAGGTAATAAGCCCTGTGTGAAGCAAATAAACAAAACAAAATGATGTAAGAAACCACTATGGTTCTCAAAGGAAGTGGCAGTGAAGGTTCAAGAAAAAAAAGCATTCAGGAAGTACAAGGAATCACAGAAGGAGCAGGACAGAGAACTGTATCAGTTACATAAAAGGAAGCTGGGAAGGCAGTCAGAACAGCAAAGGCCCAAACTGAGGAAAAGATAGCCAACAGTTAAGAAGGGGATAAAACCTTTATAGGTACATCAGGGAGCCAAGGAAGACCAAGGGAGGATAGTGAGGCTTAATAAAGGGAGGGAGGGTGGACAGAGGGTGACTGTGAAAGGCAGAGATACTAAACAAATATTTTTGCTCAGTATTTACAAAGGAAGAGGGAGGTACCTAAAACAAACAGTAGAAACACTCTGGATACAGAAGTTGATACCAGCCCATTTACAGAAGAAGGGTTCTGAAGAACTCTTAAAACTGAAGGTGGACAAATCAATGGGACCTGATGGATTCATCCAGAATTCTAAAGAACTAAGGGTAGAACTAGTGACACCACTGACTACCCTCTTTAACAAATCATGGGAGGATGGGGTGGTACCTGAGGACTGGAGGAGGGCAGATGTGATTCCCTTCACAAAAGTGGGAGCAAGGCAGAAGCAGGAAACTACAGACCTGTTAGTTTAACCTCAGTGGTAGGGGAAAATGATGGAATCACTTCTGAAGGAAAGAATTGTTGAGTATCTAGAGGCCAGAGGGGCACAGGACCCAAGGCAGCATGTACTCACAGAAGGTCATGCCAGACAAATCTGATAGATTTCTTTGACTGGGTGACCAAAGTAGTAGATCAGGGAGGGGCTGTGGACATGGCCTACCTAGACTTTAGCAAGGCATTTGACACAGTCCCATGCAAAAGATTAATATACAAGTTAGCCAGCCTGGGAGTGGGTCCCAAGATGACAGCCTGGGTAAAGAATTGGCTGGAGAATAGGACACAGAGAGTAATAGTAAATGGAGTCCACTCTGAAGAAAGGGGGGTTACTAGTGGGGTACCGCAGGGTTCAGTATTAGGACCAGTCCTCTTCAATGTCTTTAAGCGACATTGCAGAGGGACTGGAAGAAAAATATGTCTCTTTGCAGATGACACAAAGATCTGCAACAGAGTTGATGCACAAGGTGGGGTGGAAAGGATGAGAAGGGACTTGGCAAGGTTAGAGGAATGGTCAAATGTATGGCAGCTTAGATTCAATGTTAAGAAGTGCAAGGTAATGCACCTGGGAAACAAAAACCCAGGAGAAGAGTACACAATGGGGGGTGAGATACTAACAACAACAAAAATGGAAAGGGACCTGGGGGTAGTCATATCAGATGACCTAAAGGTGGGCAAGCAATGTGAGAGGGCAGCAAGGAAGGCTGGGGGGATACTGGGATGCATCGTCATTAGGGAGAGAAAAAGAATTGTTAAAAAAAAAAAGATGTGAAAGGCATGTTGCAGACACAGGCTGAAAAACATTCTAGATTGCTATTCACAACAATCACCCAGAGTGACACTTTCTAAGTACACTTAGAATGACCACAGCTTGTCAAAGGATATTTATAATGTCTCCCGATGGATAAGTTGAACACATTCCACCATGTCAGACTACAGACAAATGTGTCTCAATTAGCCTCAGTCCACAGTGCCACCAGTATCATTATTATAATTGTCCCTCCCTGGTAGTAAAGCAGCCAACATTCCAAAACCCAGATGAAGCCTTTTTTGTCTTTTCTTTATTGTGACTTCTGTTAACTCCACGTGACTATCCTCTGGCCAGACTCCCATCTCATCTGCCACCTATGTCCCCCCATGGATTCCCATTACATGGCAGGCAGAGGTGGAGGTGTGCAGAGAGTCCTGCCACCTTCTGTGGCAAATATAATAGCGGGAGGCACACTTTGTTGTACCAGTTTGGCCATCACTTGTCCATGGAACCCCATCCTTCTTCCATTTTCTCCTTCCCTCTCTCCCCTCTAACATAAGCACGTCGACTTATAAGCATCCTGACCTGTAGTGCCCTACAGCCACCACCATAGGGCAGTCAACGTGCAGGATGACTAGTCCCCTTCCCTGGAGAGAGGAGAGCAGTACTCTGGATGCTCAATACTCTGTCCCTCTCCAGCTGACCACCAGTGGCCCAGGCTCATTCCCGAATATGTGTTGCCGTCATTGAGCTTGGTATGTCATCCAACGCCATACCCTTCACCACCACTGTGCCATGCAGTGTCACCAATTTTTTTTTAATACTAAAATGCCAGCAGAGGAGGACTAATGGGCTTTCGTGTTTGCTCAATAATCAGCACCCATGCTGAGCACCGACTTTCTTGTCCTTCCCACCCTTTGGCTTTCTGTCCATTCCAGACTGTACAAGATGACCCCTTGTATTGGCCTTGGTCAGCTTCACCCTCCCCATACCTGTCTCATACCCTCTGAAACCCTTCCACCGCTTCTGCCTCCACCACTCCCTTGGGCAGCGATTCCACGGTTCCACCACCCTCTCAGTGAAGTAACGCCTGTCCTCTCCCTCCTGAGCCCCCAGCTTCCACCTGTGTCCTCTGGTTGCCCCTCTTTTCTTTGGAGCACCACGACTGTGCCCCCTTATTTATCCTCTTATGTACTTGAAGACCTCTGTGTTGTCCCGCCATCCTCATCTCCGCTTAGTGTATACATGTTGAGCTCCTTGAGCCTCTCCCTTTGGTCATTTTCACCTAGGCCACAGATAATTTTGTTACCCTCCTTTGGACCCTCTTGAGGACTGCAATGTCCCTTTTTAATCCGTCTCCAAAACTGCACACAGTACTTGAAGTGTGTTACTCAAGGTCTATATAACCAAGCATTTATATGAGAAGGATCACTCTGCCCTTCTGTAGGTAATCCCCTACAGATGGATCCCAGCATCCTACTGACTTTTGCCGTTGCCCTCCCACAGGTCTCTGACTTGTTCATTCTGACATCTACCTCACCCCTTGTCCCTCTCGCCCTTTGAAACTTGCATTGTGTCAGTTCCCAGGGTATACCCTTGGCCCTGATTTCGTGCCCCAGATGCAAAACATGCATTTTCCTGCATGGAACTTCAGTCCCTACTATGTCTATCAGTCTATCCAGAGTCTCCATGTTCTCTTGCAGGGCCACTCTCCCCTCCTCCTCATCTACCTCTGCCCCCAGCTTTGAGTCACGTGCAAAAACACTCATGTCACTCTTGATAATCTTCCTCATGTCTGAGACATAGGCATTAAACAGGAGTGGCCCTAGTAATGACCTCTGGGGAACCCCAATAATGACTGTCCTTGGAGATGACAGTAGCCCCCCCAACTACCACGCTCTGAGAATGCTGTGACAGCAAATTTACCATCTATCTGATCATCTACATCCCCACCCCCATTTCCTCCAGCTTAGCCATCAGGCAACCATGAGGTACCAAATCAAATGCCTTGCTGAAGTTTAGAAAGAGGATGTCCACTGGCCTACCATAGTCCAGTGAACTTGTCACCCACTCGTACAACTCCATGAGGTTTGTCTGACATGACTTTCCCGAGACGAAGACATGCTATCCATCATCCAGATACCCCATTTGTTCCGGTATCCCCCCCCTCGCCTTTCCTTGACATTACCCTCCAGCATGTTGCCTACCACCAATGTCAGGCTAACAGGCCTGTAGTTCCCCGCCTCCTCCCTTTATCTCCCCTTGTGGATAGGCAGAGTATTGGCAACCCTCCAGTCATGTGCAACCCACCCTGTCTTCAGAGAGATGTTGAAAAAGCTCCACCAGGGGTGCAGCAAGAACATCCACCACTTCCCTCACCACCCTATAATGTATTCCATCTGGCCCTGGTGCTTTCTCTGTCCTAAGTGACACCAGGGCTTCCTTCCTTCCCTCTCACTACTGGGATCTCAACCTTCTCATCTGCTCCATGTACTGACAACCCCCCCACCTGACAAAGCTGGCCCTTCCCTTTCCACACTCATGTCAGGGCTCCTGATCTGTAAGGGTACCACCACTTCCCCCCCGGCTTTCCACCTCTCTCACCCCACAAGACCAAGCGCCCCCAGCAAACACCAGTAAACACTGAGGCAAAGTACTAATTCATCACCTCCGCCTGTTCCCCTGCCTCCTGTGCACACCCGCCACACCTTATGCTACTGATCTGTCCCCTCACTTTCCTCTTTTCCACAATGTATCTAAAGAACCCCTTGTCCTCCCTCCTAATCCCCCTGGCCAAGATAAGTTCCTTCCTTGCCTTAGCCATTTTTACCACCCTGTTGACACTCCTGGACAACTGTTCATGCTTCCCAGTACCTTTAAGCTTCTAGACCTCTGTAAGCACCATAGGACCTTTCTTTGACCTCACTGCTTCACCAACCTCCGGGTAAACCAATAGTGTTTTCTGGCCTTACCAATCTTGTGCCTCTCCCTTACACAGGATCTGGTACTCTCCTGTACCACCCTTCTAATGATCTCCCACCTACAACTGGCATCCATTTCTGGTCTTATTCCATCCAAATACCCCTTAAGGATCCTTCCCATCTCCTGTAAATCCACACCCCTGAAGTCAGTCACCACCGTCCTTGAGCAGCTTTCCTTTCCCCCATGTCCAGGTCAAACCAGACAGTGGCATGATCACTCCCTGACAACGTGTCCCTCACCTGTAGACCCCTAATCTGCTCACTGTCTGTCTGACAGGACTACATCCAGTGTCCTGTCCTCCCAAGTCTGCTCCCCTACCTGCTGGATCAGGAACGCATCCTGGAAGTCATCCAGTAACCTCTTCTCCTTTGCCGCTATGGACGTCATAGTCCCCCAGTCTGTTCCTGGCATAGTTCTGTCCCCATCACCACTACTCTTCAATACCACAATCTACAGTGACCCACAATGTTTTCCACCAAACTCTCTTCCTGTTCCTCTGCTAAGGTGGGGGTTCTCTGCACCACCCGATCTTTACCTATTACCCTCCTGAGTTTGTAGGGGTGACCCAAATCGCCTCTATGCTCCACCTGCCTCATCCACTCCTCCTATACCTATGCCATTTTCGACCAGCAGAGTGGCCCCCCACCCCTTCCCTCCCCCGTCCTTTCTTAACTTATTGTAGCCCTCTGGGTTGAGGTCCCATTCATGTCCTTTCTTGTTGCCACGGCACAATGACAGATGCCACATCTACTGCACCTCTGCTTGTATTGCCTGGAGCTGAGGCATCTTATTACCTAAGCTCCTGGCATTTATCAGGACCACCCTCCACCCCTTCCTCTCTTCTCCCCCTTTGTGCTTCCATTCGGCTGCTTGCTCCCCCTTACCTGCACCCTACCTGTCGGACTTTTTCCATCTCCCTCCAGCCAGTTTTTGAGGTGGATACAGAGTCCCTCTTTTATTGTACGCCCTTGCAACAGCCCCTTCTTCGATCCCTCCCCCTTTAAAGTTTAAGCACCACCCTTCACTGATGAACCCAGCTAGTTTCAGCTTTTTTTGGAACTCTACTTTTTGCCTACTTGTCCGGGGCATCTCACATGCATCCCTCACTCAGCCTGCAGCTTCTAACCACCCTCCTGAACTGCTCTCCCCAATGACTACATCAGTATCAATATTCCTGGCCCTGTGGTCACCTTACAGAGACCTTAGGTCCTCAGGGGGACAGTCGGTGATTGCGTTCAGCATTGGCTTCTGGACTGTGTCATTGCCTCACCCAACCAGTAGGGGTTGTCTTGGCGTTTTCTCCACCCCATTCCTGCAGCTCAGATGTGCAATGACAGCCCTGATGTACAACGCAGCTCCACCCCTGTCACACTATTCCAGCCTTATGAGGCGTAGTACCTCCAGCTTCTCTTGTGGCTGCTGCTATGCTGCTCAGACCTGGATCCCTCCCTCCACAGAGATAGAAGAGCTGTTCTCCTCACGTTCTCGTCTCTCTCTCCTGTAATGTCCCTGCCCCCTCCACAATCCTCCCATACTTGCTACCCATGATCCTTGCCGTGCCCCATGGCTATCCCAGCACACTGTCTTCAATGAGATTACCTCTTCCAGCAGCACTTTACAAGTCCACCACCCTGTATGTCAAGAAGTGATTCCTGACCTCCCTTCTAAACCTCCGAGCCTCCATGTTAATACTGCACCCCTGCATATCATGGTTTCCACTCACCTTAAAGTGACTCTCCTCATTTACCTTATTTATCACTTTCAAGGTACTGAAGGTCCCAATCATATCCCCCCTCTCTCTCTCCTGTCTTCCAGTGAGTACATGTACAGTTCCCTCAACATCTCCTCATATACCTTACCCTGCTGAATGACCATGATCTTTGTAGCCCTCCTCTTGAACTTCTCCAGGTTACTCTCAGTTTTTTGGTAGTGTGACACAGCAGCGACACACATGCTCTACATGCGGCATTACCAGTGACCTGTACAAGGTTATTGTAACCTTATCTCTAGTAGTACTATTTATCCCCCTTGATATGCAGCACATGTACTTCATATCAGGACAGTGTCACACATAGTAAGTCACTTTTTCCACCTAAACTTTACCCTGATAACATGCGTTCAGTACTCTATTTCTGGTTATTTCTGATCAATCTTACCTGCTAGCACTGTCACATTTCTCATTCACTCCTGTGTATGTACATTCATTGTACTTGCTGTGCCTAACTTGGCATGTAGTATCCAGTTATCAGTTCTGATATTAAATATGTCTTACGTGATGATGTCAACTTCATTAACAACCATAACCTGACTGTGCATTTTCAGCAACCCTTTCTGTGTAATATACCATGTACCGTGTTACCACTGGTCGCTATGCTTGTGGTGTTCTGGTACACCACGGTCATGGACAAGTATGCACTGACATTGTCTAACTACATCCTCTGGCAGAAGAAGTGCCTGCTCATTCCCACTGTGTGCAAAAAATCAGTGTCATATTGTCCCGCACGACTTTCATTATAAGCATTTAACTATGTGTGTACTTTCTTTTCTTTTCCTTTTTTTTTTTGCACCCTCCTCCTTCCCTGGTTGGCCACTCCTTCGGGTCTCCCAAGGTCTTCCCTGTCTGCTCGCTGTCCCTCACACCAGCCACTTACCTCACATCATGTCCCGCCCAGGTAACCCAGCGTATCCCTTCACTGGATGGGTCCCCTCCTCCGAAAGGGATGGCACTGGTGGGGCGGCCAGCACAGTTTATATTTGCTGCTGAGGTAGGGCCAGCTATCAAGGCCTGGTGGCAGTGGTGGACCATAGGGACTGTCATCTGGTTGACCAGGGCAGTTTCCTTGTTTTCTCCCCGGGAAGTTGCATGCCACTGATGTCATGGCGTACCCATCCACTGCTACCCCATCCATTCCAGATCAGGCATCCATGCTATGCTCCTGCCTCCACCAGGGGCCAGCAGATGCTGAGATGCATCCCCCTCCCGGAGAAGGCAAGCTGTCCTGGGATGCCCCTTCCTTCTCCCCAGTTGGCCCTCAGTAACATCAGTACATTCCTGAACCTGGGTCACCGGCTTCAGACAGAAATCAACCCGCTCGCCGACAGGCCAATTTATGTGTGTACTTTCTAAAGTCAACAGCTACCTGTAACAATGTCAATATACATCAGCCTAATATCAATGTTCAATTCAGTACTATGCAAACCTATGACACATTTTACGTGCAATGCTCAGCATGCTGATTGTGAACATATGGTACTTGTGCTACACTTAGGTTTTTATTTCCTTTCTATTTTAACAGAAAGTACAGATACACCGGAAACAGACAGCTGGTGAGATGGATCTGGGGATACCTAGGCAAGGATGTGAGGGTGGCTCTACCAGCTTGTGCCATACAAAAAATTCAGGACACCTACCCAAATGCACCCGGAATAGCATACGTGCATTTCAAGACTGAAAGAATTCTGCCCCTGTAAATGATGTAATAAAGACTGTTCCATTGTGTTCATGTTTATTTCAATCGTTATTTCTATAGTTCCTAATCTTTCTTGCTCAACTGTACCTTATTGTCACTACAAGAAATGCTGTTATGTAACAATGGCGCTGTGCATTTCTGTTACAATACCACCTTTATTCATTAGAATGTTAATATTTTTGGAATACCAATAAAGCATTTTGTTTCCAGCAGAAGAAAAGTTTCATGTGTGTTGTATGCAATAGGTTATATGGTAATTACCATTAACAATTAAATAAGCAATTAACCATGACAGGGTGTGGGGCTATAGGCATTCAATGCATGCATGGGGTGCATTTTGTGGCACAAGGCCACAGGTCAAGTGTCCTCACAGTGCCACAGGCGTGGATTGAAGGAGAGCTTCTGGCTCATGTGAAGCCCCGACCACTTCATAGATCAGGGCTTCACTGTGCAAATTACCCCTGCAGTCGCCCTGTAAAACCTACTGCTTATTTACCTGACTACTCGTACAACTTGAGGAACCGCCGGTGCAGCCTGCATTTTCAATTATGGTGCCCCAGTATGCTCCCCTTCTCACTAATAGCGATTCGCAATTATCACGTGTCACTGCCTCTGCTTTATGGGTAGCCCTATATATGGATCAGTCGCATATATTGAATGCTGATCGTTATTTTACACAGTGTGCCTAAATGCTATCTATATGGCGGGCATACACATGGCATGTAGGGGAAACTGTGCAAAAATAACAATCAGCATTTAATATATATGACTGATAATAGTTCCGTACATAGGGCTACTCATAAAGCAGAGGCAATGACACATGATAATCACCCATTGCTATTAGCGAGAACAGGAGTGGACTTGGGCACCATAATTGAAAATGCAGGCTGCACTGGCAGTTTCCCCAAGCTGTATGAGCAGTTAGGTAAATAAACAGTAGGTTTTACAGGGTGACAGCAGGAGGAATTTGCTCAGTGAAGCCCTGATCTGTGAAGTGGTCGGGGTTTCACATGAGCCAGCAGAACTCCTTTAAATGCCTATAACCCCACACCCTGGAGTTGGTTATTGTGCTTCTAACATGGGTTATCTTACACATACTGTAGAACCCCCCCAAATATAGCTGCTGCCCATATTTTAATGGTAAAAAGGGAAATTATAGTTCTGCTCTACAAAGTAGTCCCTCAGCAAACATTTGTTTTCCTGGTTTGTTTGCATCTACAACAGTTAGTATTTGTGTTTACATATACTTTCTGTTGTTTGCCATGCATTAGTACCGAGCACAGCACTGCACAGTGTGATAATATGAGAATCTACACACTGACACTGAATGTCTATGGCCCTCATCTGAACTGTGGTTGTTTAATGCACAGCTGCCGATCTGAGTACTGAGACCCCCCGGTAGGTGAACTGCAAGAAAAAATGCTGTAGACAACTAGTGCAGTAGGAGGTACAATAGATATAGAATGTCCTCAAGTCCATTGTGTGACTTCTGGTCAGAGAGAAAGTATGTCCCGATATCGCTGACACTGACTCCCTTTCTGTGTGTCACTCTTTCACTCAGCATTCTGTTTCCCCCTTTCCAAATGAACTATGGGACACAACACAGGAAAGGCAGCAATCTGCTGCATCTCTGATGTATGGCGTTGCCCCCGCCCCGTCCCCACCATACATCAGAGGTGCACCAGATTGCTGCCTTTCCTGTGTTGTGTCCCAGTCCTAAAGTTCATTTGGAGAGGGTGAAACGGAATGCTGAGTAAAAGAGTGACACACAGAGAGGAAGAGTGTCAGAGATATCGGGACATACTTTTTCTCTGACCACAAGTCTGGTACCGAGCATCAACTAACTCTCTTCTCTCCCATGTGTCACTCAGTGCCCTGCGTGGCATCAATCACCTTTCACAGCCTTTCTCTGTCCCTTGTTTGTGTCTCCCTCCTAGAATGCTGCTGCAGCACATGGTGAGCACATGGATGTCCCAGTCCACCCCCCACCCCATTGCACCCCACACCAGAAAGCTGCTGCCACTGAATCCAGCCACAGCGGCAGCATGGCCGCAAGATAAGACATACCAAGTCTGTCTTACTTTTAAAGGGACAGCATCCACCTGTGTCTACACTGCAACACTCACACTCGCTTGTGCTGGGTTAGCTGTGTTACAGAACCGCTGGTATGTAGTTTCTGTATTCCAACACAGTGGGACTCACAGCTACAGTGCTGCTATTGTGCTGTTTTGAATATGCGGGGGGGGTGCAAAGGCAGCATAGCCAATGCGCAGACATCAGCACGCGCTAGGCGTGCATATATCACTAGCGTCATCAATATATCACAGTTCAGTATATCACCATTCAAAGTCTCATGTGAGATGCACAATACAATTCTGGTAAGCAGCAGTTGTAGCAGTAACGTGGGTTGACTCCCTTTCTGATGTATGCATGCTAAAGCTGAGTGCCGCACGCCTGCTAGGTGACATTGACACATCAGATATGGATGGTTCCGTTTCTGTTATCACAGATCTGACTCTCAACTTCTAACATACCAAAACAGATATATAGTGTTGTGCTTTCCCTGTAATGTACAACGATAACTAAACGCTCCTCGGTAACAGAGGTAAAAAAATGGCTGCTCCCCAAACGTGTGCTGCACACACTTTTGATATCACTCCACAATGTGAAGCCTCTTAACACAGTGCCGAAAAAAATCCAGCAACACAGCCATGCATTAAAAAGGGAATTTCATCCATCCCCAGCTGACAGCTCTGCTACAATCAAATACAGTGCTGTAGGTAACCCTGTAATAAAGTACATTGGAATGTTGACATCCACTATTAGTACAACCATCAGACATCTTACAGCACCTTTTCATAAAGCAGTCATGTCAACTCTGTTTTGAGACATATCTTCTACATGCAGTATAACTGCATACACATTGTAAAACAGGTTGGTGTAGTTGAGTGCAGATGATAATAGTAATGGTAACCTAAGAAATCATTAGTTTTGTTTTGCTATGCGCAGTGTATCACTCAGAACAAGCAATATTACTTATGGTTATCAGAGGCATAACAAGAAAGTCATAACAGTGAACATTTGTCACATTTCTTATGAACAATCACGCATGAGTTTGGAGGGAAGTCAAATAAAGAGAGAAATCTACCTAATCCGAATACTTTCCTTTCATTTATAATGAACAGCGTGTTCTGTTGATGAAATTGCATTTCAAATATTTATATTACCATTGCTGAATGACATTGTAGAACAGTAGTGCAATGGTGTAATACTCTAACATCAAGGTTTATTGAGCGGCTAACAAAATTAACTAACGACTTCACAGTCCACATGCAGGTAGGCGGCTGTCAACGGTGGGTGTTCTTGGGTGTCTATGGACAGCAATGGCATTTCACACCGACTGTCATGTGATGTGATGGCTTAGAACCTTGGCTTGCAGTTTGTGTCCATATTCTGAAAGAGAGGTAAAGCGTTTGAAAACAACACAGCTATTAGTCAGTGCCTGTCAGACAATGAGCTGTCATAGCAGTGCTTACAGCTACATATAAGTTTATGTTACATGGCCAAACGTGTTGACTATCATGCTACCTATCTGTGATCTGCCTACTTTTCTCAGGAAAGCCATATGCGTATGTATGTACAAATATATTGCATTGTTTCAGTCAAAACACCATGAGAAACATGATGTTCAATGTTTGTCACCGAAATCATGCTTTGGGATCAATGAAACATGCAGTAGCATACTTCACCAAACTCCGCTGTGTCGATCTCAAACATTGTGCATCAAGTATGTTATCATAAATTGTGACAAGTCACACCTTTCATACTTTAGCATATTAGTGCTGCACTGAATGCATCATAACCATGTTCATATCATCAAAAATATTTAACTTTCTCGTGGCCATTGTTACAACTGTATGATCCAATGCCATTAAGCAGCTAAACAGGATAAGGACAGTATGGATACAGTACTTCAACACTGTGCTTCCAAGATTGTGTCAATGCAAAAGCAGTAAGGAATACTGTTACTTTGTGAAGCCTCGTGGGCAACAATGACCTAATGTGAGTAAAGGATGGACCACAGTAATGTGGTATTGTGTTCCTGAAACATAGGCCATAGTAATTCACATCAAGTACTGTGTAATTGATGTTTTTTTTGCACCATGGCAACTGTGCATCCATAGCGTTCGCCTTCAGTGGATGAACAGCCAGTTAAGAGAAAGCAGCACTCTATATGGTGTTCTGACAGCATGTGAAAGGAAGCAGTAGGTACACTATCCAGTGTAGTTGAAATCGCATGCTGACTTTATAATGCTGGTTACCATTAGAAATAGCCATCTTGAAGGAATTCATCCTCTGTTGGATGACAGCAAAGGATGCCATATTATCCAACTGTACATGGTGTAGTCCACTGTGTCCTTTGCTACAAAAAAGGAGCAGTAAGGCAAGGGTGTAAGTAAAAGGAGATGTTTGTATCATGATGTATTGCAATGGTTGCTGTGAAAAGAACACTAACCATATGTTGCTTTCTTCTTTACAATGCAAACAGATGGCTCACCTTTCTTGGCCTGGAAGTAAACTGCGAGCTTAGGATTTCCAACATCATCCATTCTGGGCAAGTGACTGTTATTTTCATTATAGTGCAGAGCAGCAAGGATGAGTCTATAAAGAGGAGTCATACAAAAACAAATGTGTGACACTGATGTTTCACAACCACTGCTGCTATCCTTACTAGTACACAACTACCATTTATGTATGTCCTAACAGTTGAAGTGTTCTTAACAAAGTACAATTGTGGTGGCAGAATACAACATTCAACCATGTGTCACTTGCTTCAACATCACACTGAGTACAGTACAGGCACAGTAAGTTTAAACAGCTTCTCTCAACGTTGTCAGGTTTGAAGTGTCATATGTATCACAGTGTCTTCTGACACTGTTTTTCTTAAATTTCACTTCATAGACTAATCAGACCAAGGGTACTACACTGCTGTGACAATGGTACTGTGTAGTACCAAAACTGAACTTTCGTTCTCAATACACTTACAATAACAATGCAATAACTTTGTTGCAATCAGCACTGTTGAAAGATGGTACCTTAACATGGTGTAATACCCGGATGCATACCTGCAGTGCATACCGTCAAAACTGAATGCAGTGTGCTTAGGAGCAAAGTGAATGACAACACTATGGAAAGCTCCACAGAGGCTGTTTTGATGATGAGGAGAGGCGAGTAACATCTTTCACCAGCTGCTTGTTCTCCAACAGTGACACTAGGTCTTCTGTCACCTTTGACCTAGTAAACAGGAGAGCAGAACAAGCAAGATTTCACATGTACTGATTGAATGCTATCACAGTCACATTGACATGGTTGCAATCACTTGACGGCAGTGAAACAATGTCCATAAAGTACTCTCAGAATGATGCAGTGTATGTAAACACCTTTTGACTGTGATGACATTATTTTATCACATGTATGATGTATTACTGTAATGTTCTGTTCAACGCATATCAACATGATGACCAAAATCAGCACAGACAGCGTAGTGAAACTTATATTCATGTCCTGAAGTTGTTCTGCAGAGCTGTAATGTGCAGTTTAAAAAGACTTTTATGTTGCATACAACTATGTATGTAACATCACGCCATTACAGCCGCCAACACAGTTTTCACATAATTACTGTATGTGCTTCACAGTCCTGTAACGTTGTCTTGCTTTCAGTGAATGACATGGTAACTGCTCATTTTGTGAAAGTAACCATCTCATTAGCTGCAGTTATACCGATCCACGGCACAGGGGAAGCTACGGCACTCCAGAAATGTACCTTCAAATCCTTGAATGAATGATTGTTCTGTAAATGAGGATTTTGTCTTCACTGGGGACCAGGCCTTGACCTGGGAAGATGATAAATTATTATAAGGATGATATCCTGCATCTGTCTCAGAAGGTGACCTACTTCCTTCCTGAGAAGTTTAAATGCTACAGCTCTGAGCATGTAAGCTGCCTAGTGGTAGGGGAACATGGAGGGTCAGGAGGCTTTTGGGCACCACAACACTGAAGCACTGAAACCATTCTTGGGTGAAGACTCTAGTGAGGAACAACAAGAGCAGAGGTAGGGCATACTGTAATACATGTAATGCCATGCTAAATAATTACCATGGAGTATGAAATACTGTTCCAGACCTGGAGGCCTTGTTGGCAGATGCAGACCTCGACATAGCAGCAATAACCAAGACATTGTAGTCTGCTAATCGTGGCTGTCAAGTCAATATACTAAGCTATACACTGTGCTGGTGTGACATGAATGGTAGGAAGGGTGTTGGACTGACACTATACATCATAGATGTCATAAAGGCAATCAAGTTCAATGAGGACAGGTGGATGGTGAGTTAATTTTGGTCATTCTAGAAAAGGGAATGTAACATCAATATGCACAGGGTCGATCGACAGACCTCTGCCACAAATGGAGGAAGCAGACAATGCACTGCTGGAGAACATACATGACATGGCAGGCAAAGGTGAAACCATGACACAAGGAAACTTGACGGTGTGATTGATGAAAAGGATTGATCACATCGGGTCAATGGCCACACACAATGTATGGGGCCTACGGGAAGACTAGATGTGCATAGCGTTCATTCCTTTTTCTGACAATTTCTGTTTCCATGATTATTGAGTGGTGGAAGTGAAGGGCCGACTTACTTGGCATCAGCCACTTCTTTTCCTCTCCTTCCTTCCAGTGGTCCATGGTGGCATTGAGGTACACTCACTATGACCCTCGTGTAGATTTTGCAGATGACGAATCATGCCATGCCACTTCCTCCATGACTGCCTTGTCACCGCCTGGTGTTGTTGAAGGACCCAATAGACAAGATTGATAATTGTTTTTTTTCCATGGATTAATTGCATCCATGCCTCGCTGCTTGGAGAGTGCTTCTAACTTCTTGTGCAATCCTGATAAAAAAGAAATAGTAAACACATTATCGAACAGACTGTCAGATTGTGAACTATGTTCTATGCCTGCAGTGATCACTGTGCATATGTCACTGTCATCATTAAAAGTGGTGCACCTTTCTATTCATTCTCCTACTCCACTCTTTTATGCAATGCACCTCTGTGTCATACATATCTTTCATTGGCAAATGTTCCCACCACCCCTTTCAGTTGCATTACATGTGGTTCCCAGATGTAATTAAAATTACATCTGAGGACCACATGATCCTCGTCTCGGATAAACAGCACCTGTTCAGGTCCTGTTTTTGCTCGCTATATGTTTTCTGCATAAATCATTGCACCATGTCACCCTTTTCATCACCGCATCAGCCCTGTCAATGTTTGTGCAAAGGTGCCTCATCAACAACTACACACAGCATGACTTGTGGTGCTGATACCTCTACCAATGCATCACAGCATGGCACTGGCTCTCCAGCTGGCTTTGTACTGTTGACAGAAATCTGTACTTATTAATAAACTATAATCATGTCCATCCCCTGAATTATCCCTATAGCCCTAAAATGGATTGAGAGTTGCACACCACATACAAGCTTCCACCAAACTTAAAAGCAGATTTTCAGGTAATACAGTAATACACACTACCACTGTGAATAATCAATGTCTCTGTGACAAGGTGTTTTGATACAGTAAAACACACATACACAGCCAACAGCCCATACTACTGTATGGCCATGCAGTCATTGTCAGCAACAATAATGACATTATTTAGGGCGATGCAGTGCCCTCTTGACAGAGTGACATCCTTCCGTGTTACAGGACTGCTATCCTGTCAGGTGCTATAACACGTGACACATATTGTGACCCAGTCATGACTGCTGTTAAAGTAAAATGGGCAAGATTTACTTTTGCAACATGCCAAACATCATAATAATGTTTGGCACCTTCCATGAGGCGTGGATGCTAATTGCTAACCATGAATTAATCTGGTGATGACGGTCAGTTATTATGCAGTCAATCTTCATTTTACTCTCTTCAACGATGGAAGTAAGTGAGGATTTCATGCAGTCTATCTCCATCCAGGAGGAGTTTTTAACTTGATTACTCTGTGAAACACGTTAAAAATTAAAAAAAATGAAGTGGCTACCATGAAATGTGTACACGATACAATAGTTGTTTATGTTGCATCACGTGAACACAAATTGAGGCTGTATACTATTTAAGTATATGTTTCTAGACATCCCTTTTACCACCTAATTAGCAGGCCATGAACAGAGTATTATGCCTGTCATGCATCATGTCAGTTGGTAGCACAGTATAAGGATGTGTCATGGCGACAAAGGCAACACCACAGTGACACATACCTCCTTACATCCAGTTGTGGCTGAAGCACAGCGTTGACCACAATTATACAGTAGTGTGCTGATAACTGTTCACTACAATACAGAACAATTGTTCTTAAAAAAAGGTCTTTACCTGGACCAGGCACACATCCACAACCTTGTTTATGCAATGTTCCAGCATCGTGTAGGAACCATATTTCGTGGAGTGACCCAGGCTGTCAGCCCGGCCATCTCCTCCAAGTATTAGTCCCCCTCCCATTTCTCTTAGTCTGTTAAACAGGCCTGTCTGTTCCTTCTGCCATACACACTTGATGACTGGTGATATGGTTGTTTTCATGTGCTGTTATAGCGTTGATCTTGAGACACACAGAATGCGCATATAGTTAAACAGTCTTAATGCTTTTGCAATGGGGAACCAGAAACAATGATGGCAAAGGATAGCAGGATGTTTCTGACTGGCAGATACCAATAGCATGGTTGACTATTCCAGGTCTTCTTGTGTTTACAGTGAAACACACACTGGTAACATTTAGAAAACATCCTTGTTTTCTTTTAGAGTCATCAGTTGAGAAGTTGACACTGTTTACTCCGTGGCACTTCACAAGACCTGAATAGTTCTTGTAGGCTTGAACAGAGACAACAAATTTGCCTTCTTCATTAGCGGTTTGGTATCAGATTTCTTAAGGGCGTGCTTAAGAATAGGAAAAGAAAAGAAACATTAATGAGTCCCTATGTTGAAAAGACATCATAACTAAATCAGTCACGTTATGCTTGTTTCTCAGAATAACTGTCTGGGAACAGCTCAGTTACCATGCTGTTGCTAAAAATAAATTGTTTTGATTTCAGTAACACTGCCAGCAAAGAAACATGGCGCATCAAACAAGAGCACATAATGACAGCATGACGATATGTGCAATTCTCCACAACAGATGTAAGACAGCCAACATGTACCTTCAATCAAGTACGGTGTGAACAACGTGAACACACAGATTGCTTGATTAATCACGATGAGACCTCATTCTCAAGTTTTTCAAGGCCTATCCCTTGAAACATGTGTGAAACAGACAAGGTGTCAGGACTCATGCCACACCATGCGGACACCGCTTCATCCTGATTTTATGTTCTTTCACGTTTCTTTTTCTGTAACATGGTATCACTTCTTACTTGTACTCTGTATGTGAACATCATGTGAGAAGGAGTTTTGTGTGGACTGTTGTCAGAGAAACACATAACATAGCAGTTGTTATACTCCCATCCCCCCAACTGTTGGCGCAACACACCCAAATACCAAATATGTGTATTGTTGTACTGCTGCGGATGTGGTGTACTAAAAATGGCATGACGGAGTGCAAAACTGTAATTGGCGTCAGTGACCCTGGTGATCTTGGAAGAGCAAGAACTGCGCTTCATTCATAGACTAATCCATACTGTTTGTACGCACTTGTTGAAGGAAAAGTACAACATATGCTGTTGCTCATGCATTAAACTGTGGTACAACACAGCAATATTGCTCATAACTATTTCAACCACCCATGGCCTGACAGAGAAAAAGTACACATGTAGGGGGTAGTAATGGGCCACCACAGAGTGGAGGACAGTGTTATTACAGCATGTCCATCATATGCCATGCAGCGCCATCGACCAAAGCGAAGCAACCACATCCCTGATTACACAGTGTTGATGAACACTGCATGTCCAGCACTGTTAAGGTGATGCATTCACCATTCAAAACATTGTGTGCCGCTGACCGTTATAAACCTCCTTCTCACATGCATGTTACATGTTTCCTTGCAACTTACTCCAAACAGAGACAAGTTACGCTGTGGTTCCCCATGTCTATGGACATTGATTTCTGTCAGTGTGATAGACAACATATTCATTTGGCAATTGTATGTTACATGGAAGAACATGAAAGCGGAGAACAAGCATGCCTCATTAATTCCATCTCAATTTCATCTGCAGCCCCTAAATAGACAAGTTGGATGGTATGTATTCTGATCCTTGATGTTCATCCATGGTTGCTTGTGTACTGGAGAGTGAGACTGTTGACTCTTGTAGTTCATCATCGAGCAAGGTACGCTGAATGCCAACAGAGGTAACCAAAGGCAACTTTGCCAACACCCCTGAAATGTATGGCAAGAACATGTCATCATAGCTGTACAACACCACAGTATTATTAGTAAGCTTCATGTCATTAGCAATTCCTCACCTCTACTCTTTGTGAACATACATGGATTTGTCTGTACTTTGATAGATCTTTTCAGTAGTGGAGGTAGTTGCTTGTTAGCCGGTGTTAAGTTAGGGATCGTTGAAGCTTCAGTACTTGTAGCTTCGTGGGTCATTGACGGGTCAATGAAAACAATCTGGTACTGCACCTCCTGACACTGTGAGCTGTCATTTTTCATGCCACTGTGTGATGTCACAATATCACTGTTGTGTAATGGCCATGGTGCCTCCTGTTGGAAGAGAACACAAGTACTGATGTCATCGTTTGGTGATACAATTAAATGAGCATGTCAACATGCAGTAACACACATTACGTCAACTTGTACATGGACAAGCAATGTGCGACCATGTGTCATGGCGTGGTTGTGTGCAAACCTTTGTTGATGTTACGGTGTGCGAATAACACTTCATTCTCATTATTGAATTTAGTGGCAGTCCATGGACTGTAGTATTGAAGTGATACCTGCAGTGCTAGTAACATGAAATTGCCAAATTAATCACAATTTATGTGAAGACAGCTTGAAGACAGACACAACAATGTAACCACAACTGAGTCTGACACTTCCATGGCGCCACTGGTGATTGTGTCAATGAAATCTGTTATGGACACCAGTGGTCACATATGAAGAAAACTGTTATCACAGCATGTTACTTTGTATGTCACTGCAATGTAAAATATGTGACCTTGCCAATAAAAACATAGCGCCAATGTACATCCAAAGTGGTAGCCAGGTGCACACTTATTACTGGTGGACTATATTGAGTATGATGGTGCATTTCGCTCTTCGTTCATTGTCCTTCACCTCTACAGTTGTCATACACAGTAAGTGATCATAGAGAATTGAAAGTAGTTGCCAGCAACCACCCACACACAGAAAGTCCACCAATGTAGTTACTGTACAGTTGAACATCTCATTGACCTCTGTTACAATTGAGAGCAATCGTCAATGGAGGAAGATCTGTGAGTTGATGTTGACTGAGTATTAAAACAACATGCAGAAGAACTTCAGATTGCATCTGTGGGTCATAGAAAAATAAGATATAAACAGGAGTTTAACAATAAGTAGTTAATGTCAAAAAGATTATGGAACCGTGACAACGAAGAAGATACACCAATGACACTATGGTGCATGTGAAATTACTGTATCAGCCATGCACCTTCATGGCAAGGTAACACAATAGCAATCATTGTGACAGGTAAAGCACTGAATTGTACACAGTCATTGTCAATCAACTTGTCAGAAACAGACATGGACAGTGACAATGCACCTTCCACCTTATCAATGAGCTGTGAAACAGTACCACTATCCTATTTACTGTCCACTGTCATCTTGTGTTCTCATTTGTTGAGTACACAAATTACCACAAATAGCACGTCTTGTCAAAAGTATGAAAAACTGGTGCAGAGCTCGGGGGTTTGGCTTCATTGGGGACTGGGGCTCCACCTGGAGGGATGCAGGCCTATACAGGCACGATGGTCTGCATCTATCCAGGAGGGGAACCAGGATCCTAGGTGATAGGTTTAAATGCTTTATTGGCAAGCATTTAAACTAGCCAAGGGGGAGGCACTGAAAAGGAGAAGGGAAATCCTAGTCCCCCCCCCCGCAAAATCAGGGTAGTTAGTGAGGTAAGCACCAAGATAGAGCAGTCAATAGGGAGAAGGGCAGGGGTAAATGGAGAAAAAGACAAAGGCAGTAAGGGCAGGGATGGGGCAAAAAGAAATAAAGCCATAAAAAAATGGAGGTAATGAGTACCAATGCCCGTAGTCAGGTAAAAGCTCCCGAAATGGTGGCCTTGATGGAAGAGGATGCCTGATATCATGGCAGTCATAGAAACATGGTACACAGAAAACCATGACTGGGATGTCAACATACCAGGAGCTACAATCTACAGGAGGGACAGGGAGGGGAAGAAGAGGAGGAGGAGGAGTAGCTCTTGTGTAAGAGAAGGCATAAAAGCAACAGAACTAAAGAGTAAACAGGGAAGAGAGGAGGCACTGTGGGTCACCCTGGAGACTGGAAATGGCTCCACAGTCCACACATGGGTTTTATACAGATCCCTGTCTCAGGGGAGGAAATAGACAAGGAAATGATAGAAGGCATCATTAGGATGGCAGAGAAGGGAGATATTGCTGATGGGGACCTGAATATGCCAGATGTTAACTGGAGCACCTTTGCTGCAGCCACATCAAGAGCAGGGCCATTCTCGATGCCCTACAGGGGCATGCCTCAGACAGTGAGTTTTGGAACCCACTCGGAGGGAGCAATCTAGACCTGGTACTCTCAAATGGAGACAGAGAGAGGATCTCTGATCTTGAAGTGGGTAGCCATCTGGGAACAAGTGACCACCAAACAGTGTGGTTCACGTATAAACATAGCTGTAGAGACAAGCCACAAAAGTGAAGGTACTGGACTTCAGGAGGGCTGATTTTGTCAAAATGGGAGAATGCCTCAGAAAAGCATTAGCAAACAGGCAAGAAGGTGAGGTGGAGCAACAATGGGGAAACATCAAAACCGCCATCACAGAGGCAACAAGCCTTTGTGTGAAGCAAATAGACAAATCAAAATGAAAGAAAAAAACACTATGGTTCTCAAAAGAAGTGGCGAGGAAGGTAAGGGAGAAAAAGATAGCGTTCAGGAAGTATAAGGAAACACAGAAGTAGCAGGACAGAGAACTGTACCAGTTAAAGCAGAAAGAAGTGGGGAAGGCAGTCAGAATAGCAAAGGCCCAAACTGAGGAAAAGATAGTCAACTCGGTTAAGAAGGGGGATAAAACCTTTTATAGGTACATTAGGAAGCAAAGAAGAATAAAGCAGGGATATTGAGGCTGAATAAAGAGGAAGGTGGTTGGGCACAGAGTGACAGCGAAAAAGCAGGGATACTGAATGAATATTTCTGCTCAGTATTCACAATGGAAAAGCAGAGGGAGATACCTAATCCAGTCAATAGAAGCACTCTGGATTGGGGGTTGATATTAGTCCTTTCACAGAAGAAAGGGTTATGAAAGAACTCTTAAAGCTGAAGGTGGATAAAGTAATGGGGCCTGATGGGATTCACCCCAGAATTCTAAAAGAACTAAGAGAAGAACTAGTAACACCACTGACTACCCTTTTTAATAAATCATGGGAGGATGGTGTGGTACCTGAGGATTGGAGGAGGGCAGATGTGATTTCCCTTCACAAAAGTGGGAGCAAGACAGAAGCAGGAAACTACAGACCTGTTAGTTTGACCTCAGTGGTAGGAAAATGATGGAATCACTTCTGAAGGAAAGAATTGTTGAGTACCTAGAGGCCAGTGGGCGCAGGACTCAAGGCAGCATGGATTCACAGCAGGAAGGTCATGTCAGACAAATCTAATTGATTTCTTTGACTGGGTGACCAAAGTAGTAGACCAGGGAGGGGCTGTGGACATGGCCTACCTAGACTTTAGCAAGGCATTTGACACAGTCCTGCACAAAAGATTAATAAACAAATTAGGCAGCCTGGGAGTGGGTCCCAGGGTGGTAGCCTGGGTAAAACACTGGCTGGACAACAGGACACAGCAGGTAATAGTAAATGGAGTCCACAGTGAAGAAAGGAGGGTTACTAGTGGGGTACCGCAGGGTTCAGTACTGGGGCCGGTCCTTTTTAATGTCTTTATAAGTGACATTGCAGAGGGACTGGAAGGAAAGTATGTCTCTTTGCAGATGACACAAAGATCTGCAACAGGGTTGATACGCAAGGTGGGGTGGAAAGGATGAAAAGGGACTTGGCAAGGTTGGAGGAATGGTCAAATGTATGGCAGCTTAGATTCAATGCAAAGAAGTGCAAAGTAATACACCTGGGAAACAAAAACCCAGGGGGAGAGTACACAATGAGGGGGTGAGATACTGACAACAAAAATGGAAAGGGACCTGGGGATAGTCATATCAGATGACCTAAAGGTGGGCCAGCAATGTGAGAAGGCAGTAAGGAGGGCTGGGGGGATACTGGGATGCATAGGGAGAGGCATCACCAGTAGAAAACAGGAAATTTCTGGCCCTCTGTACAGACAGTTGGTAAGACCACATCTGGAGTACTGTGTACAGTTCTGGAGACCCCATCTCCACAAAGACATAGACATGGTGGAGGCTGTCCAGAGGAGGCAACCAAAATGGTGCAGGGTCTGCACCAGAAAACATATGAAGAAAGACTTAAGGAGCTTAAGATGTATAGCCTCGAGGAAAGGAGGGAGAGGGGGGACATGATATAAACTTTCAAATACCTCAAGGGAATCAACAAAGTCCAAAAGGGTAGTATCTTTCAGAAAAAGAGATGTGCAAGAACAAGGGGGCACAATTTGAAGATAGAGAGGGGATGGCTCAGTGGTAATGTGAGAAGTATTTCTTCACAGAGAGGGTTGTAGATGCATGGAACAGCCTTCCTGAGGAGGTCATAGAGTCAAAAACAGTGGGGAATTCAAGAATGCATGGGATAGACATAAGGCAATTCTAGTGGGGGGTAGGAGGAAGTAGGCTGTTGGATTAACTAGGATCTGCAGCTTATCTGTTAGGTAGGGAAACGGGCAGACTAGGTGGGCCAAGTGGTCCTTATCTGCCATCAAATTCTATGTTTCTATGTTTCTCTGCTTGTTGGGATACGGTGACTGTGTACATGACTGATCAAAATACTCACCCATAGGATAATATGCAATGTGTGAACAACTTTACTTGCTGTATCATGTGATTGATGCCAATGCATGGCCACTGTGTTAGTCGCATCGTTGACATAATATACAAGACATGCATCTGGCATTGGACATGTTGCCCCTATGAAGGATTGTGCAGGTCAATGATAAGTGGTGATCAGTCAGTCTGTGGTGATCAACTGTCTCATACAAATCAAGGACTGGATGGGAACTAAGTAGATGATAGCGAAGTGTTAGTAGTGGAACCAGGTCATCCATGGTCATGTTTTGTGGCTGGACAGGAATCATGCTCATAGCTTGATGGTGTTCAGCTCAGTACATTACACTGGGTGCGTATCCTGGGTGTTATTTCTGACAATAGCCTGATCATGAAATTGCTGTTGTCAGCAGTGGTTAAATACTCATTTTACCATCTCAGTAATATCGCCCAGGTTAAACATCGGGTTACTCTGGATGACCTTACGACATTCGTCCATGCCTTAGTCACCACCCACCTTGACTACTTCAATTCCTCTACTATGCCTTCCTTGGGTTGATATCCACCACCAGCAGGCAATGCACGATGGTAACCACTAATGAAGCAGTGCCCTAACTCAAAGGGCACACCCATGAGTGTAACACACTTGCTGTTGCGGTATGCTCATTCATTGACGACCTGACTACAGTGTGCATGGTTTAATGACAACATGCATTACCCATGGTGTGTGCATTTTAACATTATCACAATTAGCAGACATTCTTAAATGTTTCTCACTCCAATTACAGTGTTGTCACTATCATGCATCAAGCATGCTTCTTCAGTGGATGTTGTCTACGACTGACAGAGGATAGGTGATGCAGTTTCCAAAGCACCCTGTAAGGCAGTAAATAATACACATTTACTGTTTGTATGCTATGCGATGAATAACTGACAATAGAAGTACTGATTTCACTGGCAAAGATCTTCTCCTTCCATGACTGCACTGGGAGGTTTAAAACATGGGTCACATTGGTCCCAGAGGTGCATGAAATGTGGGTGTAAAGAAGAACGTACTGTGTCAAAACATAATTGGTGCCAGTTTTTTAACAGTTAATGCACCCTTCCTTTACATATTGTTATAGAGTAGATGCATCGATTTAGACACACTGTCAAAGGAAAGAGGGGTCAGTTTTGGAGAGGATGCAACTTTTGCCCTTTTGGTGCATGTTTGTGCTGTTACTGGCTCTTTCCTCGCCTTAGCCGATCTCACTAACCTGGTGACCCTCCTGGCCATCAGTTCATACCCCTGTAATCACTTTTGCTACTTGAGCACTTCAAGCACCTATAGGCAGCCTTCTTTTCCCTCACTGCCTCCTCAACCTCCCAGGTCCAGCAACTTGGTTTTCCTGCCTTACAGAATTTGCACTTCACTGTAGCACAACACCTGGTAGCCTCCTGTACCATCCTCCTAATGCTCTCCCACCTAATGTCACCATCCGTGTCTGACCTTATGTCATCCAAATGATCCTTAAGGATCCTATCCACCCCCCCCCCGAAATCTGCACCCCCTAAAGTAAATTACCACCATCTTTGAGCGGTTTTCCTCATGCCCTAGGTACAGGAAAAACAAGACTGTGGCATGATCACTCATTGCCAAAGGGTCCCTCATATCCCCCAGTTTGTTCATGACATGTTCAGGTACCCCATCAACACTACCCTTCCCCTGGCTGAATCTACAGTGGCCATAACATTTTGCAGCAGACAATCTTCCTGATCCTCAGCCTGCACAGGCAGTGTGTATACAACCCCTGATTTTACTATCTTACCACCTTGAATTTGCAGGGTGACCCAAATTGCCTCCATGCTCCTGTATGCTCCCTTCAACCCCTCCTATACCAGTGGAAATTTTTTTTAACTGTTTATTTATCCTCCTATGGCCCCCACACTGTCCTATATCTCAGATGCCCAAGTCTTCCACATTCCTACCCGCTGAGTAATGTGCCCCTATAGTGTACGCTGCTTCAAACAACTTGAAAGTCCACGGTTAACCCCCCGAGAGGCAAGGAAGGCTACCCCTCTTACCTTCCTTGGACATCAGGGAAGCATACATAAACAGTGTAGTATGCCCTCTGCATTGTGGAATTGGAGTGGTGAATTATCGACAGGACTGTCTGGGTGATTTTCATCCTTGTACTGACCCCCCACGTTGGCGTTGACCTTGCGAGGAGAGCCAGTGAAGAGGGGGCACGCTGACACGCGTCTCCCTTCAAGGCCCTCTGTCGATGTAAACCCCTCTCTTTCTATTGGCTGGTCCAACCACACTGTCAGTCACCAGTTTCACCAGGTAGATGGCAGTATCATGGCGGAGCAGGCTCACAACCCACCCTGGTGTGAGAGAGAGAGAGAGAGAGAGAGAGAGAGAGAGAGCAGCCATTGGGTGCTCAATTCCTATAACCCACCCTCCACCGACACATAACCCAAAGCCCGTTGCTGAACACTGGTCACCATCATGAGTGCGGTGTAGCGTCCAGTGCCTTAACCCTCAGCGCCACCGTGCAGGCTGCCAATGCCTTCTTTGACTATGTGGTATGCACGGTTTGTTGTGATCAAACATTATTGATGCACTGTACTGCTGTCACACTAGACACACTGAAAAATGTGAAACATTTTACTCACCAGACTTTGAGAGGTTAAACAGTGTAGAAGCCATCCAGATATATCCATGTATGGAATATTTATGTATGTAATGCTTGAGAACGGACTCTGAAAGCATCTGTACAGCAGAAAATGATAGACAGGAAATGTGTATTCGAATAAAGATGTCATGTTCATGGAAGTAATGGTTCAGTGTCACTGTAATGACCTACAATAATGGCCGTGACATGGCAATGTGAGGCACATTCTGATTTAACTGTGTTTGCTGAGGTCTAAGTACTCTGTTTAACACTGTTTCCTTTTTCTTTATCCTCAAAATGTTTTAACCAACTGGCAATTACACCTACCAACACGAATTACTACTTGCATGTGCCACCATTCTATCAGTGGATGAGCTAGACTACACAACTTCACTGTGCCAGACCAATCCCATACCCCCTCTACTTTAGACCCAAGTTGCTCAAACTACCCTTTATGACCTATGCCTTGCTGGCCCTACTATCAAACATATAGAGCAATGTCTGATTGGCCTGTTTGTCCACTTCCACCCTCTGGTCACCCTACTACCCTCACCCTATGTTCATCTCCTATCTCTCCTTCTTATCACTGGTGATGTGGAAAGCAACCAGGACCAATGAACACCCACATTGATTCCTCAGATGTGACCTTGGCAGGGCATAATGGCCTTTGTGTTGCACACCTAAATGTATGCAGCCTATCATCCAAACTCTCCAAGCTCCAGGCTTGGGTGTCCCTTTACAAACCTCACATCCTAGGCCTGTCTGAAACCTGGCTGAAACCATCCATTGCTGATGCTTCTTGCCTACTCCTGACTGCTGCTTACTATGCCATGACAGACCAGGGAGAAAGAGGAGCTGAAGGCGTTGCACCTGTGTCTTGACCACATTGACCACATCACAGCCACTGTCTTATCCAGCTCTCCCCCACCTCGGTGGTAATGATTATTGCTGAAATTATCCTAGGCAACACTAAGAAGCTTTACATAGGCTGTTGTTATAACCCCCCCCCCCACAGGTGGGGTCCAAGGCCTATCCAGCTTCCTAGATGGCCTTGCATGTACCTCCCCCTCAAGGAACACCATTCTACTTGGGGATTTCAACCTCAGTTTGATGGAACCCACGGCACCTGACCTCGTGCATCTCCTAAAACTTCACCACCTTGAGCAAGTTATCTCCTCCCACGCCAGGCTTAACGCCCACACTCATAACCATTCCACCCTTGACTCGATTCCCACCAACCGGGTGGAACTTCTCCTTCAGGCTGGTACAATGTCTGACTCTATCAGCGGCCACTCCCTGAGCTACATCATCCTCTCCTCCAAATATAACCACCCTCCACCTAAGCTTCTGTCCTTCAGAAAATTTAACTGGCAAGACCCCACACCCTTTCTTGATGAAGCCTGCAACTTAGACTGGTCAGAGCTCTTCTCTTGCTCAGACGTCTCCACGGCAGTCACCCTCTTTACCAATGGCCTCCTCACATTCCAGGACAGGCACTTCCCCGTTACCACAAGAAGGGTCAGGGGAGGAAATACTTGCTGGATATCCAAGGAACTACTGACCCAAATGAGACTCTGCGACAAGGCATGGAAGCCTATAAGGTATCCCCATCTACCTAGCTATGGAATGCTTACAGGCATTTGCAACTCCTGCAAACATGCAGTAAAGTCACAGAAGTGCAAATACTACACCAAACTGCAATTGTACTCACTTGGCAACCCACACACCTTTTGGGCCTCCATAGGGTCCCTTCTGACCCCTAAATCTAACAAACAGATAATCCGGCTAAATTCCCCCACTGGCCCCATTAACAACCAAGGTGTGATCGCAGACACCTTCAACAAAATGTTCATAGATCTCTCTCCATACCTTAGCAAACTCCCTGCTCAGCCTCCCCCCCAGCCTCAATCCACCAAAGAACCCTCGACCCTCCCTTTTTACTTCAGGACAGTTAGTCTAATTACCACCACAAAAGTGCTGAAGACGCTACCAACAAGAGGCAGCCCAGACAGTGATGGACTTTATCCTACCTTCTTGAGACTGCTCTCCCCAAACATTGTTCAACCCCTTACACACATCTTCAACCTTGCCCTTTCAAAGTCAGTGGTACCCGACGCATGGAAGCACGCCAACGTTGTGCCCATTCTAAAGGCTGGTGACCCCCATGCCACTGAGAACTACAGACCCATCTCCCTCCTCCCTCACTTGAGTAAACTCCTGGAGAAAATAGTTTACCAGCAGCTGTCTAATCACCTAGATAAATACCACTTCCTCAGCCCTCATCAGCATGGCTTTCATAAATTCCACAGTACTTCCTCTGCCCTTGCCTCTTCACCAATCACATCCTCAGAAATATGGACAAAGGCAATACCACAGATGCAGTGTTTATGGACCTTTCAAAGGCTTTCAACCTCATTGATCACCATCTCCTCTACTCTACCCTACTAAATTTTGGCTGCTCACTGGAAACTGTTACATGGTTCGCAGCTACCTCACTAACCGGTCCCAGTCTGTACTGATTGGTAATACCTCCTCTGATGCCCTACCCATTCACACAGGCATACCACAGGACTCTATACTTGGGCCTCTGCTCTTCTCCATGTTTATAAATGATCTCCCTGTGGATAGCTTAACCTGCGAGGCACTCCTCTGTGCTGATGACCTTGTCATCTACCACAGCGACAAATCCCTTTTATCCTTATCTGCCACCCTCACAACTAACTATGGAGCCACCCAGAGGTGGTACCTCTCAAAGAAACTTCTTGTAAATGAAAAAAAAAAAAAAGCAATGCTATTTGGCTCCAAGCCAATTCTAGCTAAAGTTTTAAAATCAGGGACCTCATTATCAATCACCACCCTGCGGCCTCCCTTGATAATGTACCCACCTTTAAATACCTAGGTGTGAATATGGACCCATCCCTCACTTTCAGTGAGCACAGCACCATCATTACAAAGAGAATTCACCAAAAATTGGGGGCTGCCTACGCCTCTGTCAATTCCCTGACCTCCGAGGCTCGCCCAGCTATCGCTAGAGGCAATATGCTGCCTCTACTCGACTATGCTCACCTGTTTACTCCACCATGACCCCTCTTTATTCTCCCAACTAGTCCCCACTACAATGCCATCTGTCACTTTGTCCTCCTAGCCCGTTCTCCACTCATCACTGCTCACTGTACCAGTCCCTAGGCTGGCTCTCTCTCAAGGTCACTTTGACCTCACTCTGAAGTAATTTGGTAGATTGCTCACTCAGGAACTCTCACAAGTCACCCTACTCCACCCTCCTGGCCCATAGGGTGGCCCCAACACCTGAGGGACTGTCATTCCTAAACTGGTAATTCCTCGCACCTCTACAGTCATGGGCAGCAAAGTCTTCTCTGTCTCTGCCCTACTCTCTGGAACTGTCTCCTTCCATCAGTCAGGCTATCTCCCTCTCACCTGTCTTTCAAATCCACCCTCCGAGACTGGCTCCTTTCTGTGACCACATGCAACTGTAACTTCGTACTCCACAACTAGCCAGGACCTAGTGCCACCAACTGTAAATTTGTGCACTTGCACACTTGTTTTGATCCTATAGAGTGTCATACACGTACACTGTTGTAACAAAGAATGTCAGCTGTACATTTGTATGTACTATTGTCTTCCTCACCTCCTCATGCTTGAGTGTGTATTGTTTTCTATGAACCTGTATGTATTGTTCATCTTGTTGACCCTGTGGCCCAGGTCATGCCTGAAAATGGTCCTTTGATCAGTGCACCTACCAGGTTGCCAAAGACAAATAAATAAATAAATAAATAAGTGGCATATCATTGGAGTCATATTGTGGGCATGATGGTTAAACAATATGAAAAGAAAGTACACCGTATATTCGGAAGGCCATGTACCGTAAGTAAATGGCCACGGCCAAGAACACAGGATATGTCATTAACAGCAACAGTAGCTGTTTCACCATGTTGCATTGAGCCCTGCAGTTGCAAATGTTTAACACAGTTGCTTTGAGCCTTTCAGTTGATCCACTGGGCAAAAATGCAAAGATTTCCATGAGGGCAACATGTCTACACCAAGGTGCAGACATAATGTATGCGGCGCATCTCCATGGTGCATGCCCATGAATACGTATGACATCTGTATATTCAGGCAATGTATGCAGTGCATCTGCCTGCACTTGCTGAATTTCATAAAAAGTTATGCGTGTACAAAACACACCTGACTGATAGTCAAGCACAGGCAGTCTGATGTACTTCCAACAAAATCAAAGTATCTGCCAGAACGTGTATGACTAGCCCACCAATCCCTTAGCCACAATCATCGCAGACAAAGAGGAATAATTGGGAAAAAAAAACATGCTACTCCACTGTTTCCACACTCACATCAACAACCAATGGCAGTGGTGTGTAGTAAGATACAGAATCTTCCATGCTCGTGTAGTGTTATCCAACCACAATCCTGGTAACATTATCACCACAAATAATACAAATACTTAGCAAATCTATTCTACTGTTGTAGTACCTTCCTCCCATCAAGAAATACACCTTACCATATAAGACAATTTGCACCATCCATTGTAGTATACTGGAACACCCACCCACTGAGGTATACACACCACGGCATTCCCCATGATACAACATTATCCATGAAGCAGGCTGGTAGCAGACAACCACGCATGTCCACATTTTCCCACTGACTGATCTGTCCGTAAATGTCATCTGTCTGTATGTAGCACAATATCATTGGTCAACATTATCGAACAATGGTCTTTCTATGTGTACTGTTAGCGTTGATTGACAAACTTAGTGCATACAGTAAGATGTCATGAAGGTACAGCACATTTTGTGGTCAGCCTTGCAGGTGTGTGTTGGGCTGTAATGAGCAGCAGCTTCATGGCCATGTTCACGACAGTGGTGGGCAGGCGTGTCGTTTTGGTACCTCACTGTGTGGTGGCATGATGTGTCCACTACACTACGGCTTTTGATTTCTATTGTTAGAATGTTATGACAATGGTAGCTGTGGGGCAACTGCATTGAGATAGTACACAGCAGTAGAATGTCAGGTGTTTGTGAGTAGGGCTGTGTTGCTTGCAGGCCGACATGCACATCATACAAGGCACTACAATACAAGAAACATATAAGTTGTGCCATAATTGATTTTGATTTGATTTGATAAAACTTTATTTTTATAGAGGAATATACAGATTAGGACCAAAGGCCCTGTTTTCAACTAAAATCCTGTGTTCTTGTGGTACAAATATAAATAAATAAATAAATATAATAAAATAAAACAACTTATAACTTCCATACTGGTTCTACCTTAAAAAACAAACATCAAATATACAAGATACTAACTTCAGGTCTACATGTCTTTAACAACAACTTCAAACTTAACACATACATTCAGTCTGTAAATATTCCTTTAATGTAGTTTTAAAAGTGGACAGATTATTTATTGACTTCAGATTTATTGGTAGGTTGTTCCAATGACTGGCTATTTTATTTTGCAGCTTTGTCTCTCCAAGTTTGTTGTGATATTTTAACATTGGAATTTTTGCATTAGTTTTTTTTGTTTGATAGTTCAAGTAGTTTGTTGAAGTGAAACAAATTTTGCTACAAGGTGTTTACTTTTGGTATAAATTATTTTGTGACAGATAGTTAACCAGATGTAGTATCTTTGTGCGTCTGGATTTAACCAGTGTAACTGATAGTAAATTATGCAATGGTGTGTTTTATTTTTACTTTTAGTTATGAATTTACCAAGTCTATAATATACTTGGTTTACCTTATTTAATAACTTTTGGGTGGAATTCATATAAAGGGGTGCTCCATATTCTAGGACTGGTATTATCATCTGCTTGACTAACTTCTCTCTGACTTCCCTTGAGAATACACCTGCCACTCTTCTGAGAGCCCCCAACCTTTGGTTTGCCTTTTTAACCTGAGTATTAATATGATCATTAAATGTCATATGTGAGTCCATTTGCACTCCTAAATATCTGTATCCTTTCACCTCCATTACTTTCTTACCATTTGTTAGATGGATATGCAGCTGTGGTCCACTCTCAACACGACCTGAACAAAACACCATACACTGAGTTTTTTTTTGAATTAAGGAGCAGTCCAGAGTCACCCATCCATCTCTCCAAATGGTACAGATCTCCCTGCAATTTCTGTTCTAATTCCTCTAAGCTTTTAGCTGAGACTAATAGTACTGTATCATCTGCGTACATTCTGATTTTTCCCATGTTTAATATTTCACACTAAATTGTTAACATAAACGTTAATCAACAATGGGCCTAAAATCGATCCCTGTGGAACCCCCTGATTTATTTCCTCAAGGCTCGATACCTCTGCTCCATTGGCTACACATTGCTCACAGCCAGCCAAGTAGGACACAAACCACTGCAATGAGCCCATCTGTACCCCTAATTGCCAATGCCTTTCTAAAAGCTTCCTGTGTTGGACCAAGTCAAATGCCTTACTAAGGTCCATGAACACCGCCTCGGTACTTCCCCCCTGGTCCAAAGAGGTAACAACCAGATTATGGAAGTCTATCAGGGCGGTGTTCGTGGATCTATTGGGTCTAAACCCATGCTGGTTATCAAATAGTATTGCATTTTCTTCTAGGTACTGACTTAGTTGAAAGTGGACTCTACTTTCCATTATTTTTGAAAGTACAGGAAGTATTGTGATAGGTCTATAGTTAGATGGTACAGTACTATCACCTCCTTTAAATACTGGTATTACTTTTCCCCTTTTCCATACTTCTGGGACAGTGGAACTACTAAGGCTTCAGTTTAATAAATAAGTTATTATGGGTGCAAGGGCCTCTGCTCCAATTTTTAGAAATCTTGCCTCAATTTCATCCAGCCCACTAGCTTTGTTAACATTTAAATTTTGTAATTCTACTTGTACTTCCTTCAAGGTCAACAATCTGATATCAAATTTGGTTACTGGTTGAACTACCTGTTTTGTTTTTAATTCCTCTATTATTTTATTTATTGATAAATCAACTGTATGTTATTTTGGTGAAGGTATATTTAAGTCCCCTAACTCAACAAAATAGGAATTTAATATTGTAGCCACTCCCATTGGTTCATCAATCAGTTTTTCTCCTTGCAATAAATTAATCTGTTTTGTAGTTTTAGAAGTGTGTTTAATTTCAGAAATGTATTTCCAGAACATTTTTTGGTCTTTTACCTTGTTTAATTTGTTTAAGTAGTACATTTTCTTTGCCTTTATAAATACTTTTCAACATTTGTTTCTCCATTGTTTAAAACTTTCCCAGTCATTTAAAGATTTTGTTTTCTTAGCTTTTTTCCATATTCTGTCTCTTATCCTAAGTAATTTCTTAATTGTGTCTGTTATCCATGGATCTTCTCCAGCTCTCTTATATCTCTTGACTTTTGGAGCATGATTTTGAATCATGGATACCAGAGAATCATTAAATTCCTGTACAGCTAAATTAATATCTGGTATCAGAAGTAGACTGTCCCAATTAAATTCGCTAAGCACATTTCTGAAGTTAGCTTCATTAAAATTCCTAAGATCTCTGGTCCAGTGAACATTCCTTTGTTGTACCAAAGGTGTGGAAAGGTTAATAGTGAGTTATGGGGCAGTGATCCCCCAAATTTATTGGTAATACTTCCTATTTTTTAATATCCAAGTCCTGGGAAACAAACAGAAGATCGATTATAGCCCCCCGGTCCCAGTTTGCTGTAATTCTGGTCGGTTCTTCAATCTCCTGTTCTAATCCCAGGACTTTGAGATTATTTCTAAGTCCTAGTCCTCTAGCCTGATTCCATTCAGCATTAAAATCCCCTGTAATTACTATCTTTTTATCCTGTATTACCTCTGAAAGGAGATCCGTAAGGGTATCAAAACTTTTACGTTTTGTTTTGGGGGGGCATAAAAGACTCCTACTACTAATTTTATTGTAAGTAGTTCAATCATTATACAATCAATTTCTTCATGAGTACCAGTTAACAAAGTCTGATAATGGCCTAGGTTGTCTTTTATATATATATTAAAACTCCCCCACCCCTTTTATTTATTCTATCAGTTCTCTCTATTTTATATCCATGAAGATGCACTTCCTGATTATAGATTTCTGGGTGGAGCCAGGTTTCAGGTAAAGCCAATATAACAAATGTATTATTAGCCACCCAGACTCTATAGTCATCGGTTTTATGTACTATACTCCTAACATGCTCATGAGCTAAAGTAATCTCACTAGTAAGACCTGGGCCTGGATTAGCTTCTATGTCTCCACTTTGCATTAACAGACATATATAAAGGAAACTTCCAGGTCCCAAGTTATTTATCTGGTGAGAAATTACTAAAGGATCCAGTTGGTTTGCAATTCTCTTTCTTTCGCTTGTGAATGTGTTTCTTCTATGGACAATTCTTGAAATTGTAGGATAAATCATTCCTCCCAAAGCTACCAAACCCATCCCTTATTAACACTATTACAATCAATATCTTTCATGTTGTAATTCACAGGAAAAAACCCACATTAACCATACACTCATAATACTGTACAGGACTTTTTATCTTGTCTAAATATTTCAACTGTTCAATCCACAAGGACACCATGCAGATCGTGCAGCATGCAGACTGCAAGAAGACCAATGCTAACCATGTGGCTCCTCCTCGCTGAGCTGTCTACTTGGACATACTCACACCCACAAATGGAGGTTTCTTTTGATAGAGGCGATTCTTTTGCTTTGCAGGACTCTTATAAATGGGACTGCTATTTGCTCAGCAAAGTCTAATTTTTTTCCTTTCCCTTGGATACACAAAGTAATTAAAGATATATACAGTTGATACCTGTAACTTGGCTCCAAGGGGGGGCCTTCCCCCGAAGGGGGCTTCTTATACCTCCCTTCATCCTGATGCCCTCTGCTATTTGGGTACAAGTTCCATCGGAGAGCCGTTTCACCTTACATGAGGGAAATGATGATTAACCAGTTGGGGACAAATATATCACAATAGATATTAAAGGGAGAGACCTGGGCTGGGTGCTTATTTCCCCTGGGAGAGCTCTATGAATAATAACTCTCCATGATCACCGGGTGGAGCACCATCCCAGTTATAAATATATTCCTCTGACCAACCATTATTGGAAAAGGGATTTACCCTTCATGGTGCTCCGGGGAGGAGGGGAGGGACAACCTTCCCCAAGGAGAGACTAAATACAGAGCAATAGCAAATGCTATTGGGGATCCCCCCGGTTGAACTTAAATTTAATTCACATTACCCTCAGGGGCTGCAATGGTGTGACTCCACCAGTTGTATATGGATATACATTACTAGGTCAGGAAACGATGGTTCATAGTGAATAATGCAGGTGGGGAACACCTGGGGCCTAACAGAGGGCCACAGGGGTCTGATCTGCTTAAGACACCCACTGAGACCGTGAGAACCTTTGACAGCCCATGGGATTATTTGCCTCCTATGGCTAAAAAAGACAGGGGGTGGGAGAGAACTCCAGAACACCGTGGCATAATGGGATATGATGGAGGAGGGGGAGTTAGTGGATCTTTTATCCCTCGAAGATGTTTTTTTCTCTTTCAGAGCAGTATCACACCTTTGCTCTCAGTCTCATGGAGAGACTACTAGTGTTTGTTTCCAGACACTTACCACTACTAGTGGTTCAAGGCTCCCCCTTCGGGAGGGGCCAGGACATACACCTAGGAAGCAACTAAAGTAAATTCCTAGAGGATTTTATAAGATCTGTTCTACAGTTTAACATTTTTCAACTGTTTTTCTTTCTTTAGTGTTACTAAACAGTTATTATTGTTTAAGGTTTACCATTGCTATTTGCACTGCCCAACGTTAAGGGTATTGTTTTTTATTTAAAGATTTTTTGTTTTTAAGAATTGTGTGGTACAGCCAGAAAAATGTGAGGCCAGGGATTCACAGGCCTATACCTTGGCTTGCTAATAAACAGCCTGACAATATCATATACATTAACTTACAGGGTAGTAATATCCCAAGCAAACCCCAACCCCTCCCAGAAACACAAACATAGCTACTTTAAAAGTGTGTTCCTACAATGTGAAGGGAATTAACTCCCCTATCAAGTGAACAAGATTGCTACAAGAGCTTAAAAAATTGCGGGAAGATGTGATTCTGTTTCTAGAGACACATTTATCCATGCAAGAGCACTTAAAATTATGTCGGGCTTGGGTGGACAACGTGGTGGCAGCATCTCACCCTCATTCAAAAAAGGCAGGGGTTGCCATCTTGTGGTGAAAAGGGCTAAACTTAACCATAGAATCCTTGGATGGAGGCATGCAAGGCAGGAATTTTAGGGTCTCGGCATGTTCTAAAGGCAGACTTCTTCACTTTATCAATATATACACCCCAAACTCCCAACAGGAAAATTATTTTGAGCTACTTTTCAAAAAATTAGCAGATCTCCCACCGGGACAGCTCCTCCTAGGGGGAGATTTTAACATGGCACCACACCCCCAGAGAGACCGCTCCTCAGGAGCTACTCCCACAAACCGAACAGCCTCTAGATCATTGGTCGTTCTGGCGAAGGAAATGGGATTAGTTGACATCTGCCGAGCCCAACATCCAAAAGAAAAGGATTACACCTTTTATTCCATTGCTCAACAATCCTATTCTCGGATAAATTTATTTTTTATCCATATAACCTATTTACATTCGATTACTAAATCCTACATACATGACATAATCTTATCGGATTATTCACCAATCTCAATTCACCTCTCCCCACTGCCACAGGACAGACAGACTTTATGGAGACTCAGTGTCTCTCTTTTAAATAACAAACCCTTTCTCACTAAACTAAAACAACAAATCTTAGATTTTTCCATAATTCACCAATCTACAGAGTACTCACCTCTACTTAAATGGGACAAGCTTAAAGCGGTCCTTCAAGGGGAGGTCATTAGTTTTGCGGCTGCCCAAAAAAGACTATCACAATTAACCCATAACAGACTGTTGCAGGAACTAACTGACCTAGAAAACTGTCACAAACTAAACCCTCATGATAAACAGATCCATGCAGAAATAAACAAAGTCAAAAATAATTTACAGGACTTTGAGAACAAAAGGGTGGAAGGCCAATTAAAATTTGCTAATCAAAAATACCATGAGGTGGGGGGTAAGACATCAAGTCTACTGGCATTCCACCTACGGAAAGCTCAGGTGGAAAGGCATGTCCCCTATATCCAGGAGGGTGGACCAACAGGGAAAAAATGGACCTCACACACAGAAATATCTCTTCAATTTCAAAAATACTATCAGAAGCTATATTCAGAGGACAAAGATATACTGACCACACAGGAAAACACTCAAGCCTTTTTGGACACCCTCAAACTCCCTAAACTGTTGGAGATGGTGATGACAGAGCTCAACCTTCCCATCATGTTGGAAGAAACCCTCACAGTCATCCATCAGTTACCATCTGAGAAAACCCCAGGCCCAGATGGGTTTAGTGGGGAGCTATACAAAGAGCTGGCCACGTCAATAGCCCCCTTCTAACAGAGGTGTTTAACCATTGTCTGGAAAGGGTAAAACTCCGGAAAGTTGGTCCCACTCTATAATAACAGCTATACCCAAACTCGGAAAAGAAGCAATGAAATGTGAATCTTTCTGACTCATAGCCCTACTTAATCAGGACCAGAAAATCTTTACTAAAATCCTATCAATTCGATTCCAAAAACACATTGAGTTACTAATTCATCCAGACTAAATGGGTTTTATACCTCATCATCATATGAGTGACAACGTCAGAAGACTCTTGAACATTCTACAATCGAATAAATCCCATTTGAATCCAACCATAGCCATCTTTCTGGATGCAGAAAAAGCCTTCAACAGGCTGAATTGAGCTTAACTCTTTGAGGTCTTACACAAGATGGGTTTCGGGGGTAACTTCCTACAGTGGATAAAACTATGTTATGGGGCTCCCCAAGCTAGGGTAAGGGTCAATGGCATCATCTCCCCCCCCTTTTGTATCACTAGAGGGACAAGGCAGGGATGGCCCCATCCCCATTGCTTTTTGCACTCAGTATGGAGCCCCTGGCTCAAGCCGTAAGGCAGCACGACAAAATTGAAGGGATAGAAATCCAGAACACCCCCCATAAGATCTCTCTATATGCAGATGATACCCTGATATATCTAGGCAATCCACAGGTGGCCCTTCCACATCTATTAATGCTCCTAATATCCTTTGGGGAAGTTTCCGGCTTTAAGGTCAACACAACAAAATCTGAGGTGCTCCAGATAGGAGGAGAACTGAGTCCAGACCTAAGGGTGGGGATACCATTCAGGTGGGTCGAATATAAAATAAGATAACTTGAAATACAGATTCCTATACGCTCAGCTCAGCTGTATAAACATAACTATGAGGTGTTGGGGCAGCAAATAAGAGCTGATCTGCATAGATGGACCCTGCTCCCCTTGACATTTACAGACCGATTGGAGACAATCAAAATGAACATACTACCCTGATTTATTTTCTTATTTACCAATCTCCCCCTTCACATCCCTAATAAAGATTAGAAGGATCTCAAAAAAAACTCTGATTTTATTTGGTTAGGTAAACATCTGAGAGTTCGGTGGGAAATATTGATGGAGGAAAAAAGCAAGGGAGGGATGGGATTGCCAGACTTCCCCAAATACTGTACTGTAGCCCAATTCCTCCCAGTCATTAAAATGTTGATGCCTGGTAGGAAACATGACTGGTTAGAGATTGAAGAAAGGGAGTGTGATTTGGCCCTTTTAAACATTTTACCCTGGAAAGTTCAACCTAAAGATCTAAAAAATATAGAAAATATTTTTACGAGGCATACGATGTTGAGACGGCTGAAAGCTAGACAATGCTGGGAAATAATCCATCCTGTATGGGAGTACTTACCACTCCCATCCCTTCTGGGGTTCCCTGCCCAGGTAGGGGATCATTGTTTCTTTAGATGGGTTACTAACGGGCTTATATACCCAAGACAGTTTATAGAGGGGGACCATTTAAAATCATTTTCTCAGATGCAAGTAGAATTTAAATTGAATAGAACTGACTTTTTTAGATACTGCCAATGTGCACACTACATTACCACTAATATTGGTCTCACAGACATATCTCAGGGACCATCAACTCCGAAATTGTTAACCTACCAAAGAAGCATAATGGGAGACACCAAATCCTTTATATCTCAAATATATAAAATACTGATGGAAGATAGAGGGACATTGGCAGTGCAGAGTGGAACACAAATGGGCAAACATGAATTTTATGGAACAAAACTGGCATTATATCTGGTTAGGTGTACATAAAACCACCAAATCTCCCTCATGGAGAGAATTTCGGTGGAAGATCAATATTCATTTCTTTAGGACCCCAACCATCTCATTTCATTATGCCACACTCACCTCCAACAAGTGCTGGAGAAAATGTGGGAATATAGAAACACACTACTATGTCTTCTGGGAGTGTCCCAAAATCGCCCTCTTCTGGAATGCAGTTGCCCAAGAAATCTCTCAGATTCTGTCCCTTTCTATCCCTCTAAAATTTGACAACTTGGTCCTGGGCTCCCCTCCAAGGGAGGTCAGGACCTCAACGAGGAAATACCTCTTTTATATCTTAATTGCAGTGGCACTAAAAGCTCTTACTCAAAATTGGCTGACAGATGTATCCCCACCTATTAGTACCTGGTATGCAAACATTAAGCAAATTCAGGGAATGGAGGCGGTCATGGCCCACTTGAGGCTGACCATAGACAAATTCAACACAAGGTGGCTACCCTTCCTCGATCATTTAGAAAGAAAGGAGGGCATACAAGTTCTGGAACAGCTGCTTCAAACCTAAGTCTTCAGAGATGGTACATCCCTTTGGACCTCCCTTAGGGCCTGTGATCCTGGTCTCGCACCTCAACCTCTAGATTGGTTTATTCTTTCTTTTACTGTTAGTCCTCTTCTAGTTATAAAGCTGGCTGTTTACAAATATATCTAGTGTTTTTTAATGCACTGGCTGTTACTATTCTCTCTCCAATTCTATAAAATATAATTAGTCTTAAGAAATGAGACAAAGACCCAATAAAATTTTATAAAATGTCATGGTTTATTAACAAAAAACACGTTATTGAAAGCCTTCTGAATGTAAGCACCGGAGCCTCCGGAGATCTCCCTCTAGTTGCTGACCACAGCAAGAAATAAGGCTTAATTTTTAAGACTGTTCTAGTTGGACATTCCAAATCTTCTTAAATTAACTACAACTGAAAGGGGGACTGTACCGCTGGTGCTGCAGAACAAACAATAATATTAAATGGACCCCAACTGGAATAATTCCCATTTCAATTCATTGTATAAACTGCACCATTGATTATATGAAGATCTGTTAGCCATATCTGTACTGTAAAAACTGTATAAGTGTCTTTTTGAATTCAATAAAAAAAAAATTTTTAAGTTCAAAAAATAAAACAAGGTAAGCCCAGTAATAAGGTTGAAAGTTATAGACCTATTGCCATTTTGAACATGGACTATAAAGTCCTGGCAAAAATTCTTAATAACAGGCAATTGCCCTTTCTTCCCAAACTAATCCATCCAAATCAAACGGGCTTTATCCCCCTCTAGAACTATTTAATCTGATTTGCTCAAATTGCAATTTATGATAGATCATCTGCAGAATACGGGTGTTTCAACTGTTTTGATTGCCTTAGATGCCAACAAGGCATTTGACATGCTAGAGTGGCCCTATCTGTTCAGCATAGAAATATAGAAACATATAAGTTGACAGCAGCCAGGGGGCTTCTAACATCCCCTACAGCAGAGAAAGAGGAGGTAAGCGCGGACAAGTCTGAAAATTGGGAATTTAAAGCATTAGCAATCGTGAGTGGATTATTATAACTTGACCTTCCAATGATCATGTCAGAAACTCCCAAGTTGGAGGAGCCACTGACTAAGTTTTTTATGTTCCTCCAGAACCTTCGTGGGTCCTTAGCAGAACTAAGCAGGACAGATTTACAATATTTACTTTTTGCCACCCTGATGGCATTTTTGCACTCGTTTCTGAGCTTCCTATACTGTTGGAAGATGGACTGATCCAACGTGCATTTGAAGTGAGCCCAACAGTTGTCCCTTGCATGCATAAGGGCTAGGAGGCTCCCATGCAGCCATTTTGTGGCAGTCCCCCTCACTCTCCATCTAATAGGGGGTGGGTATGTTTGTCCTGCAGGGTGCCAAAAACAGTGAGAAACTGGGAGACAGCTGTGGACGGGTCATGGGCACTGAGCACTCCTGACCAGTCAGTGGTCCTCAGATCATCATGAAAAGACACCAGATCAAACTTAGGGAAATCCCTAACATGAATGATTTTGTGGGGAATTTTTTGGGAGGGGACCTTCCACACACAAAACATCGGGGTGTGACCTGAGATGGAGTCAGGTAGGGTTCCAGCTGAGCTGATCCTATCTGGGTGGTTAGATAGGACCCAGTCCAGTAGGGAGCTAGTGCCGCCTTTAGCAGCACATCTAGTGGGCTCGTGGATAAGCTGAGTCAGGGCAAGACTCACCAACAGAGGTTCAAACTGCTTGGACTTACTTCCTGTCCAGTTTAAGGTCACATCACCTAGGATCAAAAGTTCATTATCCCCAAAAGAAGGGCCAATGGTATCCAGGAGGTGGGTAAGTCCATACAGGCCACCCTTGAGGGGAGTATATGTGCATACAACATGCAGCTACTTTGTAGTTCCAAGCAGCAGCACAGTGTGATAGTAATGTCCCTGCTGGTGTTTATATCCTTCGACCATCGGGCCTTTACTATATTCTAATTTCTTGTCTCTCTCATGTGTTATTCCATACTTATCACCTGATCTGGTAATCTACACCAGAAACATATCACACTCTTGGTGAAAAAAGGTTCCATACATCTCTCCTGACTATCTCTTCCCATAGCTTGAACTTATGTTTCTTAGTTCTCCTATCCTAAAGTTTGCTGAATAGTCTGCACTAGTCCATTACCATACAATATATTCTTTCGGGATCTTGAATACCTCAGTTGTATCTCCCTCAGTCTCCTTTTCTCTAGGGAGAACAAGCCCAGGTACTCCAGCCTTTAATTGCACCACATGTTTTCTAGCCCTATAATCTTCTTTGCATTTTTATGCTGCACTTTTTATGACTCCTTTGTAGCCTTTCTGTAAGGCAGTGCTCTCAACTGCATACATTACTCCTAATGGGCTTTAACTAGTGACCTGTATAATAACATGAGCACCCTCTTTTCTTTATGTGTTCCCCTTTAATGGAACCTAACATTATGTTGGTCTTACTGACTTGTGATGAGCACTGTTTGGACATTTGTAAAGAGGAATCTAACAGCCCCGTAGTCATTTGCTCTGATTTCATTTGTAAGCCCATTTTCTGTTTATGGCTTCTTGGCGCATTACTTAAAATGTTCTCAGCACTGAACTGCATCTGTCATCTGTCTAATCAGCAGCTTAGTTTATTTAGGTCCTGCTGTAATTTCTCACACTACTCCTCACAGTTGACAACCCTTGCTAGCTTTATATCATCTGCAGATTTGACTAAATAGCTGCTGTTTAATTTTATTTATTTGAAATCTTTTTATTTTTTCAGGAAAAGCACAGCAGACTGAACTGGGACTCATTTCCTAGTGGTAAAGGAATTATGTAGGGAGAAAACTGACAGGCAGAGTGAAAAATTGTACAACAATGTGCAAAATAAGAGAAGGAAGCAAAATTACAAAAATATAAATATATAATAGTAAAAAACTGATGAGTAGAAAAAAAACAATGCAACTGGTTGTGCAAAAAAAAAAAAAAACACAGGAAGGAAGAAAATTGCAAAAACTAAGTATACAATAGCAACAAGTTCATGGGTAGAGCAAAAAAAACAGCAGCACAAAAACTGTGCACAATGGTGCCTATGCACCACTGTGGCTCAGGTATGTGTGATAGGTGCATACCCAGCCCATGCATGTCTGCACCTGTGGACAGGTGTGCAGGGCGTGTCATTCACAAAACCTGGCCATCCATCTGTGGCCCCACCCTTCTGAAGCATTGGTGCATGGGAGGGTGGTCAGGCAGACACAAGTGGGCACCCAGTTGAATGCTCATCCTGGCTCCAAAGAGGAACCCCTGCTCTGCACAGAGTAGAAGATTGTGGGATACCACTCATCTCAAGTTTAACATATATCAGACAAGTCTCCAAATGGCTTCCCCAGCCCTTTCTGCCTGATGGGATGGCTGGGGCAGTATGACTGGGGGGTTGGCTGTCCTGCTGTAGTCAGTAGGTGTGTTACGTGGGGGTGCTCAGTGGCTACAGTAGGGTTCCTGCTTACATAGTCTGTGCCCCCCAAGACCTCCATGCCTTAGTGAATGGTGTGGAGTGTGGAAACATTCCCCTGGCAACTCCCCAAGTTCATCCACATGCATAGCTGCGTGGACAGACAGGGGATTGAGTTTGGAAGAGGCACACTCCCGTTCATGAATGCCGTGAGGGTCCAAGGGGCCCACTATGTATGGCTGATCTACCTAGGATTTCCTACACACTGTGGATATACAGTGCATAAGCTCTGTGCACATTTCATGCACAGGGCCAAGAAACAGTAAGGAACAAAATTAAAAAACTTAAGTATGCAGTACAGTAGTAAACAACTGATGAGTAGAGCAAAAAAAAAAAAACAGTGCAACAGCTGTGCAAAGTAGAGAACAAACTGATGAGTAGAGCAAAAAATAATCTGCACAATAACAGTAGGAAAAAAAAAAATAAGTATACAATAGTAACAAAAAAAAAGACAGGTAGAGCAAAAAAACTATTAAAGAAATTGTCCGAAATAACAATAAGGAGGAAAATTATAAACATGTAAGTACTGTAAATTGTCCATTTTCACAGGAAAAGGCGATAGTAGCAATTTGTTACTAGCTGGGTAGCAAAGAGTTACCAGAGTTTCTAACAGGGAGTAGGAAGCTGAAAGATTTTTCAACTTCATATAGTTTGCAGCTGCTGATAATACTTTGTATTGACAGGAACACTATGTTCTGTGTCTGTGCAATTTAGGAGGCCCTACAAGGAGAAAAAGTACATATGTCAGGGAGAAAGCATGCAGTTTTTAGCTCAAGCTCGAGTTCTAGCTCTGTGTGAGTGCAGAGGTCCACAGGAGCACCCTAGTCCTGGCCCAGGGAAGGGCATCACAACCTGAATGCTTCACCTGAGAGCAAGGAGCCACCTGGGCATCTCTTGAGAGATGCTGGCTGGAAGGTTTGCTAAGTAATATTTGAGCTTGGTGGCAGGATAGCTGGAATATTCACCATGTTCTTGGAAGGATGGACAAGGACGTAGCTCATCCAACCGGCAGTTCCCATAAGGGCTCCCACCTGGGACCAGAGGGTCAGCCATACTCCCATGAGGGTGGCATTTGGTCTGCACCCCAGAGTCACTGCAGGGGTGGCACAGTATATCCAGCGCCTGGCATGGCCAGAAAAAGGATCTGATCCTCAGGTGACTTGGACCACACAAATAACAAAAGGAGTTGGAGGAGTCAAGTTCTGTCCTAGGGGAAAGTGAGATGGTTCCCAAGGGAAGGCTGAAATTCTGGGTTACATACCTTCAAAGTGTGTAGCATGATGGCACAAGGGCCTGAGTGTGATGTCCAGAACAAGGATGTGATGATGTGGAGCTGGGAGAGAGAGAAGGCCAAGAAGGCTCAAGAGTCCAGTGTGCTGGGATAAGGAACCCCAGAGAACACAAGGACCGGAGTGGTCAAGGAGGTCCAGAAAGGCCAAGCCTGCCAGGACTCAGGTAGGACAGTTCTTCTCTTGCATTGGGGAGGGTCCCCAAAGAAACAGTACCTGGGCAGTTGAGGTCACTGGAGCAGGGAAGCCACTATCTTGTTGGGCCTGTGATATGCTATAGCACAGAAGTGGAGGTTCAACTGATGTCACAGATGTATAGACATTGGGAGCCACTGTTCCAAATTGTACATGTGGTCAGAGGGTGGCACAGACCTAGTAGCTTGAGATACATTTGTGCACCATATCTGGCATGCTAGAACTCATGAGCATATTGGATTCTATACACTATTGATGTGCTGGGTACATTTGATTTGCAAGTACCTGGCCCACAGAGCTCTGCCCTCTTGGGCAGGCATGTGGTGACCAGCATGCATGAACACAGACCACCACCATGCACCTGTCCACAGCCCCCCCCAGCATGCTGCTGTGCTGGGGCATATCAGAGGACATAGACAGAGAACCAGTCAGATGCCCAACCTGATCCCTGAGTGAATCCCCTGCTATATGAGGAGCAGGGTATTGTGGGACAGCACAGGACCATTATTCAATGGATGAGTGCAGATTGTAATCCCAGTGAAGGAGTTATCAGATGGACTAGGGATATTTGTAACAATTGCCAGGATCCATGATTCTGCAGGGAATTGAGGAGGTCTACATCCTTTAGTGACCACCAGATGCAAATGTGTCCTGCTGTCTTACATAATGCCAGTGATTATAAGATGGTTTTGTTGCAGAGCAGTGGTACTGTTATAAATAGAAAGACCTCCTTAGATGTATGATGGCGCAACTTCAACCTGTGTACATAGCTGTATGATTGCCCCAGCCCTCCCTGCCTACATAGAGGGCTGGGGCAGAATGGTAGGGGAGGTGGTACTCTTGCCTCAGCCAGCAGGTATATTCTGGGGGAACCTGCAACAGATACAGCAGGGTTCTTGCTGCTGTATCCAACACTCTCTTTGCCTGGCGCTCCATGTGGCAATAGCCATCTGCTTGTTACTATTTGTACTATATTTTTGCTATAAAATATATGTTTTTGAATTCTGCTTGTGAAACACAGCAGTCAAAACAAGGCATCCTGGGACATTAGATTTTTGAAAATGTACTGTTCTCTCTGAATGGAAGGAAACAGCTAACTTCAAAGACTCTAACATATGCCTGACAAAAACCTGTATGGAAATCATAAAAGTCATGATCTCAGAGAGTTGGAGCTTTGAAGAGAAAATATTGGCTTTTTATGATGTGACAGGAGGGAGAATGCTTCCTAGTCAGTCTATGTGAAAAATCTCACAATGTTGAGAGGTGGTTCTCAGACTGTTTTCCTGAGACATCAAAGGGATATTCTGTCCTGTCGTAAAGCATGCTCTGTGGCTCACTAATTAGGAAGTATATATATTTTTTTAAATCGGAATGTTTAGCAGTGTGCAGGGGCATGTGAATGATCAATTAATTACAGGACTAAGAACCAACAACCAGAGCGGTGACATCACAAGGAGGGTGGTACTTTAACTCTTTAATGCTAGTGAAGCCTGCTGAAAGGACTGACACTTGTGTTCTGGACTTCTGAGGGGCACTTTTGTTCCTGGACTCAAAGAGAGGCACTTCTGCCAAAATAGGTAATTTTAACACCACTATTTACCAACTGAAACTGGGGTAGGATTAGTTATTCAGTACATGGTGGTTTGTTTATAATTGTCCATTTATTCTCTGACTGTACTCTTAGGCCCAGATATTCAAACTACGCTCAAAATGAGCGCAACAGCAGGAGCAAGCACAAACCAGTTGCGCAAATGCGCAACAGGTGCGATATTCAAACATGGAGCAGAACAAATTGCGCAAGCAACCAACGTCTGAATATCACACATACTGCGCCATAGCGCAACCAGGAAGGAGAAGCTGAGCCAAAAAGTTGCGCTATGGAGCAACCAGGGCAGCTCAGCTGAGCCTTCCAGAGGTGCCATAGCGCAAGCAGAGCCCCCCCCACAGAGCAATGGAACTGCACATCCAGGGAGGCAGGCTGGGGCCCACCGCCAGCCATGCCACACATGGGCATAGGAACACACTGCAGAACCCACACCACACCTGCACACCCCAAGCACAGCATCACTGGGGTGTGGCGGATGATCTACTGGCCCATGAGGACAAGCCAACACAGCATAGCGGAGCTATGACACCCCAGCACAACCACTGGCATGCTGAGAGTGCCACACACAGGGGGTTGACAACCACAGTGTACAGCAGCCCCCCGTACGCACAGCACACCCTGCACTGTGACCCCAAGACACCACCTATGTGCAGTGACTGGCACTGCAGGAAACCATGCATTCCCCCAGCACACGTCAACCCCGTGCAACACAGAAGCCTACAAGCCAGACACACCCTGTGCACCCAGCAGTGGGTGGCAGCAGACGGCAAGACCAACAGAAAGTCACTGCCATGCTGGAGATACCTCCCCATGCACACACACGCACACACACACGCACACACCCAGGACCATACCACCCCAGATGGCATGTACACCCTGCAACTGAGCACCCGTAACCAGCTGCAAATCAGAGACCAACACAGTATTCATATCAAAATAGAAATGTATATTGAAAATATTAAATAACAAAAACAAGAGAAACTATTTACAAGGGGGGGACGGGTACAAGGTAGGGGTGTTCAAGGGGGAAGGATTAAAAACTTGGAGAGGGAAGGCAGGGTGGTAGGGATGGGAGAAGTGGGAAGGGTAATGTGGGCTATGGCCCAGCTGGCTGCTGGTCCTGCCCCTGCTGGTGCACCGTCCTGTGCCGCCTCCGATGTACTCCATGGCACCGGATGGCCTGCAGGATCTCCTGGTTCTCGATGCCAAGTTGTGTGAGGCGCCTCACATCACGTGCCAACCTCCTGAGAACCTCGAGGCCTAGGAAAATGGGAACACAGTCAATGGCTGTGACTGCCCATAACCTGGAACACCACCCAACCTGCAAGCCATATAGCCCAATGTCCCACACCTGTGATAGCAGGCACCCACCCACAGTGAACATGCACATGGCCATCACAAACAGGCGGCACCAGCTATGCGCACCACTGCACACACACACACTGCCCATGTCCATCACAGCACAAACAAGGCTGTCCAGTGGCGTGCAACGTGGTGCAATGCCAGTTACACAGCTATGTGCCCAGTGCATGCCTGGACCACCAGTGGCGCGCATACACAGGCGTGCTGTGATACTGGACAGTGATGCATGTCACCTGTGTCGTCATACATACATAGATACATAGACAGTGTCGTCAGATAGGGCCTATAGCCAACCCAGTCTGTCCATTTGAGCTTGTAAGTTCACTTTGTTTTCCTAGAAGTCTGTTGCCCCTTACCCTGATCTCCAGAATTCCTTCATGTCTGTCCCGTGCATTCTGAAATCCGTGATTGTTTCAGCCCCCACCACTTCCTCTGGCAGGGTGTTCCACTTGTCCACCACCCGCTCTGTGAAGAAATCCTTCTCCATGTGTCCTCTGAATCATCCTCCCTCCAACTTCATCCCATGCCCTCTAGTCCTGGAACATCTTTTCACTTCAAAATAGTGTGTCCTGCACCCTGATCCCCCCGTAAGATACCTGTATGTCTCTATCATATCCCTCTCTCCCCCCTCTCCTCCAGGGAGTACATGTTCCGTTCCTTCAACCTGTCGTCATAGGACCCGTGATGCAAGCAATGCACCATCTTTGTTGCCCTCCTCTGAACCTTCCCTGCCCACTCTCGTCCTTACGTAGGTATGGTCCCAGAAATGTACACTGTACTCCAGGTGGGGCCTCACTAGTGTCTTGTATAGTGGAATTATGACCTCCCCTGTCCTGCATGGTTGTATTGTGCAGGGCTAGTGGACTCCCCCCCAGCATGCAATAGCATCCATGAAGTCATGATACTCACATTGCTCAAGCATCTGTGTCTGCTGCTGTTGCTCTTGCTGCTGTTGCTGCGGCTGCTGCTGCTGCATCCGGGGGTCAACTCCTGCTGCCACCGGGGCCCTGGCATGGCCCTCCTCATCCCGGCCCTGCATCCTCACATCCCGGCCTGTGGGAGACATATGTTGAGACAAACATCAGTGTGACTCAAAAGCAGACTGCCCCCTGCCCCAGTGAGAGTGCCTGTCCACACAGCCATACCCATCCATCGCACAGCTGCACACACTGACACAGCCAACCGTGTCCGAGCTGTCACCCATGCACAGCCACCAAAGCACACACACACCTACAGAGAATACAGGTGCATAGATGGTACACTCACCTGGCCTAGGCACCACGCCCCACCTGCACGTGCCTGCAGCCTTGCCAACATGTCTGGCCCCCTCCGCGGAGGTCACTGTACCGCGCCGCACTGCTCAGCTGACTGCACCATCCAGTGACCCCACCAGGTCAGTGGCCACTTGCTGCCACACCTCTGTTCTTGTTATGGTGAGGGGGGCCTCACCATAGAGTGCCTCATAGTGGGGCTCTACTAGGGCCACCAGGTTGGCCACCTCCAGTGGGCTCCAACTCACAGCCCTCCTCCTAGCCATGTTAGCCAGTTTACAGCAGGCAATATGGTGCCCTGCTGCACCGTAACCCCACGTGGAGATGTTGCGCAATAGACCACCACAGGCTCCAATCACGCTGTTCGAACAGCGCCGTCACTTCACATGGCGCTGTCACCAGACAGCACAATAGGGATGTACACATGGCAGGCGAACAGCGGCAGGGAGCAAAGGGCATCCACAGGTCATGAGCAATGACGCAAGGCTACGCATAGCGCCATCTGACGTATAGGTATCCTGCGCGACCGACCAGCTGCATACCAGTGCCACAGTGGACTATTGCGCAGTAATGCCACAGTGCCATATCGTGGCCAGTGCTGTAGCGCCACTGGCACAATGGTGGCCATGGCCTGAATTGACTATCGCACTCAGCACATCAGCAGCATGACAGACGCATGCGTAAGCTATCTGGGCATGCGCAATGCAGTGTACCACACAGGCACAGATCTGCGCCATTTGCTCAGCCGACTCTTCCGTATTGCGCAAAGCGCAGATTCGCGATATTCAGCCGACACATGCAAATCATCTGATCAGCCATTCAAGGGTGCAGTGCGCGATTTGCATGTCATTAAAGTTGCTCCTCTAATTTGCATGTGTTGCGCTATAAATATGCGACAGTGGGCTGTGCTGGGCCAGATCCGGTTACTGCAGGTGAGAGGTGAGTTGCATGCTGTGTGATGTTCAGGACAATGCTCATGGGGAAATGCTGTAGACTGCACAGTGACAGGTGTCCACTTCCACCCATACAGATCACCATGACCGAGCAGAGCCAAGGTGAGGGTGAGGACGGTGGGCGTAGGAGGAGGCCCAACTTCACAGCGGCAGAGACAGAGGCCCTCTTCCAGGCCTACCTGGAAGATGAGCCACTACTGAGTGGACAGAGGGGCACCCCTCAGTCCCGTGCAGCTGCATGGGAGGGGGTAGCTCGGACCGTTAACCTGCACGGAAGCCACCAGTGCTCCGTGCAGGAATGCCAGAAAAAGATGGGGACTGACCGCGGAGGTTGAAGGAGAAGGTGGCAGCCTTCAGGGCAGCACGTGCTGGCACTGGTGGGGCCAGCCAGTGGTGTTGCAGCTGACCCCACATGAGAGACACTGGTCACAGCCATGCAGCCGAGCCATTGCGGGCATACCAGGCAGAGGATTCCAGACAGGTGGAAGCCCATCACCATGGTATGACATGATAGTGGTGTTTGGGGGGTGGTGGCGGTTGTTCACATGCACTCACATGTACTCTCTTTCTGTTACAGATCCTGTTGCGTCTTCAGGAGGCGGTGGTGGTGGGTCCAGACAATGATGCGGACCTGCTGGACATGGAGGACCATCCACCTCCACCACCAGCCAGCAGAGCACTGCAGCAGCATGCAAGCTGGGCCAACAACTCTGGTGTCAGTGATGCAGGTGCGGGGTGCACAGCCTGTGTCTCAGCAGTCTGGCATGCAAGCATGCCAGCATGCTGTGACCATAGCATGCACGTACCATTGATGATAGAAGGCCTGCAATGGGCAGTGATAGGTGTGTGTCCCATGACGGACACACGGCAGGCCAGCATGTGCCCCTGGGCCTTTCTGGTTCAAACATGTGTACCAGCATGCTGGCACAGTCCCAGGCTGTGCCTGTCAGCACCGGTGTGGCAGCACCAGTGGCTGTGCAGGTTTCTGGCACTGTTGCCAGCAGGGCGGTGGAACAGGTGGACCTGGGGGCACAGCGGTTGGAGGGGCAGCAGCAGCAGTCACACACCAGGTCTGGGGGTACAGTATCAAGCAGTGGCACATGTCCACTGCCCTTTCATCTGCCCATACCTGGTCCTGGCGAACAGCACCCACCCTCAAGGGGTGATGTGCATCAGGACCGTCCACACCCTGGGGGTCCGCGATGCCATTGGGGCTGGTACCCATTGGACATGCACACCCGCCTGTTGCAGAATCAGTACAGCTGCGGGGCGGGTTGCAAGAATCCATGGAGGCACTGTCTGTGTCCGTGGAGTGGCACAGCAGGAGTGTGCTTTCGGGACCGAGCCGAGCTGGTCCATATCTGCGGATGGATGTGACCGCCGCCATTGACAGGCTGACCCAGGCAGTGGTCTCTGTCGTGGACGCATTGGGCACACAGTCAGGTGCCCCATACCACACACCCCACACAGTGCACTCTCCACTTCCCGTTCCCGGTGTCGTGCGACACCAGGCCTGTCGATGCCGGGTTCTGCTGTGGGCATCCCGAGCACCCCTGGTGCAGGTTTGTTCGGTGTGCTGCAGACCCCTATGCAGGCAAGGTCATGTTCGCACAGTGGGACCCCTGGTGGTGCAACAGTGCCACCCCATGTGGCCCCTGCTCAGCCTGCCAGTGCTGTTGGGTCACGGCGGGGCCACACACGCATCCATGGTGGCCGTGGGACAGTGCTACATGACTGAGCTGTCTCCCAGTGCGGGCCCTGTCTGGTGCTGCCCTGTGTGCAATGTGTGTCATAGTGGGCAGTGCACTGCTGGGTGCTCTGCTCACTGCCTCACACGGACCACCTGCACACCCTCCCAACTGCTGTCCACGGAGTGCATGCATGATGATGCCTGCATTGCACTGTACACCAAGGTGCAAGGGTGCCAGGTTCTGACACATGTACTTGGACAGTACAGGTGGTGGGGTGCTCGGTGGTGCTGTGTGTTAGCAATGTCGGTTCTGCAGTGCTGTGCATCTGCCCATGTACGCTCTGTGCCTGGTGTGTGTGTGTGTCCATATGAGTGCTCACCCCTCCCTGATGGTGTGTTGGTATGCCTGGACCCTTCCACTCCCCTGACCTTCATGCACCCCTGGTGTGTTCCCCTGTGTGCCTGTAGTTTGCGCATGGACAGTGTTGGTTGCACATGTCCCCTTGACTTACCTGTGTTGTGCGTAGTGCTCCTCTGTGATGGTGTCCCGGTGCAGCTGGGCCTGCCGGATCAGTTGGGGGTCCCTCCATCCTAGGGGGGGCTGCTCATCATCATCATCACCGGCGCCACTGGCGTCCCCATCGCTGTCCCCTGTTCGACCTGTATGGCTATCCCATGGTCTTTGGCCATGTTGTGCAGGATGCAACAGGCCAGGAATATCCCACAGGCCTTTTGGGGGCTGTACTCTAGGGCACCACTGAGGTGTCTAGGCATCGGAAGCATGCCTTGAGCATCCCAAACACCCGCTCTATGATGTTACGTGTTGCGGCATGTGCCTCATTATAGCATAGCTGCGCTGGGGTCATGGGGCGCCGGTAAGGTGTGAGCATCCAGGGACAGAGTGGGTATCTGCAGTCACCTGTGTGGAGATAGTGGAGAGCAGTGTCATGTTCAGGTCCATATTGGCCATCTCCCTGTGTGCCACTACCTTGGCACCTGTGTCATTCCCACCCTTGCCCAGAGTTTGCATTCCATACATGTGTACTCACCCACTAGATGTCCTGTGGGGATGTCTCCACTCTCGAATCGATGGCACAGTGCAGACTGATACCATATGAAGGCATCATGTGCTCCGCCAGGGTGTGTGGCACAGACATTGATTATGCGCCCAGTGGCATCACACACACCACCTGGCAGTTGACACTGGAGAATTCCTTTTGGTTCCGATATGCGTGGCCATCAGGGCCAGGTGGCGTGCGGATGGCCACATGGGTGCAGTCTATGGCCCCTAGCATGCCAGGCATATGTGCTACCCTGTTGAACTCCTGCATGTTTGCTGTATGCTCTGCCACGGTGCTGGGGAAATGGATGTACTCCACAGCACGTGGCAGCAGTGCACTGAGGAATTGGGTGAGGATGCATGACGTGGCTGACTGTGTGATGTCTGTGGTGTCCCCTGTCGGCCTCTGGAAGGTGCCCGTGGTGAGCAGGCACATGCAGGCTGTCACCTTGGTCTCCACCGACAGAGCGTGACTCCGTCATGAGGGTGCCTGCATCACATCACTGCACAGCTCACAGAGCCATCTCAGTATTGCCCTGTTCAGGTGGTACCGGCCCACGATCTCTACATCTGTGTACAGCTCAAAGCTGATGCGAGCACAGTACCGCCTGTCGGGGGCATACCGCTGATGGGCCCCTCCATGGCCATGTCCCCCTGCAGCATGGATTCTCACCCCCCTCATTCACGGCTTCCATGTGAAGCTGACACTGTCCATCTCCCTGGCTTCTGCCCCCCCGGCTGCTGTTGCTGTGTTACCCCCGCATTCCTCACTGCTACTTCCACTGCACCAGGCACCCCCCCGCTGTCCTCTACAAACTATGGGACACACTTTCCTTGCCTTCCCTTTTAAGTCTGTCTGTCTGTCTCTGTCTGTCTCTCTCTCTCCCCCACTTGGCAGCCTGGTAGCATTCTTGCGACGCTTCCTTGAGCCTTTTTATTTTGGCTAATTTCTGCTAGTGCGCAGTTTCCGGCTGTGCCGCTATTGCGCATTGCGCAAGTCTTTGAATATCGCATTGCGGTCTTTATGCATGGATCCACCCCTTCGGTTGCGCATGCCTTCATTTTCATTGCGCTATTGCTCAGCATGTTTTCGCGGGCGCAACTGCCTCCTTCTGAATATCACGAAATGGTGCAGTTTTGGACTTGCGCATGAGCAACCCTGTTGCACATGGCGCAACCCTTTTGAATATCTGGGCCTTAATGTATATATGTTCTGTGTTTTGTATTTTATTTACTATTTTTAATTTTAGTAAACTTTGTTTATCCTCACAATGCTGCCTGAGACATGCACATTTGTGTGTGAATGGTGGAACAGTCTTAATATTCTAACATAGCTGTTAAATGCTTATTGTGTCACCTTATGCAGCCACGCTAAGAAGGATCTGTATAAAGATCCAGCAAGGTAGGAAAAATACCCAAGTGTCATTGAGTCAGAAGGGGGGGATTTGTGAACCAGGTTGGTTGTATGCCTGCTGGATCAAGTACTGCGCTGCTTTCCCCAAAGAGAGTGTGATATTTGGACTTGTTACCTGGGTGTGCTAGCTAAAAATTGTTCATAATTGACCCCAGGACTCGAGACTGGTAGTTTACTCAGACCCAAAACAAACAGGAGGGTGTCCCTGTTTGTCCCCGTTCACGAATCACACTTAAAGGTTAGGCACTGTGGTAGTGGACGGTCTGACCCTAGGAGTGGATTTGTGACAGATTTCATGTGCAGTGATATGATCTAAAAGATTTGTTTGCATACTGTGCAATTATTTGGTGACACAAGCATTAAAAGCCTTTTTAATCTATTTCAATTTGTGATACTAATATTTATACATTGTTATCGCTTAATGTTTTATGCTGTTTCTTACTATGTTCTGTTATAATTTCTATTAGGAGCCCAGAGCCTCCGGGATTGGGCACTCTACAAATAAAATTGCCTTGCCTAACAGTCCAGTGTGTCGGATTGATAAACTGTAACAGTTCACACACAAACAAGGCAGAGATTTTAAAAGAAATATATAATTTTGGTTACATTCTAAGTTCCTTACCTGTTTAATTTTTTGTTTGGTACAAGCTAGTGTAGCCATAGATTAGGGAAGAAGATAACTTCCACCTACAGTGAGCACATTGCGGAATACCTGAGGCAGTTGTGCCAGGAAAGAGGAGTCTGTTGTGAGAGGCGAACCAAACAGCACCTTGTGGAGGCTGTTGTGGCAGCCGATGCACAAGCGACTGCCCAAGGCCTCAAGTCACAGTCAGTGACTGAAAGGGACCAGACCTTGGGCATGGAGGGGCCAGTGTCCATTGCCATGCTCTGTCCCAGGGAGGATGACAGTGGGACTAGTGGGAACTGAGAGTCACAGCAACAGGGGAAGGTCACCACAACACTGGAGCCAGAAGGAATCGGGCTACAGATAGAGTTGAGGAGAATGGAGCTGGAATTTGAATAGAGGAAGTTCAAGATGGAGCTGGAGAAGCAAGAAAAAGAAAAAGAAAGCCAGCGCTGGAAAGATGCCAAGGAAAGAGAAAACCAGCTTCGCAGAGAGACCGAGGAAAGAGAGTGACAGCTTCAGAGGGAGGCAGAGGAGAGACAGCACCAGCAAGAATATGAATGGGAGAAACTAAAACTCCAAAGACCAGCGCTAGAGCAGATAAGTGGCATTGGTGAACCTGTAACTCCAGGACTGTGGTACAAATGACATTCTAAATTGATAGCTGAATTTAAAGAGGGGGAGGATATGGATGCATTTTTAAATTTGTTTGAAAAGGTATGCATTCAGGCAAAAATTCCCCGAGAGTCCTGGAGCTTCCAGCTATCTCAGCTGCATACCGATACAGCTCATAACACCTTAGGTCACATGGACAATCAGGACAGTAATGATTAGGACAAACTTAAAGCTGCATTGCTTAAAAAGTATGAACTGACAGCTGAAACATACAGCGTTAAGTTCCGTAAGCTCAGGAGAAGCCCTGACAAGAGCTACAAGGAAGTAGCCACCAAGCAACATCAGTTTTTGAAACATTGGTGGGAGGGGGTTAAAGCAGACTCTATAGAGAAAATTGAGGATGTGGTACTTTTGGAGCAATTCTTTTGGGCTTGGCCAGCATAGCTGAAAATCTGGCTAGAGGACCGAGCTCCAAAAAGAGTGCAGGAGGCTGCCGAGCTGTCAGACCACTATGCCAGGAGCAAGCCTGCTCTGAAAGGGAGTGGGGAGGGTGTGGCAGAGCAGAAAGGGAAAAGCGCACCTTCAGGGCAGCTAAAACCTTCACCGCCCCCCCAAAATCAGGCAGCTCCAGGTTACAAAGAAAGGATTTGCCTGATAAAAGAAATTATGATTGTTGGTTTTGCAAACAACCTCGGCAGCTTGCAAGACAGTGTCCTAAAAAGTCACAGAGTGCACATAGTGATGCTCAAACAGAGATGGGTGTGTTGTGTATCCCTGAAAGCATGTCTATAAACATGAGGGAGCACATACACCCAGTTACTGTAAATGGGGTGCAAACCCATGGGTTGAGGGACATGGGGGCATCCCTTACCTTGGTAAAAGGGGATTTGGTTGAGCCTGAACAGCTTATACCTAATCAGTTTGTTACAGTACAGGGATTCACTGGGGAGGAGAAAACTCTGCCACTTGCTAGTGTTCTCCTGGACTGGGGTGAGACCGGAGAGACAGTGCAAAAAGTTGCAGTAAATCTTGCCCTAGATGTGATTATAAGGAACAGTCTCCAAAAGGGGGTGGTGTGTATGGTTATCGACAATCAAGTGGCAAAGGCTGATTGTAATTCCCTGAACCTTGTAGAAGCCCCTGTGGAAAATACTGGGAGGCTGGTTCATCAGCCTGTGTCTCCTGACATGGAGAGTACTGAAAGAGAAGTCAAAATTCCCCAGGTAGCAGTTAATAAAACAGCTACAGAAGGTTACTCTGAGGAGAGAGGGGTAACCAGTGGTCAGAGAGCTAGGAATGGTAGTGACCCTGAATGCCCTGACGCTAGGGCTAGGCACCCTAGTTTAGAAACTGAAGGGGACATGTCCCACGCCTTGGGAATATGTAAAGACTTTGCAGCTGCTTAGAGGAATGACCCTAGTTTAGAGAGGCTGAGGGCTTGGGCAGAATCTGAGGGGACACAGGGAGGTGATGGGAGACATAGAGTGTATTGGGACAATGGACTGCTGTATACTCAGGACATAAGGACAGAGGGAGGGGTGATGGGCAGGCAGTTTGTTGTTCCCCAGGGGTACCGTGAGTGGTTGCTCAAGATTACTCATGATATTCCCATGTCTGGACATCTGAAAATTGCTTGCACTATGCAGCGATTGGCCCAGAATTTCTATTGGCCCAACGTCACCCAGCAGGTGAAGGAATATTGTAGGTCTTGTCACCAGTGCCAAGAAATAGGGAAGGCGGGTAGTAAAACCCAAGCTGCCCTAATTCCCTTGCCAATAGTGGAGGAGCCATTCCAGAGGGTAGGAATGGATATTGTGGGGCCTTTAAATACCCCCAGCTCTTCCAGGAAGAGGTTAATCCTAATAATGGAGGATTATGCCACCCGGTACCCAGAGGCAGTCACCTTATCCTCACTGAGGACAGACATTGTGGCAGATGCTCTGCTAAGGATTTTCTCCTGTGTTAGGTTCCTGCAGGAGGTTATCACTGATTCAGGAGGTTCCTTCATGTCGGACCTGATGAAGTGTTTGTGGGAGAAGTGCGGGGTGGTGCAGAGACGCATGACACCTTATCTCCCGCAAGCCAATGAGCTTGTGGAAAGGTTTAATGGTACCCTAAAATTGATGCTCCAAGCATTTGCTGAACAGCATGGGAGGGACTGGGAGAAATACCTTCCCCACCTGTTGTTCGCATACAGGGAGGTGCCCCATGAGGTCGACAGGGTTTTCCCCTTGAACTCTTATGTGGACACAGGGTGTGTGGGCCCCTAGACTTGATCTGGGAGGACTGGGAAGGCAAGCATGCCACCCAGGGAGCTTCCATAGTGGATTATGTCCTCAAGTTTAGGGAAAAGCTGAAGGAGCTTATGGGAACATCCCAGAGCAACATGGCAGCTGCTCAGCAGAAGCAAAAGGTATGGTACACCTGCAGAGCCAGAGCTCGCTCATACACAGTGGGTCAAGAGGTCATGGTCCTAATCCCAGTCCAGCGGGATAAGCTGCAGGTCTGAGGGCAGGACCATACAAAGTACTCAAACAGGTGAATGATGTAAATTACACTGTGGAACTGCCTGACAGGTGACATACCCAAAGGATGTACCATGTCAACATGATGAAGCCATATGCAAATAGAGCTGACATGGTCATTGCAGTATGTGGCCCTGGGGAGGGGATGGACAAAGCAGCCCCCCTTCTGGACTTGCTGGAAGAAAGCAAGTGGGATTCCTCTGTGGAGGCAATCAAACTGTCACCCCAGTTAACCCCAGAACAGTTATAGGAAGTAAGGGAGATTTTAGCAGATTTTGCCCCATTGTTTAATGCCAAGCCTGGACTAACCCCCTTAGTGACACACGATGTAAACAAGGGGATGCAAGTACCCATACGGAGGACAGCATATCAGGTGACAGAGGCTGTCCTAAAGGACATTAGGAGGGAGGTGGAAGAAATGCTGGATTTAGGGGTAATCCAGAAATCCCTCAGCCCATGGGCCTCACCCGTAGTCCTCGTTCTCAAGCCAGATGGCTCTACTGATTTTTGTGTGGACTATCATGGGCTCAGTGCAGTCACAAAGTCTGACACCCACCCACTGCCATGGACAGATGAACTAGTGTATAGTTCAATAGTGTCAGTGGCTCAGTAGGTAGCACAATCACCTCTGAGGCCGGGAGATCAGAGAGCTATGGGTTAAGTTCCCACATCTGGCACTTGGGTTAATATCCCAGTACTGACACTGTAGTGTAGCATGAGAGGGGTGCTGCACTTCTGAGGTGCTGTCTTTCAGATGAGACGTTAGACCAAGGTCCCATCTGCCTGGATTGGCGGTAGTTCAGGTGGATGTTAAAGATCACATGGCACTTATCGAAAAGCGTAGGGGAATTTCCCCCTGTATCCTGGCCAGATTTCCCTCATTCACTAAAAATACCACCAACAGCTTAATCTGGTTCAAGGCCAGTTGGCATTCATCTGTATCCCCCTTCCCCCGGGTCATGCCTGAAAATAGGCAGGATTTGTCTAGTGCACTTACCCGGTCAACAAAAACTAAATAAATAAATAAATAAACTATTGGACAAGTTGGGAGGGGTGACATACCTTACCGCTACTGACCTGATGAAAGGGTATTGGCAGGTGGAGTTAATTGCCAGAGCTAGAGAGAGAGAGGTAGGCCTTCATCACTCTAATGGTGTTATTTGAGTTCAAGGTAATGACTTTCGGAATAAAGAACGCCCCTGACACCTTTCAAAGGTTGGTGAACCAGGTGTTACATGCTACTGAAGAGAACGCTATGGCGTACCTGGATGATATTGCCATCTTCAGTGCCAGCTGGAAGGAACACTAAGGAAGTGTTGGGCAGGATTCAGAGGGCCGGGCTCATGTTGAAATCTGAAAAGTGCCAGGTGGCCATGGCTGAGGTAGCATACCTATGACATGTAGTAGGGTGGAGACAGCACCATCCTAATCAAGCCAAGGCTGAGGTAATAGAGGTGTGGCCCAGACCTGAAACACAGAAGCAGTTCTGGAGTTTTCTAAGGACCGCAGGGTACTATCGAAAGTTTGTACCAAACTACAGTGCCCTGGCAGATCCTCTGTCTGGCCTGCTAAAGAAATGAATGCCTAAAAAGGTAAACTGGGAACCAGCTTGTGAACGAGTCTTTACACGGCTAAAGGAGGCACTGTGTGGTGCTCCTGTGTTAGCCAGTCCAGACTACAGTAAACCATTTGTAGTCCATACAGATGCCTCAGATGTGGATATTGGGGCAGTACTTAGTCAGACTTCTAACCAAGGGAAGGATCACCCAATAGTGTACCTCAGTAAGAAATTGCTTCCCAGGGAACAGGCTTATTCTACAGTGGAGAAGGAGTGTCTGGCACTGGTGTGGTCACTGAAGAAATTAGAACCATACCTATACAGGTGCCACTTTGAGGTACAGATGGATCATAATCCCCTGATTTGGCTGGCACAAATGGGTAAGACAAATGGTAGGCTTCTAAGATGGAGCCTTACAGGGATATGACATGACTGTCACTCACAGGGCAGGGGCAACAAATGCCAATGCAGATAGTCTATCGCATCAGAGCAGTGAACTGAATTTGGGAAACTCATCCCAGGTTTAGGAATAGATTCCCCCAAATTCAGTCTAGGAGGGAGGGGTGTGGCAATCGCCATCTGCTTGTTATTATTTGTATTATATTTTTGCTATAAAATACATACTTTTTAATTTTGCTTGTGAAACATGGCAGTAAGAACAAGGCATGCTGGGACATTAGATTTTTATTTATTTATTTATTTAGTTTTTGTTGAGTGGGTAAGTGCACTAGACAAATCCTGCCATTTTCAGGCACGACCCAGGGGAAGGCGATACAGTTGAATGCCAACTGACCTTGCACCAGATTAAGCTGTTGGTGGTATTTTTAGTGAATGAGGAAAATTTGGCCAGGACACCGGGGAAATTCCCCTACTTTTTTGATAAGTGTCATGGGATCTTTAACATCCACCTGAACTACCACCAATCCAGGCAGATGGGACCTCGGTTTAATGTCTCATCTGAAAGACGGCACCTCAGAAGTGCAGCACCCCTCTCATGCTGCACTACAGTGTCAGTACTGGGATATTAACCCAAGTGCCAGATGTGGGAACTTAACCCACAGCCCTCTGATCTTCCGGCCTCAGAGGCGAGTGTGCTACCTACTGAGCCACTGACACTGTTCTCACTGAGTGGAAGGAAACAGCTAACTTCAAAGAATCTAACACATGCCTGACAAAAACCTGTGTGGGAATCATAAAAGTCATGTTCTCAGAGAGTTGATGCTTTGAAATGAAAATATTGCCTGACAGGAGGGAGAATGTTTCCTAGTCAGTCTATGTCAAAAATCTCACAATGTCGAGAGGTGGTTCTCAGACTGTTTTCCTGACAGATCAAAGAGATATACTGTCCTGTCATAAAGCATGCTCCATGGCTCACTAATTAGGAAGTATATATATATATATATATTTAATTGGAATATTTAGCAGTGCACAGGGGCATGTGAATCATCAATTAATTACAGGACTAAGAGTGACCTCTTGCCAACAACCAGAGCTGTGACATCACAAGGAGGGTGGGACTTTAACTCTTTGATACTAGTGAAGCCTGCTAAATGGACTGACACTTGTGTTCTGGACTTCTGAGGGACACTTTTGTTCCTGGACTCAAAGAGAGGCACTTCTGCCAAAATAGGTAATTTCAGCACCACTATTTACCAACTGAAACTGGAGTAGGATTAGTTATTCAGTACAAGGTGGCTTGTTTATAATAGTCCATTTATTTTCTGACTGTGCTCTTAATGTATATATGTTCTGTGTTTTGTATTTTATTTACTATTTTTAATTTCAGTAAACTTTGTTTTTCCTTAAAACACTGCCTGAGACATGTTCATTTGTGTATGAATGGTGAAACAGTCTTAATATTCTAACATAGCTGTTAAATGCTTATTGTGTCACCTTATGCAGCCACACTAAGAAGGATCTGTATAAAGATCCAGCAAAGTAGGAAAAATACCCAAGTGTCATTGAATCAGAAGGGGAGGATTTGTGAACCAGGTTGGTTGTACGCCCACTGGGTCAAGTACTGCGCTGCTTTCCCTGAAGAGAGTGTGATATTTGGACCTCTTACTTGGGTGTGCTAGCTAAAAATACTTCATAATTGACCCCAGAACTCAAGACTGGTAGTTTACTCAAACCCAAAACAAGCAGGAGGGTGTCCCTGTTTATCCCCTCTTCATGAATCGCACTTAAAGGTTATGCACTGTGTTAGCAGAGGGCCTGGCTCCAGGAGTGGGTTTGTGACACTCCACACCTTCATGAATGGTGCAGAGTGTGGCACACCCCCAGACATGTTCCCAGACTTTTCACATGCATAGCTACGTGAATGGCTGGGGGATGCAGTGCAGAAGGAATGCACGTCCCTTCTGTGAATGCTGCCAAAGATCTGCCATACCACCGGTGTGCAGCATTCAGTCTAAGGTTTGCCTGCACGCTGCAGATCCACGATGTATAGGCAATCCGCCGATTGATGAATATACACCATTATTATAGATCACCTGTGCATGGTGAATCCATGTGTGGATTGGTGAATCCAGTCAGTGGCTAAAGTGGAACCTAGGAGGTGTACTAACATTATTGGATATCACAATGTACATGTTGTAGGAAATGAGAGAAACAAAGAACAACATTTACAGGTTAACGGGCGGTAATACAGTGCATCAAATACTTGTAATGTAGTACTGTAATGTGATTGTGAACATTCTGAGATGGGTCCATTTGGCCTGAAATTAAAGTAACTATTGTACCTGATACTTACTGTGCCTCTGTAACTGGAGAGCCAAGAACACCCACTGTGTCCATGTGGCTATTTACTATCATGATGTATTTCTGTCTCAGAGGTCCTTAGGACAAGAAGAGTGTGAACTCTGGTGATTATTTGCAAAGGACTCATTCTGAAATACCCCAGACACTGAAGTGCCCTGGGCCATACCCACCCCCATTGGTTGCAGTCAATCAGCAAGGCAAAGAGTGAAAAGGGGGGTTGCATGTACAATGGAGAAAAACCAATGGGTAGCACAAAGATGTTCAAATTAACAGTAAGGCACAATATTATAAAACTAAGTATAAAAGAGTAGAAAAAACTGTCGGATAGAACAAATAAGAACAAAAGTTGTGCAAAGTAACAGTAAGGAACAAATTTACATAAGCATACATATAGAATAGTAAAAAAAACCTGACAGGTAGAACAAAAATCAATACAACAGCTATGCCAAACAACAGGAAGGAGCACAATTTCAAAAACATAATAATAGACCATTGTAAACATAAATACAATTGTGCTGTTAGTTACCAGTTATAAATAATAATGAACTAGTTAAAATGAAGCTGTCCCAGAACTGACCACTGTGGAACCCCACTAGTCATTGCTTTCCAGACTGACACTTCTCCCCCCACCACAACTCTCTACCTCCTGTTAATCAATTTTTTTTTTTATTTCTCTTTAGCAAGGTTTTTGTTATAGGACAACACAGACAACTAATGAACAATAGTAACAACTGCAGGGAGTTCATGAGACTGCGTAATTCAATTAAGATAAGGTGGACATTAAGGGTAGTTACTCTAAAAATCTCCATCAGCTAGCATCTCAGAGGATCAGTGTGCAACGTCCGATTTCTGGTCTGACATATACTGAACCCATCTACTTCATATAGAGAGTCAAATTTGGGTAATGAATGATTTAACCTGTCAGTTTTTTCACTCCCATAGGTATCATGCAGCTAATACTGCCATTGCTGGATGGTAGGTATAATGGCTGTAAGCCATTTTTTCATAACCACTTTCTTACACAGAAACACAGAATTTGACAACAGAAAAGGACTACTTAGTCCACCCAGTCTGCCCAGATGTTCCCTGCCTATTCTGTCTCCGCAGACCCTAACTGGTCTCCAGCGACCCTCCCTTCTTATTTACCAGTATTCCTCTATGCCTATCCCATGCATGTTTGAACCCCCCCACACTATTTTCACCCCCACTAACTTGGGTGGCAGGCTGTTCCAGGCACCAACCATTCTTTCTGTGAAGTAGTATTTCCTCACATCCCTCCTTAAGTTCCCTCCTTCCAGCTTCACTGCATGCCCGCTTGTAATGGTGCACCCTGTGATGTACTTGTAGGTCTCTATTATGTCCCCCCCAGGTGTACATGCTGATATTAGGGCAGGAGAACTTGATGAAGTTCTGATCCTTATTAAAAAGAACCGGAACATGGTGGGGTTCTGATTTGTTCTGATGCATTCTGATTAATTATAAATATTTAAAAATATGAAAATGCATAAAAGTGGCCAGAGTCAGTCATATTTAACACAGAGGCCCAAAGGAAATATTTTAATGCAGCATTTGTACAAAACTAAAGTAAAACTGCTAAGTAAGATCAGTCACTACTAGCTTCTTCATGGCTGACCTGTACTGGTTGTGATGCTCTATCTGCTTATGGTTATATGCATGATATTTGTAATATAAATATATGGTATGTGATTGTCTGCCTAGGACAAGAAGCCAGAGTGTGAGAGACCTGACCTTTGACCTTTAAGGTGTCAGTGTTGCTGAAGTAGCATCATGTTAAACTGACCAGGGAAATCCCTAATTAAAAGCCTTTCTTCCAGAGGGACAGTTTTTACCTCTTATACCTGCTCCTGTTGTTGAGGTTGGTTCCCATGTATGCATTTTATGACATAGCAGGAAGGGAAGTAATCTGGCTGACAGGATGTGGGTTTATGAACCATCAAAGGAGCTTGCTTGCAAAGACTGCCACATATTTTTTTTTTATTATTAGTAACTGCTGATTCAAGCCAGAAGAATAATAATATCCTTTTTGGATATCCATACTCAGATTACAGATTTATCACAGCTCTAACAGTGACCTTGTGGGTGACATCACCAGGAGGTGGAGAACTGACTTTTGAGTATTGCTTGCAAGAGACATTTGTGGCAGAAGGACTCCCTGAAAAGTAAAGACACACTTAGACTGTGGACTGGTAACGAGGCACCTTTAATAAAAAAAATAATTCAACTGGAACTAAAGTACTTTTTTTTGGTAGGCGTTTGTGTTCTGTAACTTCCCATTTATTTTATGTGACTGTAAGTTGTTGATATATTTGTTCTGTGTTTGATATTTTACCTATTTTACCATTTTAGTAAACAATATTTTCTTTCAAATACTGCCTGTGCTTTTTCTCAGTTTCTTTTGCATGTGAATGCTGAATCAGTGTTTAAGTACAGCTGTTAAGGCTTGAATGTGTTACTGATCTTGAAAATGTAAGAATATACCTAGGTCTCATATTGAGTTGTAAGGGTACATTTTGGAAACCTGGCTGAGTGCCACTGGGTGAAGGATTGCACTGCATTCATGAAGAGGGTACATATCTGAGCCTGTTAACTGGGTATGCTAGCATAAGGTTCACATTTTGATCCCCAGGACTTGAGGCTAGTAGGTGATTCAGACCCAAGACAGACAGGAAGCTTACCTTGTCTGTTCCCTGTTCAAACTATTGCACTCTGAGGTTGGCACTGTGGGAGCAGAGGGCCTGATCTGCAGAGCGCATTTGTGACAGATTTGGTTGGCAGCGGTGCGATTTAACAGTATTTGGTAACACGAGCATCAACAGTTCAGTGTGTCAGATTAATACTGTACAGCTCACATGCAAAATAAGACAGTGATTTTAAAAAAGTAAACAGAACTATATCATTGTGCTTACAGTCTAAGTTCCCTGCCTGCTTTATTTTTTTTCAGGTGCAAGTTAGTGCAGCTGTAGTTAGGGAAGAAGATGGCTTCCAACTACAGCGAGCACATTGCAGACCAACTGAGGCACTTGTGCCAAGAGAGAGGAGTCTAGCATGAGGGCCGAACCAAAAGGCATCTCGTAGAGGCTGTGGTGGCAGCCAATGCCCAAAGCCTTGAGTCACAGTCTATGACTGAAAAGTTCTGATCCTTGGGCGTGGAGGGTCCAGGGCAGTGTCCAAATCCAGTGAGGAGGACAGCAGAGCCAGTGCAAGCCAAGGGCCACAGCAGCAGGGGAAGGTCAGCAACATTCTGGAGCCAGAAGGAATCAGGCTGCAGATGGAATTGTGGAGGATGGATCTGGAGTTTGAACAGAAAAGGTCCAAAGCCCAGCAGCAAAGGGAGCTAGAGTTCCAGAGAGAAGAGAGACGAACAAAGAGAGTGAACAACAGCAGCAAGAAGCTGATTGAGAAGAGCATAGGACCAAAGGCAACATGAACTGGAGAAGCTATGATTCCAAACACCAGCACCAGAGCAGGTAAGTTGCCTGGGGTTAACTGGGACTTCAGGACTAGGTTACAAATTAAATTCCAAATTGATAGCTGAATTTAAAGGGAAAGATGTGGATGTCTTTTTAAATTCCTTTGAAAAAGTATGCATTCAGGCAAATATTCCTAGAGGGTCCTGGAACTTCCAGCTATCCCCACTACTTACCAGAAAAGCCTGGGATACATTGGGTCGAATGGAAAATGAGGACAAAATGATTACAGTAAACTTAAAGCGGCACTTTTAAAAAAGTATGATTTAACTGCAGAAGCATACAGAGTTAAATTCCACAAGCTCAGGAGAAGCCCTGACATGAGCTCTGAGAAGCTAGCCACTACACAATGTCAGTTTTTAAAACAATGGTGGGAAGGAATTGAAGCAAACTCTGTCAAAAAAATGTAAAATATTTTACTGTTAGAGCTGTTTTTTCAGGTATGCCCAACAGAGCTGAAAACCTGGATGGAGAACCAAGATCCAAAAACAGTGCAAGAGGCTGCTGAACTCTCGGACCACTATGTCAGGAGTAGATCTGCTCTGAGAGTGAATGGGGTGGGCATGGCAGTACAGAAAGGGAAAAGTGCACCTTCTGGGCAGCTAAACCCTCCCTGCCTCCACTGAAACCAGGTAGCCCCAGGTTACAAAGAAAAGATTAACCTAAGAAAATAAATGAATGTTGGGTTTGCTAAGAACCTGGTCATCTCACAGACAGTGTCCCAAAAGGACAAACAGTGCACAGTGTGGTGCTAAGAAAGAAGTGGTTGTTTGTGTGTCCTGAAAGCATGCCAGTAAACATGAGGGAACACATGCACCCAGTCACTGTGAATGGTGTACAGACACATGGGTTGAGGGACATGGGGGCACCACAGCTTTGGTAGAAGGGGATCTGATAGAGCTGGGTAAGCTTATACCCAATCAATTTGTGACTGTACAGAGATTCACTGGGGAGGAGAAAACCTTGCCACTCACTAGTGTCCTCCTAGACTGGGGTGAAACAGGGGAACCGCGCAAAAGATTGCCATAGCGGAGACTTTGGCTGTCGATGTAATTATTGGTAACAATCTCAAACAGGGGATGGTGTGTGCAGTTATCTGCAGCCAAGTAGCAAAGGAAAATTGTAGTTCCCTGGACCCCATAGAAGCCACTGTGGAAACCACTGGGAGGCTGATTCCCCAGCCTGTGTCTTCTGATATGGAGAATAATGAAGGGGGGTAGAAATTCTACAGGTAGCAGTTAACCAAACAGATGTGGAGGATTACTCTGAGGAAGGAGGGCTGACCTATAGTCAGAGGGTTAGGATGGAAGTTATCCTGAATACCCTGACCCTAGTTTAGACACTGATGGGAACCTGTCCAGTGCCTTGGGAATGCAAGGAGTTTGCAGCTGCTTTGAAAAGTGACCCTAGTCTAGAGAAACTGAGGGTTGGGCAGACTCTGATGGAGCACAGGGAGGTGATGGAAAACATAAAGTTTATTGGGACAATGGACTGATGTATACGCATGATGCTAAGACAGAGGGAGGGGTGATGGGCAGGCAGCTTGTCATTCCCCAGGGGTACCATTAGCAGTTGCTCAAGACTGCACATGATAGTCTCATATCTGGTTATCTGAGAATCATTCACACTAGGCAGCTGTTGGCCCAGAATTTCTATTGCCCCAACTTCACCCAGCAGATGAAGGAGTATTGCAGGTATTGTCAACGGTGCAGAGAAAAAGGGAAGGCAGGTAAGAAAACCCAAGCCACCCTAATTCCTTTATCCATAGCAGAGGAGCCATTCCAGAGGGTGGGAATAGATACTATGGGGCCTTTAAATACCCCCAGCTCCTCCAGGAAGAGGTTCATCCTAACTGTGGTGGATTATGCCACCCGGTACCCAGAGGCAGTCGCCCTATCCTCACTGAGGACAGACAAAGTGGCAGATGCCTTACTAGGGATTTTCTGCCATGTTGGGTATCTGCAGGGGGTTATCACTGATTGAGGGGGTTTCTTCATGTTGGACCTGATGAAATATTTGTGGGAGAAGTGTGAGATGTTGCAAAGACACACAGCACCTTATCACCCACAAGCCAATGGGCTTGTGGAAAGATTTAATGGTACCCTTAAGTCAATGTTCCAAGCATTTGCTGAACAGCATGGGAGGGACTGGAAGAAATACTTTCCCCACTTGTTGTTTGTATACAGGGAGGTGCCCCAAGAGTCAACAGGGTTTCCCCCCTTCAAGCTCTTATATGGCATAAGGTACATGGGCCCCTAGACAAGATCTGGGAGGACTGGAAGGCAAACATGCCACCCAGGGAACTCCCATAGTGGATTATGTCCTTAGGTTTAGGAAAGGCTGAAGGAGCTTATGGGGACATCCCAGAGCAAACCTGGCAGCGCCCAACAAAACAAAAGGTGTGGTATGACAACAGAGCCAGAGCTTGCTTGTACACTGTGGGTCAGGAAGTCATGGTCCTAATCCCAGTCCGGAAAGACAAGCTGCAGGCCGAGTGGGCAGGACTGTGCAAAGTAGTCAGACAGGTAAATGACGTAAACTATATTATAGAGTTACCTGATGGGAGATATACACAAGTAATGTACCATGTTAACATGATGAAGCCATATGCTAATAGGGCTGACATGGTGTTTGCAGTGTGTAGTCCTGGGGAGGGGATGGATGAAGGAGACCCCCTTCTGGACTTGCTGGAAGAAAGCAAGCAGTAGTCCTCTGTAGAGGCAATTAAAATGTCTCCCCAGTTGACCCCGGACCAGATCCAGGAAGTAAGGGAGGTTTTAGCAGACTTTGCCCCACAGTTTAGCACCAAGCCTGGACTAACCCCCTTAGCAACACACAATGTGGAGATAGGGACACAGGCACCCATATGGCGAACAGCATATCGGGTGTCAGAGGCTGTCCAAAAGGACATTAGGAGGGAGGTGGAGGAAATGCTGTATTTAGGTGTAATCCAGAAATCCCACAGCCCATGGGCCTCACCCATAGTCCTTGTTCCTAAGCCAGATGGCTCTACTCATTTTTGTGTGGACTATCATGGACTGAATGCAGTCACAAAGTCAGGCGCCAACCCAATGCCATGGATGGATGAACTCCTAGACAAGTTGGGAGGGGCGACATACCATGCAACTATTGACCTGACAAAGGGGTATTGGCAGGTAGAGTTAACTGCCAGAGCTAGGGAGCAGTCGGCCTTCATCACTCCAATAGGGTTATTTGAATTTAAAGTAATGCCTTTCAGAATGAAGAACACCCTGGTCTCTTTCCAAAGGTTGCTGAACCAGGTGTTAAATGGTGCTGAGGAGTACGCCATGGTGTGCCTGGATGACATTGCCATCTTTAGTGCCAGCTGGGAGGAACACCTATCCTACCTTAGGGATGTGCTGGGCAGGATACAGAGGGCCAGACTCACTGTCAAAGCTGAGAAGGGCCAGGTGGCCATGGCTGAGGTGGCATACCTTGGGCACATGGTAGGTCGACAACAGCTCCGTCCTAACCAAGCAAAAATAGAGACAATCAAGGCATGGCCCAGACCAGAAACACAGAAACAGGTCAGAGATTTGACAGCAGGGCACTAAAGGAAATTTGTACCAAATTACAGTGCCCTGGCCACTCCCTGTCTGACCTGTTGAACAAAAGGATGCCTAAGAAAATTACCTGGGAACCAGCCTGTGAACAAGCTTTTACCAGACTGAAGGAGGCACTGTGCAGTGCTCCTGTATTGACACGTCCAGACTATAGCAGACCCTTAGTAGTCTAGACTGACGCTTCAGATGTGGGTATTGAAGAGGTGCTGAGACAGAAATCCAACCAAGGGAAAGATCATCCCATAGTGTACCTGAGTAAAAAGTTACTTCCCAAGGAGCAGGCTTACTCTACTGTGGAAAAAGAGTATCTTGCCATGGTGTGGGCCCTAAAGAAGTTAGAGCCATACCTAAACAGATAGCATTTTGAGGTACAAACTGACCACAACCCCGGTTTATTGGCACAAATGGGTAAAACGAATGGTAGACTATTAAGATGGAGTTTTGCCTTGCAAGGGTATGACATGACTGTCTCACACAGGGCCGGGGCAGCCAATGAAAATGCAGATGGATTGTCATGTCAGTTTGAGCAATGAACTGACTTGGGGAGCTCATCCCATGCAGGGGATAGAGCCCCGAAAGTCAGTTTAGATGGGGAGGACTGTGACGCTCTGCCATCTGCTTACCGTTATATGTATGATATTTGTAATATAAATATATATGGTATGTGATTGTTTGCCTAGGACAAGCAGCCAGAGTGTGATAGACTTGACGTCTGACCTTCAAGGTGTTAGTATTGCTGAAGTAGCATTATGTTAAACTGACCAGGGAACTCCCTTATTAAAAGCCTTCCTTCCAAAGGGATAGTTATTAACTCTTATACCTGCTCCTGCTTTTGAAGTTGGTTCCCATGTATGCATTTTATGACATAGCAGGAAGGGAAGTAATTTGACTGATCCCTCTTGGTTTTCTCAGCTAGAAGGGGACTAGGGACAGGATGTGGGTTCATGAGCCATCAAAGGAACCTGCTTGCAAGGACTGTCACATATTTTTTTGTTATTATTAGTAACTGCTGATTCAAGTCAGCAGAAGAATTATATCCTTTTTGGATATCCATACTCAGATTACAGATTTATCACAGATCTAACAGTGACCTCATGGGTGACATCACCAGAAGGTGGAGGGAACTGACTTTTGAATAGTGCTTGCAATAGAAGTTTGTGGCAGAAGCACTCCCTGAAGAGCAAAGACACACTTAGTCTGTGGACTGGTAACTAGGCACTTTAAAAAAAAAAAAAAATGTAACTGGAACTTGAGTATATTTTTTTTGGTAGGCCTTTGTGTTCTGTAACATCCCATTTATTTTATGTGACTGTACGTTGTTGATATATTTATTCTGTGTTTGATATTTTACCTATTTTACAATTTTTAGTAAACAATATTTTCTTTCAAATACTGCCTGTACTTTTTCTCAGTTTCTTTTGTATGTGAATGCTGAAGCAGTAGCTGTTAAGGGCTTGAATGTGTAACTAATCTTGAAAAAGGTAAGAATATACCTAGGTCTCATATTGAGTCATAAGGGTACATTTTGGAAACCTGGCTGAGTGCCACTGGGCGAAGGATTGTACTGCATTCCCGAAGATGGTACATATCTGAGCCTGTTAACTGGGTATGCTAGCATAAGGTTCACATTTTCACCCCCAGGACTCGAGGCTAGTAGGTGATTCAGTCCCAAAACAGACAGGAGGGTTACTCTGTCTGTCCCCTGTTCACACTATTGCACTTCGAGGTTGGCACTGTGTGAGTAGAGGGCCTGACCTGCTGAGTGCATTTGTGACACTGGTGACATATAATGCTCGGGTCCATGATATAAGTGTGCTCGGTGAGAGAGATGGAGAGAGAGAGAGAGAGGGGGAGAGAGGGAGAGAGATGGAGAGAGAGACAGACTGATGCAAGTACCTATATTGCACCACAAAACAATACCAAGCACTGCAGGCAGTTAAGATATTTTTTATTAATGCTCCTGTGTGATTATATTATTTTGATGGATGTTCCAGTCAGAGCAGAACAGGCCAAAGAAATGGATGTAATGAATGATCAAATGAGCAGCAGTAAGAGCCCACCCACTCTACCCATGTGATGCAACTGCATCGCATGTCCTGGTGTACTGTGATATGGTACATTACCTGGTCCAACAGGTGGTAATGTTTTCTTTGACTGCTTCTACTGATCAACATGCTGAGCACATTTATTAAACAAGAAATGAAAGATATACTGATCACCACCCTGGCAGCCAGTCACATGACATCAATCAAGTACAGTGCAGCAATAAAATGAAGTTTGACACTGCCACCTGAAGACCTGATGACACACGGTATCCAATTTAGTAGTGACTGAATATGAGTGACTGTCAAAACGGTGACTCATATTCAGTGCTATCCCATGGGCTACCCTGCAAGGGTAGTGATCCCATGAAAGCCGTAGTGTAACGCATGGTGACCAGAAGGGGGATAGGAGGGAAGGGAGGGATAGGAAGGGTTTGTAGGGGAGTAGAGCCTTTCAGCCAAGCTAGCCATGTGGTGAGTTGGTGAGGGTGGCTAGCTGTGGCACAGCAGGTACTGGGTTCGGGACTAGGGACTGGGAGACACTATTTTGCTGCTGCCTGTGGCTGCCTTAACTTTTTGTGCTGCAACGGGAGTGTCACCTCCTCCCCGACGTGCACCACCCTGGAGTTATGAATCTATAGTCAGGGGGTGCAGGAAGTAACCTCCCTCTGCAAAAACACTTAGTGTTGTTGCCAGATGTCTTCTCGCCACCATGTGTATATCGTCAATTTGCTTTTCGGCGATATACACTCGCCATAATAGCGATCGCTGTTTTGCAATCACTATTATGACATGGAACCATGACACATAGTTACATCCTTCCTAGTTCCACAATTGCTGCCAGTCAGTGCCAAGTAATTTAAATATGTAAAATATAATAACCTCAGCCCAGTTACTGTAAGTGGGATGTAGTGTTACAGCCAGGCTAGCATGCCACGTACACACAATAAAGAAATTAATTTAATAATGTTTTTCTCTGTGAAATAATTGCAGCCAAATATGGGGACGGAGAAATATATTATACAAAGAGCATTCAATTTCAGGGTTCAGACTTCTGCTAAGCCATCTGTTGTACGAAAATTAAAACAGTAATACTACAGTACAGTCGGTTTGGTGGTAAATAATATTTTTAATCAGTTACTGAGGACAAAAGTGACAAGTATAGTAGACAGCAATATCCTACCTTCCAGATCAGATAGTGGTACCTACTACCACCAAGTAAGTTTGTGACATGAAATGCAGTTGCTTGCTGTATTTGGACTCTGAACCCAGTGATGTTATTATTGTTCATGTGTCTGTGCTCATTGATCATTCAAGTAATTTTGGCCTGGCCTAATCCATCCTGACCTGACTTGTTGCCATTAATTGCTACCTCATGTAGTAGACCTTATTCACAAAAGATTTTCAGCACAGGGACAAATTCTTGAAAGTGTTTTGTGGATAGGGCCTGCTCATACTAGTCAGTGAATGTTTCATTCAGGTATCATATTTGAAATAAAAGTGAGGAATGCTGACTTTTAGAAATGTTAAATGCTCAGCATGTTCTGGTGTCAAACAGGACCATGAGTCAGTAATGACATTATCAGCTGAACTAAACAATTGTTCAGAACAGATGCTAGTTGGAGGGCAATTCATGTACTTCACTGCAATGTTTACTAAAGCAAGCCACATACTTTGTTCAGATTTCCAGTATTTTAAAGGATCAGCATTCCAACTGATATTGGGCTCTGCTGGCTACATTTCAACAATGGTCTGTGCTGAGGCAGTGTTAGAAGAAGTGGAGAAAGAAGATGTTACAATTACATCTTGTAAGTGACTCCAGAGACTTTCAAAGGCTATGCCTGTGGTTCAATGGGTAGAGCAACTAACCATACCCCCATCAGGCCTTTAAAGGCCGTTCCTCCTGGACAGTTCCAGGCTTCGTTTCTTCATTGTGGCCAGAGGCACCCCTCTTCCTCGCTCCCTGATTCTGCTAATTTTCTACATGTTCCTGCAGTCACCTCCGGCTGCAGGCTTGCTTCATATCTCCCTCATTTGTGCTTTTGGCTACTTGTCCCTCACGTCTACCCTGCCTTCTGGCTCATTGGCTCCCTGACTACTCTTAGGGCTGGTGCACTTCTCGCTCTGGCAAACTTGTCTTCCATTGCTCCATCTTGTGCTTTTTTTTTGCAGCCCCTACTGCACCCACGGCCCCGTACCTCGTTTTTCTTGGTGGCCTGATGCGAGTCAGCCTCCTCCCATCTGTTCCCTCCTCCTCTGTGCCAGTGCTTTTCGGGTGTGCTTCTCCTGTGGCACAGACTTCCTGCCAGGGAGGACTCAACATCTACTGGGCATTTTGCTGCTCCTCCGGCAGTCACCTTCAATCCTGTACCACGGTGCTCTGGGTGTGACGTCACCCCTGTGCCTGGCTTTCCCATTCACCACTACTCTCTCCAGTTGTAATGCAGCCCCTGTTTTCCCTCCTACTATCTGGTGTTGGCTTCATTTTTCTTTCCCATTTCTGGCAGGGGGCGAATCTGTGCTGCCTTTTTCACATCGTTGCCCCTCTCGAACTGACCTGCCAGCCCGCCTGGCTGCAGTACTCAGCTGCCTCCCTCTGGGACTTGCCATTTGTCTCTGCCAGCTATTTCTGGACACCCACTCTCTTGCGTCATTGACCTCCATTGCTTGGCTCATTCCTTATCTCTAACTGCATGTGAACCCACTATCTGTAGACATTTTATTGTTTACAATGGGAAGTGTTACACATTCTGGCCCTTTGCAGGGTTTTAAATAATTGATTAGCAGTTTTTCTTGGGACGATACTAACTGTACAGAAAGTATTTATATAGATTTTCTAGAAGTGCTATGTTTGTTAAACACAGTGAGGCAAGAGCTATGCATTTTCACAAAGTTTTAGCACTTTTATGAGCAAAATGCTAATCAATTTTAGAGTTCAATAAAACCCTGCTTTGCTGTGATTTTGAAGGCCAGTGCTCTGATTTTACTGTCATGTGGCTGTGAGGTATGGTCAGTCGGAACCTGTGGGGTGCATCCCTTGGAGGTCATTGCCCGGCTTCCTGCCTTTGTGTTTTCTCCTCCGGGTGCTTTTCCTTCTCGCTGCTTATTTTTCATAGCGCACTTTCTGTTGCTCGGCTCTACTGGTTCTTTGCACTGGTGGTCCCTCGCCTCTTCTTTCTCATCTCATCTTTTGTTTTGGGGTGTTTCCTACCCTGCTACCATCGTATTCTATTTGTCTCTTCTCTTTCCCTACAGTACAAGTCACATTAAACTGTTCCCTCAACTCATTGGTGTGGCATTGTTAAATGAGTTTCCTAATCTGTGCAGGGTTTAATTCAATGAATTAGTAAAAGTTTAGTATTGGTTTGCATCTAGCTGTTATGTGCTATAAGCTTTATTTTCAGCTGAGTGCTTATGAGTTTAATTTCAGAAGGCAGACTAAGCAACTCTTAAGGATTGCTGTGATATTTATAAACAATGCTCTTAAGGAATTCTGTGATATTTATAAACAATGCCATGACAATGCAGCTACTGCCATTTCACTAAACAGTTACATGTGAGCTGAATAGACAGTGAAGGATGGTTGGAAAAGAGTTGAAAACTTCAACAGTTTGAGTTGCCACTCCAGTAACATCACAAAAAAAAAATTCTACACCAGTGAGTTGATGGAACAGTTTAATGTGACTTGTACTGTAGTCCTACATTTTGAACCACTTATTTTGTATCTCCCTCTATTTCGTGGCAACCTCCATTCATTCTTGAACCTCATCCTTCCCATACTCTACCTGCCATCCTATTCAGTGCACTCTTGTACTGGCCTTCGAGGCTTTCACCCCACCATCATACATCATTCATTTCTTATCTTCTGTATCAACCTTCTGCGCCATACCTCCATCATATTGTGTCTTTCATTCTTGAACCTCTCTCTCTCCTGACTCTCTGTCATTATTCTTTCTTTTGGACTCTCCATAGTCCGCCCACCACCTTTTCACTGCTTCATTCCTACCCACCACCTCTCCACATACTGTCTTAACTGCTGGTGTTTCCCTATCCTACAATCACCTTACCTATTCGTATCCTTCTCTTACTACCTATCCGTATCCTCCTCTTACCGTAATCCTACATTCTGGATCACTCAACTTATTTATCCTCCACTCCATTTCACCCTCTGTCATTACTGAACCTCATCCTTCTTGTACCCCACCTGCCATCTTTCTTACCCTTCACCATATTGACCTTCAAGGCTTTCCTTCCATCATCGTACTTGATCCTTTCTTACCTCTCTTTCACTGTACCTGCCTCCATGGCTTCACTCCATCATCGTACATCATCCAATTCATACCTCACCTTACCCTTTTTGACCATCAAAGCTTCCCTCCATCATCGTACATTGTCCATTTCATATTTAATCTTAATCGTACCGGCCATCAAGGCTTCACTCCATTACCATACATCGTCTATTTCATATCTCACCTTCACCGTACTGGCCTTCCAGGCTTCATTTCATTATCGTACATCATCTATTTCATTACTCACCTTAAACCATTCAGGCCTTCAAGGATTTTAATCCACCATCACTTATCGTTCATTCATTCTCAAGCATTATGTCCTCCTGCATCAACTTCTCCTCTTCCCATACTGACTTCTCCCCTCATCATAGGCTGCGGGCTTTGCTCGGCTGTCATCGTCCCTCCCTCTCATCCCATTCACTCCAATTCTGCAGTTCTACATCAGTCCCCAAGGCTTCCCTTCTCAGCATATCTCGTATGTTCATGTTCGAACCTCCACTTGTCCATTCCAACTTCATAGCTCCTACTTCTCTACTCTTGGTACTTCGTACCTCAACTGTCAGCTGTTTGGCTTCATCCGGCCATTCTCTTTTCTACTTTCAGGCAGTTCAATCCTTCCCTAATTTGTCTTCTCAATGGACCCGGCTAGCACACACTCCCATGGTTGCTATTGTGACCTGCCTCCTCCGGACCCATGTCGGGGTCTCCTTCACTCAGTCCAGCCTCTCCATAGGTTTATTCATTCACATCACCTCCTCGAGCATACCCTTCATATGGGTCTTATGCTACCTCGACTCAACCTACTCTCCACTTGGAAACATGTCTTCTGTGTCCATTGCTTCATGGCTTGGGGTTAGCTTGTAGCCTATGATCTCAGAAGAAGCAGTAGGGAAGGAAACATATCAATTCAGTGCTTACAGTAACTGGTAACTTCTATTTTCTTTTAAACTTAGATTGTGGGCTTTAGTGACACTGTACTTTCTTTGTTGTCTTTACTTAGAATTGTTTTTGGCTGTTGAAAATTTAAAATGTAGTGGTGGTGTATTCTTTTGCTGTCTTTAATTGCTGCAAATTTAGTCTTGGCTTGTCTGACTTGCCCTGTAGTTTGGGTGAGGGTGTTATTGTCTGGCCTCTGACCTCAGCTACATGATAGCGGAGGTGGGGCTTAGTCAGAGTTGAGGTAGCAAGTGAGTTTAATCTTCAGAAGAAGCCAGAAGGTAAAGGAAATATATACAGATATCTAAATGGGTAACCAATGCTGGTCACAAAAGTCCACACAGACCAAAAGGCAGGGAAAACAAGTAAATATAGTTTTAACTATTGCATCCATAACAAGCCTTTATTGGGAGATAATATAGATAAAACTAAAGCTATCCTGTGCTCCTTTCTATAAAATTTGAATGTCTTTGTAAACTCCTGCTGTAAGATGGCCAGTTTTGTGACATTTGTACCCATGGCTGGCAGTTTGTCATTTTGTTTGAACATTAGACTTTGTTGTGAACCATAGACTGTTTGCACCACTTGTGATGGTGCTTTTTTATGTGCTGGCCATTTAGGGCACTCGTCTGACCCTCCCACCCCATACCAGACCCCCCTGAAGTTTGTCTCTTGAACATAACTGCTCTGGTCCTCTGCAGTTACGCGTTCAGATGTTGCCTCAAAAACAGAGTTTGCAAATGTTTATTTACTGTTTTAAGCACTGTGCTCCATCATTGCCGTGTACTGGAGCAACAGTGCCTCGCTTGCTTCCTTCCTTGCTTTTGAAGGCCCCACTCTCACCTGTGAGGTCACCTGTGACCTCTTCATGTCTCACTCCTGGCAGTTCGTCCACGAGACATCGCGGGATTCTGTTTGCCGGTGAGAACGGGTACCGAAGCAGTGACGTGGTGCAATAGGGAGTTGGTTTTCGTGTGGGGCTTAAAACATGCGATCCTGAAGATTTAGTCCCCTTAGTAGCATCTGGTGCCTTGAAGGAACACTTTCTGTCCCCACTTCAATACGCCATGAGGAGCCACGAGATCCACTTCTCCAGGTAAGGGCTGTTACAAGGTGTTGCGTGTGCCCCTATCTGTTGCGTCTTCCCGAGGAGCCTGCTTTCTCTCATATGGATTTTTGCCATATTTTGCCATATTCTGCCTTTTGCCATGTTGTGGGGGGATTAGTCTGGGAGCCTGATTTCAACAGAGGGGTTCACGGGGAGCCTGTTTGGTGCATCTGCCTAGCAAATAGCGAACTGTTGCCTGGGGTGTCTGTTAAATGTAGAAATCCCCACCCATGTTGCCTTGGATCCATGGTATGAGAGAACAATTTTCAGCATCCAATCAGGGACCTGAAAGTGTGTGCATGGTGTCTCTTGGATTGTGAGGGGTATGCTGCATTTTGGGGTTTGGGGGACTAACAGGAGTTGGTGAAGCAGAAAGCTTTTTTCGTGGTTGGAGTGGGTGGCTAATGCATGGTCTGGGCCTGTGTTTTGCTGCATCCATTGTTGTTTTTTGTGGGGGCTAACATCCATTGTGGTTTTGTTTTTGTGGGGGCTAACATACATAGTCTGAGCCTGTGTTTGGAAGCCTGCTGTGGTGCGTTGGCCTCGGTCAGACTATTTGGAAACCAAAGGTGACTCCTTTTAGTCCGATCGAGGTCTACACACCACAGCAGGCTTCCAAACACTGGCCCAGACCATGTGGCATGACGATGTTGTTTTCTAGGTGTAGGGGCCTCTGTCTGCAATGCTTGAAATGTACTTAAATAATTTGCATTGAATTTTGCTGAGAATGCTGCATCCATTGTGGTTTTTTGTTTCTTTGTGGGGGGGAGGCTAACATCCCGCATGGTCTGGGCCTGTGTTTGGAAGCCTGCTGTGGTGCGTTGGCCTCGGTTGGACTATTTGGAAAACAAAAGGTGACTCCTTTTAGTCCGATCGAGGTCTACGCACCACAGCAGGCTTCCAAACACTGGCCCAGACTATGTGGCATGACGATGTTGTTTTCTAGGTGTGGGGCCTCTGTCTGCAATGCTTGAAATGTGCTTAAACAATTTGCATTGAATTTTGCTGAGAATGCTGCATCCATTGTGGTTTTTTGTTTGTGTGGGGCTAACTATCCGCAGGGTCTGGGTTTGTGTCTGAAGCCTGCTGTGGCGTGGCCTCGTCGGACTATTTGGAAGCCAAAAGGTGACTCTTTAGTCCTATTGAGGTCTACACATCACAGCAGGCTTCCAAACACTGGCCCACACATTTGTTTTAATTGTCTGCAAATGATGCCCATTTACTAATCAAAGTCCTTTCTGTTAGTACCATGTTGTGATGTGGCTATGTCTCCTTGTTTGCAGGCCGACTAATATGGGCCTCCATTTTGTTTGTAGGCGGGTGGAGGCGGGCCTCCATTTTGTTTGCAGGCAGGTGGAAGCGGCCTCCATTTTGTTTGCCGGGCGGTGGAGATGGGCTCATTTTGTTTGCAGGCAGGTGGAAGCGGCCTCATTTTGTTTGTAGGCGGTGGAGGCGGCCCATTTTGTTTTGTGATTCTTCTTCAGTCGACTTTTTGGGGAATCTCCTGTTCTGGCAACTTTTGTCCATTACCTCTTCCGTCGACTTCATTTTGTGAATAATCACCTTCATCAACTTCATTTTGTGTGCATTACCTCCTCTTCCATCGATGTTCTGTGAATAATTACCTCTTCTGTCGACTTTGTTTTTATGAAGAATCACATCTGTAGACTTCTGCTTTGTGTGCATTACCCACTTCCATCAACGTTTGTGAAGAATCACCTCTGTCGCAACTTCATTTTGTGAATAATCACCCCTTCTGTCATCTTCGTTTTGTGTGCATTACCTCCGCTTCCTTCATTTTGTGAAGAATCGCCTTCCGTTGACTTTGTTTTGTGTGCATTACCTCTGCTTCCATCAACGTTTTGAGAAGAATCACCTCTGCCGTCAACTTCGTTTTGTGAATAATCACCTTCATCGACTTCATTTTGTGTGCATTACCTCCACTTCCATCAACGTTTTGTGAAGAATCACTTCTTCCATCGACTTCATTTTGTGAATAATCACCTCTTCTGTCGACTTCGTTTTGAGAAGAATCACCTTCTGTTCTTCGTTTTGTGTGCATTACCTCCTTGTCCTTCGACATTTTGTAAAGAATCACCTCTTCCTGAAGAATCTCTTCTTGCAGTGTCTCTTTTATGGTGCCATTTTTTATTTGCGTCGACTCTGTTTTGTGATCAATCTCTTGTTGTGTCAAATCTTTAAATTGTGACTAATCTCTTGTGGTGACCACTTTGTCACCACAAGTGGGGATGATTTAGACAATGTATTCTGACTGAGCACTTAATGTGTTGCATGCAGCTGCTGTGAGGCAACACTTATGTCAATGATGTGTTTCATCATCTCTGTCACTACAGTCTTGTTTGGCAGCATGGTAGACTTATTATTTTACCTACCAAAATTATTTTACTGTGAAAGTTGACCCATGATTTTTTGAATGAACTTGTGTTTCAACAGTTTACTTTTTCACAAGGAATGGAATCCAGAAGAAGACCCTTGATGTCTGCTGCAGCAATGCTCACTGAAGCTCTGAGGAATATAGTTGATCCTAAATCATCAAAAAAAAGGAACAAGCGCTACCGAGCAAACATAAAGAAATCCCCAGAACGTTATCAAAACTACAAGGAGAAATGTGCAGCACGCTTACGTGCATACCGCAGCAACATGAATGATGACAAGTGAGAACATTATAACCAGATGGCTAAAGAGAGAATGAAAAGATATAGAGCGGCTCAGAAGCAGAAAGAATTGCAAACTGACACCAGTAGTGCTCCAAGAAACAGAGAAAGAAAGCCTGATGAGAACACATCTGAAGCGCAAAGACAAGCATGGAGGGAGAAAAAACGCCAACAACGTGCACAAATGACAAGTCAGAAACGTTGATGAATTAATGAAAAGAATGCCGAAATACAAAGAAAAAAAAGGAGCGTGAAAAGCTTGCACAACTCTCAGCCACCATCACCACCACCCCACTTAGCTGTACCAATCAGCACGCCAACCAGAGAGCTGTGTGTGATGCCGTGAGGCCCAGATATGACAGTGCTGTAAGAAAGGCTGTGCAGAGAGCAAGAAAAGGTCTTCCAAAATCACCAAATCGATTTTCTTATATAATGAAGAAGATCCTGTAGTCTTGTTCACCTGCCAAACAAACCGCATTGGCGAGAAAAATGTTATCCCAGTCCATGCAACCTTCAAGAAAAACTTATGTCTGCTTTAGGAGAAGATATCAAACCTAAAAAAGGCCAAAAAACAGGACAGACTCCTGAACAGAGAGTTCATCAGTACAGTTCTTGTGCTAAAAATATACCGTTTGCTCAGAACCACAAGTGCAACACTGGGCATCAGCTGGAAGAGGCTCATGGAGGTATCACGTGGTGGAACAGAATCCAACAAACAGCACAAGTCTGCACTGCCCGAGTCAACAAAGAGAAAAGTGGAGATTTTTTTTGAAGAGTCTGCAACCCCACTACCACACAAGAAAGCTTTTTCCAAATGAACCGGCACGTCAGTCATATCTTGACAGACCCATCCATATTCTATACAATGAATTCACCCAACAGAACCCAGACACACCGGTAGGAGGAGGAAATTTGGAAGCCTACACCCTAAGCACATTAAACTGGCCAAAGAACAAAATTGGACCAGTGCCTCTGTGAATACTGCACAATAGCTTACTGAAACTCAAGTCACTGAACCGTGTGGCGGATCTTCACCGCTGACATCATGTAAAGTCCTCACTATGCAACGGCGGTAGAGCTAACAATGTGTCCTCACCCTCCTTTGCAAAGGTTTTATAGCCAGGACTGTGTGGAAAAACATGTGAATAGTGCAGCACAGAAAATTTTGTAAAGCCATGGAGGACTTTATTAATGGACATGCACAAGACAATGTCACATTCCAGCAGTGGAGAATACAACAGTCATGCGAACTGTCAATGGCATCCAGGCACGGCAGACTCGAAAAGTACTGAAAAATAAAAAGCAACATTGCGTCACTGGTGGAAGTCATAAAAGAGGAACTTTGTTTTGGGTCAGCACTTGCATACAGCAGCATGGCAGCACCACCAGTTTGCTTGCATCAAAAATACCTACCCAGGGATGGGTAATAATGGTTCTTGACTTTGCTGAGAACTATGCCTGCAGATTACAGGACTAAGTGCAGGCAGCCCACTGGCATTATGAATGAAGCCACAGTTCACCCAGTAGTAACATACTACCCTTGTGAACAGTGTGAGTCAACAGTAACAGGGTCATTAGTGTTTATATCCAGTGATTTAAAACATGATCACCATGCTGTACATCACTTTGTGAGCTATCGAATTCACATCTACAAATGTCCCAAATTAAAATCACCAGAGAAGTTCATTTCACTGATGGCAGTGGTGCCCAGTATAAATCGAAATGGGCCTTCTTTGACATTTCAACATCATCCAAGGAATTTGGCATCCCCATAGAGAGGGCTTTTTTTGGCTCATGATATGGAAAGGGTCCAGCGGATGGTGAGAGTGCTGCTGTAAAATCAGCAGCAAGCAGAGCTGTACAGTCAAGATGGGCCATAATTAGAAAAGCTAAAGAGCTATATAAATTCTGCCATGCAACATTGACTAGAGAGCATGACACAGAAGGGTGCAGCAAACATTTCAGACGTACATTTTTCTGGGTTGATGAAAATGAAATTAGAAGACCAGCCCGAAACAATGTTAAAATGATACCTGGAACACAAAGCTTCACAGTGTCAAGTGTGCAACAGAAGGTGTGGTGGTAACAAGAAACCTGACTTGTTTTTGCACACACTGTGCTCATGAAGATGGGACCATGAAATGTACATCATGTTGAAGACTGGAAGGTTAAAACTAATCGCTTCCGCATCATACAGAATGTTGTCTTCAGATGCCGACACCGAACCCATTGGTCCCTCTGCTCCTGCACACACCACAGCTTCCCAAGCTGCTGCCTCACATGTCAACACAACCAATGACTTGCTGGCCACAGGTGTTGATCCTGCGTTGGAGTCTCAAACAGCCTGCAATGAGACTCTAGTGCCTGCTGAGGCTATACATGAAGAATCCACAGGCAACGATGGTGCACATGACAGTGAGTCAAAGGTTGCTGAAGAGGATGCCACCAGAAGTGAAAGCTCTACAATCACCACTGATGCTTCAGCTCCATTACCCATGAAACACACAGTCCCTAAAAAGCGGAGAACTTTGCTAGACCCACAAATGATACAGACCAGTCAGTATTACGCGTACTACTCAAAAGAATATTTTGTGGGGCAACTAACTGCAGTGGATCCTGTGGGACAGTGGTACTCACTGAAGTTCATTAAACAGCATGGAAATGTCTTTACATGGACACGGCGTGAGGACAGTGACCATGTTCAAAGAAGACTTTTTCATGGGCCAGTTCAGTTTTTGCAGGAAGGTGGGACCTTTGAAATTAACAATGGTGAACTCAGTGCAATCAATGAGAAGTTCTGCACACTTCAGGACAAATGGAATTAAAAGGACTAGCATTTTCAGTGTACAGTGCTGATCTCCAAAAAAATATTGGTTCCAGTTTGCCAAAACATTCATAACAGTGTGTTTGTATAGGGATAGTTTGTATAGGGATAGTGTAGCCTTGTAGACGTAGTAGAGTAGCCTATTGCTTTATGTAGAATTATTTATTTTTGTAATACTTAAGTGCTAAGGGAATCATTCCCATGCCACCTATAGGGCTGGAACCCTCTCAAGGGTTCTCGCCATCGCACTTCTCTAGGGTAATATATTCCATGGATAGAGAGGCAAACAGCCACAATGTATCTAAGTCACACAAGCATACATCATACCAAGTTGCATAAGCATATTGAATTGCAAAGGCTTTGCTTGTGCTTCAATGGGTGGAGGAACTAACCACTACCCATCAGGCCTTTAAAGGCTGCTCCTCCTGGACAGTTCCAGGATTCATTTCTTCATTGCCCCACCATCTGCCCTTCATCCTCCAGTGGCACATCTCTCTTTCCCATGGGCTTCTTCCTAAGCTACCTTTAACCAAGGGAATCATTCCCACAGCACCTATAGGGGTGGAACCCTCCTCTAGGGTTCCTCACCATCGTACCCCTATAGGGTGGTATATCCCATGGATATAGAGGCAAACAGCCACAATGTACCTAAGTCACACAGGAATACATCATACCAAGTTGTGTAAGCACATTGAAATGAAACTGAACCAGGTGACTGTGGGACAGTGCTATGTTTGGACAGTGGTGAAGAAAATCCTGCTGCACTGGCCAAGGAGGATGAGAGGGAAAATGCTGCAACACTGGAGGACAGGCTGCCTGATGCTGTGCTGTGTTGTGAAGAAGATTCTGAATGTGGTGTTGTTGTACTCTGTTCTATAACAGCATGCACCTCATCAATTATTTCTTGTTTATCTCAAAAGAACATAAGAAAAGTGTCAGCAGATGGGGACTGTGTGGTCCATCTAGTCTGCCCAAGATGGCTACCCCCCCATTACATTATTTTCCTAAGTTGCCTGTGAAAAAGTACTTTCTAGAGTTTCTTTTAAACTTGCACCCCACCAGATGCAAGTTGTGCCCTCCTATACGTGCCGTCCTGTTTTTTTTTAATTTTTATTTTCTATTCTTTTCTGTGCTGCTCTGGCCTTCGGGATTTCAGCCCTGGTCATGGTACCCTGAGCCTCCACCTCCTATGTTGCTGGTGGCTCCCTCGGTCACTCCTGCCTTGCTTCCCAGAGGGTGGGGTTGCGGCACCATTCCCCAACCGGTGCCGTGAAACTGGGACTAGTCAGAGAGCCCAGCTCAGGAGGCTAATCGAGGCCAGGGCAGGACTTCACAAAGATGGATGGGCAGCAGTTATTTTTTGTGTGTTTTTCTGGGAGGCAAGGATGTGTAATGATATTCAGCGTCCGCCCCCATCTCCTGGACCAGCTTGATGCCGATTGCAGTGGAACTCTCAGCTCCGCTTAGGGGTCCTCCTGCACCGAGCATGTGCCCCACCTCCCCGGAGAAGGAGAGCTGTCCATGGGATGCTACAACCCTCTCCCTGGCTGGCCCTCTGACAACCCGGATCCATTCCTGAACCCAGGTCACCAGTGTCATGAGCGGAAATCCAACCATTGTGCCGACAGGCCAGCCCTCGCTGCCCTGTTTTCCTGGAAGAGGTTTTCCTTCTGAGTTGTGTTAATTCCCTGACATACTTAAATGTTTCTATCATGTCCCCCATTTCTTTTTCTAGAGAATAAAATTCAACTCTTTGAGTCTTGTGTCATATGGCTTATGATGCAGCCCCTGCACCATCGTTGTGGCCTTCTCTGCACTGTCTCCAGATGATCGATGTCATTTTTTAGGTTAGGCCTCCAGAACTGGATACAGTACTCAAGGTGTGGCCTCACCAAGAATCTGTAGAGGGCATCATAACTTCCTGCTTTCTGCTCATAATACTTTCTATGTATCCATGATACCACGGCCTTCTGTGCCACTTTTTGCATTGTTTTCCTACCTTTAAGTTGTTGGTAATGATTACACCCAGATCCTGTTCCATCTTTGTCTCCTCTAATTGATGCCCTTCTAGCATGCACTTTTTTCCTCGATTCTGCTTCCCCAGGTGCATTACCTTATACTTCTTTGCATTAAATTGTATCATCACTCAATAGTTGCTGTGATTTGTGTCATGGATTCAAGATTGTTGCTTTAATGTAGTACTCAGAATGAAGCATTTTACATAGTTTGTCATCTTAATCAACTTTTTTGATCATACGTCTGATTAGATCTTGTTGTATTCTGGGGACAATTTGTGTGTCAGCAGCACCACCGGCAGCCTGTGTGATGGAATTGTCTTGGTTCTCTAACTTTTTCCTAATCAGATTCAATCTGAATTCTAAAGTTTTTATTAGGGGTATACCCTGGCTCAGAGTTGCTGTATTTGCACTCACCTCTCTGATGATTTCCTCAAATGACTGAAGAAGTGGAATTAGAAACTCCAGCATGGCCCACTGTGGTGGAGTAATATAGATGTCTGCATCACCAATTTTATTTTCCAAGTTGTGTTGTCTGACAGCTTTCTTTTGTTCCAGCAGCCTTTAGAACATAAAAAAGGTTGAATTCCATCAAGTAGAAATGTCTTTGATCAGTCTGTGCAAAGGTAAATTGTGCTCCTGCTGTATTATTTTCAAACAAGTCATGGGCTTTGCTTGAGTGATTGAAATGAGTGTGTATTCTTTCACCACTGCTAACAAGAGCCTTAATGTCCCTGTCCTCATCAAGAAAACTATGAACTACTAAATTTAAGCAATGCAGAAAGCAGTGGATGTGAACAAAGCCCCCTTCTTCCAAGGCCTTCCTTATGTTGGACCCATTATCTGCAACTATAAAGCCAACTGACAGTCCCTGTGAAGTGCCCCATTGCTGTATTGGTTTTTGGAGCTCTTCATTGATGTTGTATGAGGTATGTTCAGATGGAAAATAAAACATTCTTAAAACAGCAAACTGCAATTCACTGTCCCCACAAGAATTATCAAAACATGCCCAATGTGCAGTGACAGACATGAAGGGTTCAGGCTGATAGCTTGTCCAGATATCTATTGTGAGATCCACCACCCTCCCAACAGCACTGCACAAAACCCATCTCAGTTTTTTGTATACAACATCATAGAGATTTGGAATCCCTGTTGATGAGAAGTATTTCTCAATGGTATACTATATTGAGGTTTGAGGTTACTCAAGCAGCCTCCTGAATCCTACATGTTCAACCATGTTATGAGGTAGCAAATCAACAGCTGTCATTTCTGAAATTTTCTTGATTATTGTAACAGCAACAGGGTGGGTTGAGGCATATTTGACTTTATGTTCACATGTTTCTGAGATGGTAAGCTGTCTCCTTGAAGGAGGGGGACTTTTGAACACATGGTCACTTTCAGTAACAGTAGGAGTCCTTCAAATGGGAGGAAGTGCTGGAGGTGTTTCTGTATTGCTGTGGGGGCTACCGCTGCTTTCATCTATTAGAGTTACCCCTGAGTGTAGTGAGCTATCACTGTCACTTTCTCTTCAAGTTTCACAACTAGAGTTCTTATTAATGTTATGACATCTGTCTAGGTGCTTTTTCAGTGCTGAAGGTCCCAAAGCTCCTTTCTTTTTACCACTGCTGATTTGCAGTTTACAAATAGCGCATGTTGCCACCAACTCATTAGAAGCACTAATGGAGAAATATGACCAAACAAAAGATGATGGGCCCGATTCTCAAAGGGGGGCTGCATTTGGTGCAAGCTGTGGCAAACAGCAGCTTGCACTGAAGCCCCATGTACCAGGGACCCTGCACCCAATTCGGGTACAAGAGGGGTCCCAGCGCCTAAGTCCCCAACACTTGCGGCAACTCCTCCCATGCGGCAAACACATGGTGCATGGGAGGGTTTGCCGCAAGTCCCATGCAGCAATAACAGGATGTCCCTAAGCCCCAATCTGCTGTGCCCCACACAATACAGGGCAAGAATCTCCCACCTGAGCCTCGACAGCCCCCTTAAAGTAAAACTGTATACTGGAACCCCCCCACCACCCAGATCCCAGTGTCCTCATCAGTATGTCAAATGTAACAAACCCTCTCACTGGTGGTCCCGTGCCCCCACCCAAGCAGGTAACACCCCTGCCCATCCCCAGAGAGAGCAGGGGACTGGCACAGCCCTCCTCACACCTCCGCGGCTGGTCCCTGACTGAACTGAATGTGCAGGACTGTACAGTGCATGCACTAATAGCTATTAGCATATACACTGATAGCTATAGCTATTAGCGATACACTGTACAGTCCGCTGCACATGCAGTTCAGTTGAAGACCAGCTACGGAGATGTGAGGAGGGCTGTGCTGGTCCCCTGCTCTGTCTGGGGATGGGAGGGCACTACCTGCTTGAATGGAGGGCACGGAACCACCAATGAGAGAGTTTGTTACATGTGACATACTGACAGGGACACCAGGATCTGGGCGAGGGGGTTCCAATATATATATTTACTTTGAGGGGAACATCAAGGATTGGGTGGGGGATCCTGCCCTGTATTCCATATGGGGGCATAACGTGGATCAGGGAGGGGTCAGAGAGATATATATATATGTATTACTTATGGGGCACATCAGGGATGGGGAGGCGGGACCTCCGGCACTAATGCTACAACATCTCTCCCAGGAGAGCTATGTTTAAGTCCCCTTAGACCAGCCCTGGCTGGTCTAAGGGTACTTAGAATTTCTCCCTCTGGGAGAGGTTTGTGAATTGCATTTCTGGGCTGTAGCAGCTTGCATCTGCTGCAGGGCCCCCTAGTGCTGTGTCCAAGCCCATGTCTGAGTGCAGGGATTGCACAGGCCCCATTTGGGGCAGGCAGCCTTTGTTTGATGCAGGTTGCCTTTGTGAATCACTCCTGGCATAACTTTCAGTGTAAGGAGCACCTTGCGCCATTCTTTGTGGTGCAAGCACCTTGCACCATGCCTCAGCCTTTGTGAATCATGCCTGTTATCTTTTTAGTTTTTTCCCCAGAAAGGTACTGCACTTCATCACCTTTTCAGGGTTTTTATCCCTGGATTTTTCTTAGGCCTGCTTTTGTTGTGATTTATTCCCTTCCTCTAACCCACTGCCCTCCTCAAACGAAACATTTCTTTTTGTTGCATCCTCATCTGCAATTTCCATCCCCTTCAGTAAACCTTGTGCTGCCTGATCATTCTCTTCATCATCTTCATCTTTATTACCCTTGTTGGATTCAACCTCAGAAGAATGGAATGAATGTGAGTGATCAGCAGCATAGTATGCAATTGTTCCATACCTTGGGGTGCCTTTGCGGGTGGTACCAACCAATTCTTTGGTTTTAACTACGTAACTTTTTTTTTAACTTGGGATTGATCCGGCAGATGCACCTTTTTTGAATTCAAGCATTTGCTTGGAAGATGAAACTTTAGAGTTAAAAGCATTTTGGGGGGGTTTGATTTTGTTGCCCTTGTGCAGGTTGACTGTTGTCCTTTGCAGTGCCACTGCCTACCCGAGAATGAACCTCAACACTTTGATCCATTTTTGCTTTATTTCTAATTCTAACCTGTAAAAAGATCCCTCTACCTAGTTTCGTCTGATGACTCCCACTTCTACAGGCCAGGGCCAAATCTACTGCACACAGCACACCAACACCACTACCACTTCCTTCCTAGCTTAGCCCACTGAGTGACTGCTACTGTTACTATTCAGTGACCAGCTGTATTCCAACAAAATGTTCAATGCCGTATTGGTCCTAGTAAGAACAAATCTAGAACAGATGATTTGATACCTTTTATTGGCCCAACAAAGATGTTGCAAAAAGAACAAATTGCTTTAGCTTTCGGACCAACAAGTCCTTCTTCGGAAGTTTATTGACAGTTAGTTAGAAAATACCATATTATTAACACTTAGAATATGCAGAAAAAAACAGAAATAATTCTCATTGGTTTAAAACAGAATTCAAACATAACTAAAGTAACGTCAGAGAGCTTGAATATCTCATGTGTGCTTTAAGCTGAACCAAACCTAAGGTCAAGCCAAATCTCTCTGGATAACCTTTGACCTTTAGGTTTGGTTCAGCTTAAAGCACACTAGAGATATTCAAGCTGTCTAATGTTATTTTAGTAACTTTCTCTCTGTCTCTCTCTCTCTCTCTCTCTCTCTCTCTCAACCTCTCATGGGAGATGGAACAAGAAATATAAAGCGAAAGATTTTGCCTGCCTGCCCTGTAATCTATAGCCCCACCAGGCCACTAAGTCCCTCTCTGTCTTTCTGTCTGTCTGTCCCTCTCTCTCTCTCTCTCTCTCTTGCTCTCTTTCTGTCCTGGCTTCTCTCGATGGACCATCAAGAATAATGAAAAATATGTCATTTTATTTTTTGTATGATTCTGTGAGTGTAATTCTATTTTGGCCCCCAGTATTCTCTCTCTCTCTATCTTTCTGTCTCCTGTGGTGATGATCCTCTCAATGGAACAAAAGGAACACTATTATTTCCTTTTTCTCTGCCCCCCAACCATAAGTTTCACTCTCTCTCTCCATCCTCCTGATGACTCACTCGCAGATGCAGACTAGTCGCAAACAACCACACAAGAAAATTTAATCCATAGTCACAAGTTACAAGTTGCCACACAGTCCCCTCCATCTGGTTCACTTGCTCCTTCACCTCTCAGCCGTGTTGCACACTCACCATGGTTATATACCGTGGAGTGAGTGCATCACATGACTTTCTTTGAAGCATCACATGACTGTTGCCTGATTAGATGCCACCGCCACTTGTACATGAAGCAAGCATGCCGACAGCGCCCCATGGCAACAGTCTACTAAAGGGCGAAAAGATGTGCTCTGCAGGTTCTCAGGCAACTAAAGCATGGAAAGACGTGCTCTGTGGCTTACCACAGACCCAGAACCAGACTTCTTCAGTGAAGTCCATATTATCCAGGTCCATTGATAAGCATTGGATCCAGAGGTTCAGATTTTGGGCAGAACAGTCCGCCCAGCCCTAGTTGATATCCCTCAGTCTCTCCTCGTAGGGTTTCTCATGCAACCCCTGTACCATTTTAGTTGCTCTCCTCTGGACTGCTTATACCCTGTTAATGTCCTTTCTGAGATGTGGCCTCCATAACTGGACATGGTACTCCAAGTGGAGTCTTACCAGCAATTTATACAGTCGTAATACCACCCCCCTCCTCCTGGTAGTGATACCTCTCTCAGTTCCATGTGATAAAAGTGAATATTAAAATGCGACTTACAATGCAGCAAGTGCAAATTGCCAAAAACAAAATCAGCGATCAACATTATACCCATAGGCACAAACAGCGATGGCACAATACCATGTATACTGGGAGGGTGATCTAAACTTACTCCTTATGTAGGAGGCTATGCCCCCTCACACCTTCTTTGTGGGGAGTGAGCCCTCTGCACCTCCCATATATAAATAATCAACTCCAGGGGCAGCAGACACTGGGAGAAAGAGGAAAACAGGGGAAGGGGGCTACTCCATGGGGATACTAGATTGCAGGGGGAGAACATTGGGGGGCAACCTGCAGGTGGGGGGGGAACAAAGTGGAGAGAAAGGGACTTCCGCAACAAAAACAAATAAATGAAACAATAACAAAAAAAATCCCACCTCATTCCAGTCCCAAACCCCGGTTCACCAGCGTCACAGACCATGACCTTAACCACCATGCCAGACAGCCAACTGGAATCAGCCCTCCCAAACAAAGCCTTATAACCTTCTCTCGCTGGCTCTGCTTCGCTATTGACTACCTTGACGTCTTTCACATTTGCTTTCATTCTCGCTCACTATTTATTCACCCATGCTATTTGCACAGGCGCTCAAATTGAATCGCTCAATCTGAGTAACCTATATCATGGGATACGCCTCTCTTTATGCACCCCAGCATTCCACACCCCTGCCCACTGCCTTGTCACACTGCCCTGCAACTTTGAAGTCATCATATATTATAACCCAAAGGTCACTTTCCTGCTTAGTGACTGACAGTAACCCCCTCCCATTTTATACTCAGTTGCTGAGTTTCTATGCCCCAGGTGCATGGCTGTACTTTTTGGCATTGAACCCCAGCTGCCATGCCATTGTCCACTCTCAAGATTTCTAAGGTCCCTACTCATGCTCTACACCTCCTTAGAATCTACCCTATTGCAGATCTTAGTGTCATCTGCAGAAAGGTATACCTTCCCTTATAGCTCTTCTGTGATGTCATTTATGAAGACATTGAAGAGGACCAGTCCATGTACTGAGCCCTGAGGTATCCCACTGGTCACTCACCCTTCCTTAAAGTAAGTGACATTTACCACCATCCTCTGTCACCTAGCCATTAACCAGTTTTTTATCCAGTTTACGACTTTTGAACCCATCACTAGTCTGTCTAATTTATCAGTCTCCAATGTGGCACTGTGTCAGAGGCCTTGCTGAAGTCCAAGTAGGCCACATTTACTGCCTTTCTATTATCCATTTCCCTCATCACCCAGTTAAAGAAATTGATCAGATTCATCTGGCATGACTGTCACCCCCATTAATCCATGATACATTTGGTCTTGCAACACACTGGGTTCAACCTTGCTTTTAACAGGGTTTCCATTAATTTCCCACCACTGATGTAAGACTGACTCATCTGCAGTTGCTAACCTCCTCTCTGCTACCACTCTTATGGAGCAGGACTACGCCAGCTCTCCTCCAGTCTTCAGGAACCACTCCTGTTTCCAGTGGGTTGGCAGTGGTGCAGCAAGCTCTCTCTGAGTTCCCTTAGCACACTTGAGTGTATCCCATCTGGTCCAGTTGGTGTTCAACACCAAGAAGTGCAAGGTTATGCACTTTGGAGCCAGGAACCAGGGGAGGGATTACCACTTGAATGAGGTACAGTTGGGGAGCTCCACAGAGGAGAAGGACCTAGAGCAATCATTACAGGGAGCATAAACAACTCAGCTCAGTACAGGAAGGCAGCAGCAAAGCCAACAAAATGCTGGGTGTATTGCAAGAGGATCTCTTCAGAAGGAGGGAGGTTATCCAGCCCATGTATAGGTCATTGGTCAGGCCCCACCTGGAGTACTGCATGCAGTACTGGCATCCATTCCTGAAGAAGAACATCAGATTGTTGGAGGGGGTGTAGCGAAGAGCCACAAAGATGATCCAGGGATTAGAGAGCAAGCCCTACGAGTACAGGCAGGGAGAGCTGAATATGTATTCACTGGAGGAGAAGAGGGATGGGGGGAAATGATCAAGACCTTTAAGTATCTGAAAGGGATAAACAAAACCAACACAGAAGGGATTTTTCAGATAAGAAGGGGAGGGACACGAGAGGGCATGGACTGAGATTGGGGGGGAAGATTCAAGAGAGGGATGAGGAGACATTTTTTCACAGAAAGAGAGGTGGACAAATGCACTCCTTACCAGATGAGATAGTGTTCTGTAAGACAGTGGGCAGTTTCAAGAGGGATTGGGACATGGTAAGGGGAAGGGATACTGGGAAGGGAGCGGGAAGGCAGCTGCATGATGAGGTGCTAGCTGCATACTCGAGCAGACCTCGAGCAGACCATGAGGCCTGTTTCTGCTGGCAATTTCATATGTTCGTATTGTCTACTTTCAGGTTTGCAAGTCCCTTCAGGACTCTTTCCTCTGTAAATGGACTTGTGTTCAATCCCCACCCCCTATTCCTGCTGCTCCTTCGTTATCTGTCCCCCTCTCCCTCTATTGTGAAGACTGACCACAAGTACCTATTCAGGATGTCAGCTTTTTCCTGATCCTCCTCTGTACAGTTACCATCTGTAATCTTCCTTCTCTTCACTGCCCCCCCGCCTTCCTCCTCTCCCTTATGCATCTGAAGAATATCTTAACCCCATCTGCCATCCCTTTGGCTATCTCTTTCTGTGTGCCTTTGCTTGTCTCACTGCCATCCCTGCTTCCCTCTACTTTACCTGGTACTTCTCCCTATCCTTCTTCCTCTGTGTTTTACCTGGTACTTCTTATCCTCCTCCCTCTGGGTTTCCTTGTACCTCCTGAATGCTACCATTTTTCTTTCACTTTCGTGGCCACAACCCTAGAGTACTACAGTGGCCTTTTTTCCATATTGCATTTGCTACTCCTTCACACAGAGGTTGGTTGCCATCATTATGCCTTCCTTAATTTTCTCCACTGCTCCTTTCTGGCACCCTGACAATCCACTCCTGCTACACTGCTTCCAAAGCAGTCTCCCATTTGTTTAAAATCTACCTTCCTAAAGTATAGGACCCTCATCCTCATGTGGTCTACTTCTGCACCTGTCTTAATGCTGAACCACACTGTATGGTGGTCACTGGTCCCCAGGGCACTGCCCACTGTGATGTCTGCAATATTGTTTTTGTTAGTGAGAATCAGGTCCAGTATTACCCCATTGCTAGTGGGTTTGCTGACTAGCTGCCTGAGAAACACCCTCTGCAGGAAGCCTAGGATTGCCCTGCTTCTAGAAATATAGGATTTGCCAACAGATAAGGACTGCTTGGCCCACCTAGTCTGACCATTTGTTCCTGCCTATACTGTCACCGCAAACCCTACCTGATCTCTGGCTACCTCTCCCCCACTTTTAACTGAGATTCCCTAGTGTCTATCCCGTGCATGCTTGAAGCCCACCACTGGTTTCACCCCTAGTACCTCCATCTACCACTCCTTTAGTGAAGTAGTACTTCCTCACATCCCTCCTAAATGTCCCCCTTCCAGCTTCATTGCAGTCCCCTTGTTCTTGTGCACATTCTTCTCTGAATAATTCTCCCCTCCTGTACCTTGTTCAACCCAGTGAGGTATTTATAGGTCCCTATCATGTCCCCCCCTCTTCCAGGGTGTACATATTGAGATTCCTCAGTCTGTCCTTATAGGGCTTGTGATGCAGACCCTGCACCATCTTAGTTGTCCCCCTCCGGGCAGCCTCCACCCTGCCTATGTCCTTCCTGAGATGTGGTCTCCAGAACTGGACACAGTGCTCCAGGTGGGGTCTCACCAATGATTTCTAAAGTGGCAACACCACCTCCCTCCTTCTGCTAGTGATACCCTCCAAATGCACCCCAGCATCCCACTGGCCCTACCTACTGCCTTGTCACACTGTCTTGCCACCATGTGATCATCAGATATGATTACATCAAGACCCTTTTCCTGTATGGTGACTGTCAATATCTATTCCCCCATTTTATACTCTGCCACTGGGTTTCTGTGCCCTAGGTGCATGATTTTGCACTTTTTTGCACTGAAACCTAGATGCCATACCCTTGACCACTCCCCACATTTTTTCAGGTCTCTGCACATTCTCTCCACCCCCTCTGGAGTGTCCACCCTATTGCAGATTTTAGTCTCATCTGCAAAGAGGCACACCTTCCCTTTCAGCTCTTCTGCAATGTCACTTATAAAGACATTAAAGAGGACTGGTCCCAGTATTGAGTCCTGCTGTACCTCACTTGTCACTCTCTCCCTTCCTGAGTGAGTTCTGTTTATCACCACCCTCTGTTGCCTATCCATCAGCCAATTTCATACCCAATTTACCACCTTGGGACCCACCCCCAAACTGCCCAGTTTCCTTATGAGCCTCCTATGTGGTATGGTGTTGAAGGCCTTGCTGAAGTGTAAGTAGGCCACATCCACTGCCCCACACTCATCTATTTCCCTGTGCACCCAGTTGAAGAAATTTGACAGATTCATCTAACATGACCTTCCTCCCATTAATCTATTCTGCTTCAGGTCTTGTATCCTGCTGGATTTAAAATATTCCACAATTTTCTCCTTCAAAACTGACTCCATTAACTTCCTCACCACTGATGTCAGACAGACCAGCCTATAGTTGCCCACCTCCTCCCTGCTACCGCTTTTTTGAAGCAGGACTACATCTGCAATCCTCTAGTCCTCTGGAACCACTACTATTTCCAGTGAGTGGTTGAATAGGGCTGTCAGAGGTACAGTCAGTACCTCCCTGAGCTCCCTTAACACCCTTGAGTGTACCCAGTCCTGCCCCATAGCTTTATCCACTTTCTTTTTTTTTTACAGTGTCTGTTTTTATTTATTGATAAAAAGAAAGCTTACACATACAATCATTAAAAATATTAAAGGGTACAGTGAGAATTACTACAACTTACACATTTGTAGAAAGACTATGAATTTTTCAAACAGTACATTATTTAAGATAGAGAGAAAAGTGTACAGAAAAACACTATTATAGCTTTTCCTCTGTACAGACTAACTGGAATGAGAGCCAGACTACTCCAACTTTCCCAACCCTTATCCGTACCCTCTTCAGCCCCCTCTCCCTTTATGGGACAAATGAGGGATCTCGAGCTGAGATGAAAAAGACCCAAGTACATCATCTAAGCCCAAACTGTGAGGATCTATTATTACAACAGGGTATTAATCATTCCATATAATATAAATCTCCCACAATTTTATAACACTCTTAAATTGTAGGCGGCTTATTTTGCCTCCAATAGTGCGTGATTGCCTTCTTGACAGATAAAAGCTTTGCCCACTGTCTGATTTGCAAGTCCTTTCAGGACTCTCTCCGCTGCAAATGGACTTGTGCCCACCACCCTCTCCAGAGTATTCCTGCTGTTCGTAAGTGGTTCATCCCTTTCTTCTTCCACTGTGGAGACTGAAATGAAGTATAGAAACATAGAAACATAGAATTTGACGGCAGATAAGGACCGCTTGGCCCACCCAGTCTGCCCATTTCCCTACCTAATGGATAAGCTGCAGATCCTAGTTAACCAGCAGCCTACTTCTTTCTGCCCCCACCCCCTAGAATTGCCTTATGACTGTCCCATGCATGCTTGAATTCCACCACTGTTTTTGACTCCACAACCTCCTCTGGAAGGCCGTTCCATACATCAACAACCCTCTCTGTGAAAAAATACTTCCTTAAATTACCTCTGAGCCAACCCCTCCATCTTCAAATTGTGCCCCCTTGTTCTTGCACACCTCTTGTTTTGAAAGATGCTACCCTCTTGGACTTTGTTGATTCCCTTGAGGTACTTGAAAGTTTCTATCATGCCCCTCTCTCCCTCCTTTCCTCGAGGCTATACATATTAAGCTCCTTAAGTCTCTCTTCATATGTCTTCTGGTGCAGACCCTGCACCATTTTAGTTGCCCTCCTCTGGACAGTTTCCATCCTGTTTATGTCTTTGTGGAGATTGGGTCTCCAGAACTGCACGCAATACTCCAGATGGGGTCTGACCAGCTGTCTATACAGAGGGATAGTAACTTCCTGTTTTCCACTGGTGATGCCTCTCCCTATGCATTCCAGTATACCCCCAGCCCTCCTTACTGCCCTCTCACATTGCTTGCCCACCTTTAGGTCATCTGATATGACTACCCCAGGTCCCTTTCCATTTTGTTGTTGTTAGTATCTCACCCCCATTGTGTACTCTTCCACTGGGTTTTGTTTCCCAGGTGCATTACCTTGCACTTCTTAGCATTGAATCTAGCTGCCATACAGTTGACCATTCCTCTAACCTTGCCAAGTCCTTCTCATCCTTTCCACCCCACCTTGTGCATCAACTCTGTTGCAGATCTTTGTGTCATCTGCAAAAGACATACTTTCCTTCCAGTCCCTCTGCAGTGATAAACATAAAGACATTGAAGAGGACTAGTCCTATCTGAACCTTGCGGTGCCCACTAGTAACCCCATTTCTTCAGAGTGGACTCCATTTACTATTACTCTCTGTGTCCTATTCTGCAGCCATTCTTTATCCAGGCTGTCATCTTGGGACCCACTCCCAGGCTGGCTAACTTGTATATTAATCTTTGTGTGGGACTGTGTCAAATGCCTTGCTAAAGTCTAGGTAGACCATGTCCACAGCCCCTCCCTGATCTACTACTTTGGTCACCCAGTCAAAGAAATCTATCAGATTGGTCTGGCATGACCTTCCGCTGTGAATCCATGCTGCCTTGGGTCCTGTGCCCTTCTGGCCTCTAGATAATCGACAATTTTTTCCTTCAGAAGTGATTCCATCATTTTCCCTACCACTGAGGTTAAACTAACAGGTCTGTAGTTTCCTGCTTCTGCCTTGCTCCCACTTTTGTGAAGGGGAATCACATCTGCCCTCCTCCAGTCCTCGGGTGCCACCCCATCCTCCCATGATTTGTTAAAGAGGGCAGTCAGTGGTGTCACTAGTTCTACCCTTAGTTCTTTTAGAATTCTGGGATGAATCCCATCAGGCCCCATTGCTTTGTCCACCTTCAGTTTTAAGAGTTCTTTCAGAACCCTTTCTTCTGTAAATGGGCTGGTATCAACTTCTGTACCCAGAGTGTTTCTAATGTTTGTTTTAGGTACCTCCCCTCTTCCTTTGTAAATACTGAGCAAAATATTTGTTTAGTATCTCTGCCTTTTCACAGTCACCTCTGCCCACCCTCCCTCCCTTTATTAGGCCTCACTATCCCTCCCTTGATCTTCCTTTGCTCCTGATGTACCTATAAAGGTTTTATCCCCTTCTTAACCGAGTTGGCTATATTTTCCTCGGTTTGGGCCTTTGCTGTTCTGACTGCCTTCCCAGCTTCCTTTTGCTTTAACTGATACAGTTCTCTGTCCTGCTCCTTCTGTGATTCCTTGTACTTCCTGATGCTTTCTTTTTCTCTTGAACCTTCACTGCCACTTCCTTTGAGAACCATAGTGGTTTCTTACATCATTTCGTTTTGTTTATTTGCTTCACACAAAGGCTTGTTACCTCTGTGATGGCAGTTTTTATTATTCCCCATTCAGGATGTTCCCCTGTTCAGGATGTCTGTTTTTTCCTGATCCTTGTCTGCACAGTTCCCCCTGTCTTTCTTAACATCACAATCCCTCCCTTTGTCTTTCTTTTTTCACTTATGTACCTAAAAAAGGTCTTGCCCCTTTAGTTACCTCTTTTGCTATCCTTTCCTCAGTTTATGCCTTTGCGCTGCTCATGGATTTCCCTGCTTCCCATCCTCTTATCTCTGCATCTTACCTCTGTATCTCCGTGTACTTCCTGAATGCTCCCTATTAGCTTTGACCTTTTCAGCCACTTCCCTTGAGAACCACTATGGTCCATTTTTCCTCCTGTTTTTGTTTATGTCTTTTAAGCAGAGATTTGCTGCCTTCACTGCCATCCCTTAATTGGTCCCACTGCTCCTTCACCCACCCAGGCTATCCCCTCACTAGGTCATCTCTGAAGCATTCACCCTTTTTTTAATCTGCCCTTCTGAATTCCAGGACCCTCATATTTGTGTGGTTTTGCTTCTGTTGTGGTTCTTATGTTGAACCCTATTGTACAGTGGTCGCTGCTCCCCAGGTGGCCTCCCACCTTGATGTCTGCAATATTTTCCATGTTTGTGAGCACTAGGTCCAGTATTGCCCTATCACGAGTGAGTTCCCTGACAAGTTGCCTGAGAAATGCCACCTGCATGAGTCTAGGATACCACTGCTTCTAACTAAGGCCATAGCTGGAGGCTCCAAGCTACATCTGGCAGATTGAAGTCCCTTCCAGCAGCACCTCCCTTTTTCTGCCATTGTGCTGGATGGCTTCCCCAGTTCCTAATCCAGTTCCTTCCCTTGTGTTGGAGGTCTGTAGATCACCCCAGTATGTATAGTGGATCTGGCTCCTGTCTCCAGGGTGACCCTCAATACCTCCAACCCATCCTTTCCTCCCCAATTTCCTTGCATTTCCATCACTTTGATACCCTCCCTTACATACAGCACCACCCTTCCTCCCTCCCTTCCTCAGCACACTATCCTTCCTGACCTGAGTATATCATGGGATACCCATGTCTGAGTCATGGTTGACCTTGCATCATGCTGCAGATGCAGCTGAAAGGCTCCACTCCACATCAGGCAGACTTAAATCCCCAACCAGCAGCACCTTCCCGTTATTCGCCATCCTACTGATGGGTTCATCTAGTGCCATATCCAAATCCTCCTCCTCTGCTTGAGGCCTGTATAACACAACTAGTGACCCCTCTCATGTATCCAGGATGATCCACAGCACTTTCAGCCCTTCCTTGCTTATAGGTTCCTTACACTCCTATAGCCCTGATACCCTCCCTCACATACAGAACAACCCCTCCTTCCCTCTTCTCCACCCCTTCCCTCCTCCCTTCCCTGTCTCTTCTGAATTAAAATTAGCCTTGTATGGCCATATCCCAGTCATAATTTTTGGTGCACCATGACTCAGTTATGGCCACTAAGTCTAAGTCTGCCTCCACCATGATGGCCTCCAGGTCCAGAATTTTATATCCTACACTCCTTGCATTGAAACACATGGCTTTTCTCTCTGCACTATGCCTTCAAACAACTGTTTAAGTTCCTGGTACAGAGGGCCCTAACCTCTCCTTGGCCATACAGGAGTAGCACCTTGGCGAATGCCACTTTCATGCTATTTGTTTAAGGCCCATCCCCAGTTCCCTGAACCGCTCTTGCACTACTCCTACTCCATCCCTTACCAGGCCATGAGACCTATGTGGACAATGACATCTAGCTCACAGCTGTGGCCTGCCACCCTATTGGTCCCTAGGATCTTCTCTCCATCCCTCCAAGCTGAAGCACCAGGTAAACCCATTACCTCCCTCTCCCCACACCTTCCTGCTCCCAAGACTGTTCCCCATCATGATAAAGTTCCCCATCAGCAACTTCTTCCTCTTCTGCTGGGGGCCACTACCCCCACCCTGTGGCCTCCCCTTCAGGGGTCCCCCACATCTTCCCTTGCCTCCATGTCAGGTGCCTCCTCCCTGCTATCCCATCCTACCAGAATGGCAAAGGAATGTCTTAGTGGCATAGGCTGAGGATTGTGTACTCCACCAACCAATCCCACCCTTCCAAATACCCTCTTGGTGGCCACCAGGCAAACACATAACAATTTCCAAGTGTTAGGATCACAGAAGTCCAGCACTGTGCGGTGGTCCAAAAATAATTGGACCCAGTCAGTGTAACCCCCCCTTTGGGAGGTTACAAGGTTATTTGCCCTTGTGATTCCATTGTGGCCTAATTTTGCCCAGATAGAAAATAGTTAAGTCCAGCTGGTACTTGAGTGGAGCCTTCCAGATCACCCTGGCCCCAGGCCAGAGCAGGGTGAAGGCCTGAGAGATCCGGGAGTGCCCAGAGGAGCCATTAAAAGCAAGTCAGGGTTCCTTGATGTGCTGATGTGGCCATCAGAGTAAATGTCATAGAGGAGACTGGTGTGGGCTGGGTCTTCATCCAGGGCACAAGCGCAGCATCTGGGAACCCAGCAGAGATCAAGAAAGATGAGTAGTCGTGTGACCGGGACAGTATGGGACATGTCGCCCTTAGCTCCTGGAGACAGTAACCTGTAGTCCAGCCAATTGCAAGGATGTTGAGGAAACCAGCAACCCAGGAATGTGAAGCTGCAGTTCCAAGGGATCTATGAGACAGAGCAGTGTCTGAGAGTGGGGAAGAAGTGGGCAGTTAAGTCAGAGCTACAGTTAAGCCATGGGGCCAGTGATGATCTGGGGCTACCAGGCATGTGAACTGTTTTGTGATCTGCTGCTGCCTTGAGAGACTGTGTGACCATATAGGTCCAGATGTAATGCTGCCAATAGACTGTGAGACCTCCTCGCTCCAGAATAAAGCTTCTGTGTTAAGGCCATATCTGCTGTGATGAAGTTGCTGTTTCCACTGATCAATTTGTGCTCCCTGGAGCTGTAATTGTTTGTTTATTTATTAAATGTGTGGGATCCCTTTTCTTCAAGTTCTGTGTGGAAATTCTGTTATTTATTGGAACTGTTGTTCTGGGGGCACTAGTCTATTTGTTTCCAGCCAGCACCAGGGAAGGACTGGACACCCCATTCTGCCATCAGGGCCTGGGTAGACAAAGGCCACTGGAAGTGTTTCTGCTGCTGTGGGCAGCCCCCCTCCCCACAGATTATTTACCATCAATACTCCTAGATGTGGGGAGGTGGGGCTACAATGTGGTGGCTCATCCAGGATTTCTGTTTGGGGTGTCCTTAGCCTTTTCCATGGACTTTGAAATTTGGCTGTGCAGAGACATTATCTGGCCTAATTGTTTGATAAACTTGCAAAATCATCATGGTGCTGAGGACTGGATGGTTAGCACCGGGGTTCTGTCAAGGCACCAGAAAGTATGTTGGTGTGGGGTTCCAGTGGCTGTGCATGTGAATGCAGTACAAATGGGCCTGAGAAAGAACTATGGATTATACTGTTTGGTGCTGGTGAGAGCAGCTGCAATGTCTGTGTTCCCATGTGTAGTCTAGGATTAAGGTACAAGGACATTTGCTGAGAGAATCGGTTGCTTTGGTTATGATTCTATCAACTATGAGCAGAAATTTGAAAGATGGGTCCGCAGCGCCAGCACCATGGGTATTATGGTCCCACCAGAAATGTTCTTGTGGATGTGGACACAGGTGGGCAAAGCCACTGTGTCAATGGACTGCGCTTCTCTGCACAATTGGGGCCCTGGAATACAACTACTGCCTGTGTTCACCTTCTGCAATGGATCCATCTTGGATGCTACAGGACCAAGTATTTCCTGTGCTTCCCTTACCTCCAATAACACTAGCCTGGGAGGACATGGCAGCTGCCATGAGTGCTTTGCCAGAGACTGCTCCCACTGAATGTGACCCACGAAGCTATGGTACTGGACGAGGTTGAGCAGTGCCACCACAGCGCATGATGACTCTTGTGGACTTTGGTCAGGTTAGGCCCCACACTGAGACCCCTGGTCCAGAGCTGAAGCCAAAGAGCTCTTCTCCACAGACTGTTCCAACAAGTAAAGTCAGGGGAAGCAGCCCTCTGGAAAGTGCTTCCAATGTCTACACCTCTACAGAGCCCACCAGTGGGAGAAGCCAAGTAGTAGCCAGCCTAGGAAGCAGTCTGAGGGGAGCAAAGCTTCTGTGGAGATAGAGAACGAGGACTGGGATGTGGACCAGAGTGGCACTTCCCTGTATTCTTCAAATTAGTTGGAGCCAGCAAAACAGCCCAAGAAAGATGACACTACACCATCCCGCCCTGCAGCTAAACATGGACAAGCAGAGGAGCCCCAGTGGCAAAAGTGAGAATATGAGAATGGCATATGGCTCTCGCAGGGTCAAGCACTGAGAACAACAATCAGGAGTCTCCTTGAATGATCCAAGGCAGAGCAGATCATCAGGATGCATGTAAACCAAGAATTTCCCCAGTTTGATTATCTGTATATGCCTGAACAAGTTTGGGACATAGTGGAACAGAAGCGTTCTGGTTGGGGTTTTCCATGGTATACTTGGGAAAGTGTACCACCGGCACCCCCCCACTCTAGAACTGAGACCTACCAGCTTCAAGAAGCTCAGAGCATTGCAAATGGGATCTCTGCTCAAAGTGGTTTCAAGGGACTAACAATCTATAAGCACAATGCCATAGTCCAAGATATTGACGGTAGCCGGATGAAGTATAGTGTTCCAGCCCAAGATTCATTTGGCCGACTGTATATGAAACCTGATCCGCAATATGATTTTAGTCACTGTGAAGGATGACACAGTAAAGTCCCACAAAGCAGTGACAAGTAAAGCTCCATGAACTGGGAACTGTGTGACCCCTCATAGACTGTTTTCCTCTATGGAGGTGTTGGAGCTAAATAGAGACTTTGGGACTGCTAAATATACCAGTAGGTGTTGGGTGAGATTAACACTTTTCCTTTGGTTATGTAGCCTAAAATGAATATAAGAACTTTGGGTAATACAGACTTTATTTATGGAACTATATTAACTGCACGCAGTAAGGGAGGGTTGTACAGAGTTTACAATGTTCAATGTTTTGGTGAACAGGGTAGTGCTTGTGTATACTTATAAGGTTTAAACTTTGGCCTTTCTCTATTCCCACCCTTGGTAGATAAGTCAGGTAGTAAGTAGGGAATAGAAGTCCCAGCACCAAGGATGAGCAGAGTGCCAGAGCAGGAAGAGGGAGGGGAGGATGGTGGGTGATTCACAACACACTAAGCGGGGAACTGCTAAGGGAGACTGATATTTATTTGGGATGTGGGAGGAGCTATTCCCCCACATTGAACCTCGGCTTTAGCCCTCCCAATCAATGTTTTGGTGAATAGAGTAGTGCTTGTGTATACTTATAAAGCTTAAACTTTGGTCTTTCTGTATTCCCACCCTTGGTAGGTAAGCTGGGTAGTGAGTAGGGAATAGAAGGACCAAAAAGATTACCTCCTACAACTCATTAAGAATATGACCAGTAGCACACAGGAGAGGGAAAATCCCCAGGTGGAGGAAACCTCTGAGGAACCATAGCTACTGATCCACCCATCCTCAGGGCAAACTAAGAGGTAATGATCCTAGATGCTTAGAACAAATTCTACTTCTAGTATACGTGTGTAATGTTCATAGTGATGAAGTTCCATCTTCCGAGGCTGTTGAATGATGAGTTCAGGAGGGTCGATTATTGAGGTTGAAGAGGCAGATCTTGTCCAATGGAATGTCTGGATCCTGAATATGGATTGCATCCAGCTGTTAAAGGGGTTGAACAAGGTCTGGGATTTATTTGATACTAGCTGATATTTGATGAAGGTACAGAGGCAATGTGAGCATGAGGCGCACTAGTTTAATAAACGGCCATCAGACTCCGAATTATGGAATGTATGATGGGTTATAAAATCCTTAAGGTAATCTGTTAGACTTTGAAGAAGATGAGGCAGGATGCAACACTTAGTTCCTTTTGTAGATTGGTAAATGTTTCAGATGTTTGCTAGGTTCTTGGAAATGCCTGTTCTCTGTACTGTTTAAGAAGAAACTGCAGGAATTGAGTGAAAGCTGGACAAGGGAGTAGTAGAAGATCTGGCATTCAGAGTAGGATCTAATGGCTTTGAGTTCAGTGAATTTGCAATGTTTCACTATGTAGGCATCTATAGGGAGACAATCAAGTATTCGGAGGGAGTGAAGCTTTGGGTACCTGGTAGGAGAGGGTATTTGAAAGATTTCAGACTGATGAAGGCAAGGATAAAATATGCTGTAAAAAACAGCAATTGAATACTGATAGGTATAACTGAAATGATCAGTTCAATAGAGTTGAGGTTTGAAGGTGAATTAGAGTTGCTATGATGAGGTTTGCATGGGCTGATATTCAGGAAGGAGTACTAGTGCGAGATGGTGGATACAGTTGGTGCTGTAGTATAGTAGCCAAGTGGCAGAAGCCTGAGTGGCCCTTGTGGTTTTGCCTTGCTGGATGGATCCAATACGAGTATACAGTAGGAGTACCCAAAAAAAAGAGGGATATTTGACTGAGTCTCCTGACTAATGAGGCAATAAGGAGTTGATATCAAAATAGAATGTAACGAGTACGTTGACAGCTTAGTCTCATGCAGAACTGTTGCAGAGTGTCATTGTGAAAGGGAGACAGCCAGGTCAGTTACGCATGCGCAGGATGACAAATCAAGTGAAGGCCTGCTCCTGGTGATAGTGTTCACTGGAAGGAGTATGAAGAGGATATAGCTTGTCAGATGAGTTAAAGGACCACTAGATGATAGTTGGAATGACTAGAGTGTCATGCCTAAGAGACATGGATAACTTTATTAAGTATGGTAATGTCCAGAAGCCAGGGAACAGTGATTTGGGATAGCGTAACTTTAACAGGGTAGCTATGCACCAGAGATCCAGTGGTACATATTCTGATAGAAGATGGAAGAAGGGTCTTAGGAGAGCATCCAACATAGTTGATCTGAGTCAGCGCTGTAGGGAACAGTCTATAAGTGGAAGGTTTAAGGGATGATGCCAGTACTGCTATGTGATATGCTGCGGTTTCCATTATCCTTGAGGGGTATGGCTATCATGGAGTTGGTATATCCCTGGAGGGAAATAAGTTTATGACTCCGGTGTAAGATAGTGTACGTGCAGTATACTCCACTAGAGACTGGCTCCTGTGGAAGACATAGGGAGGTAGTGACGTCCATACTGTTTGAATTAAATGGAGTATGTAAGGAATGATCCTGCAGTCAGTTAGAGATAAATTTTCTATGGCCCAGTTGAATGGGATTCTGGAAGTTGATCTTGGGGAGATTATCAGGAAGTACGGACATTTGATGTACTGACTTTAGACTATATATGCTGTGCTGATCGAGGGATGTCACTGAATGAGGGATTCTTTAGGTGAGAAGAGCGTTGGATGAGAGCAGTTATGCCAGCTGAGGTTTGGATGAGAGCGGTTATGCCAGCTGAGGTAGGAGTATGAGGCAGAAGAATCAGTAGAAGTAACTGACCAGGTGAGTGGATGTTGGATGTCAGCAGTTGTGAAGAATACCCAAAAGTACAAGCTGCAAACATGCAGGAGCCCCACACCACCAGAGCAGTGATAAGGAAGTTGCCTGACAGAACAGCAGGACAGCTAATCTCAACAACCCTGGAGGATAGAAGGAGGGAAGTTAGGGCATGTCTGTCCCATCAATGATGTCCCAGAAGGCAGGAGAGGCAATGAGTCACAGAGTGACAATGGAAGGCTGTCCAGAAGAACCAGAGCTGGAATGCTGGAAGTATGACTGGAGGATGGAAGGCCACTGAAGAGGATTGGGTAGATGAGCTTGACAGGTTGTCCACTGAGGCCTAGCAGAATCATTCTCAGAAGTCACTGGTGGCAAAGGTGCTGCAGTGATGGGGTGAGGTTCCCACCTCTGAAGGAAATGCGAACTGGTAGAGCAGACAAACAAAGGTTCTGGCAAGAGTACAGGTCGGAGAGCCATAAGCTGCAGGGGAGAAACAAGCCACAGAGGAGGAGCAGTGCAAGGCGAGGGAAAGACATCAGGGATGAGACAGATAGAGGCTGAGGAAGATGGGGAAATAAAGCGCTGGGATGACGAAGACCCCAGAAGCGCTGGTGCAGTGTCGGAGCAGCAGAGTGAAAACGAGAAAGGGAAATGGCCAAAACACGAAAACAACAAATGAGGGTCAAAGGGAAGAAACACACAGCAACGAGATAAGAGACCAAGAATGACAAAACAAAGAACGGGATGGGGGAACAGGCGCAGAAAGGGAAGGCAAGGGCACCACAACTGAAACAATGGGAATGGCAAAGGGGGAGGTAGAGGCAGAGGAAACAGAATGGTAGGGAGGAGCAGGGGGGGAAGACAAACTAAACAAATGAGAGGGAGGGGAAATGCAAACAAAGGAACAGAGGAGGGGGGAGAGATAGCAGGAAGAAAGGGAAAGAGGCACAGCCCATGAGAGACACAGGAGCCTGTCACTTGCAAAGGAGGGGGGCTTCACAATAAGCTAAGCGGTGAACTGCTGAGGGAAGCTGACATGTATTTGGGATGTGGGAGAAGCTATTCCCCCACATTGAACTTTGGGCTTTAGCCTTCCCATTCTTGCTATCTTTTTTAGAGCTAATTCCACTGTTAGAATCTGTGTCTGTTTTAGTTAGACATGAGCCAGTAGTAGCTGTAAGAGTGCATGTGCATGCTACTGTTAGAGTAATTCCCAGTGTTAGTGTGACTGGAATGTTTATTGTTATTGCCAATGTTTTGGTAACAATGTTACATTTTACCATTAATTTGTTAACCATAGTGGGATGGTATGGCAGCTTAGCATCAGGGCAGAGTCAACAGTAGATCGGGGTACATGTGGTTATATTGGGATTGGGACGCCACCCTGTTTGCCAGGTAATCTGTTTCGGGGCAGTATAGGTGGTTGGGCCGCCAGGGTAGAAGTGCATGACAGGTACAACACACTGTTTTGAAAAAGAGTTTTGGGCAGGGTGGATTTACACCATTCTGTCAGTGTGCCCAGTGTAGCTGTACCCTGTTGCCTGAAGAGGGACTGTGCATACTTCCATGGGTTGGCTTGGTAGGTAGCTGTGGCTAAATACTCACTGGCGTCGGTGGGTGTTTAAGTTGGGGAGGAATGTAACCCCCTTTGGGAGGTTACAAGACTATTTGCCCCTTTGATTCCATTGTGGACTAATTCGGCCCAGATAGAAAACATTTGGGTGAAACGTTGGGCGTGGCCAGGGGATCATCTTGTGATTGGTTGAAAATAAATACATTGATATTTGAACTGTTCGAGTGTGGCTGGGTACTTTACTTTGTTTGCTGATATTTTCTGCCACAACCAACTCCATACTGAAAATTTCTACTAGTGGACACTAGCAGAAGGGAACCCACCTAACACTTTGTGCTTATTGGAGTGCCCGGAGAAGTCATTAAAAGCGAGTCAGGGCTCCTCTATGTGCTGATGTGGCCACCAGAGTAAAAGCTGTCGAAGAGATTGATGTGGGCCTGGTCTCCATCCAGGGGACCGGCGTGGCATCTGAGCACTCAGCAGAGATCATAGAACATAGAAACATAGAATTTAATGGCAGGTAAGGATGGCTTTGCCCACCTAGTCTGTCCATTTCTCTACTATTGTATAAACTCCAGATCCTGTTTGATCTGTAGCTTACCTTCTCCTTCCTGCCATTAGGGTTGCCTTCTGTCTGTCTCATGCATTCTTGCATTTACCTATCATATTTGCCCCAACGACCTCCTCAGGGAGGCTGTTCCATGTATCCACCACCCTTTCTGTGATAAAATGCTTCCTCATGTTGCCTCTGAATCTCCCCCAGCCTTGTATTGTAACCTCTTGTTCTTGCACATCTCCTTTTCTAAAAGATGCTACCCTCCTGAACTTTGTTAATCCCTTTGAGGTACTTGAAAGTCTCTATCATATCCCCCTCTCCTTCCTTTCCTCCTGGGTATACATATTGAGTTCCCTCAGTCTCTTCATGTGGTTTCTGATGTAGTCTTCCACACCATTTCCATTGCCTTTCTCTGACTGTCTCCACTATGTTTATGTCCTTAAAGAGATGAGGTTTCCAGAACTGCACACAGTACTCCAGGTGAGGTTTCACTGACTGTCTGTACAGTGGCATAACCACCTCCTGTTTTCTATTAGTGATACCTCTCCCTATGCACCTCAGTATCCCACTGGTTTTCCTCACTGCCTTCTCACATTGTTTGGCTACCTTTAGGTCATCTGTTATGACTATCCCCAGGTCCCTTTCCAGTTTGATTGTTGTTAGTACCTCCATTGTGTATTCCTTCCTGGGTTTTGTTGCCCAAGTGCATGATTTTACACTTCTTTGCATTAGAATCTGAGCTGCCACTCTTGACCACTCCTCCAACTTGTCTAAGTCTCTTCTCATTTTCTCCACCCTTGGAGTGTCAACCCTATTGCAGATCTTAGTGTCATCTGCAAAGAGGCATACTGTTCCTTCTAGTTCCTCCACAATGTCATTTATAAAGACATTAAAGAGGACCGGCCACCAGTTTCCACCTTGGGACCCACTCCTGATTGCCCAACTTGTTTACTAATCTCTTGTGCGGGACTGTGTCTAATGCCTTGCTAAAGTATAGGTAGGCCATCTCCACCCCCTCACTGATCGGTTCCACCATCAGAACATGCCTGTCCAGTGCATCCATCATTAGGGTGCTAAGATTTTCATTTCGCCACCCAGTTTATATGCGGGTCTGCACCCCCCACACCCCCCTAACTATATATTCTAACTCCGGGGGGGGGGGCAGACCTTGGGAAAGAGGTGGCAAATTTTAAATTTTGGTGCCCTATTGACGGGTGCAATTGGACCAGCGTACAGATGGGGGGAAAGATCCCTGATTTACTACCCTTCTCACCCAGAAAAGACCTTCCTGTTGTGAATCCATATTGCCTCAGGTCTCTGTGCACTGCTGGCCTCTAGATATTCTACAATCCTTTCTTCAACACCGATTCCATCATCTTCCCTACCACTGAGGTCAAACTGACTATAGTTTCCACTTCTACCTTGCTCCCACTTTTGTGAAGGGTATCACATTTGCCCTCCTCCAGTCCTCTGGCACCACTCCCTCCTCCAGCGATTTGTTGAATAGTGCTGTCAGTGGTGTCACTAGCACCCTCTGAGATTCTTTTAGTATTCTGGGATGTGTCCCATCTGGCCCCATTGCCTTGTCCACTTTCAGTTTCAAGAGTTCCTTTAACACTCTCTCTTCCGTGAATGGACTGGTGTGCACCCTCTTCCTTGTGTGTTTCTACTGCTAATTTTGGTCCCTCCCTAATCTTCCTTTGAATACTGAGCAGAAGTAGTCATTCAGGATCTCAGTTTTCTAGGTTCCCCTGTGCCCCTCTACCCCTCCCCTTTACTTAACCTCGCTATCCCTCACTTGGTCTTTTTCCTTTCCCTAATGTACCGGAAGAAGGTTTTGTCCCCCTCTTTTACTGTCTGGGCTATCCTTTCCTCTGTTTGTGCCTTCGTGCTTCTGACTACTTTCCTCACCTCTCTCTGCTTTGTCTGATACAGTTCCCCGTCTTCCTCCTTCTGTGTTTCTTTGTACTTTTTGAATGCCAGTTTTTTCTCTCTAACCTTCCCTGCCACTTCTTTAGAAAACCATAATGTTTTTTTTTTTTTTTTTTTTTTGCTTAGTTAACTTGCTTCACACAAAGGCTTGATGCCTCTGTTATGGCTTGAGAGAGAGAGAGTGAGAGAGAGAGAGAGAGAGAGAGAGAGAGAGAGAGAGTAGCCGTGGGACTGGGACTGGGACAGTATGGCGTCACCCACAGCTCCTGGGGGCAGTCTCCTCACAGTCTGGCCAGTTGCAAGAGTGTCAGAGGGAACCAGCAACCTTGGAATGTGAGGCTGCAGTTCCAAGGGATCTAGGAGACAGAGCAGTGACTGAGAGCAGGGAAGAAGTGGAAGCTGCAGTTAAGCCGTGGGGTCAGTGATGATTTTGGGCTGCCAGGCATCTGAACTGTTTTGTGATCTACTGCTGCCTTGAGAGACTATGCGACTATATCAGTCCAGATGTAATGCTGCCAATAGACTGTGAGACCTCCTCAGTCCAGGATAAAGCTTCTGTTTTAAGGCCATATCAGCCGTGAAGACGTTGCTGTTCCCACTGATCAATTTGTGCTCCCCAGAGCTGTACCCATTTATTTATTAAATGGTTACGATCTCTTTTTTTCATGTTCTGTGTGGACATTCCATTATTAATTGGAACTGTTTTTGTTGTGGAGGCCGTAACCTATGTTTCCAGCCAGCACCAAGGAAGGACTGGACACCCCATTCTGACATTAGGGCCTGGGAAGATGAAGGCCAGTGGAAGTGCTTTTGCTGTTAGAGCCCCTCTCCCATGGAGTATTTACCATCAATACCCCTAGACATGGGGAGGTGGGGCTACAATGTGGACGCTCATATTCAGGATTTCTGTTTGGGGTGTACTTAGGTCAAGTGCCATTCCATTTATAACGGGATCTAGTTATGCCCCATTTCTGAAAAAGAAAGTGCAGGCTGCATGGCCAAAAAGGTTTGAGTGTGATGCAATAATCTGGGTAAAAAAATCATTCTAATACTATCAGTTCTCTGTAATAAAGAGAGTGGGATAGTTTGCCAGGTTTCAAGGTCTTTTATGAACTGCTGTGTCAAGGGGTCATAGTTAATGTGAACTAACTGTTTTTATTTGGAAGAAATCATGACCCCTGTGTATTTAAGAGCAGGGAGATCTCACTTAAAATTAATATTACTGCCTGGTCAAGGTAGAGGTGGAATAATGTAAGCAAGTAAGTAGTAAGTGTTGTTTATTTAGTTGAGCTCAATCCCAGAGACTCTAAGCGCTGTACAAGTGGATAGGAAACACATGCAACAATAAATAACAGGAAACAGATAATAAAACAAACATATTAAATGTATCTGTAGTACCTCTGTATTCGTAGTGTTAACTTTGTAACTGGTGTGGGTTCCAGATTCTGTGAGGGTGTTCCACAGGTGAGGTAGGGAAGCATCTGGGGTGGTCAGGTAAAGTAACAGATCATCTGCATATAACACCAATTTATGATGTCTGTTTCCCAATAAAATCCTTTAATGTTTGGGTGCTGTCTGATAGCCTGTGCTAGTGGTTCTAAATATAACACAAACAATAACAGGAAGGGGACGGGTCCTACATAAAAACATGGAAAGGAACACTTGGACCAACAAATCTGCCAGATGATCTCTGCCTACTTTGTCTCCGAGACCCTAACTGGTCTCTGCAAACCTCCCTCCTCCGTGCCTATTTAGTAATATTCCCCTATGTCTGTCCTATGCATGCTTGAAGACCCCTACTGTTTTCACCTCCACCACTTCTGCTGGCAGTTTGTTTGAGGCATCTACCACACTTTCAGTGAGGAAGTTCTTCCTCACATCCCTCTTAAACTCCCCTCCCCAGCTTCATTGCATGCCCTCTGGTCCTGGTGCTCTTTCTTATTTGAAAGAGAATCCACTCCTGCACCCTATTCACCCATGTGAGGTAATTGTAGGTCTCTATCATGTCCCCTCTTGCGCTCCTCTTTTCCAGGGTGTACATGTTGAGATCCCTCTGTCTTCATAGGGATTTCGATGCAACTCCTGCACCATTTTAGTTGCCCTCCTATGGACTGCCTCCACCCTGTCTAAGTTCTTTTTAAGGTGCAGCCTCCAGAACTGGACACAGTACTCCATGTGGGGTCTCACAAGCAAGTGATACGATGGCAACACTACCTCCTTCTTCCTGCTAGAGATACCTCTCCCAGTGCATCCCAGCATTCCACTGGCACTACCCACTGCTTTGTCATACTGCCCTGCCACTTTGAGGTCGTCATATATGATAACCCCAAATTCCATTTCCTGCTTAGTGACTGTCAGTACCTCCTCCCCATCCTTTGCTCAGCTCCTGGGTTCCTATACCCTAGGTGCATGATTTTGCACTTTGGCAGTGAACCCTAACTGCCATGCTGTTGACTCACTCCTGAGTTTCCAAGGTCCCTATGCATTTTCTCCACCTCCTGAGTGTCCACCCTATTACAGATTTTGGTGTCATCTGCAAAAGGCATACCTTCCCTTCCAGTTTTCTGTGATGTCACTTATAGAGACATTGAAGAGGACCGGTCCCAGTACTAAGCCCTGTGGCACCCCCTGGTCATTCTCCTCTCTCATTAGGTGAGTGCATTAACCACCACCCTCTGTTGCTATCCATTAACCAGTTTCTTACCCAATTCACACTTTGGATCCCACCCCTAGGCTGCTCAAGTTTCTTTATCAGTCTTCTATGCAGCAGAGTGTTGAAGGCCTTGCTAAAGTCCAGATAGGTCACATCCACTGCCCTCCCCTGATCTATATCTCTGGTCACCCAGTCAAATAAACCTATCAGATTTGTCTGGCATGACCCCGCCCCAAGATTCCATGTTGCCTTTGGTCCTGTAGCCCATTGGATTCAAGATACTCTACCAACCTTTCCTTTAACATGGTTTCCATTTATTTCCCCACCACTGATGTGAGACTGACTGGCCTATAGTTGCTAGCCTCCTCCCTGCTGTTACTCTTATGGAAAGGGACCATATCTGCTCTCCTTCAGTCCTCTGGAATGCTGTCTCTTTCCAGCAAGCTGTTGAATAAAGCTGCTGGTGGGGCAGCTACAACCTTCCTCAGTTCCTTTAGTACTCTTAGGTGCATCCTGTCCAGTCCCATGGTCATGTCCATTTTCAGAGCTGCAAGTTCCTTCAGGACTCTTTCCTCCAAGAATGGACTTGTGTCCACTCCCCACCTTGTGCCTGCTGCTCCCTGGTGGTCTGTCTCCCTTCCTCCACTCTGAAGACTGAGCAGAAGTACCTATTTAGGATGTCTTCTTTTCTTAATCCTCTTCTATGCAGTCTGCACCTGCCACCTCCTTATCCTCACTATCCTCTCCCTTGCTTTACCCTCTAACTTATGTACCAAGAAAGTTTTGTCCCTTTAGCTACCCCTTTGGCTATCCTTTCCTCTGTCTGCAACTTTTCTCCCTCACTGCCTTTCCTGCTTCCCTCAGTTTTACTTGGTATACCTCCCTGTCTTCCTCTATCTCTGCATTTTCTTTTACTTCCTGAATGCCACCCTTTTCTTCCCTCACTTCCTTGGACACATCCCCAGAGAACAATAAATCTCTTTTTCTTTCTACTTTTACTCACTTCCTTCATGCAGAGGTTGTTTGCTCTAATTATGCCATCCCTTATTTTTCCCCCACTGTGCCTCTACCTTCTCTGCCATTCCATAGTGTGGCAGTTTCTCACGACAGTCTCCCATTTCTTTAAAATTCACCATCCTAAAGTCCAGGGCCCTTGTCCTCATGTAGTTGACCATGTTGTGCAGTGATCACTGGTACCGAGGGGACTGCCTACAGTGACATCTGCAGTGCCCTTCCAGTTTGTAAGCACCAGGCCCTGCACTGCCCAGTTCCTAGAGGGTTTCTTGACTAGTTGTCACAGAAAAACCAAAACCCTGGCTTGTTTCTCAATGTAATCAGAAAGTAGGGGAGATCTATTAATTTATCTTAATATAAGCCTGAGGGTTATGACATATAGCTCTTAAAAGATCAATAAAGGGGGCAGGTAACTGCATCTGGAACATACCTACGAACAGAAAGTTCTGTGCGACCAGGTCAAATGCCTTCTCAGCATCAAAAGCATTAAAATGAGTAACGTTTGACCAGGTGGCATGGTGAAGGACATGTAAACATGTAAAGTAAACAAATCCCGTCTGGTCTCTAAGCTAGGTAAGCATTTATCCAGACACAGGACAAACATTGATGTGAAGATCTGATAATCTGTGTTTAGCACTGAAATTGGGCGATGAGATGCACAGTTTGTTTTATCTTTGTTAGGCTTCAAAACTGCCAAAATGGAGCCTGATTCTGGGATGGGTGATCCGGGTCTCCAATAAGAAGCACATGGCATACCTTCGGCAGTGGAGGGAAAAAAAGATCTTTACATTTTTTATAGAACTCTCCAGAATACCAGTCCTGTCCTGGACTTTTCCCATTTTTTAAATCTCAAATAACAGACTTCAGCTCCTCCTGTTGTTTCTGTTGTGCTGTAAGTAGTTGACCTTTTTCAGGGGATAGCTTAGGCAACTGTAACCTGGAATTAAGCTGCTATATCAGAAGCCAGAGGAGCAGATTCCTGTGAATATAATTCTGTGTAGTAATGTTTAAAGGCATCTAGTATTTTACCTGGTCAGTCACCACCTGGTTATTCTAGTATTCCTAATATATGTCACAGCATGCTGGGCACTGTGCTGACAAAGACAATAGGCCAGAACTTCTGAGGCTCTCAACCCTCCTTCATAAAAATGCTGCTTCAAATATTGCAGTGCTGTTCTATTTTAACATTAAGTATGGCCTGAATTTCCCTTTCAGTTTTGTCAATTGAGAAGTCACAGAAGCACCCCAGTGAGCTTGTATCGCCTGGGTAGCAGCCAATTGATCCTGCAGTTTAAAACATTTTCTTCCTCAACTTTTAACCATGGAGGCATAACTGATGAGTTTTCCTCTAAGGACAACCATTAAGGTATCCTGTAGGATGCCACCTGTAACCTCTGAGGAAGAATTATCTTCCAAAATCTGTGACATTTTGTCAGTGATGAAAGTTTGACATTCTAGGGAGCTCAGAAGCAAATGATTGAAATGCCAAAGCACGTTACTTGGTTGAGGGCACCAGGTTAATTTAAATAGTAAAGGCACATGATCTAAATAGACAGATTGGTAGGATTTCACTGTCCATCACCAGTCCAACGTGTTCTGCTGAGTTATAGAAACATAGAAACATGATGGCAGAAAAGGACTGCCTGGCCCACCAAGTCTGCCCAAGGCACCTAGCAGAGGGCTAGGACTTCCTAGCCCTATCCAGTGAATCAGTGCGTGTACAAACATGAGGTGGGCTGGAGAAGTCCATATAATTACAGAGAGAAGGGTTTAAATGTCTCCCTACATAATATCTATTTACTATCTTTAAGTATGGCTCTGCCCTTTTTCTGTGCCCCTGTTTCTTTTTGGGAAGGGGGTATGGCTTTTCCTGTCAAAAATAAGGTTATACTCTCCCCCATCAGTAAAATTCCTCTTTGGTATTTTAATACTGTATTCAGTAAACTCTGAATTGTAGGGGAGTTGGAGTCAGGAAGTTCACAGACTGACCAGGGTGATCTCTTTGCCCAAGTAATGCCTACATCTCTCACTAGCCTCCCTTGGGAATTGGTGTAGGATGCAGTGCACTGGGTGGTGGAGTTCTCCAGGACAAGTATGACTGTCTCCATTACTTCCCCTGTCTGTAGAGAGAAGGCTACTGCCAGGGAAAAACCCATGTGGGTAAGCTATTAGTGTTCCTGGTGTGAGAGATGGGTCTCCCGTACAGGACAAAGGAGGGGGTGCAGTTTTTTAATCGTTCTAAGTGCTTTAGTATGTTTACAGGGTTCTTAAGACCAAGTTTTGGAGTAAACATTACTTTGTTAACAGGCATCATGAGATCTGGGAACTGGAAAAGAATCTGGGGCCCCATATTTGGAGCAGACGGGCTGTGCACGCACATTGGGGCGCCATAGGGCCAGCTGGCTCCAGTGCAATATTCAAACAGATAGCATGATCCAAACTGATCATGTTATCTGTCTGAATATTGGGCCATGGTAGCATGGCACACAGCAAGCAGTCGCCATGTTGTGTGCCACGTTACTAGAATGCTGAGCTGAAGACCGCCCACAGGGGGTAAAGAGCAGCACACACTGGTTAGCGCCATGGCCCCTATGGGCGATATTCAGCCCAAACATGCAGATGAGTCCACTTGGCATGCACGGTGCTAATGGGCCATTTGCATACCCATTATGGGCTCATCTGCATGACGCGCATTGGCCGAGTGCACTGGGCCAGGTCCCCCCTCCCAAACCTTGATCCCCTTTTGTGCCATAGGACAGTAATCCCTGGTGGTCTAGTAGCCAATCCCTAGCCTTGATCCCCTCCCATAGGATATGACTGTAAGACCTTGTGGTCTAGCAGTCCCTTCCTAGCTCTGATCCCCTCCCATATGTTATGACAATATTCTCCAGTCTCTAGTGGTCGCTCCCTAGCCCCAATTCCCTCCCATAGGATATGACTGTATTCCCTGGTGGTCTAGCAGTCCCTGTCTAGCCCTGATCCCTTCCCATAAGTTATAACTGTATTCACTGGAGGTCCAGCAGACCCTCCCTTCCCCCAGATCACTTCCCATAGGATATGACTGTATTCCCTGGTGGTCTAGTGGTCCCCCTCCCAAACCCTGACCTGCCCTACCTGTATCATAGATATATACATCCGTGGTGGTCTAGTAGACCCCCCACTCCAGCGAATCTGTCCCACCACCTGCTCCTCCATCCCAATCCAGGGAACCACTGACCAGCAAAGCACTCCTCACCATCATGGCCAGGCGCAGACTGAGCTCTCAGGTGCCACTGTACAAGTTGTTACAGTATGCATCCCGACAGCTCAGTCTGTGGCCGCCATGGTGATGAGCGGAGGCTGTGCCGCTTGCTGGCTCTTGGGTTGGGATGGGGAGCGGGTGGTGGGAAAGTGCCTGCCAGGGTGGGGATCTACTAGACCACCAGGGATATAGATATATATATATATATATGTACACACAATACAGGCAGATTGGGTTCCAGAGGGGACCACTAGACCACCAGGGCTTACAGTCATATCCTATGGGAGGGGATCAGGACTAGGGAGGGACCGCTAGACCACCAGGGAATACAGTCATAACATATGGGAGTGGATCAGGGCTAGGGAGAGACCGCTAGACCACAGAGAATATAATCATATCCTATGGGAAGGGACTGGGGCTAGGGCGGGACCGCTAGACCACCAGGGAACCCAGGCCTTCATGGTGCATGGATGACCCCCTCTGCACACTGTTAAGGGCTGGGTTTCAGAAACATTAAACTGCACCACACAAGAAGCCATTTAGCAATCTTGAAACTTTTCAATATTGTGCTGCACGGCATATGCATGTGGGCTCCCTCATTTGCATGGGTGCAGTGTGGTATCTTGTGCCATGGCACTATCAGGGGTGCACCGTGCACAGGTTACCTTTGAATATGGCTATGCCCCTGACTGCCAGCATTATTCCAGGTTAGCATGGCTCACACCCAGTTTGTGCCACTCCAACCCTTTTGAATATGGGGCCCTTGGAATCTAATTCTGAGGGTCCTTACAAGTGTTCCAGGGCGGAGGAGATCTGACTAAAAAATCTGAACAATTATCTGGCCTGGTGGCACAGAGGACTGAGGCACTGGATGCCTTACCTTGCACTACGCTGGTGGCCTGGGTTTGGGAATGGAGTCAAGTCGCTTTGAGCCCACTGGGTTGAGGCAGGATTGAGCGCTTGCCAACAGCTCTCCTCCTAGGGGTGGGGGCTCAGCATCACACTGTAGACAGACACTCAGTGGAGGCTGGGGGTCAGCACAGGCATGATACTAGATACTGCCTCCACATGCAGGGTCCGGGAGAAAACGGAAAAATGTTTGGAGCTAGCAGGCTCAATAACGGCAGGCTGTGCCCATACCTCCCTAAGGCAATCTAGATGTTGGTTTATGGGGGTGGAGGGAGGCCGGCACCCCTCATCACCAGCCCTGTCACAGGGTGGGGGGGAAAACCATAGTGGATAGCTGGTTGGGATGGGTGTGGGGAAAGCCTCACCAGAGAGATGAGTCCCCTCCAAGGGAGGGTCCAGAGCCCCCTGCCAGTGCCAAAGGAGGTGTTAAATCTGAACAATTTAAATATACCTCTCAGATAAACATTCTTCTGTCCCATATTAAGTATGCCAAGAGCTATGCAGTCAGAGTAATAAACATCCTGAGTAACCTGCAGATCACTAAACATATAACATAACCAGATGTGCTGTATAACACAAACCAAGGCAAACTGTACAAATGCAAACATGACACAATGTTACCTAATAGAAGTCTCCACTGTGGAAAGAAAACAGAGAGCACTTCCAAGGTAGGAGAGCACTACGTTTGGCTCTCTAGTGGCCCAAGGGGCTGGTTGAGTGGTTTTAACAGCAGCTATGGGGAGGAAAAGAGGTGAGCGCTGGATGCACTGCAAGCCTCCTTGATACATACCATTACAGCTATATTGTGCTAAGTTGGGATGGGAGAAGAGGGAGTGGGGACATGAGTTACAGCAATTGGGACTGCAAGGCAGAGCGATGAGAAAAGGGTTGCTATGTACATAGGCAGAATGCAGTTAAACAGTTGTTTATTGTAGCAGCTCCAGAGTAGCCAACTAGAATCCCATGCCTTGGCACTTCAACCCTATCCGGGTCTTTATTAGGAGGTGGATCTAGTAGCCATCATGTGTGTCCACCTTTTAATATGTAAATTTCACATCACATTTACATAAAGAATAAGCTCATTTACAAATAGCAAGTAAAGCAAGTATATATGGTATACAGATGCACATTTTATTTATCAGGTGGAATTCACTTACAGCAGAGAAATAAAAACCAGTGCTGAGTTACTAAACTGAAATAAACCTAAATTCTGCTTTTACTCTTAGAGTGTATGCACTTTTATGGGTATTTCCTATGTAGTATTCCCCCTTTAACTCTTTTTCTTTCACTAGCTAGTACTTGGCAAGTCACTATCCCAGCTCCCCACGCAGTTATATAAAAGGCACAATACACGCTTGCTTTAAATGGCTATAGGTTACCTCAGAAGCTATTGCTCCTTCTCATACTCTGCTCAGGTAATTTTGAGCTAAATCCTGGCCCTCCAGTGGCCCTAGATGCCCTATCTGACCTCTCCTTTCGCAGGGGCATTAGCTTCCTACACCTGAATGTTTGCAGCATTCTCAAGAAACTTGACATGACACAGGCATGGGTTTTGCACGTGTCCCCTGACATCTTTATGATATCAGAGACCTGGCTATCCAACACTACACCTGACAGCTCTATAAATGTACCTGGCTATAGTGTCTTTAGGTGCGACAGAGCTACCGGGGGTTGGGGAGTTGCTATATTTGTTAAGGACAACTTCAAAGTCACAGTTATAGATCATACCTCCTTCTCTAAAGAATTTGAATGCCTTGCCTTAAGGATAGCACTATCACCTGACTCAACATTCTCTATAGTTGTATGCTATAGACCGCCCTCCGTTGGATATGACTTACTACGTCATCTCCATGATTTGCAAGAAATGGTGAACCTGAATACATAATTACAGGAGACTTTAACCTAAATTGGATGGATAAGATCTAAAAGCTAAAAGATTTCTGTGATGCCCAAGGGCTTTCACAGATTACTCTTGAGACTACCCATCCAAATAAGAAAAATGTGAACTGAAGTACTCTCTGGGATCTTATGCTTGTTAATAAGCTGCACAATATTACCCATGCTGGTGTCTTTCATAATGACCTAAGCGATCACTGTGCTACAGCTTGTATTAGGCACACCTCTCACTTCTCCTCAGCTTCCTCTTTTAAGTTAAAAAGATGTTTGAAAAATTTCTGCCATACTGGTTTTTTAACTGACCTTGACAATATTAGTTGGCAAGAATTCTATTTAGCCTTCTCCGTCTCTGAGGCATTTACCATTTTTCGTAGCCTTGTACTGGACCTAATAGATAAACATGCACCAGTTAGGAAACTCAAAACTAGGAGAAGGTCTCCCAGATGGTTCTCCCCTGCCTTAAAAAAAGCCCGCAGAAATAGAGACGTTCTATAAATAAGGGCACGAAAGACTAAGCTTGACGCTGACTGGCTGCTTTCCAGGTTGCTAGGAACACTTGCACTGAACTCGTTAGGACTGAAAAGTCTTGTTGCTTTCAGACAGCCTTCAAACAAAATAAAAATAATACTGCCAAGTTCTGGAACACCCTCACTGAAGTAGAAGGCCATGTATCCACTTCTTCCTTGCCCTCTAAGATAGTGGCTGGAGGTGAAACATACTTAGACAGGGCCAACATCCTAGAGCAACTTAACAACCATTTTGCTACAGCAGGCCTTGCATTTGATTCTTCCCCTGTCTGCAAGGTAAACGCGTAAGGTGTATATAGTGCTGACTCAAGCTCCAACCACGACTGCAAAATGCGATCTCTGTCCTTCAGTTCCTGCCTAGTCACCTTTAAGCAGATGGAGGACCTCCTATTATCTCTTTACACCAAAAAAAGCACTGGAGCAGACTATCTTGATCCATTTTTCCTGAAATTAGGCTATCGCTATCTGACTGCCCCCACTACCCATCTATTCAATTCCTCCCTAGGACAAGGTGTGTTACCGCCACTCCGGAAAATTGCACATATTATCCCTCTATATTAATCTGGTGATCCCAGTGACCTGAATAACTACCGGCCTATTTCCTGACTCCCTACTCTTTCCAGACTTCTTGAAAACATTGTAAACTACCAGCTTAGAGAGTACATCGAATCTGAAAACCTATTAAACCTTGCTCAATCTGGTTTTGGGCCCAAGCACTGCATGATTTCAGCCCTTTCTAAAATGTCTAATGACTGGCATAATGCTTTTGATGCAAAGAATCACGTGTATGCCCTTTTCCTAGACCTTAGTAAGGCCTTTGATATGGTGGACCATAGCCTTTTGCTGGACACCTTGAAAAACCTCGGCCTTGATAGTATTGCCTTAGAGTGTTTTAAGTGCTACCTCACTAGCAGAATGCAGTAAATTAAAGTCCAAGGGGACCTATCACTGCTAAAAACTTTAACTCATGGAGTACCACAAGGATCCATTTTGGGCCCCTTACTCTTCGCAGTTTATATCAATAATATTGACTCTTACATACATACTGCTAACGTACATCTATTTGCAGATGACACGGTCATTTACACCATCAGTCCCTCGCTAGATCTAGCCCATATAGAACTACAGCATGCTTTTGTCATCCTGCAACTCAACCTTTTAAACCTAAAGCTTCTTCTTAATGCTAAGAAGACAAAGGCTATGATGATCTCTACACCCACCTCCTCTGTTCAAAATCTCCTGGTCCATACACTGCTTGGCAAGGCACTGGAAATTGTGGACAACTTCAAGTATCTGGGTTTTTAGCGGGATAACAAAGTCAACTATACGGTTCACCTGAAGAACTTCCCAAATAGTTAAGACAACGCTTAGGTGTCTTCTTCCGCATTAGGGATCTCCTTACCCAAGAAGCCAGAATGAGGCTTGTCCAAACTACCTTTCTTCCACTGCTTGACTATGTTGACTTTTTGTACAACCACTGTCCTAACTCAGCACTAAGCAAGTTTGACACCTTATATCACTGTGCTTTGAGGTTTATCCTGAACTTACCCTCACGCACCCACCGCTGTCTCCTGTATGAGACACTGGGCTGGTCTTCCTTGGCCAAGAGCAGGCAAAGGAATGCACTTCTCTGGTTTTACAGGGTTTTGACTGATAAACTGCCAGCCTACATTGCTGGGATGTTTGAGCATTCAAAGGGGCTATACGAGCTGAGATGCTTTGCGCTAATCACCTATATTGTCCATAGAATAAAGACACGTCATGGCTCAGCCACAATTAACTTCTCACTACCCTCCATGTGTAATACCATGCGAAAAACTCTAAGGCTTACCGTTATCCTGGGTCTCTACACCTTTAAAGCTTTAACTGCACATTATCTAAGGGGAAGCCTGCATCTGTTACAGGTGACTAATGCTTGTAATCATACTCGTACTACCTTAGTGTCCCCTAACTCTAATTGCTCTTCTGTCTACTTGTATTTCCTCCTTTCTGTACGCCTCCTCCCTGATAGGGATTTCTTGTGCTCTTCCCCCCTTCAGTGGCTGTACTTGCTATCCTCTATTTCTACACTACCATTAAATATTCCTCTTGAATAAGGGGAGTATGAACTTTTTGTTGTGGGCTGATGTTGACCTACCTAGGGAAGAATAACCGAGGACTCTCAGATTCAATTTACATTTATGCTTTGGTACCAGTTATGGCCTTGTTTTCACATTTATTGTATAAAAAATGACCTTACAACTTGATGTATCTAAACTATGTAACTGATTGCTTGCACTGCCCCTAGTTGCACTATGTATTTGTATAAGAATGTCCTTACAGCTTGATGCACTTAATCTAGCTATCGGATTGTGTGTATTACACCCTGTCTTATTATGTATTTGTCCTTTTTGTCCGGGACCACTTTGAAAATGAGCTTGCTCAAAGGTGTTATGCCTGGTTAAATACATTTTTGATTGATTGATTGATTTTTTAAGAGGTGCAAAGACACACTGAACAAAAAAATCAGAAAAGATCTATTCTATTTGAAAAAGATTGTGGGAAAACTGCACAAGCTGCAAAATAAAGAAAGGGAGAGAGGGAATGGGGAAGGGAGACAATTTTTTTGTCCTTATGTAATTCTCATATAATTTTTATATATGTAACCCCCCTTTTAGGGGCTTAGCTGAATTGCCCCATTTTCCTGAATTCCCCGTTATGTCCACCATCACAGCCTGAATTCGTTTGGGTGCCCCAGGTCCCCAAACAGCCCAGTACCACATTTTAGCCCTGTTTGGGCTTGCAGCTTTAACCACGATTGCCATTGCTGTTTGCACTGTGGTGCTTCAGGCGATCAGGCGTGCACCTAGGAGTGCTCTTTGATTTTGCTGACTGCTAGATTTGTGGTCATTCGGGGAGCGTGCCATGATCCCAGTGCCCCTCTCCACCTCAATGGGGACTGGTGACCTCGGGAAGACTAGACTCACTAATATTGAAAAAATTAAAGTTTAAACTTGGGGGTGCTTAGAACTCATGAATATTAATAGCCTCCATGAATATTAATTAGCTGCTGCTGCTGCCTAGGGGCACTGTGTTGCAGCAGCAGCAACACGAAAAGTACTGCACACAGCTATTTATGAGTGGGCTTGTTTGAAAGAACACAGTGGGGGCTACCAAACTGCAGGTTTTTTAACATAAATGAAGTTTATTATCTTGTGCAACAAAACTTTTAATCAGGGATACCAGAAGGACTGCATGGAACTGAATGGGGACTGACATGTTGCTGACACTGTGACCCCAGTACAGCAGTCAATCATCAGTTTAGGTGCCTGAAAGTGGACCCGAAGGATTCTGGGACAGGAAGTTTCATTAATTCAGGTGCCTAACTCATGTCCCAGTGAGAAATCAGGAAATATTGATCTATATGGTTATTGATGATTGATAGGTTTGAACAGCCAATCAGGAGACTGGACTCTCAAGTGAAACCCAGGGACTTTCTGGGCTTCAGTCAGTCTGTTCCCAGGCTCCTCTCAAGTCAGGAGGATTCTGTGTGAGTTGATTGGGACTGTGACAGGCCTTGCTCAGGTCTCCGTAGGAGATTGCCACTGCAGGAAAGGAATACCAGGAGAAAAGGAAGTGAGACACTGGACTGATTTCTTCACCTCTCCAGGTATTGTGAACTGTGCTGTCTGGACTGGAGAGGATTAGTGTTGCAGAGACCCTGCACTGTATATGGGACTGGTCTGACAGAACTGTGCTGCTGACTGAAAGTTGAACAATTACTGCAGAGGACCCACTTTAAGAATTAGAACTCTGTTTAAAAAATTGAAGCGGCAAAGCATCTCAGGTGCAGGGTGCTATCCAGAGCTGTGTCCCAGCTGTAGAGAAACCGTTGTGGACATTTAGGACCTGAAAGCACTAAGGGCGATCAGGGGCTGTTTAGTTCTGAACCCCCTGCTGATTGCTGTGGTCTTAGTTCCATCCAAAACTGTTGCTAAAAGGCTAGCATCCGTGACGAACTGTCACTGCTGTTATCCAGGAGAGTTGTCTGTTGCTAGTTCATTCGTGTATTCAGTGCAGGGACTACAGGGATTCCTACTGCTTAGGAGTTTCACCCAGAGCCAGGAGGAACCAGTTAGCCCCTTCCAAGTGGGACCCACTGTTTCAGGAGGTCACCAGCACTTGCTGGGGTGCTTGGGCACCCACGACCTTGTGGGGAGCCAGGCTGTGGAGCCACTCCGGGTCTGGGCCTTCTAAGGCTGGTGTGTACCTGTCACTGAGTTCTGCAATGGGCCAGAAGTGGCTGAAGGTGACAAGCGGTCAGATCTTCAATCAAGAGGACAAGCTGCAAGACCTTCAAGCAAGATCCAAGCTGCCAAGGGAAAAGAGTCCATCCTCCCTTCTGCCATTGCTGCACAAATTGAGCAAAGCTCCACACTCCAGGACATCTGGCAATTGCTACTTCAAATGCTGTTGAGACCTGCAAACCATGAGTACCCAGGACTTGGTTCCTGGATCCTGAAACAGGGGAGTGTGATTCTATATTTAAACATTTTCTTAACCTTTCAAGGCCCCAACAGCTGGCCAACCTGTGGAAACATCCAGGCCTGTAACTGGTGGGTACCCCAGGGACTCCTCATGTAACATTGGTACCAGTGGGGGTGGGCAGCCAGGGGTGGACTGGCCTACGGGCCCTTATGATTAATGTTTTGCAAATTGCCACTAACTTTTCTTCTTATTCCACAGCTACTCCTCCTCCCAATACCCCTTTCCTAGCCCTTACCCCCCAAAAAGCTGTGAGTTTAATTGTTAACACTGCTGTGTCAAGAGAAGTTAATTACATTCTGCCTATTAAGCAGGTATATGATAATTGGTGGGAGAAGGTTGTTGGGGATCCAGTGTGGAGTCACTGGTCGGGAAGGTGGGTAGGTGCAGCATTCCAGGGTGCTGTACCAGTCAGTTATCTGACCTACTTATAACTTACTCTGGGTGGAGGCACCATGCTATTTTCTATAACTTTGGGAAAGAACCCCCAACTGTCATCATAGCAGGACCCAGGCCCCTTAACCTGTACCAGGGTCAACAGGCAGGGGTAGCAGCCCACTGGCACATGGTACCTGGGCTACATATATTAAATATTTATTCTTAGATCACGTAACCTTACTTGGCATATTCCCTTATCCAAGGGAGGTGGGCACCCCAATTACATTTGGAGGCTGTAAGTAGACTGTATAGTAGTTAGTGTGTTGCATTGTTACTCCTTGTAGCTACAACACTTCTGACTTACAAAGTTTTATGTTTCAGATTCCTTTCAAATGATGCTGTATTTTAAATAGTGCCTGGTTAGTTTTTGTTGGGCAGCTTTTATTTGGTACTATTAGCTGAACAGATACATACTCTGGTTGCTAACTCTTAATATTGGAGATTTAGAGAGCACATTGTGCAAGTGTGGGAGTGGTTTTGGGCCCTTTTCCCCAATTTTCCAATACTTTGTGTGCTTTTGTGTTTGTCAAAAAAAATAAAAACTGTATTGAGACATACGGATAGGAGGGTCAGTGTTCTACTTCAATTAACAGATAACTGCCCTGGAAGATTCTGGGACTCGTAGTCTCCACAAGTAGCAGTAGGAGACTACTAGGTAGTTCCTGGATTTTATTCTTTTAAGTTACCTGCAGAACAGTTTTTTTGTAGCTACATAGGTGTCCTTGGTAGAGTCTATTTTAAGATATATTTTATATTTATGAAGTTCCCTTATTGACGAATGGGAGCTTCATGAACGTACTAGCACCATCGGCTGGGAAATTCCATTGAATCATCAAACTATTTTCAAGTGTGAGCTGGGGCAGCTCATTATAATGAGCTGTGAACGAGCTTTATACATCCAGCAGACCACATCTGCGTTTGATTCTCACAAGCTCCACTTGCATGCTGTGTGACTCTATGCAAGTCACTTAACACTGTGCTCACAGGCACTTGTGCCTAGTGGGCCTTACCAGTTACCAAGACTAAAAATATATATATATATATATATATATATATATATTAGTAACAAATTTTGTCATACTCCACAGCAACCACTTGTGGTTTTGGGAAAATCAACGGCCCTTAATATAAAATATAATTAACAGCTCCTTACTTCCAGGCAGTTGATAAAACTCATATCATCGTAGCACCCTTTTTTGGACACAGCAAACTACAAAAGCACATAAGTTTTGAGAACTATTGACTCTGAAAACACATTATTTCTAAAACATTACTGGCTCCTTTAGTCACAGAAAGAAGTTTTTAGCCTTAGGTAGCCAACAAAGAGCTATAGCATTTTTAAAGGTATGCACTCTATACCTTATAGGCCTACCAAGCATCAATTGAATAGATACAGTTACCATGAGACTATTAGGACAATGGAAGCATCAGAATATATTGAGAAATTATTAATGTCACTTAGTACAAATGGTCCCATAGTGATTTGCGATAAACGTAACATGTACACTGTGAAACCCCAGTATCAAACAAGCAATACTTTTACATGTGGAAAATGCATCACTTATTATTCAATGATTGATTAAATCAAACCACTAAAGCTAGAAATCCAAAACCTGAAAGATAATGTTGAATTAGATAAAATTTGCCTCATTTGTGCAGACAATCTCAATGGAATAGCCCATCGCCCAGCAAGTGCAGAAGGATAACAAGAAAAGAAATAGGAAAAGCTAGAATACACAGACTTTGACTCTAGAAATTAATCACTCACCTAAAAGAGTTAGAGAAGTGGAAAATAATATATCTGAGTGGTATATGGTTGACCATTCAAAAAACAATAAAAAGGAAGGCGTGTCTTAGACATACTGTACAAACAGATATTCCCCTCTCTAATAGGTCTGAAGTTCTTGACAAAATGACTCCGGGTAATACTGACATAACCTCAGAAGTTAACAAGAGAACACAAAGGAACAGAATAGTGATTGGTGGCTCCATTATCAGGTATACATATTCTACTATACGTAGGCCTAATAATGTGAACACTTGTAATTTGCCTCCAAGGAGCCAGGATTGGAGATGTATTATCAAGGACTGACAAAATTATAAAAAGTGATGGCAATAATACGGATGATGTTTTGCATCTGAGTATTAATGACATAGGTAAATTACATGAAAAGGATATATGCTATGAGCTTTTGTCCCTTGGTAACTATCTTAAATCAAAAGGGTGCAGAGTAGCCTTTTCAGGAATCCCCTTTGAACCAAGGGTGTGCATTGAAAAACCCCAACCATTGAGAGTATCAACACTAGGTTATCTAACTTGTGTAGGCATGACGATATTGCATTTATAGACAACAGTGTGGTTTTCACTAACCAGCTATATTTATATGCTACAGATGGTATCCACCTTAACAAAAGAGGGACTGGACAACTGGACAAACCAATACTAAATCACTTAACCATGGTTAATTTAAACTAATGGGAGATGGGGCAACTCTCAGTCTGCAAAGGATCAATAGGTTTATTGCTACTAGTAAACAAAGCTTTGGAATAGGTATCTCAGCACATGAGCAAGCTAGATGTAGTCTCCTAAATGCAAGAAGCATAATAAATAAGATGAATGAGTTAATTGCACTCAATCAGGTAGAACAATTCGATATCACAGAAATTACAGAAACCTGGTGAGACAATAATTATGACTGGGGGAAAATCCATACCTGGATATAACCTTTTTAATTTTGACAGACCTGATACATGTGGTGGGGGGAGTGGTGTTATTCATACATGAAAGGTTAAAAGCTTTCGACATGTACAGCAAAATTAAAAGCAACTCTGCCATAGAGACAATCTGAGTCAAGCTAATCACAACATGTACTTCTCCCATTACAATTGGGGTCTGTTATAGGCCACCTGATGCTAGCATAGACACATCACAGAACATGATGACTAAACAGAAAAAGCAACCAAAGTGGGTGACATATTCTTATTGGGCGACTTCAACCTTAGAGATGTTGATTGGAGGGAAAATACTGCTTCAACCACTGTAGGAAAAAAAACTCTTATTAATTGATCAGTACAGACTAATACAACATGTACACAATCTTACCAGAGGTGAAAGCATTTTAAATCTTATTATAAGTTCCAGTGCAATTAATATAAATTCATGCCAATTGGTGCCCCCTCACCTTGCCAACAGTGATCATAACTACATTCAGTTTAATTTTGACATGCATAAGCAAAGGTGGCAGAAGTAACAGAAACAGCTGTATATTCCAAGGCAGATGTTAAAACTATAAATACTGAACTAAATAGGATTGATTGTAAGAAATTATACAACAAAAAAATAAATGAAATGTGGTTTGAATATAAGAACACACTACTCACAACTTGTAATACATACCGTAAGTATATCCCCAAAACAAGGAAATATACTGCAAGTCGATTGAGGCCTAAATGGTTTTCAGACAAAGTTGAAACCTTAATAAATAAGAAGAACAAAGCCTATAAAAAAAGGTTTGAAACATAACTCTACAGACCTCCGAGACAAATATAAGTCCCTATTGAAAGAAACTGAATCTGCAATAAAAGAACAAACACATGATGGAAATTGGCAAAAGAGGCCTTTTATAATTATATTAACTCCTAAAAAAACAAAGACAAACTGTTGGTCCTGTTTCCGTTAAGGATGATATTATTCTGACCCTCTTGAGATGGCAAATGCCTTTAACTCCAATTTTGTAACTCCTTTGTAAGAAATTCTAAGCGGGTTCCCTTGATAAATATACTCAACTCTCCTGTCATTTTCATCTCTGCAGAGGAAATCATAAATGGCATAGACAAACTAAAAAAGGACTCTGCTCCTGGTCCCAGTAACATAACAGCCAACATTCTTAAAATGACCTGTGATAGTATTATCATGCCACTAAAGATTATGTTGCCCATGCATAAAAGTGTGTAAAGTCCACAGAAAACAGTCCTATCCACAGTGCATAGCTACATGGCATGCAAGGCACAACCAAGATGTGGCTTTCACTAATGCCAATGCGGAACTCATGTACCCAGGGTGCAGTAAAACAAGGCACGCTTAGCTGGATGCACACCCCACATAGGTGGTGCCAGGATACACTGATACACCCCTTGACCCTGCCATATATGGACATGGCAACTGGCCAGTGCAATGCCACAGAAGTAAAAGCTGTGTAGTGCACCATGATGCACATGATGGCAGACAGTGGAAGACGTGCAGAGGGAAGCCCCTCAGCACAGATGCAGGATGAACAGGCCGGCAATGCAGGCGGTCAGCACCATGGCCATGTCTGGACACTAGGCAGAGCATGGCCCCCTGCTCTGAACTTTACCAGTGGACAGGTGGCTTCCATGGTAAGTGATATCAGGGAGAACTATAGCTTCTTGTATGGGGCCCACTCCCTGACAACCACCCCTAGGTGAAGATGAGTCTGTGACTGGATGTCCAGTTTGGTGTTAATGCTGCTGGTCCAGAGGCCAGATCCCTGACCACAGTAAAACACAAATGGTGTGACCTGGTGCCGCCATAAAGAAGAAGGTGGCCATGGCTGTATGGGCATGCCAGGGTACAGAAGGAGGACCCCTAAGCACAGACAGCCAGCTGACACCTATCGAGATGATGGTGACAGATACCATCACTGATGATGTCCATGGTGATGCTGAAGGTGTAGACACCATGGCAGGTATACTGTACATGCAATAGTAGCAATGGGGACACATGGAGAAGGCACACCATGCATGTAGTAACACACCTGTGTTGCACCCACAGACATAGACACTGAAGCACAGACACCAGCTGGGCCCCCCACACAAATGCTGGACATGACTGAAGTGCCACAGGCATGTGGTGCCAACAGGCAGGAGGAAGCAGGGTCAGGTGGGTAACCATGCCACAGGCACCCCAGCAAGTGTGTACCAACTGTAACCCCATATGGCATAGTAACATGCACATATCCCCACAGGTACAGAGATGGACACGGAGACTCAGCAGGAGTCAGAGATGGATGCTGAGAGCACAGTGGTGCCACAGGACAAGGGGTCACAGGACACAGGCAAAGTGCCAGATAGAAGCATTGCTGGCCTGGTGTCGAGGCTGTCCCCAGGACCACAGTGCTGGAGTACCTCTGGGGTGCCATGTACAACCAGCGGCCACACCATATTGGAGCGGGTGGGCATGGGAAGGAGGTCCCGGTCCGCAATGCTGCAGTTGTACCATGAAAACAGTGGGGATGAAGGCCCCTTGACACGGCCAACCAGCCACACCTATACAATGCATGGGCAGGCCTACATGGAGGCCCAGTATTGTAAGCTATGGCAACTGGAGCTGGATAGGCTGGAGGCAGAGCCCAGAACACCCAGGCACTCATTTCCCTAATGGATGAGGTACATGGCATGCAGCGCAGAATAGACCAGCTCGTAGATGCACAGATGCAGCTACTGGAGCACCTGGTGGGTCACCACACACCACACGGTCATGAGGCACACACACCACCATGCATGGCAGATGCCCAAACCAAGTGGTCCCCTTGCATGCCAGTCCATGAACAGGTTGCAGCTACACAGCAATGTTCCATGACCAGCACATAGGGTGATGTGTTACACCATGCAGACACCACTGCCATCCAAGACACAAAGGTCCAAAGTGCCCTGGCACTAGACACAGATGTTGAAAGCATGCAGGGGGAAATACACAGTGGTGGAACCAGCCAGGTAGAACCTGACAGGGATACCTCAGATGGGGTGGCCATGGACAACTCTCAGGGAGGCAAGTGGCCCCGCAGCATGACCAGACACCATGCACCCACATGGAGACTTGGTACAAGGGCATCAGCACGCCTTCAGACAAAACCAAACAAGCCACATGGCCAGTAGCATGGCCTGGCCACAACCAAGGAACATAGTATAAGCATGCACATGGTGTGTCCACATGTAGGGGAACCCCCCCACCCCAGGTATAGGGCGGGGCCCCCCCACACATATGTAATAAACACCCCCAACCATGAACCAAGCACTCCACACATGACAGCCTCCTCAAGCATGCACACACACATGCACAGAACACAACAACATGGGCCTGTCCCTGGCACACAGGACAGTCACCACAAGGTGCCATGTAGGCACTACTGGTGCATGCCACTATGTGCGACATTGTCACACCACTGTGCAGCATCAACAACATGCCATGTAGGCATTTACACAGGGGCTCCCCAACACATACCTATGCCACCATACACATGAGCCTCATGGCACACCGTGCAGGAGACACAGGCACCCGTGAAGCCCCACATCCCCCCATGCATGGGTGCACTTAGTGAGTGGTAACATTATCGTGTACCCACATCCAATAGCAGATGCAGCACACTCAGTCCACCATGCATACAGGTCCAGCAATGTCCGGTCATGGATGCCCATACAAGACTGGCACATTACAAATGGTGGTGCATGCCTTGCCACAAAGCTTGCTGACCCACTGGAGATCCCAACTGACACACCATCACTGGAATGTTCCTTTGACCAATGCAGCCATGCAACTCTGGCAACAACTGTCCACAGCTCATGGCTCGGCTCTCCAATGGCCACAAAATCCAGTGGTTCACCCAGTGGATGCTCTGGCATGGGCACATTACCACACTTTAGCATATTATGGAGCATGGCTCACATGGTGAACACCCTCCATGCCCATCCAGAGGACAGCATCATAGTTCCCCCCAGTATGGTCCAGGCAATGAAACCTGATCTTCAGTAGCCTGATGGTACCCTCCACGATGCCCCTTGTCTTTTGGTGTGCATGGTTGTATGCCTCCTCCACAGCTGTGTTGGTTCTAGTACTGGTGTCATCAAATATGGGTGAAGTGGGTCTCTGTTGTCACCTGTAAAGGGGTGAGAGAACTTGTACAGTGACATGCATACAGATAACTGCGTTTTGCAGGACATTTATTTATTTATTTAGTTTTTGTTGACTGGGTAAGTGCACTAGACAAATCCTGCCTATTTTCAGGCACGACCCGGGGGAGGGGGATACAGATGAATGCCAACTGACCTTGAACCAGATTAAGCTGTTGGTGGTATTTTTAGTGAATGAGGGAAATTTGGCCAGGACACCGGGGAAATTCCCCTACTCTGATGGTGCATGGCCGCCAGCAGGAGTGCTGGTCAGCTTTCCAAGATGGACGCTGTAGAGGAGCTACAGCAAGTTCAGTCTGCAGATGTGAAGGAGACCATAGACAAGGATTCTACAAGGTTAATTTTCCTTCAGCAGAGCTAGAAGATGCAGAATTATTTCTGGATGCCTTATCTTCTGAGGATTCAAAAGTTCCTGTAAGCCCTACAGAGCCTGAAAAAGTAAAAATGCTGCCTTTAAAGTCTGTTCAGCTACTTTCTTGTACAAAACCTATAGATGGTGTTGCCCCTTTAAGACCTGCACTGCCTGTGGATGATGTCATGCTACTGAACACTGAAGGGATTCAGCTGGAGAATGGTGTTTCTGCTGTTTGCAGGAGCAATGGCAGTTCTAAAGATCGAAATCTTTCTGCTCCAGCACAAAAAACAGGTCAGTTGGGGGTCTCCCTGCCTAGCACTGAAGCGCTACTTGTTTCCAATAGTTTGGGGGATTTGTTGGAAGTGGGGAAAATGGACTGCAGCAAGATAAACAAAGAAACTGAAACCAGGGAAAAGTATGTGGTGGGAACTGCTCCAACACTGACTAAACAAGCAGGGTTTGTTTTCTTCTTCCACTGCTCAGATTATTTATCAAAAACAGCCAAATGAACAGGAGGAAGCAACTGTTTTTCTTTTGGTGACCGAAATATGGGAATGCTTCTACATCTTTGCAGCAGGTTAAAAGTTCTGTTCCTCAGCCCATTATGCCTAACTCTGATATTTTGACTTCCTCTTCTACACATGAGAGTGACTGGACTCCTGCTTCAGCTTTAATGGCAGCAGGGTGGAAACAAACTCCTTCAGGAGAATGGGCTGCTGACTTAACCTGGGATTCTTCATTTGACATAAACTCTCATTCCCTAAGTGGAACCCAGAAAAGCCTGTTCAATCTGCTAAAAAGGGGGCTCAGACTCTAGGGATTTGGTTCTTAATGTCTCTAATGATACTGTTAGTCCTGTTTCTGTAGAGTCTCATAATGCTGTATCTGATAAAAGACCTTTATTATCTGACTTATTTGCAAAAAACAAACGTGAATCCGCTCCCAGGCGGAATGCGGTGCGCATTAGATATACAGGGGGCATGGCTGAAAGGCCTAATAGAAACTATGTTGGGAGACATTTAATTAAGGAATCCTTGCATTTTCTCCTAGAGATGTGTTTGCCATCATCAATATTTCAGGAGAGGATAATTATGATGTCAGTTTTAGATCAGCTGCCTTGTTAGAATTATTTTGGATTAGGTATTCTCAGGTAAAGTTCTTCCCTTTGGTCCCGTTGTGATTATTCCCTCTCTCAACCAGCCATCAAGTTTGTTACAGTAATGTTCCGCAATGAAGGGGTGTCAGTGGATGATATTACATATTGGTTGTCCAATAAATGTGATGTACAGGGGGATCCAGAGCCTATTTTAGACTCAGAGGGCTTTTGGACAGGCGGATGGAAATATAAGGTCAAATTACGACACAATGAACATGGTTTTATGCATATCCCAAACTCCTTCTTACTAGGCCGTGATAGAGGTGTTTGTTTTTATAGTGGTCAGCCAAGGGCCTGCTATAAATGTGGCTCGCAGACGCATTTGTCTAGTGTTTGTGATAGTCCTAGATGTGACAATTGTGGCGAAATGGGCATTCACTGATTCAATGTTCTACCGCGAAATGTGATTTATCGAGGGTAGTTCTCACACATTTCAACACCTGTCCGTGGGCTGCAAAAACAAAGCATCAGGGAATTGTACTGAACAGTTTTACAGAAAGCACAGGAAGACCTACTCTCATTCGCCTCCACTTTTCCTGGGGACCCCCTCTTGATGTAAGAAAACCTGTAACTCCTGTGACAATGAATTTGAGTTTCCCCTCCCTCTTCATCATTGTCAAGGCCTGTACAGCCTAATAGTTCTGCTTTGCAGGACCCTCTGCTTGTCCCAAGTGTGAAATCGGGTGGTATTGCTAAGACTTTAGATCAGGCGTAGAACCCCCAAAATTGACCCCTCTCTCTGCCTCCTAGAAGGTCCATGAGGAATGTGAAATCAGTACCTGATGCAGTTACAGATTCAGTGGAAACTTCTAATCCTTTCTCTCTTCTTTCTTCTTGGGGGGATACAGCAATGGATGTTGTGGATTCGGATTCCCAAATCTCTACCCAAGACCCCATGGAACCCTCCCAAGGTTCTTATAAGGAAAAGAAAAAGAAAAGAAGAAAAAAATAAAATAAATTCCTTCTTTTTTTTGGTACTCATATGGGTTTTCTGTGGGCTTCTTTGAATGTTCATAGCATTTTAAATGGAGCTAAACGAAAGGCTATTTTTCATATGTTGCATAATTCTAGAATTACTGTTTGCTTTTTACAAGAAACTTGGATGTTCTCTAAAGAACATGTTACTGCCTTTAAAAAGGATTGGCCTTGGGGCCCTTCATATTGGTCATTTGGTCAGGATAAAGCTGACGGCATTGGTATTCTTTTCCACCTTCCAGTTTAAACTTCATAAATTAATAGACTGCATTCCAGGGAGGTTTTGATTGTGGACTGTTTTCTTGAATCTGTCCTATATAGACTTATTAATATTTATAATCCACAGGTAAAACAGCCAGAATAAAGTGTATGAAAACTATACAACCTTTTCTGCTCACTACCAGGCCAGTACTGTGGGGTGGGGATTTCAACTGTTCTCTTACTGACAGGAGATCTAGTGGAAAAAAAATGTATTGTGATGCTAACTTTTTACAATCTGTTATTAGAGAGGCAGACCTCAGAGTCTGCAATACTTTAGAATCCAACCCCTAAAAATACATTTTGTAAAGGAAGACTGGTACCTGTATTGATTACCTTTTCACCTCCAAAATATATATATTTCACAGTTTTCTAGACAGCCTTTTGAATTTTCAGACCATCTCCTACTTAAAATTGCAATAGAAATCCCAGTAAATTATAAGCCCTACAAAAGTAGATGGCGACTAAATACCTCATCATTACAAAATGACTTTGTCAAACATTCTATAGTTCAAATTCTAACTGCCCGCCTATCGTTGCAATGTTTATATTCGGACTTAGGGATCTGGTGGGAAGAAACTAAACTAGACTGCATGGATTGGTTTAGAACTTATGGACAAAACCCAGAACGATAATTTTTCTTCATTACCTCACATTACGTTTCAAAATTACAGTCTCTATTAACTAGAGCTAACACTTCTTCAGAAGATTTATCTCCTTTAATTAAGCATGTTAAATTACAGATGAGGAAGTTTCAATATGATGAGCCAGATCCTGCAAGCCTTAATTAACAACTACACGTCCAAACAGTGATTGGGGACCCTATAGTTTGTGTAAAACCGTCACGAGATAATTCTACACTAGATTGTTTAGTCAGTAATTCACAGTATTATACTGACCCTTCGGATATAAGTCATATTATATTCCGACATTTCAAAATTTAGGTCCTCATATAGACTTACAAACTGGCGTCTTTCAGGATTTTCTGAAAGGTGTTACAGGCCCTGTCATTGATGCCTCAATGGCAGCTGTTCTTTCTGAACCCTTTTCTTTACAGAAATTGTGGATGTTATTTCTAAACTTAAGCTTAATGTGTCTCCTGGGGTAGATGGGTTATCTAATGCCTTTTATAAAACTTTTGCAAATGAGCTGGTTCCTGTTTAGTTGGTGTTTTAATTCCTTTCTTTCTGGAGGACAGATCTATCCTGCATTCTCAAAGGGTTACAAGTTTATATCTTTAAAAACAGGAGATAGAAGTGAGATCAAAAACTGGAGACCTATCACATTGTTAAATTCTGACTATAAAATCTTTGCGATGCTGCTTAATAACAGACTTCAATCTTGGGCTACTCTAGTGATTTCTCCAGTTCAGTTCTGTGGTGTTTCTCAAAGGCGAATACATTCGGTACTGTTATATTAGAGATTTTATTGAAATATTACATCACAGCAAACAAACTGGTATTCTACTATCATTAGACTTAGAAAAGCCTTTGATAGGGTTAGTCATTCATTCCTTTTCAAACCTTGGCCTTTTAGGAATGCCCCTGAGATTCTTACAATTTTACAAAATTTATATTCTAATTCAATAATCTGTCCAGTTATTAAAGGAAAATTGGGAAAGGTTGCGCTAAAAGCTGGTGTCAGGCAGGGCTGTCCACTGAGCCCTTTATTATATATTTGCTCCTTAGAACCCCTTATTAGACATTTACAGTTGGTTTCTGGTTGGAGGGTCCAAACATTCCCTTTTCTGACTCCTTTAGAAATGTACAAGTTTTTGTGGATGACATCTGTTTATTTTTTAAACAACAAGGCCAGCTGGAAGTTTTCTTTAAGTTATTTCACAGGTATGCGACCTTGTCAAACGCCAAAATTAATTTTCAAAAATCTAAAGGGTTGTTAATAGGAGCGAATACATTAACCCCCTTTGTGCACAGAACTATTTCATTCACTACAACACCTATTTCCATTTTAGGGGTTCTGTTCGGTTCCCAAAATTTACCTGAGCAGAATTGGCTTGCAGTTTTAAATAAAATGGATAATAAAGTTCAGAGGTGGAAACATTATAAATTCTCGAAACTGAAGAGTTCAGATTTTTAAACAATTCCTGTTACCTTGCCTACAATATTTGGCATTTCTGTACCCTGTCCCAACTAACCTGGAAGTGAAACTGTACAGTATTAGTTTTCAGTTTTTGGGAAATAGGTTAAATCCCATTAAAGGTATTATACTTACCTGGATAAAAAGTCAAGGGAGGGTCGGGATGGTAGATCCTGTGGTTTTCTGTTCTTCCCTTTTTCTTGCTTTTTCTTTTTGGAACTGTACTTTAACCCCCAATATTCCAGAATTTAGCTGGTTGAAATTCTTACTATCCAAGTATTCATCGAAATGGATTGGATTGGCTCCAAAACCTAATATTTCCTTTTCTACTCCCCTTTTCTTTAAACCGATTGTTCGGAAATTATATATGTGCAATTGTCCAAATCACAAATTATTAATTCTCCAACAAAACTATATTCACTATTATTTCTCAAATCTATCCTCATTCCCGCATTTAAAAACTGCCCAGGTACTATGACCCATCTGGTGTTAGCACAATTAAATAACCCCGTTTACCCCTTACATGTGGGAGCGCACAATAGTTGATAATGTATAGTCGGTTACAAGTTAGAGGGACAGCTAAGTATAAAATGAAAAGAAAGGTTTTGTCCTTATTTAAATTATGCGGCACAAGAAGAAACAATGGAACATTTTTTATTCATTGTTCTTTTGCCTCTAAACTATGGTGTGTTGGCAACTATCTGGCACTTCCCATGGTTGAAACATATTTCTTATGAATTGTTAGTATTGGGATCTTTACCCCATGTCTTGCTACATTTCATACTTCAACTGTACACATTTTCTTAGCATGTCTTAGATTTTGTTTATGGCAAGTTAGATGCCAGTGGGTTTTGTATCAAAAAAGCCAACTTTTTAGGCTTCAGCCACTATGTTATTTGTGAATTAAATAAAGTATATCTAAAAGATGCTCAGATTTATGGGACTAGAAAAGTTCAAATCTGGTGGAAGGTTTCAGCATATGATAAAATTTAAATGACGGATTACTTTCTTTTCTTTATGCTTTTGTTAAAAGATAACTGTGTATCACTTGCTTTTGTTCAGTACCTTTGTTGATTTGTATAAGCTTTTGTGCTTTTTGCTGCTGTTTTTCTTGATGTGTTTTTTTTCCATGCTTTATTTCAATAAAAAGCAATTTACCCTACTCTTTTCGAGAAGTGCCATGGGATCTTTAACATCCACCTGAACTACCCTAATCCAGGCAGATGGGACCTCGGTTTAACGTCTCATCTGAAGACAGCACCTCAGAAGTGCAGCACCCTCTCATGCTGCACTACAGTGTCAGTACTGGGATATTAACCCAAGTGCCAGATGTGGGAACTGAACCCACAGCTCTCTGATCTCCGGCCTCAGAGGTGAGTGTGCTACCTACTGAGCCACTGACACTGCAAAATGCACACATGCACTGTAGCATACCCATACTCGCCCAATAGCCAGCCGTCCAGTCATCTACCATGCAGCATGGCACCTAGTTGTGAGGTGTCTAATATGTAGGCATTGTGGCATGATCCCAGGTACTTCACATATATGTTTGTGAATATTCCATCCATGTCACACGCCACCTGGCAGTTAACACTGTGGAAGCCCTTTTGGTTTTGGTATGTCTCTTCATGCACAGAGGGTGTGAGTATGGCAATGTGCGTGCCATCTATAGCACCATACACGTTGGACATGCCATGCATGGCATAGAATGCCTGCTTCATGGCATGTACATCATCCAGTGCCTTGGGGAAGATGATGTGATTGTGTACATGTGCTAGCAGGGCATCGGTCACCTGCACCACTGCCTGGGACACGGACAACTGGCATAAGCCCACTGCATCACCTGTCACATGCTGGAATGAGCCTGATACATAGTACACCAGGGCACAAAGCACCTTGGTCTCAGCTGACATTGTCCTGGACCTCCATGTCCATGGGACAATGTCATCACGGACCATGTTGCACAGCTGTGTGACCATGCCAATGGGAATTGGACTGACTCAATGCAGTGTGTGTCCCTCATGGTGGCTGCATCTAGCCACAGTCTGAACACCCATGGCCTTGGGTCTGGTCACCTCCACCACTCCATCTGTTCAACTAGCAGGTGTACATTCATCATTGGTCTGGGGCACATCCTTTACCTTCATTACCATTTCCAGTCAGCCCGTGCAACCACCGTGCATCCCCATTTATACTGCCCAGCTCACCTGTGTGCACTGTTAGGTGGGCAAGTCATGGATCACCTGCTCGATGCCCTCACCTGTGCAGGTGACTCATGCACACAGTCTGACCCAATCTGATTTACACATCGCAGTACAGCAGTGTGCAGTGGCAATGGTGGCGGCTACTGGACATCATTTGGGACGCTACCCACAGAGGCTGTGACATGTGTCAGAGAACACATTTATGGACAGACACAGCCAAGGCACCCTATGGTGTTTGCAGGGCCATGAATGGATAAGTAGCTGTCCTGTGGGTGTTGTTGTGTGGGGCATTGTGGGAGTGTGGCCTCTGTCCATGGTGCTAACCAGGTTTTCCTTTCATGTCCCACACAGGATCACCTTGGACTGCCACACCTGTTGGAGTTCACCCACCTGGATCAGCCTGATGATGCCCCATGCATTGTGTGGACCCTCCCCCACTGCAGGAGACATTGGCAGATAAAATACCCCGGGTACCTTTCCCTGTGTCTTGATGGGGATGACCTGCAGAACATTTTGGATGGGACAGTTAATTGGCATGTTGAAGTGCCCTCGGCAGTGAGTAAACTGTGGCCGGTTCTGACCCCCGTGCCCCTGGACAGGCATGCTGTTGTTCCACACATATGCACAGTGTTGCTATTTTTGCTGTGTTTTGCAATACAGCACTACAGGGGGACCCATTCGGCACATGATGCTGCAGACTCTAGGTACACTGTGTGACACCGAGGAGAATGACACAGCAGGGATGGGGAGGATTAAGCTACATGGCTGCCATGGGAGTGCCCATTCTTGATGTTGTAGCATAGACATTAAAATGGACAGTGGGGGGGTATTTAGGTGGGCTGAGTGTGTGCCCTTTATTTACTTTGTGTACGTTTCTGCTTGTGTTACTGTTATGTTTTTACTTAGGCCCATGTTTATTTGTACCCTATTCTGCTGCTGCTTTGTGATATATAATAAATCATTTGACATTTACACCTGTGTGGTTCCTGTGTCATGATCAGCATGTGGTAAGTGTGGTGTGGGTGTGGGGGTGGGGGGCTGTCTTATCCAGTGTGGTGGGCATGGGGAACATAGGGGGGCACCATGGGTGCTGCTGTTGGCAGCTGCTGTGCAGGGTGGGGGGGGCACTGATGGTGTGCATGCACCCAGTTCACTGTGCAACATCCACATGCTATCCATGTGGGCCATTGTGCATTGTACCATCTGTGTGCCACTGCCACTGGCATGCATGCCTGTGCCTTGGCAGCTCTTAACTTATGCCTGCCACACCGCACCTGGGCATTCAGGGTCTGTGCCCCTGCCATAGTCAGCCATGTCTCTGTCCCTCTGCAGGCTCTGGCTCTACTTCCCAGTTGTTGGTTGTCATGTTGCCATGCCACATTTGGTGTCAGCTGTGTTTCTTCATGGCCCCATGGTATTTCCAGTTTATTTGCATGCGTAGGCATGCACCACCATCTGCCACTGGCTGGCAATGCGCACATGCTTTGCTTCACAAGCATGGTCTCTGTACCTGCCATGCTGCTGGATTGGTGTGCATGCTCTGTGCCCAATGTTGAAGGGACATGGGCATCCGCTCCATGTGCAGCTGTGAGGCAACCATGCCATGCACACCCCTTGCCATATGGTTCCACCTGTGTGGTCCAACACCTGTGCACTGGGGCACATACAGCTGTGTGGGGCAGATGAGTATGTGGTCTTTCACAAAGGGACAATGGGACATGGCCATGCACAGGGGTGTTCTGCCAGCTGGCTCCACTGTGCATACATTTCCAGCAGCCCTCACCCTGCTGTAACTGTACGTGGTTGCCTCCATGCACCTGGCTGTCATACATGGTTTTGTGCCTGTGTGCTGGATCAACCTACATGTGGCACTATGTGGCCATGCCCCCACGGACATGCCTCACATTGCAGCCGCAGAGCTGTGTGCAGGTGAGCTATGTGGGCCCCTGCGCACCCTTTGTGCATTTCTTGGCATTGGGACTTGTATGTGGTCGCGTTGGCTACCTACATGAGCACACTACACACACCTTTGCACACGCATTGGCTTTGTGTATAGGGCCCAATATTTGAATCCTCTCTAAATAATGGTTGGGTTCCAGCTGACTGGAAAAAGATGAATATTAACACCAATTTATAAAAAGTAGCCAAGTCTGATCTTAATAACTATAGGCCGCTACACCTTACCTCGGTCATAGGAAAATGTCTTCAAAGTATTATAAAAAGTTGTATTTCTTCTATTTATAGTGATTGGAACAACATGGATTTACACCTGGGAAATTCTGTGTTACAAACATGTTATGTTTCTTTGAGAAAGTCAGCAGCTCCTTAGATCTAGGTATGTTGTGTAATATTATATATCTTGACTTTTCCAAAGCTTTTGACTGTATGCCACATTGAGCTATCATTCATAAGTTGACCAAAGAAAAAAATGAATAATAGGCTCACAAAATGGATAGTGGATTGGATCAATGACAGAGATCAATGTGTAATAATTGGGGGCATACCTCTACCAGCCATAAAGTGACTAGCGGAGTACCTCAGGGATAAATTATGGGGCCGATACTCTTCAACATATTTATTTCTGATTTAACTAGAAATCTGACATCATCGGTGATTAAATATGCTGATGACATGAAACTGGGGGGCAAATGCCTGACTGAGGCAGATTGCATGTTAATTCAGGAAGACCTTGATAAACCAATGACACGAGTTTCCAAATGGGAAATGAGTTTTAATACTAGAAAAATGTAAAGTAATGAACCTAGGCTGTAAGAATGGAAGGTACCCTATATGCTATGTGGTAATCTGTTATCACAGACCTGTGATGAGGGACCTGGAAATAGTTGTAGACAACAAATTTAACCTCAGTCCCCAGTTATCCCTTGCTATCACATACACGAGCAGAGCACTAAATGCCATTAAAAGGCACATAACATCAAGAGATACTGATGTAATATTGTCTCTTTTTAGAGCATATGTGTGGTCCCATCTTGATTACGCTTCCCCTGTCTGGTGTCCGTACAGGTATAAAGATATTGATCAGATTGCTAGAGTTCAAAGAAAAGCCACCAAATCAACTTATGACATATGCAGTTTATTTTATGAATCTAGACTAGATTATCTTAATTTGATTACCTTAAAGCAGCATCGCCTAACAGGAGACTTACTTATCATGTTTTGTATTATACAAGACCCATACCTCTTGATGGAATTAAATTTTAACTTTAAACAAGCGACAAATAATACTAGAGGACATCCTCTACAATTAAGGGACATACTTTCAGACTAACCAAGAGGAAGTGCTTCTTTACCCAGCATATGGTCAATCCATGGAACATACTGCCCTAGATATAATCTGTAGTAAAATGCAGGCGAATTGAAACACAGATTAGATAACCTTTTGACTGATCCAGCACTAAGTTATTACTAGTTCTCAAAGCAACATGGGCATACCAGCCTTATTGCTCCTTCTTCTCCTTAATATGACCCTGTCCTTATCCGTTTGTGAGAGAACTCCTGCTCCTTACCCCGCAACAGATAAATTTGAGATTCTGACTTTGCTTGAGGTCTGTGTGTGTGCCTGTTTGTGTATACCAGCGGAATTCTTCAGAACTTTGAATTCATGTGTAACTCCTAGGTAGTGCTACACCTAGGGCTACTACCCCTGCAGGTCTTCCTAACAACAGGTTGAGGGGCCTGGGTTCCAAATTGGCAAGTACCAGGGTGTCCCTATCCTCAGTAAACATAATAGTTTGGTGCCTCCTCCCAGAGTACGGTTTGCATGGGTTATCTATCTGGACTGGTACAGCCCTCCGGGAAGCTATAACCACCCACAATCCCACCTAGTGACCAAGTACCTAGTATAAGGTAGAAGTTTGAATTCTGGTTTATTGCCACCTGAATGGAAAGATGCATATATTACTCCCTTATTTAAAAAAGGTGATAGCAGTCTGGTGGAAAATCATCGCTCTGTCAGCTTGACTCTGATTTTATGTAAGATACTTAAAAAAATAATTAAGGATGAACTTTCTCTGAGTATAAATTCTACTGATTCTGCTCAACATGGATTTATTAAAGGAAGGTCAGTGGTCACTAATCTAGTCAGTTTTTATGACTATGTTAGTGACAAAGTTGATGAAGGAATACCATGTGATGTGGTATTGTTGGATTTCAAAAAAGCTTTTGATGCAGTACCACATTGGGCACTTACTAAAAATTATTAGTACTTAAAATTAATCCATTATATGTTTAATTGGATTATGGATTGGTTAAAGAACAGAAGACAATGTGTGTCCATTGATGGGTTTAGATCCTCTTGGAATTCTGTGTTGACTGGTGTCCCCAGGGTTCGGTTCTTGCTCAATTATATTTCAGTTTTTATATCAGATCTGTCTTTCAACATTGAAAGTAACATAATTAAGTATACAGATGATTGCAGAATTGTAAATGTTGCAAGACATTCTGATGATTGTACTATTATTCAAAATGATTTGGACAATATGGAATTATGGTCATTACGTTGGAATTTAAGATTTAACACTTCAAAGTGTAAAGTTTTTGCATTTTGAAAAAGTATTAAACATCAGTATTATTTATACAACGAGCCTATTGTTGATAAACAGAGTGAAAAGATTTTGGAGTTATGGTGGACTCAAATTTTAATTTGGATGTACAAATTACTAATAGTATAAATAAAGTTAATAAAATCTGGTGGTCAGTTAAAAGAATATTGTGTCCAGGGATTCCAGTTCTTTTCCTCTCTTTCATCGTGTGTTCATCCTCATTTGGACTATGCATCCCAATTGTGGTCCCCCTATATGAATAAAGACGTTAATAGGATTGAGAGGGTGCAAAGAAGAATTACAAAGTCCTTTTTCTCTGATAAATCCCTCTCTTATGAATATAGACTGTGAAAGCTTAATTTAATGTCCTTAGAGCAGAGACGCCTTGGGGGTGACCTATTATTTACCTGGGACATTATTAATGATGTCAGTTTATTAGCTGAATGTGGACTGGAATATAAGCAACTACATTTTAATACCAGGGGTCATCCACTTCAATTAGGGAAACGTAAATGTAAAACGAAGAAAATAGCTTCTTATTTTTCACAAAGGGTGGTGAAACCCTGGAACAACTTGCCTATGAATACAGTCATTAGCACCAACAAAAAGACATTTAAAAATAGGCTTGATAGGTACTTATCAAGTTCAAGTACCTCAGGCAATATGTTATTTTAGGGGCTTTTTGGGTCTGCGGGCCTGCTGCACCCTATATTTCCTAGTATGATTCCTAGTATAACTGACAATAACCATTAGTAGTATTCAATAGGCAGATGCAATAAGCATTAATAATATGCTCACAGTTGTCCCGCTTACCAGCAGGGTCTCTCGTCCTGGTGTACACCCTGCAACCCCCTGTAAAGACACTTTTGCACACAGCATGCACTTTTAACACATTCAGTACAAAGCCTTTCACTTTAAGCCAGGTAATAATATGCTCACAAGCTAGGTTCAAAGTAACACAGTAAATCAGATTTATTAAGGGGACATGAACAAGGAGGTGGAGCAAATCTAAGCAAATGATTACTATTCTGGATTGTGCCAGGTTACTTAACACAATTAGTTTAGTCCTTTTGTTAAACAGTCTCGCAACTACTGGGCACTTATGTAATGCTGGCTGGCCAGAATTGGTGCTGGGGTTGCCGGCATTGCAGCTGTTGTTGGGGTTCTTGATGAAAACAACAATCAAAATTGACTGTGCAAACCAGATTACATGATTTGTATCTGCAGCCGGTTAGCCTAGTCTAGTGGAACACTTGAACACTGACAAAATACAATCAGGTGGTACCATTTATAATCAAACACATTTGTTGCAGGGAGCTACCCTGGATTTACTCATGATTCCAAACAAATTGATGACAGCCTGGTGAAATAAAGACTGCTGGGTTAGATTTGCCTTGCTTGGGGAAACTGGGCCAATATGACTCACCTCCACTTCATGACCTTTCCCAGTAGGGAGTTGCAACCTACATTTATCTGCTGCACAGGGGCTGAAACCCCAGGATGGGTCTCTTGCCGAAGAAATTGTCCCAGCAACAGAAACATGCTCCATGGGCTGAATTGGCAATTGCATGCAAGTAGTAAAATGTCTTTGGACAGGTTCAGTTCTTCTGCTGGTGACAGCCCCAGCTGGCAGGCAGATGAGTGGCTGCATGAGGCTGGTTCTCTTTTGGCAAAACAGGAGTCCCTGGACATCAGTCTCCTTGCCCACAGCAGGCCTCAGCACAGTTATCTGGAGAAACACTGGATTCTCTATTTTTCTCATTCGGTTCTCTGCCCGGTTGCAATTTCAGCCGCCTTGCTGAGCAACCCTCAGGCAGTATTCTTGAACTTGATCCCCTCTTGAGATCGAAAGACCTCAGGAGATGATTGCAGGCCTATAATGCATAGGCCCCATAAAAGCTTAGATGCTCCTCTCTTTTGAACACTTGAGCTGCACTCACCACTGTTTGAAAACAGTTCTCAGACTAATCTGTTTTCCCTGCCATCCAGTTGGCTAAAGGAGCTGTCAGTCACAGTCTCATGTTTCCATTGGTTCCTTTGGGTGCCAAACACTAGCGTTCACAGTTTCTCCCACAAAGCACCTGAGCTAAGGACCTCTCGAGGTCCCCTGAGTCCCAATTGGCCCAGACTGGGAAGTATTGGACCAAAACATGGTGGCCCATTGGGAAATGCATGCTGCAGAGAAGGCAGGTTAAACAACAGTCTGTATCTCAAAAACAGTAAAATTAAAAGTAAATATCAGCAGTAACTGAGGGCTCCCTCTGCTCTATCTGCGACAGCAGAAGTAGAGCAGATTAGAAAATGACTGGCTGGTCGCAAGCTCTGGAACACTCGGACCCAGCCAAGGCCATTTATAGTATATACACTGGCTATAGCACTTAAAGGGACAGCGTGGAGACACATCATAGCACTCTTATGCAGATCAACAGAAGAACACCAACAACCATGGATTTATCATCTCTGCAGGATGTCTGCATGACAGTGGGAAATCAAAGGAGCCCAAGGAGACACACAAGGTAAGCCCCCCAATTTGGGGGGGGAGCCACACATGTATTCCATTATACTATTCCATGTATGTCTTGGGGAGAAAGGAGCATTTTAATACTGGAATAATGCAGAGTTTAATTTTTGCATTCCATGGTAAACAATCACACAATGTACTGAATGTGCATAAAGACAGATTTATTTTTTATTTTTATTTAGCTTTTGTTAACCAGGTGAGTGCACTAGCTATAAAATGACTATTTTCAGGCGACCGGGAGTACAGAACGTAAAAAACTTAACAGGATAACAATTTATAAGTGCTTTACATACAATGAGTTAAAGAGGATACAATATATTGGAACATACAAAGTAAAGCGCTTTACATACAATGAGTTAAAGTGGATACAATATATCAGAGACATACAGAGTAGACCATTCATAAGTTCATAGGTACCTACCTATGCAATGAATAGAAAGGACCTTGGGCAATAAATTATCAGGTGACATATCATATAAACAGAACAAGGTACACAAAAACAAAACTAGGTAATACAAAAGGAGGAAATTACCATTGAGAGCAGGGGGTGTCATTAAGGAAAAGGTTGGTAAGTAGAGGAAAAGGGGGCAAGCCATGAAATTAGATTTTATGAGTATATGTAAGTGTAAGGAGATGCCTGCAGTGCAAGAGTGTATATGGGCAGGAAAGGGAGCTGGGACAGGCTGAGGGCAGTAAGAGGGTTATATGGGGTGAGGAAATACTATTGTATGGCAAGAGACATCAGTCATTAGGTAGGGTGAAAGCAGGAACAGGTATCAGCAATCAGCAGATTTGGCGCAATTTCTCTTAGAGCATGTGGGAGCTAGAAAGTCTAATGTGGGAAGAATTCCATAGCTGTGGAGCCGCATGGTCAAATGCAACAGTTCCTTTCCTAGTGCGGCACCTCGGCAAATTCAGAAAGGATTTATCAGCTGATCGTAGACCATGGAGTGTGTCCGAGGAACAAGCATAGCTGCAAGACACCTAGGGTTTGATTTTGAATTATCGAATCAATAAGAAAGCCAAGGTAGTATTTCCCTACTAGCTAACGGAGAGAGCTAACCAAGATCATTATAAAGCTGACAGTGGTGTTTAAGCTGAGGGCAGAAGAGGCATAGCGCCATATGTTGTTATCGTAATATCCCATCTGGGTAGGTCATTTTGTAGGCAGCCCCAAATAAGGGAGCAACATAGGTTAGGGTGGGAGCAGAATCCACTCACAATAACAATTTTAGCCGATGGCATGTGCACATAACTAGTCTTATATGCAACACCCAGTTTGGAGTTAACAGCTCTGCAAACAGACTGTATATGAAGATTAAGATCAAGAGGTTGATCTAGCAGGATGCCAGGTACTTGAAAGAGGTCACACATTCCAGTAATTGACCTTCTAAGTCCTGCATCATTAGCAGTGCTGTTGTGCAAGCCCTGAGCTTTGGGGTCGATCCAAGCAGCATGGCTTTAGTTTTGCTATTGTTGACAGCCAGTTTGTGGTCATATAGCCAGTTTTGGATATTGTTAAAGTCAGAGGAAAGGGTTGTATTGATAGTGTCTATATTAGTAGAACTTGTATAGATGACAAGATCATCAGCATATAGAATAGCAGAGCAGGATTTTAGAGCAGCTCCAATGTTATTTATATAAAGAGAGAATAGGAGGGGCCCTAGGATGGAGCCCTGAGGTACACCAATGTTAATGGTGGTACTGTATGATAGAGAGGAATTAAATTTCACCACTTGAGTTCTATTTGTCAGGTAGCTTTCATACCAGTCAACAACAGAGGAGGAGAAATGCAGGTGTCGAGCGAGGAGGGAAGCAAAGTGTGATCAACAAGGTCAAAAGCCTTTGTGAGGTCAATAAAGACAGCCCCAGTCAGATTGCCAGTATCCATTTTTGAAAGAGTGTCTGTGGTAGAATTTAAGGAGTGCAGTCATTGTGCAATGTCCTTTCCTGAAGCCATGTTGGGTATCCGAGAGCAGACTATGCCTTAAGTAGATAGTCAGTTGGCTGAGTTGCATAATTTTCTCCAGGATTTTGCTCAAGTACCGAGTATGGCAATTGGTCTGTAGTTCATGACAACCTTAGAATCCCTTTTTAAGTACAGGTGTGATCTGAGCAGCTTTCCAGAGGTCAGGGACCATTCCATCTGAAAGTGATAATGTATACATTTTGGCCGGCGGTAACTCAATAAGGGGAGCTGCAAGTTTCAAGAGGCGGGGTTCAGGAGTTTGAATCAGAGCTGGTATGATCAGAGATGGATCTCAGGAGCTTCAGGACTTCCTTTCTAGACACAGCCTTAAAATAGAATGCAGGAGTATGAGAAGGCACAGGGGACAATACTTCCAGCTTATCCAGACAGGTTCCTGATGAGGAGTGGGAGGACACTGCAGTGGGACTGAAGGAAGTGGTATATTGGGAGAGATCAGAGAAATGCAGATTGAAAGAATTAGCTATGGTTTGTGAGTCATTGCAATGCACATCATTTATCAGCATATCACCAGGGGTAGTTGACTGTGAGGATCCTAGGAAGGATTTGATGTGTGACCAGAATTTTCTGGGATCAATGGCCGAGTTAATCAGTAGGTCTTTACAGTACTTGCTCTTAGCAGCTCTGACTTATCTTTTACATGAATTCTGTAGCATATGGTAAGCGCTGAAATCTGTTTGTTGGCCTGATGTTTTGTAAGCGCTCCAGAGTTTATCTGTAAGGTGCAAACTTTTGAGCAAGTCTTTGTTTAGCCATCTTGTTTGTTTACCCCTCACTCTCCGGGTGATTTTAGGGGCATGTTTACATTGAACCATAAGGAATTTAGTGATGAAGAGGTTAAGAGTGTCCTGAGAACAGTGTGATAGACAGATCTCCAAACAATCAATTCTGGAGACATCATACAGAAACATTTCTTGGTCTAGGTGAGCAAAGTTTGTGAGAGTGATGAGACGTGGTGGAGGAGATGGAGGTGCCCCCAAGGACAGGATGCAGATAGTAGGAGAATGGTCAGTTAAGGCATCAGCAAGAGTACCAGTGGCTGAGATGTGTTCGATCTGGTTTACCAGCACCCTATCCAATAGTGTGCCTAGTGGTGATGAAGACAGACTTCTAGTCGGCACTGTTACCATCTGATGCAGGTTGTAGCTATGAGTCAGAGATTGAAGAGAACTGAGAGCTGCCCCAAGTCAGTTTAAGTTTAGGTTCCCTAAGATGTCAACCTCATTAAGATGACTGACAGGTGAAAAACATCCATGGAGGGACTATTTTACATTTGTTAGCAATGTTGTATTATATTTTTTGTGACTTTTAAATCTTTTAGTGTTTGTTTTTTAAAAGTTGCCAATGGACCTGTTTTATAAGTGCAGTAAGACAATTTGAGCTATTGACTGTGCCAGTTTTACCACCCTTCCAGGCAGAAGATACTCAGCCTGCAGCCTTGTGCTTTACTACACTCCTTGACATGTGGTAAAACCAGCACAACCTACACCCCATCATGTCTTATTGCTTACAGAGACTGTACAGTTCATAACTAACCTACCCTAATCCATCCAGCAACAGCCTAATTTAATGAAAATAAACCCCTTTTCCATTAGAATAAAAGCTTTATACACTTTGTAAATGAAATAACCTACAACAAGGCATAGGTTTCTTCAAAATATATGCACTCCCTGGAACCATTTGAAGGCATTCAGGCTTGATTACCAAACTCACATATTTTATCTATCAACAGCCAAACTACAGAAAATAAAACCTTTTTCCATTTTATAAGCACAATGACTCGTTCCAGGGCATGGGTATAGAGACGGGCGAAGTTGGCAAACTTGCTCCTGAATTCACAAATTTTGTGCAATTTGCAAAATTGCATAATTTATAAGCGGATCGACCACAAAATGTGAAGTTTTCACCGTGAAGTGTGGGATTCATGGGTGAAATTCCACACTTATGGCAAAACTTCGCATTGGTGAAGTCAAGGTGCTCGGTCGAAGAATACTTCGCGAAGCTCCACAAAATGCTAATTTTCACCACTTTGCATGAACTTCACTGGCAGTTATACTTCGACACATCTCTACATGGGTGTTCTGAGGAGTAGTACATATTGCAGGTGTTGTATAAGGCACTCGACAATTGACCTTGCACCTTCCTATTCACCCAGGTGTGCATTCATTCTCTAGAAACTCATGCCCTGTTGTGGGTTATTGCTTACATGGCAACCCCTTTCTCCATTAAAGAGCCTCTTATGTCACAGGGAAAACTTTGAAAAGCATAACAGAATTCATCTTATAATTTTGATATTTCCTGCAGTTACCATTCCCCTATTGTTTATTACTAAGGACATTTGCATGAAAGCAGAATTCTCTGTCATCTTTATAAGCATATGATATAAGCATATAAAGAGGGAGGTACTACTGTACCACTGCCCCTGTATAGATCCCTGGTTTGACCACACCTAGAGTATTGTGTGCAGTTTTGGAGCCCATACTTGAGAAAGGACAGGAATAGGAAGGAGGTGGTGTGGAGAAGGGCTTCCAAAATGATGCAGGGGCAACAAGGGAGGTCTTATGATGTACACTTGGGGATCTCAATATGTACATACTGAAGGACAGGAGGATGAGTGCAGTCATGACTGAGACGTTCAAGTACCTCTTCGAGATGAACAAGGTGGGCAACAGTGAGTTGTTCACAATGAGTGGTAACACAGGCGCCAAGGGGGAAACTCCATGAAATTGCAGAGGGGAGGTTCAAAAAGGATGTCAGGAAGCACTTTTTTATGCAAAGAGTGGTGACAGACTGAAACAAACTTCCAAAAGTGGTCATCTGCACTGAGAGGCTGGGGGTGGATTTCAAAAGTAGGTGGAAAAGGTACATGGGAAAGATGTGTAGGGGGACAGTTAGGGGATGGAGGGGAAGAAATTATGACTGACCGGAGAACAGTCCCATAACCAGGCAGGTTTGAGCAGACTAGATGGGCTGTTAGGCTATAATCTGCCCACATTTTCTATGTTTTTATATTTCTTCATCCCTGCTTATGATGCACATGGTGGGGGGGCACAATTGACTCACAGTCCCTTTGGACCTGAAATTACTATGTTACGTGGTCTTCTTCTGCTGTCTGCTTATCCACAAATGACATCCTGATTCTGTGGTTGTGGCATCGTAATTGCTTCTACAGCATACAGTTGTGATGTCATAGAAGAGGATTATGATGTCATTTGCAGACAAGCATCCTGAGCAGATAAAGACCAAATGACAGTTTTCATGAGCATTGCATGTGTAATAGACTCTTTACAAAAATCATATGAATGAAATATGTTAAATTGCATGTACGGTACTTATTTTATTTTGTAAAGATGTCCCTGGTGGGTTAGAGGCACTTTAGCCATAACGGAAGGTCCCCTGCAGCATAACTGCAGTTTGAAATCTACAGAGCTGTATTGCAGTTAGAGGATTCAGCTCCATATATAACAGAAAGTAGTCTCATTATTATAAAGCTTAATGCCATTTTGACAAAGCATCCCATTACCTATAATGAATTACACAAAACCTTGTAAGGTTTCTTCAGGGAACATTATAATCATATACATTTTCATAAGTCAACTGATAGCCTCAGCAAACACATTTATGTTTTTACAAGATAGCACTTCTTTCCTCAGACATATAATGTTCTGTAATTATGTCAGGTAGGAATTCAGAAAAATTAAGATTTCTAGAGGGGAACAATTTATTGGAAACGTGTATTCCTCCCTCTTTGAGATTCATGTCTCAGCTGCACCACGTAAAGATATAAACCTCACAAAAGAACCTATTTCTGGTCTTACCAGAATTTATTTTTCTGCTTTTGAGATTAGCATAAACACACTTAGGTGTCAACAGTTATTCTTAAAAACATATCTCTGCAGCTGGATAAACATTATTTCGTGGACACCTCAAACCTACTGACAAAGCTGAAATACCGCAAACAAACTGCAGATGTCTGGTGATCTGAAAAATAATAGAATCTCTTTCAACAGAGTCTATTTATCTGTGAGGTCAAGAAGCCTTGGCCTAGTTACACTCACAGCTAGACGTTTTTTGACAATGTCATCAGCCTATCTAGGAGGGCAGGAGCCACAAAGCCAGAGACCACCCAGTATTATCGCTCTCTGGGGCCTACTATAATAGCAGGATGATTATACCGCCTACAGACTTGAACTAACCTTTTTATAACTCGAGTAGCCATGAGAAACTAAAGTAAGATTTGTGTTTTGAATAGCTCTTTATATTCCAGAAGGGTTTACTGCCTCCAGCAGGCCTCCGTCCATGGATTTGAAAACTGTGACACCAAGGAAAATAAAAGCAGCATGAGCGCCATTCTGTGTGTGTGTGTGTGTGTGTGTGTGTGTGTGTGTGTGTGTGTGTGTGTGTGTGTGTGTGTGTGTGTGTGTGTGAGGGGTGATAACTGTAAAGCATTCTGCTGTGCTATATTACAAACTACAGTATCAAATCAACCTTTGTCATTTCGGTTATACTGTATGACAGCTTGAGAGGAAGACTCGCCTGTCACTACCTCCGAGAAGTCAAGTCCAAGCTTCTCCAGTGCATGAAGGTTTTTTCTCTGACACAGATGGTGAGAACCGAAATCTTTAATACTGTTTACATGACTGACACTAATGCTGATTTGGCCCTCAACAACTAATGTGTCAGTAAATGGTCTTGGCAGCTCCTGAGTTCTGAGAAATCAAGTCTCTGTCTGTCTAGTGCTGCTTTACTTATTTATTTATTTTAGTTTAGAATTAATACCTTTGAGCCGAAGGCTCATTTACAAAGGTTCCAAGTCAGGCAAAGACAATACATGACATTACATAACATTGATTACACAGCAAATAATGCAGAAATAGCAAGTACAGTTGGTATATTAAGACAAATTTACAATTCAGCGGACTCAACAAATAACAACACTACTTGAGTGTGGTAAGGCACTTCTTTAAGTGCAGAGTACCGAAAAAGAGGGGTCAGCAGCCCTCAGAGTGCAGTAGAAGAGGGTAAAAGCAGCCAGAGTTGGCACTGTCAGGTTTGGGGCTGTGGAGGGTGAGCAAGAACTGGGGGGCTATGGACAGGGAGTGGGGAGAGGGTAGGGGAGGAATAGTGGAGGTAGTAGGGCTGGCAGAAATGAGGGGTGGGAGTTGGTGAGGGAGGAGAAGGCAGAGGTAGTTGTGGATGAAGTGGCAGGGTGTGAATGTAGCCTGGTAAGTGTTACATATAGCAGGAAAAGTAATTTTCACTGTCAAGGTCTGGAGTACATATTTGAATTGGCTGAGCTTGCCACATTCAATGACGGCAGTAGGCAAGTCATTGAACCATTTGGGTCCCCAGAAGGAAATTAATCTGTAAGCTAGTGCTGTGCGCTTGAAGGGTACCAGCAGCCTTCCTTTGGTTGTGCTTTTTTTGCTGATGGTGGGTTGCGCAATTTTGAATAAGCAGGAGGCAGAGCCAGGTATGAACCCTAGCAATTATTTTTTGACCAGCAGACAGGTCTGGCAGACAGGTTTCTTAGTGCAGTACTGAAGGTATAATTCAGTAACATATAGTGACACTGTAGGTATTTATGAAGTCAGAAAGTGTGACTGGCTTTACTGAAAGTCACAGTTATGTATGACTTGCAGTTATTAACTTATTTATGTTAACTGGGAAGCATTTTTTTCCCATGGGTTTCCCTTGCTCTGTGCATGTGCCCATTGCCTTCCTCAGGCACACACTTCACTGGCTCCTTCAGCTCAACCATGGCTAGCAGCACAGAGATTGATCTCCAGTTATATAACTGCTGTGGAGAAAAGAAACATTCCAGAGCCAGTATAAAAAAAAACACATGAGTTAGTGTGTAAAAATGAATTGTACACATGCCCTCTTTGTTAGATACTTGTATAAACCCCTTGAGCTTTGCTCTGTAGGTTTATGTAGCATCCAGCACCTCAAGTGTGTGTAAAATTCTCATCATCCACACTACCCCATGTATTATTATATATGTCTATATTATTTCTTATAATGTACCCTTCTGAAACTACTATCAGGATACTGCACATTACCACAAACTGCTTAAATTAGAATGGCTAGACATACAGGGCCAGATATTCAAACTGCGCCCAAAAAGTGCGCAATAGCGGGAGCAAGCACAAGTCAATTGCGCACATGAGCAACACATGCGATATTCAAACATGGAGCAAGACAAATTGCGCAAGCAGCCAACGTCTGAATATCGCACAACCTGCGCCATAGCGCAACCAGGAAGGGGAAGCTGAGCAGAGCTGATGCGCCACAGCGCAACAAAGGTGGCCCAGCTGAGCAGTCCAGAGGCGCCATAGTGCAAGCAAAGAGGCCCCAGCAGCATAGCAATGGAACTGCACAACCAGGGAGGTAGGCAGGGGCCCACCACCCATGCCACAGATGGGCACAGGGACACACTGCCGAACCAACAATGTACCCCCACACCCCAAGCACAGCAGAACTGGGGGGAGGGATGGAACAGCCACCGAACCATGGGGACAAGCAAACAAAGCACATCCCGGCTGTGTTACTGCAGCACACCCACTGTCAACCTGAGACTGGCACACAAAGCAGGCGGAGCACCCCAGTGTCCAGTGGCCCCGTGTGCACAGCAGTCCCAGCACTGTGACCCCAAGACACCACCCATGCGCAGTGACCAGCACTGCAGGAATACCATGGCCCCCCCCAGCACACTGCAACCTCGTGAACCACAGAACCATACAAGCCACACCACCATGAGCACCCAGCAGTGGGTGGCAGCACGCAACAATACTGACTGGAAGCCTCACCCACACCAGAGACAACAGCCACACACACGCACACACATACCCATGACCATACCACACCAGATGCCATGCACACCACTGCAACTGAGCACCTATAGCCAGCTGCAAATCAGAGACCACCACAGTATTCCTATCAAAATATAAATGTAATAATAAGATGCATAACAAGAACAACAAACAACAACATATTTTCAAAGCAGGGGTGGGGGTATGGGTATGAGGTAGGGGTGGGTAAGGGGCAGGGGTGAACAACCGGGAGAGGGAAGGTGGGGTTCGCTGACGTTCAGCTACCGCCTGGCAGCCTGCCCTCCTCCTGCCTGGTGCTGTGCCTGTGGCCTCCTCCGGCGTCGCATCCCATGCTGCTGCTGCAAGTCCAGGAGAATGGTGTGTGTGTGTCGATGGCCACCTGAGTGAGCCTCCGCAGGCCCTGCTCCATCAGGTGCAGGATCCGGATACCTAGGACAAGGGATCAGAGTCAATGGCTGTGACTGTCCACATCCCTGAATCCCACCCATCATGCATGGCAGACAGCCAAGTGCCCTGCTCCTGTGATGGACTGCACCCACCCACAGTGACCGTGCACAAGACAAGCCCAACCAGCCAGCAATGGCCATGTGTACCACTGCACACACACACACCGCCCATGTCCAGCACAGCACAACCAAGGCTGCCCAGTGACGTGGCTACGTGGTGGGATGCTAGTGCCACAGCCATGTGCCCGGTGCATGCATGGACCACCAGTGATGCACACACACACACATGCAGTGCCACTGGACAGTGATGACTGTCACATGTTGCATGCATGGTAGTGTTGTCCCTGGAAGGTGTCCGTGCCCCCCAGCATGCAATAGCATCCATGATGTAATGACACTCACCCTCATCAAGCCGCTGCAGCAGGTGCTGCTGCGGCTGTGGCTGCTGCTGTTGCTGCTGCTGTGGCTGTGGCTGTTGCACACCTCCTCCGCCAGCCACCCTGGCACCGCCATCCCAGGCCTCAGCCTGTGCCTGCCTCCGCTCCTCCATGCCTGTGGGAGACAAAGGAAGAGAAACACATCAGTGAGATCCCAAAGCACACAGACCCTTGCCCCATTGAGTGTGCCTGCCCACACAACCAGACCCAAACAGCACACACCTGCAAACACCCTCACAGCAAACCACAGCCCAACCCATCCCCATGCGCAGATTACATTACACAGTCACCCATGCAGACAATACCGGTGCATACACAGCACCCCACCTGGCCTGGGCACAATGCCCCTCCTGGCCGCGCTGACCTGGGCGTGCAAGCAGAGCATGCTCCCTCCTCTGCAGGTCGCTGTAGCGGTGCCTGCACTGCTCCGGGGTCCTCCTCCACCCAGTGGCCTGCTCTAGGGCAGCGGCGACCGGCTGCCACACATGGGTGCATGGCACCTGCAGGGGCACTCCCTCAAACAATGAGCCATAGTGAGGCTCCACCACAGCCACCAGGTTAGCTATTTCCAAAGCCCCCCATTGTGGTGCTCTCCTGTGTGCCATTTTCAAAAAGTACAGTGGCAATATGGCGCTCCGCAGTGCGGCAAACCCATGTGGAAATGTTGCACAATACAACTCCATCACTGCCTATCGCGCTGTTCGGACAGCGCCGTCGGTCCACATCGTGCTGTCACTGAACAGCACGATAGAGCCATACACATGCCAGATGTACAGCGCCAGGGGGCAAAGGTCGGGCACAAGGTCATGGGTCAGTGGCGCATGGCCACGCACAGCGCCATCGGACGTCCACATGTCCTGGGCGATCGGACACCCGCGTGCCAGTGCTACAGTGGACTATGCGCGAGTACTGCCACAGCGCCATATGGTGACCAGCGCTGTAGCGCCATTGGCACAATGGTGGCCATGGCCTGAATTGCTGGTCGTGCACAGCACGTCATCAGTGCGGCAGACGCCTGCGTAAGCTACCTGGGCATGCGCAATGCAGTGTACCACACAGTCACAGAAATGCGCCATTGGCTCAGCCGGCTCAACCGTATTGCGCAAAGTGCAACGGCACGATATTCAGCCGACACATGCAAATCATCTGATCAGCCATTCAAAGGTGCAGTGGCGCGATTTGCATCTCATTACAGTTGCTCCACTCCTAATTTGCATGCATTGCGCTATAAATGTGCAACATTGGGCTGCGCTGGCCAGATTCGGTTACTGCAGGTGAGAGATGAGTTGCATGCTGTGTGATGTTCTGGCCAATGGTCATGGGATAATGCTGTAGACTGCACAGTGACAGGTGTCCACTTCCACCCATACAGACCGACATGACCGAGCAGAGCCAAGGTGAGGGTCAGGATGGTGGGCGGAGAAGGAGGCCCAACTTCACCACGGCAGAGACAGAGGCCCTCTTACAAGTCTACCTGGAGGTGGAGCCACTACTTAGTGGACGGCGGGGCACCCCTCAGGCCCGTGCGGCTGCATGGGAGGGGGTAGCTCAGGCAGTGAACCTGCACGGAAGCCACCAGCGCTCCGTGCAGGAATGCAAAAAGAAGATGTGGACAGACCGCAGGAGGGTGAAGGAGAAGGTGGCAGCCCTCAGGGCGGCACATGCTGGCACAGGCGGGGACCAGCCAGCCAGAGTGAGCTGACCCCGCTGAGGACCGACTGGTTGCATCAATGCAGCGGAGTGCTATTGAGGGTGTACCAGGAGGTGGATTCAGACAGGTGGACGCCCATCACTGCAACGGTATGACATGGTGGTGGTGGTGGGGGAAGGTTGTTCACATGCACTCACATGTCCTCACTTTCTGTTACAGATCCTGTTCATCTTCAGGGATGGTGGTGGTGGGTCCAGGCAGTGAGGAAGACCTGCCGGAGTTGGAGGAGGGTCCATCCACCTCTGTCGAAGCCAGCATGCACTGCACCAGCATGCACGCCTGGCTTCCAACTCTGTTGTCGGTGAGTCAGGTGTGGGGTGCACAGCCTGTGTCTCAGCAGTCTGGCATGCAAGCATGCCAGCACCCTGACTGTGGCTGTAGCACGCACCTGCACCATTGATGATGCAAGGACTGCAATGGGCAGTGACATGTGTGTGTCCCATGACGGAGACACAGCAGGCCAGCACGTGCCCCTGGGTCTAGCTGGTTCCAACGTGTGGCAGCATGTCGGCACAGTCCCAGGCTGTGCCTGTCAGCACCGGTGGGTAGCACCTGTGGCTGTGCAGGTGTCTGGCACTGCTGCGGCCACAGCAGTGGAATGAGTGGTCCCTGGGCACAGCGGTTGGAGGCAGCAGCAGCAGTCACCCACCAGGTCTGGGGTACAGTGTCCAGCGTGGCACATGCCCACCACCCTTTGATATGCCCATTCCTGGTCCTGGTGAACAGCGCCCACCCTCAAGGGGTGTTGAGCATCAGGACCTTCCATTCCTGGGGACAGGATGCCATTGTGGCACAGTACCCATTTGAAGGCACACCCACCTGCTGCGGAATCAGTACAGCAGTAAAGACGGGTTGCAACGTCTGTGGAGGCACTGTGCGTGGCTGTGGAGTGGCACAGCAGGGACTGTGCTCTGATCCTTGCAGAGATGGTCCATATGCAGATGGATGTGACCGCCATCATTGACAGGCAGACCCAGGCATTGGTCACTGTCGTGGCTGCATTGGGCACACAAGCAGGTGCCCCTGTACCGCGCACCCCACACAGTACGCTCTCCACTCCCCATTCCCGGCGTCGTCCGACACCCAGCCTGTCAATGCCGGGTTCTGCTGTGGGCATCCCGAGCACCCCTGGTGCAGGTATGTTTGGCATACTACAGACCCCTGTGCGGACAAGGTCGCGATCGCGCAGTGGGACCCCTGGTGGTCCATCGGTGTCACCCCATGTGGCCCCTGCTCAGCCTGCCAGTGCTGTTGGGTCATGGTGGGGCCACCCACGTATCCGCGGTGGCCGTGGAACAGTGCAACATGACTGACCTGTCTCCCAGTGTGGGCCCTGTCTGGTGCTGCCCTGTGTGCAATGTCGTCATGGTGGGCAGTGCACTGGTGGGTGCCCTGCCCATCACGCCGCTTACATGGACCACCTGCACACCATCCGACTGCTGTCCACAGGTGCGTGTGCATGATGATGCCTGCATTGTACTGTACACCAAGGTGCAAGGGTGCCCAGCATCTGACACATGTACTTCGACAGTACAGGTGGTGGGGGTGGTCTGTGGATCTGTATGTTTGCCATGTCTGTTCCCGCCCTGCTGTGCACCTGCCCATGTACGCTTTGTGCCTGGTGTGTGTGTGTGTGTGTGTGTGTCCATATTACTGTTCACCCCTCCCTGATGGTGTGTTTGTGTGCCTGGTCCCTTCCACTCCCCTTGCCGTCATGCACCCCTGGTGTGTTACTCTGTGTTCCTGTGGGTTGCGCCTGGACAGTGTTGGTTGCACATGGCCCCTTGACTTACCTGTGTCGTGCATAATGCTCCTCCGTGATAATGTCCCGGTGCAGCTGGGCCTGCCGGATCAGTCGGGGGTCCCGCCATCCAAGGGGGCTGCTCATCACCATCATCACCGGCAGCCACTGGCGTCCCCATCTCTGTCCCCCTCCTCGACCTGAATGGCTATCCCACAGTCTTTGGCCATGTTGTGCAGGATACAACAGGCCAGGAATATCCCACAGGCCTTTGAGGGGCTGTACTGTAGGGCACCGCCAGAGGTGTCTAGGCATCGAAGCGTGCCTTGAGCATCCCAAACACCCGCTCGATGATGTTGCATGTGGCGCATCGCCTTATTATAGCGTTGCTGCGATGGGGTCATGGGCGCCCGATATGGTGTGAGCAGCCAGGGATGGAGTAGGTATCCGCTGTCACCTGTGTGGAGATGGTGGAGATGAGTATCATGTTCAGGTCCATATTGCCAATATCCCTGTGTGCCACTACCATAGCACCTGTGGCATTCCACCCTTGCCCCACGTTTGCAATTCCTACATGCGTACTCACCCACTAGATGGCCTGTGGGGATATCCCCTCGAATCAATGGCACAGTGCGGACTGATACCATATGAAGGCATCATGTGCTCCGCCAGGGTGTGTGGCACAGACATTGATTATGCACCCAGTGGCATCACACACCACCTGGCAGTTGACACTGGAATAGCCCTTCCTGTTCCTATATGCGGCCCCATCAGGGCCAGGTGGCATGCGAATGGCCACATGGGTGCAGTCTATGGCCTCTAGCACACCAGGCATACGTGCTACCCTGTGGAACTCCTGCATGTTTGCTGTATGCTCTGCCGCGGTGCTGGGGAAATGGATGTGCTCTGCAGCATGTGGCAGCAGTGCGCTGAGGAATTGGGTGAGGATGCGTGATGTGGCCGACTGTGTGATGTCTGTGGTGTCCCCTGTCGGCCTCTGGAAGGTGCCCATGGCGAGCAGGCACATGCAGGCTGTCACCTTGGTCTCCACTGACAGAGCGTGACTCCATCGTGAGGGTGCCTGCATCACATCACTGCACAGCTCACAGAGCTGCCTCAGTATTGCCCTGTTCAGGCGGTACCGGCCCACGATCTCTACATCTGTGTACAGCTCAAAGCTGATGCGGGCACGGTACTGCCTGTTGGGGGCGTACCGCCGATGGGCCCTTCCACTGCCACATCCACCTGCAGCATGCATTCTCACCCCCCTCATTACAGCTTCCATGTGGAAGCTGCACTGTCCATCTCCCTGGCTTGTGACCCCCCCTGGCTGATGTTGCTCTGTTACCCCCGCATTCCTGACTGCTACCTCCACTGCACCGGGTACCTCCGCTGGCCTCTGCAGCCTATGGCCCACACAACTTCCCTTGCCTGCCCTGTTCTGGACTGTCACTGTCTGTCTCTCTCTGTCTGTCTCGCTTGGCATCCCTGTAGTGTTCTTGCGCCTCTTCCTTGAGCCTTTTTATTTTGGCTCATTTCTGCTGTGGCGCAACTTCCGGCTGTTCCGCTATTGCGCATTGCGCAACCCTTTGAATATTGCATTGCGCTCTTTATGCAGGAATCCACCCCCTTTGGTTGCGCATGCCTTCATTTGCATTGTGCTGTTGCTCAGCCTGTTTTTGGTGGCGCAACTGCCTCCTGCTGAATAGCGCAGAATGGCGCAATTTCGGACTTGCGGATGCGCAATCCTATTGCGCATGGCGCAACCCTTTTGAATATCCGGCCCACAGTATATAACAAGCTAATTTCTTACATTTTTAAAGGAAACTCCTATCAAGTTCCTAAGTGCAGCAACATGCAGGGAGATATGAATTAGGGCTTTTAACAAAAAGCAATTTTTTTATTATCTGGTGCCCAAATTTTAATTAAAAGGATCCTCTTGCTCCATAATAGTGACAGAGCCCCCAGTGGACATCTCATGCACCCCGGGTGACTTCCACTGTGAAGGTTATGCTAATGAGGGCTATCAACATCTGCCATTTGTTGGTAGCCCTCATTCGCATAACCTTCATGGCGGAAGTCACCTGGGGTGCACGAGATGGCCGCCCGGGGCTCTGTCAGAATTATGGAGCAAGCTGAACTTTTTAATTAAAATTCCAGGACACCAGGTAATGAAAAAAATTACTTTTATGTTAAAAGTCCTAATCGGGCATTTCTGCAGCCACTCCTGCACTTAGAGACTCTTGATAGGCATTCCCCTTTAATCAAATTACAAGCTTCCGAGCAGAACACTTCCATAATAAAATACATTTTAAATCAGCAATATTTGATAGAAAAAAAAATCACCATATAGTTTACTTTATCAGTAACATATTTCTGGTATCCTGTGAGATTCATCATTAGTGTATTTTTAACTCCCTCAATTTTAAGAACCCTCCTTCTATAAGGTCACTTTTTGACTGTAGAAAACAGATTCCAACTGTGGATGTATTAGGATGGCGCTAGCACACATTTCTGATGGTAATGAGCACAGTATCACACCAAGATGCTTCATTTATTCATGGTGGGCATGGCAGAGAGTAGGAACTTTGACCAACTTCAAAACTACATATCTCAGTTCAGGCATGCAATAAAATGAAAATAAAATGGGTAAATTAACATTTTGCCAGAAATACGTTAGTATTCACAAACTGAAATATCTGGACATGAATTGACCAGGGGTGTCCATGAAATAAATCAAATAAATAATGGTGTGCCGTTTTAGCTGCAGACTAACGAATACTACTGCTTTAAAACCAGTTTCAAAAATTTCCAGGTGTGAAAATCATAGTCTAACTTGCGTTCAGAAAAACAAATGGGGAATGGGTTTCGGGGTGTGTAAACCGTATACCCTAAATGTATAAAAATGTATCAAATAAAGTGTAAATACAGAATTGTGTGAGGAAACAGAGATGTTCCTGACTAAGCAAATGGTAATGGGTGGTTCCCGTGATCCTGATACTTTTTTTGTGTGGGTATTCTTTTTTTTCCACTGATTTTTGTTCCGTTTCCACCGTGGCTTGTACTATAATATTTGTTACTATACAGCATACCCAGTCTTCTGCTGTTTCTGGTGAATCAAGAAAGGGCAGAGGCAAACATGCTTACGTACGTCTCATCTAATGTTCCAGTAATTAAGATGTGTTTTTCTGTCCACAACATAAAGTGTTTATCTTTAATTGCACAAGCATGCCACAAGAGGAGTACTCCTTCACCGAACAGTAACAATGTGGAGTTTATCTTCTTTCTAGTGCCTCTGAGGAAAAATGGCTTGACATTCTCAGGATGAAAGCCAAAGGATCTTATCATCTCACATTCCACAGTTTGATATGAAATTGCCTGGCATCAAGTCAGGATAGTAAGATTGGGTTACTTCCCCGCCAATGAAAAAGGGACAGTCAACCCAGGTTATACAAGCCACCCCTTTCTTTCTCTCTCTTTCTCTCCCTTCATAAGTGATGTTGTATGACAGCTATTTCCAAGTTAAGGGTTTTTCTTGTTAAGGTTTTAATTAACTATGAAATAACACACACGTATTGACATTTATCCAACTGAGTGACGGAGAAAGATTAGAACAGGCCATCAAAGTAAGAAGCAGCAGGTGGTAATCATACTTCAGAATACATCCAAGGTTTAGTGGCTCACATTTTTGCTTTGAAACTCAGGGTGGTTGAAAAAAGTCTGTTAGGCATCCGGGTCTGCCTGTACTGAGCAATACTGCAAACATGCCCCTGGTTAAAGTGGATCAAAGGGCAGTGGCACATGAGCTCAACATGAGGGCATATGTTAAACATTGGCTTGATTTTAAAACAGATGTTCTGCTGTGGCTGGGTAATTTAAAAAGTAGAAGTACACTGTACCCCTGATTACCCCCTCACTTGGATCTTGAAAAGATGCCCAGTTTGGTTCTAACAAAACCTTCAAACTCTTAAGTAAAATGCTACAGTTTACAATGTAACCACTGCCTTATTCTTATCAGAGACATTTTACTACCATGTCATAATCATTTCTTCAGAAGCTGGAGGGATTATGAAAATAGAGATTCAGTTTTATATGCAGCCATCATCTGAGATCAGTACAGTTCACTCTGGTTATCAGTTAAATATCTGGAGGGCACAAACTTCTCTGTGCTATAGGGTCAAAAACATCCAAATGCAGCTCGTTGTCTCTTATTACCGCTCTCGGAAATGTAAATAATTACATTCAACAAATATTCATCCTGTCATAAAACATTATCATAAATCAGATGACAAAGCATTCTTTCAGGATGAGACACAGTTTGCCAAATCTCTTACATTATTTGATGAGGTTCCCATAAATCTACCCGGAAGGTTCCTTCCTCTGGCTCAGGAGAGATCAAACATTTCTTCCTCTAGCAACAAATGATAGGTCATGAGTAAAGAGAAAAGGAAGCACACCATACACGCACCACAAAGAAGAGGTCACGAGTAAGTAACACAAGTATGCCAAAACAGCCTATTCCTTTTGCTCAGGCTCAGTCTCATGAAGACAATAAGGTCCAATTCTGAGTTGCAAACGCCTGCCCTGAATGGTTGTTTTTTCCACTGCAACCCTACTGAGCCCCAAAAGGCTATTGCAGGCACTGAGGAAAGGAGGCATGAGTACGATCTAAATGGTCCACAGGGACATTTACAAATGTGTGGCAGCCTCACAAGGCTGCTGACACAGCAGGTACCCACCCCTGTTTACTGCTTGTAGATCCTGTGCTATAGATTTGTGCGACTTGCACACAATGGCCATGGAGCAGAGCCATGTTGCTGAGGACTACAGTATGAGGGAGTGGGGCTACTGCTGAATCATCATGGCTTCTGGCCACTGAAGCAGCAGGAGGAAGGGGGGGTACACAGCATAACCAGGAAGTCAGACTATGGGTGATTAGTCAGTGGGAACCACTGGACAACCAAAAAGTGTAATACAGGTAGTGGAGAGTAGACCCATTAATTATGTAAGCTATAATACCCGACAGGGTGGGCGGTAGTGTGCTATACCGGACCACCCAGGGGCATAATGAGGCCCGACGCCGCAGGCAGAGGGCCTTTATAGCCCTGAAGATCCGCATAGCACACACCACCCACCCTGGAGAGGGTTATTGCACTAAGAAAATGGGCACTGTAAAAAAAATTATTAAAAAATGTTGTTAGAAAAATTGGTTTAAAATACGTTTTAATAAAATAGTTCCTCCCCTGTTTTAGAAAGATTTGCCTTGGAGCTGGTTTGTCATGGTTACTACCCCCAACAAAGACACACAAACACAGTCATAAATCTCACTTGTTACCTTTGAGAAAGTTGTAGTGTCACTACCCCCCAACAGTCACAGTCAAAGACCTACAGGCTATGATCCATTTTTTATTTTTATATTGGTCCATCCCCCCATCCCCCCATGGTGAATCACGGTAGGCCAGGAAGAACAGACAGTTTCAGGACACACCAATGCAGGTTCATTTCAGCTCTATTTTTATTACTTTATTTATCATTCCTTTTTAAACTTTGAACTTGACAGCTGGCGGCTAATTGGGGCAGTGAGGCGCAAGAGAGCTAACGGTTCTGTGACACATATGCGGCAGCGGGGCAGAAGATATAATAAGGAAAAATGCAGTATTGCTGTGTCTCTGCTAAAACAGAGAGGAAAGGACAAGTGAGCTGCAGTGGGGTATGAAGAGGTAGATTTATGGTGTTATGGAAGGAATTTGGCAGCATAATAGATAATTATGCAGTATGTGATCGTGACATTTGCGGCGGTGCCTAGAGGAACATCAGAGCGGCAGCCCCCTCGAGCTTGAGGTTGTTAACACCAGACCCTGCCACATAAAAGCAGGAAGTGCTTGGGAGCCCTGTAAGTGTTGTTTATATATATATATATATATATATTTAGATTCCACATAGCAGTGCTGTTATACTTTTGATTTTCAGTGAGAAGAATTTTACATCCAGCTATTCATTTGCGATCACTTGTTTAGCGCTTCCAGTTTTGTGGTGGATCAGCATCAGGGATGGCATGGTTGAGAATCGAAATGAAGTTATCGCGTGAGACAAATTTAAACAAAGCTTGATTGCAGTATTTTTAAACAGGAACATTTTTATGTTATGCTTTTATGTGGCAGGGTTACGTGTATGTGGAGCAGTGGACACTTATGGGATGGGAGGTGCAGCAGAGCGGGAATGTAGCCTTGGTGAGCTGGGAGAGCAGGTTTCTGTGGTGCTGAGATAGCGCTGTTACATTAACACAGGAAAACAGCTGGAGCGGAGGACAGAGGCAGTGGAGCAAACGGCTTTTAGGAGGAGCAAAAAGTTTGGGACATACATAGTGTATGAATCTGAAGTCAAAAAAGCCTGGCAAGAATGATCATTTTGAATCCAGTGCCATTGCACCTTATGTCAGGTACTGTACTAACACTGCTTCGCACAAAAATAATCAGCTTCACGTTCACTGTCATGACGTGGAATTCAAAATCAGCCATTGTGCTGGAGGTTGTAAATCTCTCGCTAAGTGAGGGGGAAAATGGCGTCTTGTGAAATATTAACATTCTATTGGCTTAGTGATATTATAAGGCCAATCAGGCAGCCAGAGACTGGGACTCATTATTTCCCAGTCTATGTTGCCTGATACCGGACTGGCTACTTAGGGAAGTTAGCCAATCAAAAATTCAGATTCTTGCTACCCATTTTCTAAAGATGGCCATGGGCATGTGCCTGGTACCACTAACACAGTTTGCAACATTCACTGCGAGAGTTGTCATGCTGCACTACATTTGTGGGTGCATATTTGGGTGTTAGTGTCAGCTCCATCTGTGCAAGCCAACATATGAACTGTCAATTTGCATTGTACAACAGTTGCAATGGGTTTTATTCCTCCCTGCACCCTATGCCACCCTTTGCTTATCATACTTTTGAGTGGTGGCACAACACTGCAGGTACAAATCACAAAGTTTGCATTGTTCCTGACTGCATCTGAGAACGAGACCCCTAGAATACTATAGAAATGACCATCATTCCAAACAAGCCATTTTTATTTCTATTTCCCTTTGAATCCTTGTGTAAATGTGGTATACTCTTCTTCTGTATCTGCAGCGGCGCCAACCACAATGCAATGCAGTAACTTGCAGTAAGTGACATGTCGCAAAGTACTGCATGACAAAAGGGTTTAGTTGCCACTGGATTGCACAGTTCCCTGCAGTATACTACAGCATTTTGTGATATACCGCACTGTTACTGCATTGCATCCCGACTGTATATGCAAACATTTGCAAGTGCATTTTAAAGTTACAAAATCAACCACATGACCTTAAAGAGCAACTCTGCATGTTAGCATGTCCTTTAAAGGGGAATGCCCATGTAGCAACTGCACACCTGTTCTGTGAGGCTGCCCTTGATTTGCAATTCTAGTATAAAAAAGGAAATATTTTTGCTCTGTTTCATTTTAAATTTGATAAATCCTGTGATCTTCCGACTGTCCAGATGTAAATAAAGTCACTCAGCGGCATCCCACAGTCCCCTGTGGCTGATGTTACAACTGATGATCAGCACAAAACAAAATGCTCCCACTTAGAGTGCAAATTGGGGGCGGACCCTCAGTAGGTATGAAGCTGCTTACATGGGCATCCCTGATGAAGCCTCATTGTTAGAGACAAAGTGCTGGGGATTTGTGCTACATTGTACCTTTGTGATTAAATTTTGCACCTTCAAAACCATTTTTTGTGCGTTTTTAGTTTGTGGAAGTGCAACTCAGTTTGTTGCTTTCAGACCTCCATGGATGTTCCTTAGAAAATATTAGATAGGATTTTCAAAGCACATTTGTCATCTATTTGCCAGTCTTATTTTCAAGTGAACTTAACTTTGGCAGAAATAGATCATCTATAGAAGTGGTCTTAACAGTGTCAAAAGAATGACACAGTAGATCTGCAAGTCAGCACTAGAGGCAGAAAAAGACCCATTGACGCAAGCTGCCACCAAAGTGTGGAAAATGCCACCACATGGTCCCATGTGTCATGTGTTAATGTCTACCCTGCCTCTGTCCTACTGCCCTGGGCTGCCTTCCCCTATTTCTGCCAGGGAATGAGCAAGCATCAGGCTGTTCCCCACCCTCCCAGAAGAGAATGGTCCTTGAGGATGCTTGATTCTTCTTCTCCCAAGTGGCCCTCTGACGCCCAGGCTCACTTTCAAACCTGGGTTGTTGGCATCGCATGCAGTAGCACTACTGCTGCACCAGCGGGCCAGCATAGAGAAAAACATATTTTCATTTTGTTGTTTTCCTCTCCAGGTTTTATAACATGTTTTGGTAGCCTGTCCAGGAAGTCTGCATAACAAGTATTGGCCTGTCTCTAATTGACCTCATCGTATCTATGTCTGTGCCATCTTCAGGGGCTCATCAAGATGTTGTAAATTTAAAATCCAAGAATTGGTACATGTGGTCTAGGGGAGGTTGGTATTCATGACAAGCTGAGTTAAGGTAAATTTGGTCAAACCTTCTGAATCCAAATAAAGGCTTAGGTGGTGGCTGTCTTCAAGCCATGGCCTGGTTACACCCTGATTATAGTGCTTTAGAATGACAATACATTGAAATGTCACAGACAGTCACTGTGAGGTTAGATTGGGATGGTCAGAGGCCAACGAAATGGTATTCCATCTGCACGTTGAACCGCCCTGCGAAGACCATCACAGTGACAGAATCTGAGGAAAGCATTGGGTCACTGTGGTGGTCCCCTGCAACACTGCGGTACATCTTCTGGTGTTTGCCCCGCCTCAAGACAACTCCAACCTGGAGTTGTATAAATAGAGACTGGGGGTTCGGGGGGGGGTGAAGCCTCCCAAAGAAAACATACTAGCATCCCCGACAGTACAATGCTGATACTCTGCATTGTGTCTGTTGCTGTCAGGGATGTCACAATGCTACAGATAAACCTTTTGAAACACATAGCGAAATACATACTGCACCATCTGAAATATTGAGTAGGCCAATAACAAGAGAACCTACAAAAAAATAGAGAGTTCTAAAACTAATCATACTTTGTAAACTTATAAATGTCAAAGTTTTAATCTTTTTATGTTCATAGTTACACCCTGTAAGCACCAAAAGAAGTACACAATTGCCATAAAACATGGGTCAAAAATGAAACATATCACATAAGCACATAAACTCAAAATTTGGTCCGTGCTATACTTTTTAGTCATCAGAACACCACCCCTGATGAAACCTATAAGAGGTCGAAGAGTGGGGATGTTTGTCTTGATTCCAAACATTATTTTTGTCACTGTGGTGTTTTGATGAATACAAAAGCTAAACACTAACTAAATTTTGAGTTAATGAGCTTATGTGTTATATTCCATTTCTGGACCATTTTCCAGCAGTATGCTCTTCTTTTGGTGGTTATGGATGGGGAGCTGGTGGCTCTTGTTTGCACTGGACAGGAGTGAGCATGTTTCTTGTTTTTTTGTGTTTTATATGTATAGTTACCTGTCCTTTAATATGATAAAGGACTGGATATGCTCTACATTTGATGATGCTTGTACACTTCTGTTTAGTAAAAAGTCCTGCACTGAATTTCCAGTTTCAGCAGCAGAATATACAATAGTGAAAAGCTTGCAATGTTCTAAGAAGTCTGGGTAGGTATTTTCTCTCCTCCCCCAAGAAAGTGTCCTAAAATTTGCCTGAACAACCACATTTTGTGAACAAATGTAAGGAATATCAGGCCCGAAATCTTTAATGTGAAAGTAATTTTCGCTTTTCCAGTAGAAAACTAAAGTTGGTTGTAAGGCATGAAAAGGAAGGGTGCAGTAGGCTTTTCTGAACAACCCTTATTGTGAAAAAGCAGTTGGCAGCAGCATTCTGTAGACTCATAATTATAGGCAGCACAAACCATCCCTTCACCAGTTTGCAATCTGCTGGGGAAAAGTGGTGCTGTCACTTCATGTCATTAAGCATCCATTACTGAAAGCTTGTCACAGCTGGGAACTGCAATGCATGTTATAAAGCCATCCCAGAAAAATAACAATTCTCCCTCTAATATGTGTGTATTGCCCATTTGAGTGACTTGTGCATCCACCACCCTGAATGTCTATTACAGCATGTCATATTAAATTGCACAAGAGAAGAGCATCACTTGTAGTCATGCCTTCACTCTAAGGAGAGAGAGAGAGAGAGAGAGAGAGAGAGAGAAAGAGAGACTATATGTGAAGAAATACAGAATCATATGCAGTTCTTCTCACAATCGAGAAATATGACCCTTTAACTCACAGTGGCAGAGCAATCAGTAGGTTATGAAAGTCCTTCTCCACTCATAAGTGACAAAGTTGGCATTTCTCATTGTATAATATTTCATATTTTAAACAGTTTGGATATTTAACTTGAGCTATGGTAACCCCCTTTACCAGCTGGGGGCACTGTAAGCTCCCCCTGTGTTTGGCCAGCCAACTGTTAACTTTCAGGCAGAGTTAGCTCTTAGCCATGTGATTGCTGCTAAAGAATATTGAGAAAAAGAGGTTGGTATCCATTTTGGTGGTGGGCGAGTGCAGTAGAGAAGAAAGTAGCTGAGGATGTAACTGGATGAGTGAGGGGCACTCTTACAAACATGTGGGTGGAAAATACAAGAAGGAGGTCAGAAGATACTTCTTTATGGAAAGCGTTGTGGCAGGGTGGAATGAACTTTCAAATGATGTTGTAAATTAGAAGACAGTAGGAGTTCCAAGAGAGGGTGGGATAGGATCAAGGGAAGGTAAGAGGGCAGGGGATGGGAGCAGGACATTTTGCAACAAACGCTCATGTACTCTGCAATGAGTGGACTTTAATAAACCATCTGGCCTTCTTCTGCTGGCAATTTTGTATGTACGTATGTAAGTATTCTACAGATGTGGAAACAGGCTGTGAGCCAGGGGATTTCCCACTATAGGATCCCCCCTCCCCCGGGGCCCCTGTGGTCCTGCTGCCAGCTCACAAGTGGGGTCTCAGTCACAATAGGAAGGAAGAAGGACTAATTCATCCAAGTGCACTAGGTGTATCCTGGAGTTTGGTGAAGGGGCATCATTTCATTGATATTATTAGGGCTCCAGCTCCAGTTAAATGCAAGACCCCCCCCCCACTGGCTTGTAGGTAGAATGTGTTGACATGCATCTCCCTGAAGCATACTGGCCATCTAGGCATACCCTTGCACGACACCCCCTGAGGTGCAAGTCACAAGGTAACAAATGGCTGTGGTAGGGAACACTGAGCCTACAAGCAGTGCTTATTCAGACTTGTTCCCTGCCTGGAAGCTGAAATCCCTGTGGCACCCCTAGCAAGAGGAGCCTCATGGTGGACAGAATGAGACAGGCATGGATGAGAAGGAGGGACCCTTGCCTAGAGTTCAGGAGATGTAACGGGACAGAGGTGGCTAGTATAGTGAAGATGTTATAGGCCACCCTAAATGCCAATTACAAGTGTTCTTGTAACATGAATGTTTCTCATTGACTACACCCTGAAAACAGGGTTGGTTCAAGTGGACTGGAGGATGGCCAGTTTGGTGTCACGCCACAAGAGCGGAGGTAGGAATGACCCATGAAATTACAGACTAGTCAGCCCAACTTTGATCATTGGGAAACAACTGGAAACCATTATAAAAGAGAATATAGTCAAATTCTTGAAGGCCAATGAATGTCAGGCTAGGAAGCAGCAGGAGTTTGTGGTGGGCAGACCATGCCAAATCACTCTGACTTTTTCGACTGGTTACAAAGGCAGTGGACAGGGGCTAAGCAGTAGATTATTACATGGCTGGACTTCTGCCTAGCTTTCAGTTCTGTACCCTACAGAAGGCTCATAAAAACTGAATACCTTGGGGTGGGGCAAACTGACCAGGTAGATAGGACATTGTTTGGGAGGAAGGACTCAGATGGTGGTCATGAATGGGAAGTACTCAAGGGTCAGAGAGGTAACAAGTGGTGTACCACAAGAATCAGACCTAGGACTGGTACACTGGGATCCAAGGCAGGATCTGTCTCTTTGCAGATGACACTAAGATCTGCAGCAGAGTGGATACAGAGGAAAGAATAAGTTACATGTAAAGGGAACTGGAAAGGTTGGAATGGTGGCCTGGGTTATGGTAATTTACATTCAGTCCTAAAAAGTGCAAGTTATGCACATTGGTGATAAAACACTTAAAACAGAGCTTTAGATGGGAAGCGTAAGGGTGAATCCAGGTGGTCAGTGCCCAGGTGTGAGGGCAGCCAGCTGCTTGCAGTCACACAAAGTCCAATAAATCACCGAGCAACTCGTGAAGCAAAAAAAAAAAAAAAAAAAAAAAAAAAAGGAGCAAGAAACAATGTGATTTTGCAGTAAATAAGGGCTTTTATTCATATGCCCCAAGAGTGTACAACACACAATGCCAGACAGTTTATAACGGCAGGCTCACAGCAAAGGTAGTTGTTGTGAGCAAATTCAATCAAGGTACAGAAGATTTTTCACCAAACAATCATTTTGCTGATACTACTTGCCTCGCGATGTGACTCAAACAGAGTTTTCTCCAGGGGATGTGGATAAGGAGAGGTGTCACTGCTATTTGTCTGAGGCACTTGATGCCACAGCATGGTCGCTGAACCTGCCCACCGTAGTGGTTAAAGTAAAAAATTCACCCTTAGTGCAAGAAATTACTGAAAGCAAGTAAAAAATGTCACAAATGAAAAACGTCATACAGAGTGCTGAGACAGTAATATTACATGCTTCAAATATTTAGAGGCTGATTAAGTAAGCAATAACCCACAACAGGGTGTCTGGTTACTGGGGATTAATCAACACCCTGGGTGTGTTGTGAGGCATGAGGGCACAGCCTGAGTGTCCTCAAAGCACCCAGGGTGTTGATTAATCCTCAATAATCACACTCCCTGGAGTCTGATTATTCTTGCTCTTATAACATGGGCTTAATAAATAGTTTGAAACTTTAAGCAAAAGATTTGAAAATTGCATAAATATATGGCTTTGAAGACATGTCCTTCCTCTAAATAAAGTAGTGCGTTATAGAAAACTGTGTTTGGCTCTTTATTTTACTGCTGTTATCTGATAGGTTTTACTTATTTTGCATGTTTGATGTTTTTCCTTTGAAAATATTACACTCACTGTTGTTTTGTAAGTTAACAACATTTTAGCTGTAAAACCATTCACACTGGTTTTATTAGCACTGAAGCGCCATGTACCTGTGCTGTCAAGGGTGTAGGCAGGCATACTCACTGTACACATTTGTGTACAGTTTTGTTGAGTGCCTGTCACAAACCATATCCCTTTCTGTTAACATTTTCATTCTAATCTGTAGTATTTGGGTTAGTGTAGGCCACTGAGGAGTGTCTCTGTCTAAACTTCTGTTGTTTAGGAGACAGATACATGTGTAACCTCTTTAGAGATTAGAGGAATCATCTGATAACAATCTGACTTGTTTGGAAGGGGGTACCATTTGGAATGGATGTGTACATTTTTTAATGGGGGGGAAGTACAGTAACTGTTGGAGATTGTGTGTACAAAACAGAAATTTCTGGCTACACCCCTGTGTGCTGTGTGTTGCTTTAGTTTAGAAGAATCAGGACAGTAACAATTTCAGCAAAACATGCAAACCGAACACTTCAATGTGTTATACAGTCGTGAAATCATGTTTAAACAATTATTTCTTATAAAAACATTGTTGAAATACTATTAAAAAACTGCGTCAATATGGTAATTTTCTGCACGTACTACAGCGTTATTTCAGGTTGTACATACCTGCCACAATGTTATGCATTACGCAGAAACAACGCTACAGACAACATTTCCTTCTACTGCTGCAGTTCTTTGCAGTTCTGCGTTATATTACTGAAATTCATGATGGAAGAGTTCTTTGTCAATGCTGCTTTTTCATAACGTCTGCATTATTTTTACAGCCACAAAGTACAAACTGTTAGAAAGCAATATAAGTAGAGACTTTAGATACGCATAATAGTTCATATGGACAATGTAATCTGAATTGCTGCTCTAGGTTACCATGCTCGTATTTCTTTTTACTCACTGATACTTATATATTTCAGTCTAAAATTTGTGTGAGTACAACACATTTTACCTGGCTGGGTGGGTGGGAAGCGAGAAAAGAATACTGTGTGATGCGCACTGAAACAAAAAATCAGTGTGAACAAGTTCGACTGCTAGCACATGGGCTGCAGATCGAGTACAACACAGGTGTAGTGATCTATTTGATAGCGTTCTAACCCCTCAGCATGCAGTTAACAGAGATTAATCAATTATCAGGTGACACTAGGTGACCAATCAGTTTACTTGTTTTTATAGCCTATGTTATAACTGCATTTATACATTTATAGACTAAGGTGCTGTATAGGCTCATAAATGACATAATATGTGTCTGTGATGGTGACAAATCAGAGAGTGACTGCACTGACATTATCAAGTGCCTTAGGTGAATAGCAGTGATGTCTCTCCTTATCCACACCCCTGATGAAGCCTCTGTTCCAAATTTCAAAGCCTCCTGATGGCCCACACTCATTACTCCATCTGGGGCCCTGTAGAAGGGGCCTTAATCCACAAAACTTTGTCCTATTCAGACAAGAGGTGGCTCATGTAATTCCATGATAATAATAAACATTTATGTGGAACCAGTAGATGTCTGAGTCTCCCCACCCCCTGAACATAGCATAGCATATTTGAGTCTAGAGGGAGGACTCCTTCGACTACAGATCTTCACCGTGGCCAGGTTATAAGCCGGGGGAGGAGGGGGGGCACAGCCATGATACCAACCTCCTCATAAACCATCTGACCAGAGTATTACAATGAGAAAGAGGATATATGATATAAAACCCTGACAAGCAAGAAATCCGGAATGTTCATCAGGCAGGAGGCCTTGAAATTAGGGGGGAGACATACAGTACCAGGCAAACACAGGTGTATTGAACTTCACAGTCAATCTATTACTAGTCAAAGTTAAGAGGTACAGTAGCTAACAAGCCAACAGTTATTAGTGATTTTGTAAGTCTCACTAACACAGAGGTCCTCATCATTTACCTGGACCTGCAAGGTGAACCTTAAAGCTGGTTCCTTTGCCACGTCTACACAGAGGTACTCATGTGTGCCATCTGAGTGGGTTTCAACTTTTCTTGACAGGGTTTTGTTGTCACCCTTTTGTGTTGAGTATGGTCAAATGCATTTTCCTTGTTTTCCTGTCACCTGTCGTACTGTTCTGTGCATATAGAACAACCACACTGATATTGACTGAGGGTCCTGGGACAGGTTCAGCAAGTTATGGACTGCCTGCTTTCACAGACACCAGTCATCAGTCTAGTTAACAGGAAGTGTCATCTGAAGCTTACAGTTCTTGCCCTACTACATGGGTACTACTGGGAGCAAGGGCAGGAGAGGGCACTGCATGAGAGGTGGTATTTTGGGCACAACTACTAAACTACTGGCTGCACTGCAGTAGCCCATGCTGGCAGGTGACTATGCCTATTGAAAGCAGTGGCATGTTGAGTGCTGGACAGTGGTGCCAAGTCTGTCCATGGCTTGTGACAGAGTGTCCTCCAAGGGGTCAATGGCCTGGAACATGGTATTGCCCAAATCAGGTAAGCCTTAGTACACAGTGTTGCACAAAAGGGACAAGTGGATGTCAGTATCCTATGTGATCTAGAGGCATTTGTGCTCTAGGTGGATGACTGTTACAATAACCCTGCTGGTCATTGCCTGTCACTAGCTCCTGACTGGAATGCTGTGTTCATGACAGGTGTTCCCATGGGTTCTCCCTGTGCTGGTGACGGGAAGATTGTCACTGGTGTAATGATCTGTAGGGGCTGTGTGATATACAGTCTTCAGAGCAGGCTTCTGGACAAAGACATTGGCAAAGTGTGGGCTGCTGCAGGACTGGGAGGGGTTTGAAAGGAACAAATTTATACTGTGTGTGAATATCGAGGTTTGGTGGAAACTGGCTGGGAGTATTCTGAGTCCATGGTACCTGATGTTCAGCTCTGGTTATTTCTTGCAGCATTGCTGCAACATTGTCTAAGGCAGCCTCATGAATAATGTCTGCAGTGCCAGGCTGTTGGCCTCTGACTGGCAATGTAGATGCTACTGCTACTGTACATCTTCTGGTTCAGTTATCTTTTATTAATTTAAGTGTTAGTGATATAGTTAACGAATCCTTTCTCAGTGGTACCTTATGCCTGTACAGTACAGTCCACATTAAACTTTAATTGCAGTGAGAAGGCAGAGGTTTCAAGGAGCAGTGTCAGATGGTTAGTGGCTGGAGAGCTGAAACGCATCATATTTTTTATTTTTTAATTAACTGCCATTGTTTTTGCAGCTTACCTAGATTTTATAGGTGGGAACAGGAAATAAGGTCATATTGGATGACTGAGAAAATCCAGGAGGAGGGGTGAAGTCAGGTGATCAGCCAAGGATCAATTGGCTGACACCAGGAAGCAGCAAGAAGGGTATTACTTTGGTGTTTTTTTTCTAAAGAATGCACAGTGGTTGAGGGCTGGAGAACTGAAACACATATTTTTTTCACTTTCTAACTAACTGACAGTTTTTGCAGTATATGTTGCTTATCACAGGCAGGAACAGGAAGTGTGGCCAAATTGGATGGCCGAGGGAAGTCAGCAGGAGGGGTGGAGTCAGATGATCAGCTTGGATCAATCGGTTGATACCAGGAAGAAGCCAGAAGGGTATTAAATTGGCAATTTTTTTCTGAAGGATGCCCTGAGGTTTGGAGGAGCAGCGTTGGGTGATTGGTGGCTGGAGAGCAAAAACACATAATTTTTTTTTAAACTTTTTTAACTAACCCCATGATTTTTGGAGCTTATCTTGTTTTTCAAAGGTAAGAATAGGAAGTGTGGCCATATTGGACGGCTGAGGGAAGCCAGCAGGAGGAGCGGAGGCAGGTGATCATCCAGGACCAATTGACTGAAACCAGAAAGCAGCCAGAAGGGTATAAATCTATTCCCTCCCAGGGTGTCTCATCACATTCTTGTCCTAGAACATGCGTTGAACAGAGCAGGAGTGGAACAACTATCCTAAGGCATCTAAGGTGTTGGCAGGGATCTGCAGGTCTGCCGCAGTCCACAAGAGGGTCTGCAGGGGAGACACAAGATTAGGTAGGATAAAAAACAATACCTCACACACATATTCAAGAATAAGTTGCGTAAATACAAGTAGTGGGGTTTCAACAAAGGAAAACATAGCAGGATTCAGTTATAGGTAGCTACTAGTAGAGGGAAAGCAGGATACACCCTATCTAGGGTAAGGTAATAAATCCATTTCAAGTAAGGAAAGGAAAGAAGGTAAATGGGCATAAAAAGGAGACAGTAGAGTACAGGGGAAAGTTCAGCTGACAGAAATACTAGTAGAAGGGAAATTAGGAAACACCCTATCTAGGATAGGGTGATAAATCCATTTCAAGTAAAGAAAGGAAGGGTAAGAAAGTAAGCAGGCAAAGAAAGGAAGCATGAGGGAACAGGGAAGGTACAATAGAAACAAACATTGTTCAGTGCTAAATGTTTGCTCGCACAATGTGTCAGGAAGGTTTTTGGTATGCTGTAGAAAATGATGAAGGCAGAGTAGTACAGTAATAAGAGAGAGAGTTTGCAATGGAGTCAGTGAGTAGTAATGTTTGTCTTATGTATTTTTATTGGTGATGCAAGATGCAGGATTTTGAAGGTTTTAAAAGTTCCCAGTCCCATGTCATGGGCGCTATGTAAAAATGAAATATATTGGTACACTGCTGTGGTATTTACTATTACATTACAAATGTCTGATAACATCATTCTACTACATCCAGAGTATGAATCTAGCATGTACATTGAACATGTAAGCTTAAAGGAAGAGATTTTTAGAAACTGCGGGTGGTGGTTATGTTTAATGACATCAGTAATTAATTACAAAAGTAGACCACAACACACATGGCAACCCCTTGTGAGGGAAGGCTCCCTGACCCATCACAAGGTGTCACCTACGTGACAGAACACTGCGCAGTACCATGCTCACAGTGGCAGCGAGAAATAGTGCTGGCCCCCATACTCATGATCATGATCCCATCTGACTCCCCAAGCTCATCTCTGGACTCAAGTCATCAGCACAGGAACACAACATGCTACCCACTGGGTCAACAGCTGGCCATGCACACAGCATTTCTTCATAACTTTTTTTTGACATTTTTACCCCAAAATTTTAACAGTCGTTTTATGATCCCCCCTTCTGAACATGACAGGTGTCATTAATAAAATACTGACTGAAATGTTCTTTCACGCCACAAGAGCAAAAACACATTTTAGGCAGGATTTTAAAAACACCTGTCATGTTCATGAGGTGGTGTGAGCAAATGGCTTTGTTGAAAAATTGGGGTCAAAATATTGAAAATTAGTAAAGTTGTGAGTGAACACTGAAAAATATCAATTTACTTTTCGATGTTTCTTAAGACTTTGACCCCAAATTTTCAACCTAGTCATATTTTCACCATACTTCATGAACTAATAAGTGAAATTTTTCAAATCCTGTCCAGAGTGATTTCCACAGAATAACCGTGAGATTGCCTATGAGACATTGGGAGGTGGTGGGATAACTGGCAGTGGGTGGGAGTTTATTTTTACAAATAAGGCATAGGGAAAGTGATTGGGAGGTGAGCAGGGTACTTGGCAGGGAGTGGGAGTTTATTTTTATAGAAAGGGGCACCAGGGAAGTGATCAGGAGGTGGGCAGGCTAAACTGCAGAAGGTGGGATTGCTTTACAAAGGGACCACTGGGGAAGCCATCAGGTCTGGGGGGGGATGAGCAGCAGGGGAGGATGAGCAGCAGGCTGATTGTGATGGTGCTCAGCTGGCTGCTGGGCATGTGTTATAGATGAAAGCATGCTGCCACTCTCTAATGGCATGGCTGCCTGTTTTCCCCGACACAAAATATCCGCCTGCCACCAGCAGAACAACATCACATTCACCCTTACTGATCATTGGTCTGTTACTATCAAGCCTCCAACAGCCAGAACTGCATTGGATATGACAGTGACTCACCTTTGAAGCTCGCTACTGTAACAATATGTTTGCTTTACATGCTCAAGCAAACATAAAAAGGGTTATGCAAGTAAACAAATTGGGAGCAGTGCAATGTAACTGGTTTGGAGCAGCAATCTATCGGTACATCTTCGGAGACTGAGGTCCTGCCCCATTTGCACTAACCTCTCTGGGTTGAGGGAAGAGATTGTTAGACAAACTGGTAAGGGTACTGAGAACCTTTTGCCCCATTCAGGGGCTACCAAAGCTGCCACCACTACCTCAGAGGATGTCTAAACAAAAGCAAAATGGCTGGATCTTGATTGACTCTGGAATGGTGGGGTGGCAGGTAAGGTACACACTCATCTTATGCTGCTACAAAATTCCTTCACTGTACTGGACAGGACAGCTGGGAGGAGGAACCTGAAGCAGTGGCAAGGGAGGATGTGGGGTCCTCAAAGCGAAGTCCCATGGTGGGGAAGAGGCCCCAGATGAGGAGGAAGCATCTGCTGGTTGGGGACTCTATGGTTACAGAGATAGAGGAGGAGCAGGAGGTGGAGGAGAGAATGAGGTAAGTACCTCCCTGGTGCTTTGGCTCAGAGGAATGGAGAGCAAATCCAGGGATCGCTAGAGCAGCAAGTCATGGAGGGAGCTAGATGTCTATCCACCTGGGGACAAACGACCTGGCAAGGGATGATGTAGGGGTAGTGCAGGTTAATTTCTGTGAGCTGGGGAGGAGCCTTAAGTAGGTAGAGCATATGGTAGTGTTCACTGAGGTGTTACCTGTGTATGGCGAGGAAGGATGGGGCACTCCACAGTAGGACTTCAACAATTTGTTGATGGCATAGTGCAGGGAGGAGAGCTTTGGCTACATTGGGGACTGGGGTCAGCTTGGGAGGATATGGGCCTCTATCAGGGTGGCAGCCTACATCTTTCTGGAATGGGACCACAGTCCTTATTAGGAGGTTCAAATGTTACTTGGATAAGCATTTAAACTAGCTGGGGGGGGGGCTGTATTACCAAGGAAAGCACAAACTGTCCTCCTGCATGATGAAGCAACAAGGAGGGAGGGCCCTAGGGGGAGAAGTTCCCCCAGGGCAGGGGCACAAGAAAAAAAGGGTGCAGACAATGTAATGCAGATGCCAAATTGTTTTTGAAAGTCCTGGCAGGCAGACTAGGAGTGGTTACTCCAGAACTTATCCATCGAGACCAGGTGGTGTTTGTGCTTGGACTACTGGGACCCAATAATATCTACAGGATGTTTGACTTAATCTGGGAGGCCCAGCGAGGAGGACTGTCTGCTGCCTCCATGTTATTGGAAGCAGAGAAGGCCTTCAACAGGGTGTGAGTAGCATTTGCTTTTCAAGGTTTTACACCGCTTTGGATTACCTCAGGCCTTTATTTTCCTGATCAGAACTCCAGCACAGCAATGCCTGCCAGTTCTGTAGCATACCTTATTTTCTCCCTGGGGGGGAACTCATCAAGGGTGCCCCCTTTCAACCTTTTTATTTATTTTAGCCATCATACCCTTTGCTCAGAAGATCCATATAGCCCCTGACATCCCTGGTGACTGTGTACAGGAGACTCACCACAAAATCCTGCTGTTTGCAGATGATATCTCTTTAATGTTAATTAACATACCATTCTCGCTGAACTGCTTATCTAACATCATTCAGGCCTATGCTGTCCTGTCTGGCTATAAGCTTATTGAACAAAGTCTCAGATTCTCCCTCTCACAGACTCTTGGGCCCCGAATATGTTTGTGGGGCATCCATATCTGTGGTGTCCAAGGGGAATTACTTGTTTGGGGATTGCCATTCGGTGTACCATCCAGGAAACCTTAAGAACAAACTTATCTGGGGCTCTAGGTAAGCTTAAGACAGATTTTCAGAAATGAGGATCTCTGTGGCTCTCCTCTAAAACTTATACAACTCCTCAGAATATATTGCCTCTTAGCCAACCTCTCTCTACTGATTCCCTCAGCATATGTTCCCAGTTCATTTGGTCACAAAACAGCTCAGGGCATCTTTTGCTAAGCTTGCTCTCCATTAGAAGGAAAGGAAAGGAACCATAATGGCATTTAAATTTGTGAATGGAATTGTAGCTGGAGACTGTGTTACAAGTATTTTAAAAATTACAGTAGGCACCACTTGAGGTACATAAGCCACAAAGGGTTTTCTGTACCAAGAACATGCACAAATATGGTACCTATCTCACAAATTATTGGGTTTTCAAGGCATGGAACCAACTGGCCCTTACTACTGGAGCCCTAACAATTTAAAATATTTTTGAATCACAAATTGTCAGAAGACATGTTTTGCTTGTGAATGTTTTTAAACCACTTCATTGTTACATGTTTAGCAAGTTTCCTTATATTGTTGTTGTCTGATTTAATGTATGTTTTGTCACATTTGATATTATTCTGCACTGGAATTGCTACATGAACAAAGGACAATCTTGTAAATAGGGCTTCTGGATCCTAATAGTTTCATCCTGTATAATAATAAAGATACTACTATTACTAAACTTAAACAACCTTGGCATTCAGGGACTTTGGACTCCATGACATGAAGAAATATCATGTGATATGTCGCTCACCAGGCCCTGAACTGCTACCTTCCAGAAGTTCAGGCCCTGGTACACTCTGACTGGAAACTCCCAGCATATGCTTCCCCTTGTACAAAGGCCATGTGGACCCTCCCATTAAGAGAGGAGCTCTTGCTTGGTTGGTCCCCTAGATTTTTCAGAACCTACCCTTGTGGAGAAATCTGAAATTACTCATCGCTAGGACCACTGTGTTTTGGCCAATTTGGGAGAGACCGGGTATACAAACTCTGGGAGATGTCCTGAATGAAACTCTGGCCATTCTGAAATCTTTCCCCCAGTCAGTGTCTAAATTTCCTCTCCCAAAGGGATATTATTGGCAATATCTCCAATTGTGGAGTGCAATCAAGGGGTGGCATCTCAGAGAGTATACCGTTTCCAAGTGTGAAAGTTTTGACACCAGGATCCAGACTATGACTAAGGGTGTAGCAGGAGCCATATACAAGCTGAAACAGAAGCCTCTCCCCTCTCTAGCTATTGGTCCCAGAGAGAAATTGAGCCAAGAATTGGGCCTTGACATTACCGCTATTGAAAGGGAGCACATGTGGCCATTGATAAGCCAGGCCAATATAGAGAAGCAAGCTCAAACTTTGCAACACAAAGTACTCCATACAGCCTACAGGCCACCTGTGGTCCTATATAAAATGGGACTTCTCCCCCACAGTGACTGTGTGCTGGAGATGCCGCTCCCCACAAGCCCCCCCCCCGAGTCATGTCTTGTGGGTATGTCCACAATTGACCCTGTATTGGCAACAGGTATGGGCTACTTGTATGTCTTGCGATCTCAAAACAGGCTTGTTAGGTATTTACTTGGCTGCTACTGGATGTTCCCTCCATAGAAAATCTGGGCAGCAGCAGCCCTTGCTGCAGCTACCAGAGTGATCTTGTGACACTGGAGGGACCCTTCTCCACTTCGTCAGCACAATAGACAGTTCAGGTGCATAATGTTGGGATATACAAGAGGGTGGCAGATGCTACAGTGGGAAAGAAACCATATACACTAAAGTGTGGGGACCTACCATGGTAAGTGGGATCCCTCGGCTGCACCCTGCCTACTGACTCCTGAGATGGATGAGGGCACCCATTGGATTCACTACTAACGATGCCTGACTAGTTTCTGCTTAGCACTGGATCCAATGCCTTTTATCTCAGTGTAGGCTACCCCCTAGCCAGGTGGTGCTCCTTCTGTGCCAACCCTCCCTCCTTGCAACCATTATCATTGAGCATTTATCTGCAAATGTTACCCTGAGTTTCTAAATCTACAGCTTTTGGAGTACCAAAATTTCACTTTCTTGCCCTCTCCCCCAACAATGTATCCCAGTATATCACCAAAATGAATCCTAAACTGTATATTGGCATTGACAATATTGACTTTAGGATACCTAAAAGAGTTAGCAACTCAATCTCTACACTGTTGTCAAAATTATTTAACCATTCGCTTTGTTAACGTGTATTTCCAACAAAGTAGAAATGTGCCATAGTCAGGCCAATTTTTAAATCAGGTACAAGGTCTAATTTAAATAATTATCGACCCAGTTCCCTTTTAGCACCGTTATTAAAAAGTTTGGAGAAAGTGGTATCTGATCAGATTACTGAACATCTTGACAAGTACAATCTCTGGATGGGTTTTCAACACAGCTTTAGATCCAAACATAACACTGAAACTGCCTTAGTGAGGTTCAGGAGCCAAACATATAAAGCCTTGGACAGCAACGCAAATGTTATCTCAGCTTTGTGGACCTCACCAAGGCATTTGATTTAGTGGATCATGGGAACTACTAAAGATGTTGTCTAAGGTTTACATATCAGATGAAGTCATTACACGGTTTGAACATTATTTACAAAATAGGTAACAAAGAACCTTGATTGATGGACGATCTTCCAATGAGTCTTTTTTGAGATGCAGAGTCCCACAGGGGTCCATTCTTGGATCCCTTTTGTTTTCAATTTTTTGTTAACTCTCTCTCAAATATTTGTCAGCATACTGAACTTATATTGTATGCTGATGATGCTCTTTTGTTTTGTTCAGGGAACAACATCTCAAACTATGTTACTTGGTTACTTGTTGCAATAAGCTAAAAGAAGGCATGAGCCTGTGATACTGTCTCCCACACTCTTTGGGTGTCAGATTAGTTTATCCCCAGGAACTTGTTCTTCAGTTTTGAACATGCAAAAGAGATATTTACAATACTGTGGGGAGTTTATTCCAAGTTCTGGAGGCCCTTATTGTAAATTAATATCCCTTTTTGTTCTTGCTTTTGGAATATCAGTTTGTCTATCATGGGACCTAAGGTTTGCTGATCTATCTTTAAATGTAAAATATCCTGAATTATTAATGTCAGGATTGTTCAACATCTGGTATAACTGAAGTAGATCCCCCCAGTTCTTCTCCATTCAAGGCTCATTCCAAGCCTTCAAACAAATTTACAAAAGGATTTTAGTTCTCTACGTACTTGTTTTATACACATAAACCGGTTTTGAATTTTCTTAAAACAAAATCAATGTCTTTTCCGGTTTAAGAAAACTTTCTGTTAATGACTTTGTGCTCTTTGATAATGCTGGAAATCAGATTGAACAGGTTAGTGAATTTAAATATCTAGGCTTGATTCCTGACTTTCGTTTGACTTTTGAGCAACAAATAATACATTTCATTGATAAGCTTCATAAAAGGTTGGGGTTGTTATGTCGAATCAACAAATATCTTACCTCTGAAACCTGGTCAATCCTTACTCATCGTTTATTAATTTCAATTACAGATTATGGTTCAATATTGTATTCTTATTCCTCTGAAAGAATGCTTACCAAACTTAGGTCTACATTTAATAACATTCTTCATTTTGCTACTGGTCTACCATGAATGGTGCACAATTTCAACTCTGTAGGTCTTTTGGTTGTTTACCTATGTCTGAAACATTTAGTTTTAAATCACTGATTTTCTGCACAAGGTTTACTTAGGTTATTTACTTGACTGTATTATCAGATTATTTCCTAAACATGCTGGTACTGTTAATACAAGAATACAAAACAGAAACTTGTTTAAGTTCATCGCTACCATACATCTTTTGCTCAAAATTCAATGAATTTCATGGCCGTAAAACTTTACAATAAGTTACCAAGTTGCATAGTCAATTGTACAAAGATATTAATCTTTAAAGGGACTCTGTCAGTAAATAGTTATTGCAGGACCTCTTAAAGGGACACAGTCAGGTTCTGTGCTATTATTTTTGCACCTCTCAATTCTGGTGCCTTTTGCTCCCTAAATTCATACTGAAAGCATACCTGGGTACCCGATTGCTGTAAGATATGGAAAAATGCTGTTTTAGTGCATCATTACATTTTGATGGACCAACTAATTCCCCGACCCTGCAGCAGTGAGTTCACAGAGTGTGCATGGCGCAGACACCTGTAGGCTTGTTCATGACAGCTTTCTATTTCCAAAGGCATGAGTTTACTGTTAAATATAAACCTGTAAGAGTTCACTAAGCCTGGCAATGTAGTTTTATATTGAAGCGAGCAGTATAACTTAAAGAAAAGCACTTTGAAAAGTGAAGCTGTGACCTTGGGCATGCACGGCCAGGGTCCGCGGCTTCACTTTCAAAATGCTGAGATGCACTGCTCATTCAATATATAAAATACATGCCAAGTCTGAAATGCACTCTGCAGGTTTATGAACAATAGCTTTCTTTATGCCTTCAGGCGGTCATGGCTAAGCGATGCTCAGCGCCATCATACTTATGGCGATATACTACGGGCGATAGAGGGAAGGTAGGTCCCATCAAAAAATAATGATACACTAACTAACATTTTATCTTGCAGCAATCGGCTACTGTGTCTTTCAGCTATGATAAGAGGCAAAAGCCTGAATAGTGCAAAAATAATAACACAAACGACAATGCCTAGAGGTCCTCTGTGCTGTACTGATTCTATGTCTGTAAGTAGTTTTTTAATTGATCTTATTTGGATGTTCATTATTGATGTATTTTTATTACTGTAGTTGTAAGTTTTGTTTGCTCATAACTGGGCAGCTTGTGAAAATGGGCATTCTTGCTCAAAGGCTTTTCAATATAAAATAAAAATGAAATGAAATAAAACAAAACGAGTTTGTCAAATAGATTTCCCACTCTTATTTTGGAACAGTATACCTGTAGGAGAGCATCAATGTCATTTTCAGTGACTATCCCCTTTGTTCTGATAAGGTGCTCCTAGGGTCTTAATCTCTCATACCTCTTCTACATCTAAAGAATCTGAAATGTTGATCCTTGATTTGAAGCTTTTGTACACAAAAAGTTTGTTATTCTATCCTGGTATGTATACTGTTTGTAACTACTGCAGCTCCACTTGATCCCTCTAATATGGGGAACCCCTCGACTTGTGTTTTATAATGTATAATTCTATATAATCCAAAACCCTGCAATAAAAATCTTAATGGCAAAAAAAGTATCATCTTGTGCCAGATGTTTCAGACACCAGCACCTCGAAAAGAATGTGGTAATGGCAGTTCCTGTTGTGGATAAAGCCTGAGTCTCACTGTCAGAGAAGTTTGACATTCCATGATAGACACCCTTCCTTGCTTCTTCTTTCTCTACTGCCTGGCTGCACTGGTGTCTGGCAATTTCTTTGCAACTGAATCCAACTCAATGTTTTTTTTTTCATTTTTGGCAGCAAGAGGAAAACATCTCCCTAACTCCTCTGGCATTTTTCCTATAGTCAAGTGGCGAGAGCCCATAAAGGTCTTTTTTAAGGGGTTACTTTCATACAGCCACATATAGAGGGGCTATGAGTCATGCTGGATTTTCTTGTAGATGATGGTTACAAAGGGTGCACACTAAATTGATTGGTGGTGGGTTCCATATGTAGAGTGAATGATAAGTAGATGTACACAAAATGATATTGGAAAATGGGTTGGAAAAACAATTAAACCTGGTTACTGGGATTCTGATTCCATATCTCTATGTGCCTTTACCCACCAATTTAAAAAGGGCCCCATGCCAGTGCCTACCTTACCACCTCACAGTTAGTATTGCAGTGCCACTTGGAACTTTCACTTCAGATTTGATAGCCAATTTTTGCCCCATAAAATAAAGCTATGTCTTACCTTATTCCTGTTAAATTCATCCTCAAGGAACATCGCCAGTTTGAAGAAATATTTCTTACTGGGCCCATTGCTGTGAAACTACCAACATACCTCCTATAAAGAAAAAAAAATGGGAAAAATACATGCAACAGATCATGATTGGGCCAAGTAAAGAAAATGACATAGTAAACTGGCAAACTAAATGAACAGTTAAATAGTGTCTTAAGCTGATTTTACAGAGAAGTATGGACAGCATTAGGGCAGGAGTACTCAATCTTAGGACACTGCAGTTTAAGCACAGGTTTAAACCATTATCTAACAGCCCCACTGTCACCCACAACCTTAACCTCATCTCAGACCCAACATTCAAATGATCAAACAGTGTTTTATATCTGTTCTAAAGTGGTTTGAAAATAAAATAAAGGCTGTGCACCACACCTGCAGTTACCGCTTATTGGCCTCTCAAAGCTTTGCAACTCCAAGACACTTTCCTGATACGCACCTGGCCTGGTAAGGAAGGTCTGATTTGATATCCAGATCCTCGCCACCAGGAGTGGTCAAGAAGCACTGTGAGATGTAAACCTGGATTCATTTGTTGTTGAAACAGCTGAAAATGGAACCTAGTATGTCACACTAAAACTCGAGTCTACAAAATAAAAAAAATCCTCCAAATCCTCTTGAGAGCAGCAAATAATGACAGGGTTTCATGTAGGCACAGCTTCAGTACAACTTATACCCAATAAGAACTCAAGATTGGAAGAGGGGACTGGCAGCTGAAGAGTAGCAGACACAGCAGGAATCTGATCAGGCTTGCAATTTATTTAAAAAAGGTAAACCACTGTTGCCTATAATTTATATTTTCTCAGATTCTATCCAGGCTGATTTCTGCTGCCTGTAACCATCATCCTGTTTTCCTACTCTGCTGTCTTGCTACAGGGTCAGAGGAGTCCCAGCGGTGGGGGAACCTCACCTCCCCAGAGCGAAGTGAAGGCAGTGAGCCCTGTGGAATGCCGGGAGATTCCTGTGGAGAAAACAGAGTTACATGTATCTTGAAATGGTGCTCTAATTACAGAGAAATTAAGAAGCCAAGAAGAATTTACAGAAAGGAAGAACCTGTTGCTGACTGCTGACTGACTTACACAGAATACCACTCTAGCTAGACGTCCTTTTTACATTCTTTGGTTTCTGTGTTTATTTTGACAACCTGACTCTTGGGACACACACCTTTGTTAAGGAAAGTAATTCCACATATATTTATTTTCAGGGATATATTCCTTTTAATTTAAAACTTTACACCAACTTACTCCCAGGCTTTTAGGGCTGCATGGATAGTCTAGTTGCCATAGAAGGGCAGTTGAAGGGCTTGCCATATTTTTTGTGTTGTTTTACATGTGTTTTATATGTAAGCAAAGCCATCAAAATTTTAACTTGATTTTATTGACCTAAAAGTTTACATTTTAATTTGCTCCAGAAGGGTCTGGTGACCAAGGTGTTCCCAGGTGAGCCTACCTATTTAAGCACATGTGTGGTATTCTTCCTTCAGATCACCATTACTCACCTACAGTAGCATGAAGAACTGCTGTTTGTTAAGATTTGCTCCTCGTTCTCTGCCTTTTAACTATTAAATTCAGCAGCTTCAGGATAATATGCATAGTAACTCCATTGTGACCTAATGTAACTTTATCCTGATTTAAAATGAAGAAACTGTAGTTACAATGCTCTGAGCATCACGAGTGTTTGTTATGAATTTTCTCTAAGGACTATAGAGTAAGTAGTCGGTTCCTTTTAATTCTTTTTTATCATTCCATTTTCCCCTAACCTAGAACCACACTCAAGATATGAGAATCAATAATTTTGTAAAGCAAATTTAAGTTTTAGGTGTTAAGAAATATGTTTTTTGTAAACAGAAAGGCTTTAGGAACATTTTGCAACTTTAATTAGCCAGCTTGAACTTAAGTTTAAATACTTATTTTCTTGTTCCCATAAATTTACCTCCACTCCAAAACGTAAGACTAACTCTTGAATTCTTCCAAATTGTTCAATAGAATGGTATATGGATGCAAGAAGGACTCTGAATTTCTTGATCAGAAGTTTATTGATTATCAAAGCACCATGCTGTGAAAACCATTGCATAAGACTTTTAATCACAACAGTTGAAAGAAGTTGACCCTAGAGGTAACCTTGAGGTTTTCTAAAAGTGCAACACTTAATTGACCTACTATAGAAAAGCATATTCATTTATTTAGTTTTTGTTAACCGGGTGGTGCACTAACCAAGAAATGACTATTTTCAGGCATGACCGGGACAGTACAACAAAAGAACACTGGGACAATAGCAAACATGGGTACAGTAAAGAAAAATAAGGAAAACAGTACATCAGAGATTCAAGGATACGATAAGTCGAACAATAAACATAATGGCAAGCATTGTACAAAATAATAGCAACAAGGTTTATATTAAGTGCAGCAGCCACAGATTGACCTGTGCAATAAAAGGGTTAGTAAGAGAGTGGGGAGAGAGAGAGAAGTGAGAAATGTTCAGGGATAACAAGAAAGACTGATAGAAGGAGGTGCACAGATAGTAGGGAACAAATCGAATATAGGAGGGTATTGAGTAGATTAGGGTCAGATAGGCCTAGGGTGGTTTGAAACAGGAGCACTTGCTGGACAGGATTAGTTGGTTTCTAAGTGCCTTCTTGAAAGCAACATGGGACAGAGCCTGGTGAATGGTTAGTGGGAGGAGTTCAGTATTGCGGGGCAAGATAGGCAAAAGCACCAGCGCCTTTGAGGTGGTGTGTCTAGGGACAAGAACAGGGGAAACTGCTGAGCGAACGTCATAGAAGGATGACTGTTTTGAAAAGAGACCCTCTAGGAATTGTGAGTTTGAGATCTAATATTGCTGTCAGTTATGGAGCCAAAGGCATAAAGCCTAGACTTATGGGGTGGAAACCATCCAAGGTCAGAATAGAGGGTACAGTGGTGTTTCAGTCTGTGGGAGGAAGTTGCATACTGACAGATGTTATTGTAGGTATCCCATTTCCGAAGGCTTGATTTGCATGCAGAGGTATAGGAGGCAACCCCATAGTTAAGTGAGGGCAGAAGTATCCCATGAGCTATGGCAAGTCTAGCAGAGGGGGTGAGAGCATAGCTGGTTCGATAGGCAATACTGAGTTTAGTATTTACTGACTTACAAGTTCATAGGATATGGGTGTTGAAATTTAGTGAGGATTCAGGGTGATACCCAAATATTTAAAGAGCTTACCACCTCAGTGGATTTGCCACTTAGAAGTGGTGACTTTAAAATTGTATTGGGCTTGTCTGAGTTTATAGTTTGAACTGAATAGCATAGCTTGATTAAAAGCACACTGCAGCTTCAATATTTATCAAGTGTTTATTTCATTTCGAGAAACTCACTTCACTTTTAACAAAGCTCAGAAAACAGTATTATCAGCAGTAGCTAATTCACTAGACTCTCTCTGTGGAACTGTTTACCAAGAAAGTGGATAATTTTACTGACCATTACTTATGAACTTACTTTGAAGTTATTTGAAAGTGTTAACCGATTTTTAAAGAGTTAGTTCTGGTATTTACAGCCTGTATTCACAGCCTGATAGTTATTTTTTTAACTTAACCTGCTAGCCTTTAGTCTTAAGATCACATATATGTGGGTATTAAGGCTCATTTAAGCATCATTCAGTTTTTCTGTTTGTTCCTACACTGAATACTAGGCGTAGAATGTTTTGACCAAAGGGATAGAAAAGAGAGAATGTAAGTACTTATATGGGAGATCTTACCTCTCCACATCCACATCAACTCCTGTTGAATAAAAAACAAGGTGGCATATGCAGAAGCCCTACAAAATGAATGTGTAATTACATCTGAGCCTACTGAATACACTTCCTTTAAGTCATTGACATGTGCACAAAGTAATATTAAAGGGAAAACAAGAGTTGACAATCCTATGATAGCAGCTCCCTTTGTTTGTACAGAAATGGAAGGTGGGCAATGGGTAAAGGTCAGGCTCATATAAACACAAAGTATGTGCAGATATATAGTCAAGCCTTTTTTATTGTGCAAAAATACGACGATATTGCGCAACTTGCAAATATACAAGATGATTCAGTATATCAAGATGATTTAAAAAGTACAAGTACAGACATATAATAAATACATATTTTGACCTACCCCAGATCAACTGACCAGCCAGCCACCAACTAACCCCAGCGCTTCAGCACAAGCCTTCCTCAGGGGATCAATCCTATGATTGAAGGCTTTGAGCAGAGTAGGCAACAGACAGATAATATTACGGAGCCTGGTAAACATGGAAAAAAAGGCAAAAACAGAAAAAAGGACAAAAACAAATAGATATAGCACCCAAACAAAAGGAAATGATAACCAATTTCCCCCCATAACAGTTAAGAAATCATTTAACATAGTATTGGGAGAAAAAATAGAGGAAACAGAGGAAAAACAGGACAGTGTTCCCAATCAAGAAAACATTGATAGTGAAGTTGTAAATATTATCACTTAAGATTCTGTTGGCTTCCATGAAACAAACTAGAATTATTTTGCCCACTAGATTTATTTATGATTCATGTGACTCAATAATTAGATCTTCTATTTTGGGAACCTCTGAATACACAAGCCCCATTAACCTCTCTGGTTCCCCCAATACTGTGTTTGCACAGCTGGACAAGGAAGTTGAGCAAATCCAAATTAACACAGAGATAAGTCATCAGTGCCCACCCAAAAATGTAACAGGATATACACTAAAAGTCTTAGCTCACCCTCTTATGCTAATATTGTTCTCCTTGAGTCACTAAATGACATAAAGAATAGACTGGATATCTTTCACAACAGAGTCCAAGAACACATTGGTGAATTAACCAGTAAAACTGACAGAATTGAAACTCAACTGCATAAACAAAAATTATTTTTCTCTCCTACAATAATTCCTGATACACTGGTCAAACATAATAAAAAAATTAATAGGATGAAGAAAAAAAAGAATAAAAATAAACAAAGGAAACTAAACAAGAATACACAGAATAATCAGGCTAATAACAAAATCAAAGCATCAGATACTGGAAATATTAGAAAAAACAATAATTCTAAAAATGCCCAATTGGACTTAACGAACAGTCAAACAAATAAACAAACAAACACATGAAATCAAAAGAAGGAAATGTTTTAAGCATGTCTCAACAAGAAAAAAAATCTAAACTCATGAGATTTTAAAATATTATTTTGACAAACTCAGAAACTTTTAGAGAACAGGGTCCTTCAAGTCTATCTAAAGTAACCTTAGAGCAGAGTTCAGCTTTGTTATTATTATTATGAATGGATGAGACCATTTTAAGAATTAGTGGTGTTTACCCAAAACAAGAAGAAAATAATGATTCCCTGAGGGAATTAATAATTAATTTTCTGCAAGCTGAATTGGGATAAAAAGCCCTGCAAATGTCATTGCAGTTTACAGAGATTAAACTATGGTCTCTGTACCAGTATACATTATGGTATAAAGTATGGGCTTTGCAAAACAAATATGTGACAAAGGCGACTAAAATTTCTGGGGTTAGAACTTGTACTGCCTGTCATGGCAGAAAATAGATAAAGGCCATACTGGGTACTAAACAACTAAGGAAGAACTGAAGCTTGAGATACTCTCATCTGTTCTTCAGAATTATAAATGGGACCTTGTATGTAGGAGAACAGTACAGGAGATACAACATGAGAGTCAAGAAATATTATCAATTTTGGGGGTAGAAAGACTTCCGGATGAAAATGGCATTGATTTTGATTACATTTATAGTTTCACTCTTGTCTGTAATTCTGTATACTGATACTGCTAAAAATTATTTTACAAAATCAAAGAGTTCACAAATGGGTATGGGAGACCAGATTGTTGCTCATGTTAGATCTCCTTCCCAGGCATCTCATATAATGGTCAAAGAGAATGGAATGAAGCAGAACAATATAGTTGTAGTAGACTCGAATAATTGGAATAACAAGTGGAAGCTTTGCAACAGCTTACTTGACTAGAAGAAACTCAGGAAGAGAATAATGTCACGGATTCAGTCCTGGCAAAGTCGGGGGGGGGGATAACGCAAACTTTTTATCCTGGAATATGGCAGGGTTATCTAGCAAACTACCTGATAGGGAGTGGCTTACATTTGTCACACGACATACAGTAATTGTTTTCCAGGAACCTGGATGCAGGAACCTGTGAATTTAAATGGCGTTGAGGTTGTGAGCTTACCAGAAACCAAAATTAAAAAGTTCAGAAGAAGTGTGGGAGGTTTGGCTATATATGTTAAAATTACTAATAAGGTAAAGATACACCAGATTTGTGCAGTTCATGAAAACTATAATAGTACTTAACTGGAATAATTATATTGTTATTGTTGTTGTGTACATCCCACAAAAAAAGCAATGCTCAGGCTTCAATTTTCAGCAGCCTTACAACAGATCTTGACATAATTTTATATAACCTCCCATCTGCTCTTTTTTTGATTGCTGGTGACTTTAATGCAAGAATACAGTAGCTGACTGATAAGTCTGACTTATGGAAAGCATTCATGGAAACGGGTTTGGGTAAACGTGTAAACAAAGATAAAACTGCCACTGAAAATGGTACAAATTTACAGAATTGTATTACTGATAACTCATTACTGATTTTAAATGGCAGATTAAAAAGAGATGAACAAGGAAACACAACATATTCTGGTCCAAATGGCCAAAGTACCATAGACTACAATTTTTGTATCCTGGACAGCTTGAAAATCTATGGAGTAATATGAGACCAGAAAGCGATCATGCACCCCTTGTTTTAAAATGTATTTCTCAAGGAACTAGCTCACCTGAGGGCAAAAGAATAGACCCATTAGCTAATGTCTTTATTTTAGGTAAGCGAAAACTTTGAATTTCTGCTCCAGTATTGGAAAAAGTCAATAATTTGTTCAATGGCTTTACAGTCAGAAGCTTAATAGATAATATTAATGAAACAATGTCTCCAATAGAAATAGACAGCACTATACAATCATTATTTATATCCATAAGGTCTAATATTTACAAAATAGACCATAAAATAATAAGGCTAATAATATTAATAAAACTTGGTTTAACAATTTGTGTATCACACCTAAGAAGCATGTCATGAAAATATTAAGACAGGCAAAGAAACATCCATGTAGAGCAAATTTTAATATTCTAAACAAGGCAAGGAAAGCATATAAAGAATTCCTAAACATGAAGAAAATAGAATTTTTGAACAATCAATGGCTGGTGTTCCATAACGTTGAAAACAATAATCAGAAAGCCTTCTGGAACTTGGTCTCAAAAGGTACAAGACCTTCTCAGACTTCATTATTGTCTTATATCCTAAAAGAAAAATGGGTTTCTCACTGCTACTCCATATTTAATGCTTTGAATAAAAATACACAGACAGTTCCCATCCTACAATCGTTTTCCTAGCCCAACTGGGATCCCTTAATAATTACTTCCCTCAAAGTGGAGGAAGCAATTCTCAGTTTGGCAATGAACAAGGCACAGGGGCCTGATTCTATCACAGGAGAAATCTATAGAGAAAACATAAGTTTCTGGGTTCCATGTCTCACAAATTATTTTAATATTTGTTTAAAAATCTTTATTCCCCTTTCATGAAGATTAATATAATTATTCCCTACACAAGAAGGGATCAGTTTGTGATCCAAGAACTTCAACCCATTAGTTTGCTTGATATAGTATGTAGTCAGTAACGGCACCTACCAAGGGCCGCTAACTATCTTTAGCTCCAAAAATGTTCCACAGACAATTCAAGCTGTATTAGTGCCCAACCTTTAATCAAGATGTGATTTCCATAAATATTGGTAGTTGGATTTTATGAACTTTACAGACTCTTTGCACGGACACATTTGGAAAAGGACTAAGCTGTGAGTTTTCTGTCTTTGTATGCCTATATATGTGAGTTGTTTTTACTGCCAATATTTATGTAAATCACATCTTGATTAAAGGTTGGGCACTAATACAGCTTGAATTGTCCATGGAATTTTTTTGGAGCTAAAGCTAGTTAGTCGTCCTTTATAAGTGCCGGTTACTGACTGTACCTACATTTCAATATATTTAACCTTGGCACTACCTTCCTGGTTGCAGTTACAACCCACAAGCAACCTTGATATAGTATCCAAAATATTCACAAGAACTCTATTGAATAGACTAACATCTTGGGTTAACTATAATGTCCCTCTTTTCCATTTCAAGCAGGATTTAGGTTTGGATTCTCCACTGTAGACAATATTTTCTGCTTTATGCACTAATAGCAAAATATATTCATATTAAGAAGATTAAACTTTATGCTTTATTTGTAGACTTTTCAACTGCTTTTGACTCTATCAACCATAATTTGCTTTGGGAAACTCTAATACAGAAAGGGCCGGATCACTCACTCCTAATACCTATTTACCAACTATACTCTGGAACAAACCCAAGGGTGAGATGACATAAATGGTAATCTTTCAGACCCTTTCCCTACAAATCGGGGAGTTAAACAGGGATGCTTATTAGCCCCTCTACTATTTAATATCTACATTAACAGCATTTTAGTCTTTGAAGATGAATGTCAATATGATTCCCCAAAAATTAATGGGACCCCTTATTACCTCTTATCTTACGCAGATGACATTGCCCTATATTCACTATCTATAAAATGGTTACAAAAGAAAATAAATCAATTTAAAAAAGAGTGTGATAAAGTAGGATTCAGGATAAACTTGCAAAAGATAAAAACCATAATATTCGGCTCTAATTGCACCATCGTCTCCTTCTTCCTTGATAAAAAAAATAGAGACAGTAAAAGAATACACTTATCTGGGGATTACTGTTACTTCCACTACCAAATCGACTCAACATATTAAAATTCAGACTTTAAAAGCCAAACAATCATCTAAAATGCTCCTTAGATTTAACAACAGTTATGGAGGGAACACAATTGGAGTTGTCCTCTGTGCAGGCGAGATGAAGATCAATCATATTTTATTACATGGTGCTGAAACGGGGCACTTATTATTCAACTTTGCTGGAAACTCCCTTATTATTCCTTTACAAATCCCTTCTTAAAGTCCCATTATCTATATCAACTGCAATGGTTAAGAACAGAATTACTATCAAAGCAATTGTAGAATTCAGGCTGTCTGCTTACTGGCTTAAGATTATAAATAATAAACAAAATTCACTTCCTTATATGTGCTCACAAGAAAAAATAAAGTTGTCACAGACAAATTTAAAATCTAAATGACTACCTCACTAGCTTCCATGCTAAAGAAAACAAAATTGGACTACTTTTGGACTGATTTTCAGAGAAAAAAACAATATTTCTACTCAATATAGAACTGTCCTCAAAAAAAGGAAAATCTCCATCAAGCAGTTCAGAAAAAAGACATGGAGGTCATAAGAGAACAAAAATGCACTCCCTGGTACAAAATAAATGAAATTACCCATAACCTAGAAGACAATGTTCTGCTTCCACGTTCTCCAAATCATATAAAGCTCATAACTTGGGCTGGGTTTGAGATAATAAATTCAAAGCACTCTTATTTTAATAAAAAGCTAACACAGGATCTGTCAACTAGAGAGTTCCAACTGTCCTTGCAATTTTGCATTTACTGAAACAATTTCTCATGTGACACTCCAATGCCCCTTATATATACAGATATAAGGAATAAATACCTAAAAGCCACTTTAACTTGGTATGCTGATCTCAATTATGATGTAATGTTCATATTATTACACCCTCCCACAACTAAAGAAGCAGAAATGATAGCTAATTGTTTTGCTTCAGTGGTCAAATGTAAAAAAAGTCTCAAAAGTAAACAAAAAATTACCACCTGACCAAAAATGATATGCTTATCTCCAGCAGCTAGGATAGACTTCTACATTATGGGTGATTATTCTCTTTACTCACATAAAGGTGTGTGATTGGCTCTTTTATTTATTTATTTATTTATTTTTTTTTTATTTAGTCTTTGGTAACTAGGTAAGGCCCACTAGGTACAAGTGCCTGTTTTCAGGGGTGACCTGGGAGCACTGTGCGGTTAAGTGACTTGCTCAGAGTCACACAGTATGCAAGTGGAGGTTGTGAGAATCAAACTCAGGTCTGGTCTGCTGGATGTATCAAGCTCGTTTACACTCGTTCCTCTAACCTCTAGACTATACTGCCAGCCAGTAATACTTCTCTGTGGTTATATCAAAATGTAGGAATGCATGGAGCAATACATGCTTCCTTAAAGATTAGTATGATTGTCTTTTCTATATTAATTATAATAAGCTGTATATTTTAATAAATTATGTTTTTCTGAATATTTTAACATGCTTGTATTATGTAATATCTCTATACTTTTGTAGTGACTATGACATACTCTCTGATAGTCAGTAAGATAAACTAATAATAATAATATACCCCATAAAAAAGTAAAAAAAAGTCAAAAGCTGCATCTTGACACAGCTGCCTTCTATCTGCACCATGTCACCTGCCACAACAATACCTGGACTTCTGCCCACTGGGTACACTAACAAATCAATGGACAAAATTACTTTAGTTCCTTTCTGCCCAGACTTTCTGCAGAAGCTGAATAGTCTGTACATGAACTACAGCATTTGGGTGACCATGCCACAAATACTGTAAATGCTGGACTTACCACTAGAGAAATTATACCGATATCTCATCATAAATGTGAGTCCAGCCTATGCAGCTACTATGCAACAACTAAACAAGACAGTCGAACGTGGAGCAACCTCCTACCTGGAGAAACAGAGAACAAGCAACAAGCTTGGGAAACCACAACCAGGACAGAAATCTCAGCCTCAATATAATTGTCACCAACTACAGGCACCAACCTGCCACTCTTAACTCAGTACTGCAGTCCTTCAATATGCACAACTGTGCTTTATAGGACCAATTTAATCAACTACAGCAAGAAAATGTTTTATTTTGTTCATTTGGCACACCCTAAAATGTGCAGTATGAGTGTATCAATGTTTTCATATTTTTCCCACACTGTGCCAAGCTGGAACCATTTTAATCCCCAAGTTCCATTACATTAGTTAAAAAGCTAAATAAAATTAATGAACTTTAAAAAATCATTTGTCTTTTTATTACTCTAATACTTGCACAACCCATTTTGTAAGCCCAATAAGATTCTCCAAGGTGCGGGGTGTTGGGAATCCCCTCAGTTCTGGGTGTTGTAAGACCTCACTACCCCTCTGGGAGTGTGGGTAGCTCCAACACTCCACACTCTGCCAGGTCTTAACACTTATTGTGCAACCCTGAACCAAGAACAGTATATCTGATTAAGGATATGCATAAGTTCACAAAAAGCCATATAATGACGTCCACCACTTATGCAAAATGATTGCTTTATATACCTCTTTCAGAACTGGGTGTAACAAAAGTAACAACTTTTGTTTTGCCATTTTGTATTAATACACTGTGTTATATCAATACAGTCTGGAATTAAAACAGTAAAACTGTTCCAAAACAAGAGACTTATTATTCCTTGATTATAATCCGAAGGAGCTTCCCTACAATGGAAGTCAGGATAACTGATCTATAGTTCCCTGGGTCTCCCCTGTCCCCACTCTTGTGCAGAGGGAATGATGTCTGCAACTCTCCAGCCCCATGGAACTACACCCCTCTCAATTAAGCAGTTGAATAGGTAGTCGAAGGCTGGTGCTGCCAGACCCTGCCCCACCTCCCTGAGCACCCTTCTGGTCCTGGGGACCTATCCACCATTATCTATTTCAGACATTTGAGATCCCTTTCCTCTCTGATACTCTGCATTGCAATATTTGTCTCCTGCCCAGCTAGGATGCTGTATGCTGGCAGTGGCCTACTTTCTCGAATGTGAAGAGTAGGCTGAAGTAATTATTCAGAATATCTGCTTTCTGCCCATCCTCCTCCACCCATGCCTTCTCCTTGTTCTTTCTCCTTTCTCTAACATACCTAAAGACATCATTATCATTTTCCCATAACCCCTTCTGCTATTTTAAGCTCCGCCTCCTTTGTGGCTCTCCTCACTAACACTAGCTTCTTTTGATTTGCTGAAGTAAGAGTTCCCTGCTTGCCTTTTCCTGGTCAGCCTTATACACTAGTCTGAAGGCCACCTTTTTCAACCCCCTCAGAAAACCACATTGGCCTCTTGTGCCTCTTCTCTTTCCCTATTTGCCTGAGACACACTTTTGATATGCCAAGGATTGCTTGAACTCTGTCCCAATCAGCTGGTGATATCTCTCTAGCCTTTCTCTCAACACCGCCTCCATCTTCTTAAAGTCCACCCTCATGAAGTCTAGGACCAGAGTCTGGGACTTCTGCTTTTGTAATTTCAGGGCTCTGTTGAACCACACTGTGCTGTGATCGCTAGACCAGAGTGGGTCCTCCACTGTCACCCTCCACAATGTTGTTTTAGTTGGCCAGAAAAGAACTAGGTCAAATATGATGAAGTACATCCCTAGTCTGTTCCTCCACATATTATGTCAGGAAACAGTTTTATTTTTCTTTATTTTTCTTTCTTATATCTATTTGTGTGGATACGAATTTTACTGTTTTGTATATATTTTTCTCACAACTACTTTTGCATGCTGTACATGGTCCTGGTGTGTGGCCTGTGGCACATGGGCAGACACATGCATATACACATATGAACAACAGAGACATGGAAATGGGTTGTGACATCACAATGCCCAACGGCCATGCCGTACATCACTGTGAGCACACAGTGGGAGATAGCCATGCTGACCAGCAAGGCCAGCATGTAGCATACATGTCCCATCTGTGTCTCTGACCAAGGTTGTGTGTGCATTGTAATGGAACAAATGCAATGATATATCCCACATGCCTCCATCAACTATGCAGTGGCAGGATGCCATGTGTACATGCGAGGGCCACTGTGACATGCATGTGGCCATACCTGCATAGTGGGGGTGTACACATTGGTCAGAAACACACGTCTATAGCACAGCTACTGTGCATGTTGGTGGGATTGTAAAACACTCACATTGATGTGCGTGTATACTGTGAGGGCAGGGTGGTCAGTCAGAACCTGAGTAACTCTGGATGTGCATTGGTCACGTGTGCAGGCCACGCCAGAGGGATATGTACAATGGAAGACACCACCCAGGTGTATGGTAGAGGTAACATGCACCACCCTCCCACAAGGTAGACAGGCTATGTCTGACCGCCATACCGTCACAAGGGATGTGATACACCCATGTCAATTTGCATAGCACTGTACCGAACATATATGTCTCACAGTACAAGTTACACTGTTAGGGAATGATGCTGTCCATGGCCCAGTTGTACAGACATCATGGGAGCCAGGGGTGGGATGCAGGCCAGGTATGTGTGTACAGGACACAGACTACTGACAGCTGTGGAATACATAGTGCGCCCAACGGCAGCACAGCTGGTGGTACATAGCAGAACATGTTCAACTGGCATCTGCAATGCACTGTACTGTTCAGCAACATACGAAGATGGGTGTACCTACATATGCATATCTGGACAGGTGGCCATAGTGTTTGTGTGCCAGCACACTTGCCTGTGCCTTATTGCTGTACTGTATTTCTGATTGTCTCATGTATATATGTAGTTCTGTTTTCATTCCGACGGTACCTTTGTAAGAGCCTCTGGCTCAAAGGTTTTAAACTGATGTTAAAATAAATAAATAAAATAAATAAACATGGGACATACATAGCATATCAATCACCTATGTCAGTGTTGAGCATGTGTCGCCTATTACCACATTGTGCCATATCCAGGGGAGACACAGGTGCTATGAAATGGTCCTGCGACCAGTCCACAGTCACCCATTGTGCACCTGGCATTTGACGGCACCATTCCATGGTCAGCAGAATGTACAATGGTACTGCTCGACATGTTGTCAGCCTCTGTAGGCAGGTGTTGCCCTTAGTGGAACAGACTTCAATGTGTGCCACTTGACAGCTGCACTATAGAGAGGGTGGGGCATGTCTGTGGCAAACACAATGGACCAGTATGCAGCATAGTGTTCTGCACCTGTGGATCAATAGAAATACCATGCCACATTCTACACAGGTCCCTGTCAGACATAAACATACCCTGATAGTTAACATCATCCTACATGTCACACATTATCATGGTGAACATACCTGGGCGTGACACTGTGCCCCCCTTCACCATGGCATGGAACCAGTCCAGCTGTGGCCTGTCTCTCTCTCTCTGTGTGAGGTCACCAAATCAGTGGCAACACTGCTCACCAGTGTGCTTCCCCTCTGTCCTCCTGGAGAGCTGACTGGCAATGTGGGCCCACACCCCCCGACCTGAACCTGTCCAGATCTTCTTCCCCAAATAGCTGGCCCTCCCTGGGGACCACTAGCTCCTCCAGGTTAGCCAGCTCCACCTCTGACCATCTCTGGTCACACTGGCTTGGTGCCATCCCCCTGGTTGCTCTTGCCATATTGCTGCTACTGCTGTACATAAGCACACCTAGTCATGTTTAGCAAGCCTGAAACCAGCATACATAGCGCAATAGTGCATCGTTGGTTAGCCGTGAGCTGCTGGTGTTAGCATCATGCTTTTGTGTGATGAGGAATTACAGTCATGACACTCTGCATGCACGACAATGTTGTGTCATGTGGCAAACTGTATTCACGCCCTATACTACAGTGCATGCATAGCGGCAATGCTGCACCATATTGTGAAAAGGCTCAGTGCCGCGACTCGTGCCATCCATATTATGCTCTGCAAGGGTCATGCACAGTTGGCTAGCGTCACGCCAAGACTGACTGGCATTTGAACATGCATGGCTGACCAATGCTGTCATCACTGAATGGTGCTGTGCATGTCTTGCGTGTAGCAGTGACATGAGAGTCTACCACACAAACATCTGTGACTTTGTGCCAGGGTGTTCTGTAGAGCAGATGGAAATGCGTGATGGGAAGCCAATTGCCACATGCATCTTTGCAATATTCAGCCAGGATATGCAAATAGCCTCATTGCACAGTCTGTGCCTAAACAGTACATTTGCATCTCATTACTGGAATGTATTCAGCTCATTTCCATGCACATTACCATAAAAGTAGGGCAGCACCACCACTCCTTAGAGGTGACCAAGAGGTACTGCAGCCTTGAAGGTGGGTGTTGTTTCATGTTTGTGTGTGTGTGTGGATTTAATTGATCTGTGAAGTGTGTTTCCTTTCATTTCCATGTCATTCTAACTGGGCCTGTCTCTATCTGTTTGTTCCACAAGTACCAGATATGTCACGTGAGGACACAGAACCAGGCTGTCACTCCTGTTCTACTATTTACTCTGCATCAGGAAAGGGGCCCCCTCAGTGGCCCCGCCCCTGGTGGGGAAAGCCACAGGTGTTCAGGAGTGAGGTAAGTCCTGGGGTGTGTGGTGGGGCTGAGCATGTGTAGATCGGACCGATGGCGCCAGCGGATGAGGAGATAAAGAATAATGCATTTAAAAAAATGAAGAGTCAGTCTTAACTGTGAGTAAAACAAATCTGCAGTTTACACTGACTCTGACCAAGGAAAATTATTGTGTGGATCATAAAAACTGTGGTTATTCCATGAATCATATAAACCCTGGAAAACTATTCCACAGTTTATATTAAATTCTAAAGAATTCTTTTTGGAACTCTGTGAATTTAGAAACAAAAATCTGAAAAGCATTTTGGAACAACCCCTACCCATTGGTTTGTCTGCTAGGGTTTTGCCTTAAAATCAAAACAGGTGACCCCACCCAGCTCAGCCCCACCACCCTCCCTACCCGCCTCAGAACCTCCTTGTGTCCCTTTATTTGAAGGCGAAATATTTTTATCAGGTCAGTGATTCTATTTTTATCAGGTGCAGTGATCCTCATCCTTCTACTTTCACCACTGACTGAATTCTGACTCTTGTCCCAGAAGTGCTTTGAGCACAGCCACAAAGCACTACTAAAATGAGAATGGGCATTCTGGCCTAGAGGTAAAACTAGAAGGATAAGGTTCACTGTGCAGTGTTAGCCATAAAATATTACTCATTCAAATTTGGTGGCCCTGGGTACTCTCAGGCTGGGGGAGGGGGAGGGGGCTGAGATGGATGGGGTGGATTTTTTACTTTCTAATACTAAGAACTCAGGAGTTATTTGACAACCTTCTGTGGTTTGTAGGTCCCTGGCAGCCCAAAAGCTAACATTTTTCCCCTACTTAGGTGCTTGGAGGGGTTGCTGACTGCTAATGAAGCCCCCAACTGCTGCCACAGAATTTCCACAGAAATAGGAAACTAATGCCGCAGACATTTTGTGGCAACAGGGGGACTTGCCACAGAATTTAGACCTAAATTGCCACAGAAAAATTGGGATCTTGAGCATATGTGCACCCTAGCATGGATGGCGTGTGCACTGCTCACTATGTTTTGCTTGTGCGTGGTTTCACGTGCATTCTTGGCACATGCATGTGCACCTACCTATGTATGTTACAGTATTGCATACATGGACATGTATCTAACCATGGATGATCCTTTTTTCCACAGCACCATCACATCCTGGAACAGGTGGTGGTACCACGGATACCACCGCTGCATCATGGCCCCATACTCATGGCCACTGCCAATGTGGGGCTGTCTGACATGGGTCTGCACACCGGGGGAAGAGATGATGATGAGGATGAGACCATCTCCCTTTATGTTGATGCCTCTGCTGTGGAGGTGCTTGCCACTGTCACTGAGGATGACAGCACTATGATTGACTGTGTCATCCCTGACACTGCCTCCCATGTGCTCTAGATTCATCCCCACTCACTGCATATGCCACCAGCAGCCATCCAGGGCCACCCCTGTACAGCAAGTGGACCAACAATTGCAATTGGCCACTGTGCAGCAAGAAGGTGACATGTTGCGGCCTGCACAGGTGGAGTAGATGGGCACTATTGCCCAGCAAGAGGAAACCCATGACCAGCTACAGCCTGATCATGTTCAGGATCAGGTAGCCCCTTCATGCGCAGTAACTGCACATGCATCATCCTCACAACCCCATCGGCCAACCCTGGGGCCGCCATGCACTGTGTCGGACACATGCCAGACCCCCCCCCAGATCGGCAGCCTGACACCAGCCCCAAACCAATTGGCCCAGCAGACCAGCTTGCTGATCATATGCAGCTACTGAGGTCCACCATGGAGAGCCAGGTGGTATTCCATGATGCTGTGCAGGGGTTGCAGGCATAGATGTGCCTCCATGAGGAGCGGGCTTCTCTCTGCCATGCAGAACTCATGGGGGCTCTTCACGTGTTCCATGAGGACATTACTGCAGGGTTATCTGATACTGGGATGACAATACGGGACCACACTGTGGCTCAAGCTGCATGTGGTGGCCGTACCACCGCTGCACACCTCACAGCAACTCCAGCATCCCCAGAACACCACTCACACCCACATTTCCCCTGACACACCGTCCCTAGCCTTGCACATCACCCACCCCTGGCCATGGTGTTCTTCCAGACCCACCTCAACACACAGCCGTGTGTTTCTACCCCCTCAGGGGTAGGTGCCTCTCTCCAGTGGATCAGCCATCCTCAATGGGTATGCATGCATCGTCGGGATGAGGCCATGTTCATGTCCGCTGTGGCCACATGCACAACTCCTGAAGGATCCGGGGTCTATGCGGCATGCCCGTGATACCTCCAGGCCACAGGTGGTGCTCCTTTTGCCTCATAATGCCTATGGTTGTGCATTATCGACACCCTGTACACCACACTGACCCACCTCACAACCTCTGTGGCATTGTTACAATGTATGGATGGCATCTGGGACATGGACATGGCTCCTGGTGTTGTGCGACTTACATGGGCATAATGAGTGCACCTGTGGCTTACCACTGTGGGTATGTGC